>CAWUFW010001267.1:0-1200000 GCA_963921515.1 Calotriton arnoldi | reverse complement strand
CAGGATAACATACAGTAACAGTATCAACTTTCATCATCTTTACATTTCGATTCTTTTTTTGTCTTCAATCATTACTACTGTGTTTTGTTGTTTTTATGTTTGCTCTCTGCTTATATAATTCAATTCATCCCTACAGCGTTTTGGACTTTTCTTTGCTATCTTTAAGCCCGGGCGGGTACAAAAGAACAGAAACTGTATGTAATTCGGGTCTCTTCTGAGGGCAGACAGGCAAGGCAAATAGCATAATATACTGCTGCCCTGTACTGTCTAATTGTCTAGTAGTAGTAGTTAGTAATATCATTAACCATCAAGTTATCATCATCATGCATGCATTTCCTTTCTCCCTTAACTGATTTATGGATATGGTTGTCTGCCAATATTGTGTTTTGTTGTTGTCCATGCGTACTGTTTTTCTTTTCTCAAACCTTTCCCAAAACCCCCCCTTCCCAACCATTCTTCAAACCCTAATCCTCTTCCCCCGGTTATTGAGGTGTGACTAAATTAAATGTACACCAATAATTTATCACACGCTTGCTGGAGCGGATGTGGCTAAAGCAACATAAATGCATTTTCAAGGCAGGGCGCAGATCTTCTTCTGCTTGCCCACCCTCCTATGAGCAGTATATTTGGGTTTTTTGTACCAAAGGAACCGAATCCATCAGCATTAAATGCCATCATAGATTGGATTTGTCATCATCCGAAACAGCACTAACGGTTACGCTTGTGTCGAGTCACGGACCACGGTGTACTGTAGGCCTAGTCGAGTGACTCGACACAGCTAGAGTTTGTAACTCTATGTACTAGGCTATCCCCCGCAACCATTATGTTTCCTTGTATTTTGGCATATTATTGTTTGGCAGTAAGTTCCGTACTGTACTTTGTTCTACTACTCCTCCCACAGTCTCTCTCAGGCGACTGACTGTCTCATTTTCTTTTATTTGCAAGTGCTACTGCCAGGGTCTACTACTACTACCACCACAACCATGGCATGTTGGGAAAGAAAACCATCACCACCATGCAGCCATCGCCGTGCCCAAGTTAAATATCAAGCACAGGTAAGAGAAGAGGTTTGGGTGAGGCATAATTAATAACGGATTTTTTTCATTAATTCTATTTCACACACCCCTTTGAGTCCAGTTGCAGAATGCATAGATTATCAGGGGAGACTGACAGTACTAGTAGGACAAGTCCCTCAGTGACGGGTACCGCATCTGTCTGTTTGTGTCTTAGTAACTCAGCCAATTATTAAAATCAAACACTGGCTGTGGCACTGCACCAGCAAGGAAACCATGTGATGTAAAACAGTAACCCCACCCACAAAACATTAACCACATCGTATATTAAGTCTAAATATGTAATTTAATACCCTAACAAAAATAAACTATGTAAAAAAATCCCACAACACCTGACCCAACCCCCTCCCTAACCCCAACCAATGTTCATGTCCCGCAATCGAAAAAGTCCAACAAATGTCCAAAAGTCCAAAACCCAACGCCCGATTCCCACCCACCCAAATAAGAACTAAAAAGGGGCAATAAATAAACGGGGTCTCAGCGGGCTCGCCTCCAGGACACGGATGCGCTCCTCCAGGCGGGCCACGCGGTGCTTCAGCGCGCGGCAGTTGCATCCACAGTGGGGGTGGGCAGCAGTGCTTCTTCCTGTGTGGCGGAGGGTGGCTGACAGGCGGTGACGCCGCAAGACTGGGGGTGTCTGGGGCTCTGGGCATTGGAGGAGGCTGCAGCTGCTGCCGCCTCCTCCTCCTCCTCCTCTAGAACAACCAGGCGCCGGTATTCGGCCTGTATGGCCTCCAGCTTACGGCGCCGGGCCTTGGCTGCCAACTCCTTCCGGTTGGACTTTAGGAGTAGCTATATCAAGAAGAAAAAAACAAGACTATTGTAAAATATACTCTTAGCAAAGCAGTCAGACAAATACATTCTACACATAGTGGCACAGTAGCACTAGCAAGCACAGTACGTAACATTTGTGGTATGTATCTATCCTCCCACTACCTCGGCCTCGAACATTTGGGGAGTTTCAGGCATTCCGCCACCCATGCATCTGATTCATATCACACACCTATGCATGCATGCCACGTATCCTTCTCTGCCAGTCATAAACATGAAATCTCGCCCGCCCTGCCTCCTTCCACCCTTCTTTCCCTTTTCGTTCAACCCATCCATCAAGGTCATCTGATCAGACTTTTATTCTTTCTCCATAAAAATTTCACAGCTGAGTTGAAGTCCGATAGAGGCCATTGGTTACTCTCAGACTCCTGTCGCTAATGCTATTGCTAATGCTGCTAAGTAAAGGGTGTCTTCTTCAAACGGCATTCACAACTACTTCTTACTTAAGTCTCAACAGTACAGTATACATTACACCCTTTGCAGCGAGTGTAATGTCAATAAGTAAGGATTAGGAATATAACTTACCACCGCCCGCCACTGCTGCTGGCTCACCTCTGCAGCTACTCCAACTGCCGCATCGCCTGCACCCTCAGCGGCCGCGTCACCTTCACCGCTGGCCCCGGTACTGGTGATCGGTAGTACGCCTAGAAAACATTACACATTTTTCAGATGCCATATACACTCTCCCCTATTTTTCACTAGCATGAATGAAAAAAAGTTAATACATATACAACATACATCACTAGTATAAATCAGGTAGTAGACTAGACACTAGTAGTGTTATATGGTCCCTAGGGTCATTTTAGTCTTTGCTAAGTTACCCTGAGCCAAGCAACCATTTTAGCTCTGTCTTTTATTTTTGCGCAATGTTACCTCGCAGCTTGTTGTGAAATACGCCTTTGGAGGCCACATGAGCTCATACTGCTACTGTCTGAGCACTGCGTACAAGGTCGAGAAACAAGCGACTTTGTTATGGAGTTATGGTGTTAGTCCATATTGCTTATCCATAAAAAAAAAACAGTTTTTGGCACGACTGAGAAATGCTTGCACTATACTAACGCGCACCATTTTTCTTCATTACAGACGGAAGATTCACTTATAAGAAGAACCAGAGCTTTGCAGAGCTTATGATGTCACCACTACTAGGTTCTTCTAAGGTGAGGGCTCCTCAGAATTCTCACATCTCCATTTAGAATTTTATATAAACTAGATTCCTACCAAGGGAGGGTGGTTTCGCCCACCACTGTTCAGTTATCATGATCTCCCCTTTTGGCTTCTATGGACTTTTAGTTGTAAGTAACTTGTAAGTCTAACTGTAACAATGTTTATTGTTTTAATCTTTATACATTTTGCTGTTGCTGCTGCATTATACAACATACAGAGCTTGTCAGTTGGAAATAAAAAGAAACCTTTTGAACTTACATAGACTCGGTGGTATTTGGTGTGGACTTACACAAGAGTGAGCAAAAGGGTGTGCATTGCTTCCGCGACACAGGTTGGGAGTGTTATGTTGTCTGGGTTGTCTACTCATTGGGTATTTTGGGGTGGGGGCCTTTCGAGTAATGAGACACTATAACAAGTCGGTCAGGGGATTGTGGTGGCTTTCCGATTGAGGTGCGAGGAAGGTCCAACCTCCCATCACCAACGACCTATTTTCTTGTGCAAAGTTCTGTATGTGCAGAATCCCTACAACAGTAGTAGTATGTCCTATCCTATCTAAAACTCAATGGCTATAGCTATTGGTGAATGAGTTTAATTTAAAATATTTGAAATAAAGAGTGGGCAACTGGGCAAGCTTGGCTACAGACAGACTAATAGTAGTAGTAGTAGTACAGAGAGTCATAGCAGACGCAGTTAGAGGCAGGGATAACAAGAATTTAGAAACAGATAGTATAGAGCAAAGAAGATTTTGTAAAATGCTGAATCAGGATACCGAAATAATAGTTCGGAAAAATAAGGTGCAGGAAAAGCTTAGGAAATATAATTATTAATATTAACCACTGGTGGACTTACTGGGGCCAGCAGCAGAGCCCTCGATAGAGGAGCGGTCCTGTCCCTGGGAGGCATCGTCCAGATCTTGTGGGCCCACCGCCTGCGACCCCGTCTTCTTGCCCCTGGGTGCTGCTGATCATGTAAGATTTCATAAAGAAAGAGACAAAAATTAAAGTTTGGTGTGAAATATATAAAATATTTTAAAATAGGCACCAAAAACATTTTTGGTTACAAAAATTGCAATAAAATTGACCTATCTGATCAACTGGTAGTATTGCGAGATTCACGGACCGTCTAGCAAGCCTAACTACCACCTGACCTAGCCCACCGATTCCAATCCAGACGGGCCAATTGTTCAGTAAGTCTGCATTTCCATTATTTTAGTCCTCAAAAATGCATAGATGGAGGACACATGCATACATTTTTGCATACACCAAATTGTTGGCTGGTTGCTGCTAATGTTCTGCTAGTGATGATATAAGCCTATTAACACTCAGTAAACAAACTACAAAAGGTTCTGCTAAGGACTGGGGTAAGCATCACTCAGCAGCCCGTGACGTGACAGAGGATGCGTCACGCACACAACTTAGAAATTACCAACTAATAAGTAACTAAACCTATCAATCCACCACTATCCCTTCTTAGTGGCACGAGGACAAAGGAAGGACTACTCTCTCTAGCATTACATCACTTAAGTTCTCTAAAGTAAACTCTTACATAATCATCAGGCCAAGCGAGCGCAAAGTTGCAAACAAGTAAGATTAGTAGCGCCGAGCGCCTGTGTCATAACAATCATAGATTTTAAACGTCATTTACCTGCAATGTAAGCAGCAGCATTCTTGCTGGTCGGAGAAAAAAATATTCGCAATATATAACACAGAGCAGAAGAACACAAAGTAGTAATATTAAATAGCTACTCACCAAGCCCCGGGACCTCCACTCCTAGCAGGTCCTGCTCCCGGTCCAGAATATCGGACCACCGGAAAGGCCAGCTGATTCTGGGTGCGCGGACACCAGAGCAGCGAAACACTGCCCGCCGCACCTTGCCCCACCGCTGCCGACGCTCCCGGAGCCCATACCCGGACTCCAGGCCTGCCGCCTGCTGCCAGGGTTAAGGGGAGGTGGCGCTGAACGAAAAACCAGTGCGGCCACCTCCGCCTCATTAAATAAGGCCCGTGCCTGCACTCCTCTTTGGCGCTGTCTTACGCAAGGAAGGCGGTCGCGGCTCTGGCTCCGACTTCGAGCCCTGTGGCCCTTTGCCATGGTTCTGGGTAGGCGGGGGACGGAAAAGAAAAGGTAGGAATTAAATAAAGTAAGTAAAAGAAATGAAAAAGCAGGTAATAGAAAAAGTGTGAAAAAGTAGTTAAAAACACACAAAAGTAGAGAAAAACTCAAAATATAGAATCAGGAAAATAGAGAGATAGATAATAAACAAAAAGACCCAAAATAAGTTTACAGAAACAAAGGATTGGAAAGATAGAGGGAGGATTGAAAAGCAGGGCCAGAACCATAGAAATAGAGTGAAAACAAGATGGCCGCGCCCATTGCGACCGCATGGGCAAGTTCGCGCGATATTTCCCGAGCACGCAAAAAGCGTCGCAAACACGTAATACGCGTTCCCGAACAGGAAACCCTTATCGCGAACGGGCGGGAGCATGCAATACGCGACCCGGAACAGGAAATACCATCGCGAGCGGGCGGGACAAGTGAAAACAAGATGGTCGCGCCCATTAGCGACCGCATGGGCAAGTTAGCGATATATTTCCCGCGAGCACGCAAAAACACATCGCGAACGGACGGCACAAGCAATTCCGCAATTTCGCGGAAGTTCCGCAAGCTCGCGGAATTTGTTAGCAATTTCGCGAGGATTTGCGTAACGCGACTACGCAAATTCCGCCCACATATAGTGCATACTTGCAGGTCAGAGTTTGTTTAGTAGAAAGACAACGTCCATATGTGTGAGCTTCTATGTCTCTTATATGTGAGTAAAAGTGAACGAGAAAGTGACCGGTAGTGAGTAAGACTGAGTAAGCTTGGGTTTCCGTAAAAATGAGTGAGTCAGAGTGAGTGAGAATGACTAAGTAAGAGTGACTACAAGTGAGTGAGAGTGGTTGAGTGAGAATGACTAAGAATGAAAGTGAGTGTAAGAGTATGAGTGAGAATGAGTGTGAAGCAGCACGATTTTAAAAATCATAATACACAACACATTTACTGATTAAAGACACGAAAAGCTGAAAGTGCACTTTGCACACGTTAGACACAGTGACACATGAGATTAAGACAAGTGTAGTAGAAGCACCGTAAAAGCATGCTTTAAAATGCAAGATGAAAACATACATATAAAGCAATACTAATACATGTAAACGAGTTGCACTAATGAGAGTTTCTTATGAATATGTTGTTTATTGATGTTTACGGATGAAATCATGCGAATAATAAATTGGCGTAGTGTTTCTAATGCTTTTTGTTAGAATGCACTATTTAGAAAAGCGAGTGCAAAAAAGTGTAGAAACTAGATACGATCTTAAAATATTTCATAGTAATACTGGAGATTCTATAGGTTAGGAAAAGTATAAAACGAATTTTGTGATGTGAATTTAGAAAACTAAACACATATGAATGTTGGGAAAGATTTGTGGTAATAGGGTATTTCTAACGTTAGCTATTTCCATGTAGTAATCTTTTGGGAAAGTTCTACATATTTCCTTTTATTAAATTGATTTATTACACTATATTTGATATGATTTAGAGCTTATTTCATTTAAATGTCTGATGCTAACTTAAAGGCTTTTTTGAAAATGCTGACATTCCTAAATGTTTTTTCAACGTTCATAATGAAATATTCCTGAGGGAACAGGATTTCAGCTATGGCTATAGATGGTACTTTATTTTATTTTTATTTTCAACTGATGTTAGGCCTATGTGGACTGTCAAATTTTTCCTTTCTCATGAAGAGCATGGGAAAGCATCTCACTGTTGCAAGTGTGCTAGGTGACATTATGTGAATTTGAGCATACAACAGTCTTGTTGCAAGTGTGCTAGGTGACATTATGTGAATTTGAGCATACAACAGTCTTCCGATAGGGGTGTGATGCCACATAATTGTGACTTGCTACAGACTTTATAAAAGAAGAAACCCCAAAAGAGGGGTATTGCCATACAGATTGTTTCTTACTCTGAGACCCAGACGCCACGTGGATCGATTTTTGAGAACGTTTTTCCTTATTTTGGACTGCCTTGTTGATGCTACAATTGGTAGCTGATTGACTGACCCTTTATTTGCCGAACCAGTTTTATTTTTCATTTCCTTTATTTCCTAGTTCTATGCTAATGGATTCACCCTTAATGGACTATAAATTTTAACCTTTTCCCCTTCTTCATAGGATTTGAGCTGTTAGACAATGAACAATCCTTCTGCCTTAATGGTTGTTGGACTCTGTAACTTGATTCCGATAATAAACATTCGATAAAGTCTTGCCGAAATGTTTCGTGCTTTAATGCAAGCTGTGATATTCTTAACTGAAATGGTCAAAAGACTGCCAATGGCTATAAATTTTGAATCTTTAATACAATAATCAAATTAATATAATACCTGTCTGAGTTTATTATTGAGTCTTGTTGGTTCTTCCATTTAGACTGTGCTATTTTACAAATGTTTTAAATGTGTTGTAGAGAGAATCAGCGGGCTCTGCCAGAACATCAAGTATAACTTCTTTTGTTCTGTGTTGCTGTTGCAGAGCTTCTGGTCTGCATAATTCTTACCCGACTTAACTTCTTCAGGATGTTGGGTCTTCCTGTTGCTATTCTACAGCATGGTTTCAGTGCTTAATTTGTAAAATATTAAGTGCCAGGGCTCTGACCAGGAGGCCACTGCAGCTTGCACTACCCATCGCCCCTGTCATCGCTGCCAAAACAACTACTAACCATCTCTCTTGCATGTAAATGCGACAGTTCCGATTATTCCAGGTCCCCAAAGCTAAAGGAATGGCTGGGGAGGCAGGTATTAGTAATTTTTTAATGTATATTGTTTTCCTAAACAACTGTTACAGTGCTCATCCCTAAATTACATGAGCAGCGCCACCTTGTGGCAGACTGCCCTAAGTGTGGTGTTGACAATTTGGTGCCGGTGCTGAGCACCGGAAACCAATTAAGTGTCGGTGCTCAGCACCGGAAAGCTCCAGCTCAAATTAAGCACTGCATGGTTTTAAGAGTGGTGTACCTAAATCTGATCTCAAATATTGGGTTGGCCGTCAATTAATGGTCCTCATTGGACAGCTAACAGGGTGATTTGGCCACCCTAATATCCACCCCTCCAATCAATGAGGAAAGATTCATCAGAGGATCATTGTCTCTGTGTTAAATGGAAATGTTGCATATTGTCTGAATGTAAACGGCCCAGTATGGTTAGAGTAATAGGAGAGTAAGCGTATAATAAAAATGTTGCCATGCTTCAGCTGCAACACATCTGAGTAACAGTGTAACTGTGAGTGAGGATAAATGAGAATGAGAGAGTAAAGAATGAGTGCATATGAGCGTGACTGGAGTGAGAAAGTACAAGTGAGTGATATTGAGTGTGATTTTGTGCAAGAGTGAATAATTAAGTGCGAATTAGGAAGTGAGAGTAAAAGTGAGTACAAGTGAGTGCAAGTGAGTGAGATAGTGTGAGTCAGAGTAAGAGTGAGTACGCTTGAGTGCGAATGAGTAAGTGAGAATAAGAGAATTTAAGCGAGCCAGTGAGAATGAGAGTGTATGTGAGTCAGAATGGATATAAGTTAGTGAATATAAGTGAGTGTGAGTAAAAATGTGGTGTTGTGCCTGTGAGTCTGCTTTTGGCCCTGGCATACTGAAGGTAATTATTAGCTTATAGAGGCAACCCTGAGTAAAATACTGGTACTGGCATACTAAAAGCAATTCTTAGCATGGCAAGCACCTGTGGCAAAAATATTACCACTTGCATGCTAGAGGTAATTTTTGGCATAATTGGCACCCATTGTTAAATACTGTTATTGTTATACAAAAGGTAAATCTTGGCTTATGGGTCACTCATGCAAAAATGCTGTTGCGGGCATACTTGAGGAAATATTTGACACTGAGGCACCTATGGTAAAATGTTGGTAGCACATTGGAGGTAATTCTTGTTATAAGGGAGGACAGCTGTGGCATCTGGAAGGGAATCAGCCATAACAAAATCCGGGCATGGCATAATCCAGGTAATTTTTGGCATAAGGGTCATTGATGGTAAATGAATGGCATTAATAGCAAAATTCTGGAAATGACAGTCTAAGAGAGGACCATGGCATACGGAGGACACTCTTGATAAAATGTTGGACCTGGCTCAATTTTTTGACAAATGGGAGCACTCGTAGCACATTTTGAAATAACACAGAGCGAGCTCTTGGGGAGTGTTGGGTTTCATTGGCTTGCTACACCATCAAAAGACTCGAATACTTAATGAGTGCACATCAGAGCCTATGGCTTTTTAGCAAATGTATTTGCAATTGTGAGTTAAAATGCCCTATTTTCCCCCATTCGTTTTCAACATGTTCTCAGGGAAAGAACCTCCTCTCCTTGCCCTCCCTAGAAGAGGTCTGGCTCATTTCCTTTGCTTGTTTACTACAATTTGGGGCAAGTGTTACATCCCACCACTTTCAAAGATCAGCAGCACAGTCTAGATGGTATCTAAAATAGATCTTTGTCTGTGTTGGGTTGTTATATTAATCATACAGTTATTATGGAACTTCAGCAATGTCAATTATCATGATGTCATCAGGGGTTAGGTCATTGTGACATCACTTGCTCAGAAGATTCAGGGTAATATGATGTAATTTCCTGTGATGTCATTAAGGCCAATGGGTGTGTGATGTCACTTCTCTTACCAAGTGCATTTTAATGAATCCACATCCGTGGGTTATCTGCGAATTAAGTTCTTACTACTGAATTTTGGGGTGCAGTGCTTTAGCACCACACCCAGTTGCGGGGCTTATTTACAAGCCCCTTGCGCTGCTGGTGCGTCACTTTTTCCCATGTTAAAAGTGACGCACTGGCGGTGCAAGGGGCTTGTAAATAAGCCCCTGCATTTTTAGCTTTACTGCAGAGGTGACATCATTGGTGCTCGAATGTAAACCTGACTTGTAAAACAGCACTGTGCAAATATCGCCAATTCTTGCAATGCAGTGCTGTGTAGGTTTCCTCTACATTGAGCGGCCCAATTTATTTAGGTAGTCTGTACATTAGAAGTGTGTTTTTGCTGTGGAATTCTGAGGTTCAGCATCCTTACCTTGTTAGTGTTAAAATTAGGGGAACAATTGTTTTGAATATTTAGTTGTATTATAAATGAACGTGTTTGTGCTTGCATCTCATTGTTTGGTGGCAAGACTTACACTACATTTACTGAATTTAACTGGATCAGTTTACACAATTTACAATTTTTTGGTACTGTAAAGGTATTTTACTTTTCAGGGACAGTAAAAACATGTTCTCTAAGGGTCAAGCACACATTTTTGGATTTGAGGCAAAATGCATGCAAATTACTCATAGTGGGTAATGCACACACTTCATGGTGAAGTACAAGGGCTTCATTTTATTTTTGGAAATTCTTTATTTTTTGGGGGCGTTGTGCACACGTTTTATTAAGTGAGCAGTGCATGCTAGTAATTAATGTTTGCTTTTTGTGAGAGCAGTTTGCTCTATAGCTTACTTGTAACTTTCCCTCACAGATATACATCAGGAACTTTGAAGCGCAGGTTGCATTGTGTGCTTTGCATTGCCTCATTAACAAATTGGCAGAAAGATGCATCTGAATATAAGACTCGGGAGCTAAAAATCTATGGAAATATTAGAAAGTGAATGCAAAATGGAAGTTTTTATTCACAAAGATTACAGAGGGTCTGGGTGCCTCAGAAAACATTTCAAGACCTCAAAGGCACTGCAGATTCTGGACATAAAAGATAGCAAAGTAAACAAACTGTGGAAAACTCGGAAGCCATTTGAAATCAAAATTAATAATCTGAGTGGAAAAAACTTATACGTGCAACCCAGTAATAAGGAGGTCAGGGATTACAATATACTCAAATATAGCTAACTTTCTAATGATGATTTCTTTGTATAGGAGGTTTCTGAAGAGGAGGAACTGCTGATAATAAAGACACTGAATACAATCAAATATTCGGGGACTTATCGTTCAAAGATTACATAAAAGGGGATATTTGTTTCCCTATCAGTTAATTGGGCATGAGTATTAAGCGCCTTATTATGATGCCTTACAATGGACGAGGGAGGGAATGAAGAGACCTCTGTAAAGGGATAACTTTGCCAAGTGTCTGCCTCACTCTCCTGGTGTTCTTAGGACCAGCATTGTAAATTGTGAGGTGGAAATATTTCTACACAAACCCTACTGAACACTAACAAAAGATGAGAGACACTTTGGGACAGAAATTCTCTTTATAAGTTTTGCTCTAGACAGGTTTAGCTATCTGGGAGACTTCCTGTTACGAATACTTTACAAAAGTGCATGTAAGTAGCAATAGAGCCAGTGTGTGCGTTGACTCAGCTGACTTCAGTTGTTGGCTTTCATGGACTTTAAATAGTTTGCCATTGCTTGGGTGGGCTGTCTACCAAGGCCATGGCATTTTGAGGATGATTACACTGTGCCATTTGTTTTCCCATTGGTAATGGCGCTCAAGTAGGCCTTTTGTCAGACTGCAAAAGGAAGATCACGGGCAGTGTGCCATTTAGAGTCAATGTGTTTTCAGTGATGTATTTACTTTTCCTGACCTAATGACAATTTAATTCCTGGTTTATGACTTTTTTGTTTCAGAAGTGTGTTCTGTATGTCCTTATGGCAGTCTAATGCGTTTAACTAATCACCCTTGGAAGTTCATTTGTTTTACTTTGCTGTCTTAGTAACACATTGTTATTTTTTTAGCCATTGTGTTTCCAAAGTAAAGATGACCGCGCTCATAAGCTTTCTTCAGCTGCACTGAAAAAACGGGCCCATTGTCAGTCGTATCTACTATGCAATATTTTGCTGTTTGTTCCTTTTAAGTTACAACACAAACTTCATATTCTGACTTCTGCTTATTAGACTCGATTGAGGGTACACCTTAACTCTGCTACTACAAAATCTACAATTAACGGCCCCATCTCCCAGCTTCCATACTGTTTGTAGCATAAAAGTTGCTTTTTTCTGATATTTTTCCTAGGACGTCTGGGAATAACACGCTCAAAGTTGTCTAACATTTACCAAACACTCCCCTTAACAAATAGTGAGACCTATTAGCTTTGCTATTGAATATTTAAAAACACAGACCTATTGGCTTCGCTAATGGTTGCTTTAGAATGAGTGTTAGACCTGTCACTTTAGGGTGGTCTACCCCCAGATCTTTTGCTGAAATTCGTTTTTGTTGGCTCTAGGACTATATGTACTTTAGCACTGCTAACCAGTGCTAAAGTGCTTGTGCTCTTGTCATGTGACCCATAGGGTTAGTATGAGCACGTTGCAGCTTGCCTGCTGCTTTGCGCACGTTACTACATGTCTTTATTTTTTCAATATTTTCTATGGGTGTTTTCACATGAGAACTCATCGCTGTGTGCATGTTCCTGGGATTTTGACTGAACATTATGTGCTAGGTCGAACAACAATGCCACTTGTTATTTTGTTCTGGCCAGACCTTAGCCCTTAGACGAAACATACCGATGCAGCTGTTGTTTGGACAACGTACTTGGGCTTTTAATGTGATACACGAATAGGTAGCACACACTTGAAGAGGGACTTTTCCAGGGAGAAGAGTGAGACAGCACCTATGATGTAGATCTACCATCTATAGGCTAAGGTATGGGGTCTGCTGACAAAGCCCAGAGATCTTCTATTATATAATACTTCTTCTTAGCAAGGGGTTTGGAGTTTAGGCACTATAGTCTTTTCTCCATTGTCTTTTTATGATTACATCTCCTTTAATGATATATAGACTAGCTGCCATGCTGACTGTATTTGTACTATGCTTTTTCCTGCTTGTTGTGGCACGTGTACTGCATGTTAGGGCATGTTAGTTAAAATAAATATTTTAAACTGTTTTGTGTCTGTCAGATATTATTGTGGACAAGTACAAGAGTGCGAGCGAAAGTGTGTGTCTTTTTACCGCGATTCCTGAGAGATCTGGGAGTGCTGTGTTCTGGGGTGTCTAATCATTTGTTTCTCTGTGAGTGAGTAGGAGAGCAAGTGAGACTATAGCTAGTTGGTCCTGGGCTTGTGGGTACTACGGTGGTAGGAAGACTCAGTCCCTATACACCCAGGTCGCATATTCCTGCGCATAGTTCTGTATTTGTGCAGAATCCCTGCAACATGGCGCCACCAACGTTTGGTCTGGTACTTATTCAAGAGACCCCTGAGTAGCGCTTGTGCTTGTCCATAATACCCTCTCACCGCTTTCTGGAGACGTCCGTGGTGTGGGGGCTTAGATTCCTATATTTGTGTTTTATAGGTTATTCAAGCTTGAATTTTAAAAGGTTTTCTTTCTCTTTTTCAACCTGATTTTGAGCTACCATTCTTCTGCTTTCTCCTTTTCCATTTTTATGGCAGTCGCTATTGTAGGACCTAACCGCACGGTGGTTACGGCATTCTTGACTCAACGTCGAGTCCCCAATGCGGGGGCTACCATTATTTTTGTTGTCGAGGCGGACGCGGCTTACCGCTATGAGGTTTTTTTACCCTTGGGTTACATTTCCGGCAGTGGGAATGATAATTTGTTTCATGAATATACAGCAGCCGCAGTGCCGCGGGCTTATCGCCTTTATGCATTACTTGAAGTTCCGCTGACGGATTGGGAGCATACCATCTAGTTTAATGGCGCCCATCCTCATCCTGTTTCTGTGGTCCGTTTAGGCCCCTTATCAGTCGATGGGGCCACTTGGCCCATTTTGACGGGTTTTACACCGCATCCTAATTATCTTCATGTTACACTCATAGAGCTACGTCAATTACATACAACGCTGATTCATATACACAGAAGTGTCATACAATTTATGTCATGTGCGATTCAAGTAGCTTCGGCTGGAGCCGCTCCATAGCCACCAGGACATAGTGGTGGTCTTGTTATTAGTCCCGTCATGATTAATTCAGTGATGAGCAAACGTCCTCAAAACCGTGATGACTTGCCATTTTGGCTTGCACAAAAATTTGAACAACTTGAAGCTGTCTTTCCAGATACTACTCCTGTAGAAAAACACAGGATCCTTACAATGAGTTTGCCGACTGGTCTGATTCCCTCTTTAGGTGACTGCACCACCTTGGGGACGGTGTTTGCTTCAGTGTATACACTGTGCTTTGGCACCCCCTCCATGACCATTCTACTGAGCATTCTGAAAAAAGTACAAGATGAACAAGGGGCTAGTCCAGCCCTGGACTTGGGGATGAAGTTAGTGGGAACGTTGCCAATTGTCTCCGATATGATTCTGGCCAATATTAAAGGTGAAGCAGTTTGCTTACAAGTACGTCAATGCCCAGCGGGGGTGCCGAACTTGGACCGGCAGTGACAGTTGCCGATTATAATTGCGGATGTGTTTACATCTTTGGGTCGCAATAGTTTGGGGATTTGACCATTTGCTCAGCCACAGTCTAAACCCACTCCTGAAAAGGAGGGTCGACCAGTCTTTCCTAAAAAGGCTTGGAACAAGAATCAGCGGCAGCAACAACAGAAGCCTGGTTCACGTGCTGGTTCGCCACCACCTGACGCTTCGGAACGTAGATATGATTTGCGTGGCCGCTCTAAAATTAAGACACCTGAGAGGTTCCAGGTTCCTGATCCTCGTTCTACTAGTTCCTTTCAGGAATCGTCGGATCAACAGTTTGGTGTGGGAGGGCAGCAGGATCACAGACAAGGCCAGTCTACGCAAGCAAGACGTGACCCGCAGTGCCAGTTTGACCTAAAAGTCAAGCAGGAGGAGCCACCTCAATATCAACCACAATTTCAGTAGAAAAAAGTAGCCACTTTGACTGCAAAGTATGCCTCAGACTGTAAGAACCCTGCTCCTCGACAGGAGTTGGGCGGTATCCCTCCTCGACAGCGCAGCGGAGGTTACCATAGTGCAGCAGACATTCCACCAGCATCTGGAGGTGAAAGCAACTGATACTTTTATTACAGTAGAAACAGCTGACATTTGAATTGCCCCTCCTGATAGGCTTTATGAAGTAAGCTTACAAATTGAGGGTGATATTAAACATCCAATTAAAGCAGTGTTTTGGGAAAATCTAACTTCTTCCTATGATATTTTGTTGGCAGAGGTTGATTGGCCTCCCTCTTTTGTCCTAGCTTCCTCTAGAGGGGAGGATGTTATTCTACAGAGTTTTTCACAATATGTTTCTGATGACGATAAATTGGCTTACGCCTCGAAGTGAGCTTTATTCTTGGCCCCGGCATTATATCGCAATCAGGCAGGTTGGGACGAGGGTTCCCCGGTTCATGTGATTCCTTTGCGTTCTACACCTCAGCCCCAACCACAGTATCCAATCAAACGAGATGCTAAAGCGTCCATAAGTGACATTTTGACTCAATTGGAATACCAGGGTGTGATTGAACCCTGTGTTTCCTCGATGAATAATCCTCTTTTTCCGATATATTGAAACAGGATGGTTCATATCGTATAGTTTTAGATTACAAACATTTGAACAGTCATGTTCGTACCTTTGCAGTTCAGAACACACATAGCTCTGCGTTAGTGAATAACATTGTTCGTAAAAAATACAAAACCACTTTGGATATTTCCAATGGATTTTTTAGCCACTCTTTGGCTCCTGGGAGCCGTGATTTGACCGCATACAGTGCGCTGGGCAATCAGCGCCGATATGTGAGATTGCCTATGGGATATAAGAATAGCCATGGTGTGTTTGCGGCACGCATAGTGTCCCTTTTGCATGAGATCGACCCTGATGTCTTCTCGTACGTTGATGACATATACTTGAGGGATGATGAATTACAGCCGGTTCTCTTGCATGTGGACCGCATTATCACACATTTTGCAAATTTTGGTTACAAATTCAATTTTGCTAAGTCTCACATCGCCTTCTTGGCGGTTCTTTTTCTTGGTTACAAACTCAACAATGAAGGTAGGGGGCTGGCCCCCCACTTTCTGGAGAAATGTGCTCAATTGCAACCTTTGCTGGGTTTTCTACATTTTGGCAGGACCTACATTCCTGATTATGCTCAGCATACCAAAACTTTTACTCTTTGATACAACTTTCTTTTTCGTCTTCCAGTTGTCTTCGGGAAAATACTACAATTCTTCGGTCTCTGCAGTCTGATCTGCTTCCGACCAACTTCTTGTTAACATGAGACAATTCTACAAATTTGGTCATAAGGATTGTACCAGGGGTGTTAGGCTTTACTTACTTGATGTTCAATGAGGGGGACACTCTCCCCATTGCATATAAATCGCATTTGTATACTCCTGCTAAGATGCGTTCCTCTTCTACGGAAAAGATTTTGACAGCAGTCCAGATGGCGATTCTTAAGGAACGCTCTCTGGCTCAAGGTAAATTCATTATCATGGACTCGCTGGTACCTACTTTAGAAGCAGTTACAAAGGCTAGTGTCCCGAATTCTAAAGCCTTGCATCACCGCTGGACACAATGGGCTAGTTCTTTGATGTTGGCTGATGTCAACTTTATCTTTGATCCTTCTTTACAGACACAGGAGTTTCTACAGTACGAACATGTTCATCCTCCTCCTTTATCATTACTCCCTCTTGATCAGTACAAATGCATTATTTACACTGATGGATCTGCACAGCCCGCCATTGGTTCTAAACATGCTTATTCTGCAGCCTGCGCAATAGTGGCAGGTACGATTGTTGAAGGGGATTTTAAATCCTCTTTAGTGCACTCACACTCTCTTGGAGATGGCACAGCTCAATTGGCGGAGCTACGTGCTTTGGTTTTGTCTCTTGAATTTACTGATCCTGAAGTCCCCACCCTTATAGTGTGTGATTCGTTTTACTATGTACAATGACAATTTGTTCTTCCGTGATTCTAAAGGTAGCCCAATAAAGCATAAAACGCTTTGGGTTCGAGTGGCCGCTCTTAAAGAACGTTTGCCACTCACACAGGTTATCCATACTTTGGGCCATCAAAGTGTGGGAGCACACACTGTTGGTAATTCGATGGCTGAAGTAGCCACATGTTCAGTAGCAGCAGTCACTAGGTCTATGACTAAAATTGATGATGATATTCTGGCGGCTATCGCTGCGACGAAGGAGGGGACGGAGTTCCCCAAGGTTTTCCTTCACGTTACACATACCACTTGTCATCTGAGCAAATTCCATTTGCAACTATTCCGTCCATTGGGGATCGGCTGATTCCCAACGAGGACCGCAGACTTTCTTTGATTATTGTCGCTCATGAAGGCTAGGCTTCTGCACATGCCGGAGTAACTGCGACAATCTCACTGTTACAGCAACGTTTTTGGTGGCATGGCTTATATCAACAGGCACGTAAATATGTTCTTTCTTGTGACATTTGTCAACAGATTAAGCCTTCAATTGTTTCACATCCTCCCCACACTCAGCTGTACATCTCAAATCAACCTTTTGGTTGTATTTCTCTTGGTCACAGCGGTCCTTTGACATCTGATACTGCTTTTAAACACATCTTAGTTGCAGTGGATTCGTGCACTAGATTCCTCTGGGTTTGGCCGCAACGCAGTGCTGACTCTCGAACTGTAATAAAATATTTGCATGTCTTTGTCGGGACATTTGCCTGTGGCACCTTCCATTCTGACCAAGGTCCTTCGTTTGCCTCTAAGGCTTACTGGGATGCGATGAAGTCTCTGGGGGTGCAGGTGCAATTTTCGTCTCCATATCGGCCTGAGGGCAATTCTGTTGTGGAGCGGATGAACCGTGATTTAAAGCAATCTTTAACAGCAACGGTATTAGGTGCTTGCAGGGGCTGGCTGACTCATCTTTACGGAGTCCAACGTGCAGTTAATAATCTCCCAAGAAGATCTCTGGGTGGGCGGAACCCATACAAAATGCTCTTTGGCATTAAAATGTTTGTGCCAGACCTTGATGGTCTAGACGTTGTGCCTGCTGCCGCAACCTTTGACGTAGATAACCACTGTGCTATGTTACAGGAACTACAAAAAGCTCGGGATTCACAAGCGAAAGCCCATTTGCCCTCTTCCACGGATGCAGCGGTGCTGATTCCTGTTTCTGGCTAGCTTCCTAAAGTTGGAGATCTAGTTCGAGAAAAGGGGGAGAACAAAAAGGAATTTGGTCCATCCTACCATGCACCGGTCAGAGTCCTTGGCTTAAAAGGCACCCGTACAGTGATTCTGCCTCCACTACCTGGTCATAAGGAGAATCGTTACATTTCCATCTAACATGTCAAGCTACACCATATGGCTGATACTGAATAGTATGCCTCCCAGCATTCCAAGCTGGGATCTTTCACTGACTCCGATGGCTTCTGTTTCTTCGAATAATCCCCAACCAATGGCGGGAGAGATGGAAACTTCATTTGATTTAGTGCCTGTTTTACCTTCAACTTCCACAACTGCAGATATTGAGTATGCTTCTCCTCCCGTTGAGGTTATAATTAACATTCCTGAAAGTACAGTCCATTCACCTTCTACTGAATCACAACCACTGTTGTTTCAGCTGGGTTCCAGTGGTTACTATATGGACCGCACTAGTTTTTCATCTGAATATTCTTCGTCGTTGTCATCTGTCGCAGAACCCCCTACATGTACCAGTCTTTTCATCTCCTGGTTCAAAAAGACTTACTTAGTCCCTCCATGGACATACGTCTGGATGGTGCTGACAATGTTGTTCCTTTTCATGTGGAATGGGTTCGTGACTGTGTTTTTCCTCTTGATTAATGGCCATTATTTACCTGAATGCTCCGCTGTGAACTTTGTTGATAGTGTTCTAACCCCTCACACGTCCTCTCATAAAATGAAACGAGATCAAGCCCTAGTTAATATTTCGGCATTCCCAGTTGTTGATGGCATTGTTTGGGATAAAGTACCATACGATATCTATGGTCTGATGGAACTTTTGAACATTGCATACGTTTTCCATGTTTCATTAGGAGATGTGGTTTTGCCTGATATACACTCTGATGACTGGGATATTCATGCTGTTCATTCGTTGTTCTCTGATTTGAAATATTATACGGCTTTTGACACTGAAGATTTGTATTTAAATCCTGCAAACTATGCTGATTTGTTCTGTTATCAACAATACAGCCATCATTTTTTACACAAGACCAACACTCTGAGACCATTTTTTAATTTTACCCAATGGGAGCATTGCCCAACACCATTATAGGGTAGTTCAAAGACCCAACTGAGTAAATTTTTGTATTTTACTGGTTACAATCTTTCTGACCCTCACTCCTATTTTTATAAACTGAAGATACCCAACTGCACTAAATTTATGTTAACCCACACTAAATTAGTTTATTCCTACATCTACATGGCACCCCTCGCCCACGTCGCCCGATGCCACGTCGCCCACGTCGCCCGACAGCACAACCTCAACATCATCTCTTACGCCGACGACACCCAGCTGATCCTCTCCCTCACCAAAGACCCTCACACCGCCAAAGCCCACCTCCACGAAGGAATGAAGGACGTCGCCGAATGGATGAGGACCAGCCGCCTGAAGCTGAACTCGGACAAGACGGAGGTCCTCATCCTTGGTTCCAACCCTTCAACCTGGGATGACTCCTGGTGGCCAACATCACTGGGAACAGCCCCGCCACCCACCGACCACGTACGCAACCTAGGGGTCATCCTCGACCCCACCCTCTCCATGACTAAGCAGGTCAACGCCGTTTCCTCATCCTGCTTCAACATCCTCCGAATGCTCCGCAGGATCTTCAAGTGGATCCCCACCGAAACAAGAAAAACAGTCACCCAGGCCCTCGTCACCAGCAGGCTGGACTACGGAAACGCCCTCTACGCAGGAACGACGGCTAAGCTCCTGAGATGGCTGCAACGCATCCAGAACGCCTCTGCACGTCTTATCCTCGACATCCCCGACGCAGCCACATCACACCCCACCTGAGAGACCTGCACTGGCTCCCTGTCAACAAGAGGATAACCTTCAAGCTCCTCACCCACGCACACAAAGCACTCCACAACTCCGGACCAGCCTACCTCAACAGACGACTCAGCTTCTACACCCCCACCCGCCAGCTCCGCTCGACCAGCCTCGCCCTCGCCACAGTCCCCCGCATCCGGAAAACGACCGCCGGCGGCAGATCCTTCTCCCACCTCGCCGCCAAGACCTGGAACACCCTCCCCACCAACCTCCGACAGACCCAAGACCTACTGGCCTTCAGAAGACTCCTCAAGACCTGGCTCTTCGATCAGTAGCAGCACCACCCCCCTCTTCCCCCAGCGCCTTGAGACCCTCGCGGGTATGTAGTGCGCTTTATAAGTGACATGATTGATTGATTCCTCGTCCTTCATAAATGATTTGTCCGTGAAAGGTTATGAATATTGGAAGGACACTATTGATTTGAAATCCATGTGGGATACCAAAAATTGACAAGTGCAGGGCACTGAGTCTTTGCATTGCACATGTCTAATACCGTCTCAGCTCATATTTTTAAATGAGACGGTACAACAGAATAATTGTTTTGGTTTAGCCACGGCCAAAAATCTGAATTCTCCCTCCATTCCATCGTTGGCCCCCTATGTCACATGGCAAACACATACCAACTATACAATTGAAGACTTAACTGTCATGTTTCAGAATGGCACACTTAATTCTACCACTATTGACCCCTTGCAATGGTTACTGTGGCCAACGAGCTCCAATGCATGTCAATTGCGTTTTCTGAATACTACACAGGGGTTTACACAAAGTAGACCTGATCCACATTTCCCACATTCCCATACAGTTACTACATACTCGGTGGGTAAATTGTGTCAGCAATGGTTGGAACATTCACACTGTCATTTGTGAAACAACACCTTTTTCTCTTGTCGGGTGACATTGATCTGGCTAATTTTCTTTTGGGCCCAAAGTCCCCTCGAACAAAATGTTTTATTTATACAGCCTATAATGAATTTTGGAAGCTATCGCAGATGCAAGCAGTGGGCTGCCTGCGCCAAATGGACCAAACTAATTTAGAAAAAGTTCTTGCTGTTGTTGATAACAGCATTAATACACTGTCTTCTCTTATATATACATTGGATAATATTGCATCATCAGTCATTGACAATGCTCAACATGAAGTGTCTGTTTCGTTTTGTATCATGGTCAAAATCAGTTACGTTCTGTAATGCAATTTGCATGGACCTTACAAATGCTCAAAAGTGGAAAAGTACAGAGGGATTATCTGAATGCTTCCGCACTATTTTTGGCATTTAATTTGACTGATAGACAGAAATTAATGTCAATGAAGGATGCAACATATACATTGTTACATATTGAACAATTAGAACAGTTACCATTTTCTGTTGCAGAGTCAGATTCAGCTGTGTGGTTAATACATGGGGTTATTTCACTGCCTATCTCACTCTTTCAGTTTACAGCCTGTATGACACATTATCCAGTTGGTAGATATGAGCCCATGGGCAGTAATTATATTGATGAATTATGGCTGTTACCTTTCACCTTTAGATGTCAACGCGCAGATATGGAAGTTTTCCTTACAGGGGAAGATTGCGATTCCACAGTAGGACATTCCCTAGTCTGTAAACAAGTTAAACTACACAGCGCCTGTAACGTTTCGGCCCCTAATCTGGCTTGTTTTTTTAAAGGTACCCCTGTCCCAGCTATTATTCCTGTGCTAACTTTGCTTTCTAATGGAAGTTATCTTATTTTGAATAACCATGACTGCTCCAGCTTGCGGGCTGGCATCCCGTATATAGTAACAGTTTCCCTACGAGTTACATGTTGCAGCAATGTCCTGTTTCCACCCCCGCATGGGATTGCAGATAGTTCTCTTTGGCCTTCCATTCCAACTTTAAAAACAGATTTCAATAAGCTAAGCAGACTCAAAGCGCTATTGTTTCAACAAGAAGTGGCTCTCGCATCAGCTCGAAAGACCTTCGAATTGCAGGTAGCAAGAACCGCAAGTGAGATACACTCACTGCTAAACACGAATCTCCCACTCCATTTTGGAGAATTAAAACAGCAAATATTTAATGCGTCTGATACAGAGGGCCTTGCCCACTTTATTAAACTCATGGGATCCGGCCTTGTTTCCTCCTTTCAGACTATTTTTGGAGTAATACCGGGCTTTATCCACTCTATTTTTTCCAGCGCCTTCGGAGGGTTTCCCCTGGTGCTCCTGTTGATTTGTGGCATGATTGTATTGCTATTGCTCCTTCGCAATGGCTGCTCGATTTGTGGAGCTGCCAAACGCGGTCCAGTTTCAGCTGTACCATGACCGGATGCTCCAGCTTTTTGCTGCAATGCCATTGAAAGCTCTTGACATTGACTACTGGCTGACCTTCCATTATGCCTACTTCACCTGCGTGCAACCTGTGTTCCACTGCCTCCGGTGCCCTTTTCAATGGGCCCTGGATGTCTGCCTCTCCAATACCACACACGCTGCCCTGGATTACGATCTGTTAATGGGTCCGTTGAAGGCCCATGACCAGGAATGTGCCATGGGTAGGTGTTTGGTGTGCGATTCTCTACTTGGACTAATGGCGCAATTGAGTACCTGTGCTCGTGCGCAGCGCCTCTTAGACCGGAGTTTCATAGAAGTTAACGCAGGTTGCCCTGAGATGCTCCTAATGGCCTCTGGATATGAGGAGCATGTGTGCTTGTTCGACCTACTTAACTGGATGGCATACCATTTTACTATGGAAGGGTCAGACAACATACTGGAGTTCACGGCATTTCACTTTTCCCGCAACATTTCTGTCTCCTAAGACTAACTATGAATGGATAGCTTTTTTGAATACCCAATTGGAATTTTTTTTTTTGCTTCATACTTATCCTGATTAGAATACAACTGAGTCGCTGTGCCTCTGCTTACCTCTGATTTTTGTCTTAGCTTATGGCTAATGACCTGGCCAAGGGGAGGGTGTCACGTGGCCCTTAGGGACATTGTCGTTTTCACTAAGTTAGCATGAGCACGTTGCAGCTTGTCTGCTGCTTTGTGCACGTTGCTACATGTCTTTATTTTTGCAATATTTTCTATGACTGGTTTCACATGAGAACTCATCGCTGTGTTCACTCTCTGCATGTTCCTGGGATTTTGACGGAACATTATGTGCAAAGTCGAACAACAATACTCCTTGTTATTTTGTTCTGGCCAGGCCTCAGCCCTTAGACAAAACATACCGATGAAGCTGTTGTTTGGACAAAGTACTTAGGCTTTTAGTGGGATACACGAATAGGTAGCACACACTTGGAGAGGGACCTTTCCAGGGAGAAGAACGAGACTGCACCTATGGTGTAGATCTACCATCTATAGATTAAGGTATGGGGTCTGCTGACAAAGCCCCGAGATCTTCTATTATATCATAATACTTCTTCTTAGCAAGGGGAGGGAGGTTAGGCACTATAGTCTTTTCTCCATTGTCTTTTTATGATGACATCTCCCTTCATGATATATGGACTAGCTGCTATGCTGACTGTATTTGTTCTATGCATTTTCCTGCTTGTTGTGGCACATATACCGCATGTTAGGGCACGTTAGTTAAAATAAATATTTTAAACTGTTTCGTGTCTCTGTCAGATCTTATTGTGGACAAGTACAAGAGTGCGAGCGAAAGGGTGTGTCTTGTTACCGCGATTCCTGAGAAATCTGGGAGTGTTGTGTTCTGGGGTGTCTAATCATTTGTTTTTCTGTGAGTGAGTAGGAGAGCAAGTGAGACACTATAGCTAGTCGGTCCTAGGCTCGTGGGCACTATGGTGGTAGGAAGACTCAGTCCCTATACACCAAGGTCCCATATTCCTGCGCATAGTTCTGTATTTGTGCAGAATCCCTGCAACACTCTCTCACTTAAACAAGGTAAAATTGTCTTACACTTGATTGGCATATTTAATTTACCTATAAGTCCCTTGTAGCGTGGTATGCCATATAACCTGGGCCTGTAAATTCCATGCTACTAGTAGGCCTACAGCACTTAGTGTGCCACCCACTTAAGTAGCCCCTTAAAACATGTCCAAGGTCTGCCATTGAAGCCTGAATGCAGTTTTAAACGGCTATTTCGACTTGCCAAGCCTTAAACGCCCCTTTTATTGCATGTAAGTCACCCCTAAGGTAGGGCCTAGGTTGCCCATAGGGCAGGGTGCCTTGCAATTGAAAGGATGGACATGTACTTTTGAGTTTACTTGTCCTGGAAGTGAAAAACTCATACATTTGTTTTTCAGTATTATGAGTCCTACCTCTCCTGTAGAATAACATTGGGTTGCCTTATTACATTTAATACATGCTATAGTTAGATTGGGAACAGGAAAACATTTCATGTTTTGTGTCAGAAAAATTGTAATTAAAAATCCTCTTTAATGGTAAAGTCAGATTTAAAGTTACAATTTTGAAAATACCACTTTTAGAAAGCTAGCAGTTTCATGCCCAAACTATTTGGAGCCATCAAAGGGCAGGTGGGGGGAGCGGAGCTGGGCACAGCCCCACTTGCAACTGAACAGGCTGTGCTCTGCCTTCACAGAAAGGACTAGTTACTCCTGCATTATTCATACAGCTAGCATAGACCCACGGCAGGGGAAGCAGGAAACTTCAAACTTCAAACAGAATTCTCTGGAAACTTCTTCTACTTCAAATAAGGAACCAGGTATAAAAATAGGACCCTCAGACCCACTCTTTAGTTTTGATAGGGCTGGGTTCCTCTCTACCAACTTACTCCGGAACCCTTGGTCAATGAATCTTTATTACCTGCTGAGAAGTGTAGAGGGGAGAAATAACTCATTACAGTAACTTAACAACTTTAAAGAACCATGACTCTGAAGAATCACAGACTCCGACTTCCAATTCAGTGGGTTTATTACAAAGCCAAAAATAACTGGACATACAGACATCTCAAGACGAGTTTGTAGAAGTACATTGGAACTAATACAAATCCAAACCTATGGCAAGATGAAAACGCTGGATCATAAAAGAATGACAAATTCCAGAACCAAAACGCAGGCAATGATTGCCCCCACGTTGAGAGCAGTCTTCATTGGGGGTTGGTAAGTGAAGAGCATTAATCTATCCCTACACTACTACTACCGTGACATCCCTACTTAGCATTCCCCAGGCAAGATCAGAAAAAAGGTGTCAGCAAGTGAAGCCTTCCTAAGAAGTGCGCTCACGTTGTATGGGTCAAGTAGCCTAAGCTACAGAGCTCATCCTAAGATACTCCTTCCCTCTCCATCGATCTCCTCAACTCCTCTACTGACTCAACCCACGGCACAGTCCCTAATTCAAAATGCAAAACACGAAACACGCCCACTGCTTGCATCTGGATCACCTCATCCTGCTGGGCACTTCTCATAGGTGATTCTTCAGTTAGTTTCGGTACTCCCAACTCCTGGCTCGATGACCTTGATTCCCAGGCCTCCTTCAGTGAGAAAGAACACCGTCTCCCAATTATCAGCATTCCTTGCATAAAAGTATCTTCTCCTCCCGAGCCTAAAAGGCGTTATTCTAACTAACAAAGACGCCTTCCTCCACCTGCAACAGAAACGTGAGAACAAATCCAACATGCACATGAAATTCATCTTGCTACCCCCACTACGAGAGCCGTCAGGGAGAATACATTTCAGGCCTACAGAAATCGGCCAACATAAGAATGAAACACATAGGCCCTACGCAAATACATATAAATGAACATTTTACTTAAGCATTTCTAAATCATTGTGTTACATAAACACACCGAATGCACAAATTATTGCGAGCAGTCTATGATTTCTACACATCTAAACTTGAGTTACCACATCTGTGTACAACTTTAATCTGGTGCACGTTAAATCTAGGCATTACATTATAAATAAGCAACTTCGTTAATCAATTGTGGGCAAATGCTGAAAATTACATTATTCAAAACACAGCTGCCACGTTTATCTCTGTACATGGCATGTAATGATTCTAACATTTCATCTCTCACATGTTATTACCAAGTACATTCTAATGACCAAATGTTAACACAACAAAGGAATAAATGTAGGTGCAGACTACTCGTGATTATGATGCACCCCTACAAATGAAAGAGCACCATCATGCTCCATCAGTTTACTTTCTGGACCTGCAAAAGGAGTCTCAGAGGACTGCCTGCTGCTGTGGCCTGCTGTGTACTACACAAGACTGCTTCCCCCCAAACAAAAGTTCGGCTCTGTTGCCAGTATATACCTCCCAGAGACAGAAGGGGAAACACACCAAACCCCTGGCCCCACCGCTATCAGTCTCATCTAGGGAGAAGGGTAAGGCTCTCAAGCCTAAAATCACACCCTCTTTGCGGTCTTTTTTTAAGGTGCAAGCCAGGTTACCTTCTCCTTCTCCGGAGTCCGACGCTAGCGAATTGATTATCTTGGGGGAAAAAACCCTGTCTGGGAAGAGAGTGGTAGGGGTCTCGCAGAGGCAAGTATTGCGCTCCTCAATAGGTTTCAGGTATTAGGAAGGAGTGATCAGGAAATGACTCAGGAAGTGACTCAGGAAAAGACTACAGCCCCTGAATTACAAGGGGGACAGGATGGCATGCAAAGCCAAAGCCGGAGTCAGCATCAAAGCCAAAATCATAATAACCCTAGCAATCTAACTAGCACGCGGGCCGACCCACAAACACCCAAGGAAGTTGTATCAAACCCTGGGGTGGAATAGCTGATGGAGTCTATGATCCTAGAGATGAGAGAAAAGTTTGCCATTTCTGAGAGAAACCAGGGCAAGATTCAGGAGTCTTGTGAGGCAGTGGAGGAAAAAATGAACTCCTTGATGAACCGAGTGGCAGTGGTTGAGGCCTCATTGACGGATATTGGCAAGGAAGCCGAGGAGAACTGGGATGAGATAAAAACACTAAAATCGAGGGAGAACGATCTTAGGGATAAGATGGAATCTTTGGAGAATAATGCTCAAAGAAATACTTTAAGATTGTTAAATATCCCGGAGGGGAAGGAAGGTGAGAACGCGAAAAGTTTCATAGTGAATCTACTCTGTGAGTTCATTCCTGGCCTGTAACCATCAGTACTAGAGAAAGATATACAAAGTGCCCATAGAGACCCATTTAGGAGCACTGGGGCAAGAAAAAACCTGCAGAAAGTCCTTATTAACTTTCAGTCCTATTCTCTAAAGGAGAGGATCTTAGTTGCGGCACTTAAGGCGGGTATATACAAAAAAGAAGATTGGTCATTTAGGATCCACTCCGACATCTCCAGGGTTACCCAAGATCGTCAGTGGGAGCTAGGCAAATTCATTCAGGAGCTGAAATTGTTGGGGCAATGGCACAAATGCGTTTCCCTGCGTCCCTTAGAGTTATGTGACAAAACAAAATGCATAATTTCAGAGATCCCCAAGAAGTGGAGTCATTTATAAACCAGATCAAACAGCATTAGAAGGTGTGGGGTAGTGACCAAAGCAGGTAGGGCCTCGAAGGGTGAACATGTTCCTCCGAAGGAAGGAAGGGAGGATTCTCCAGGGGGGATTGGTGGGGGGATTTCACAAATTCTTTAACACACACTTTTTCACTTGGGTGATGGGAGCATTTAGGGGAAAAAAAGAAAAAAAATGTCCAAATTTGTGGCTTAAAGAGATCTTAGGCGAGGGGCGAGAGCAGGGGCCGAAGCACATCAACAATTCCAGTTTCAATGTCAATTAGAACACTATCCTGGAATGTGAACGGGTTGAGGGTAAGGAGTAGGAGGCAGAAGATATTGGAATATCTGCGAGTGGCAGATAGTGAGATCCTTATTTTGCAGGAGACACACTTGTTAAAATCAGCATGGGAGGAGGCAACAAGGAAGTTAAAATGGGTGGATGTTTCAATATGCACTGATCAGAGCTGCTGCGTCAAGGGGGTGGCTATTATATTTAAGAAAGCAGCGAAAGCAGTAATAATGGAGGCTTACTCGGACCCCAGAGGGAGATGGGTGGCAGTTAAAGGTAAGATCCAGGGGAAACCATATGTCATTGCTGGTTATTATGGCCCAAATATGGATGACCCCTTACCGTTACAATCCCTGTATAACCAATTTTTGGAGTTTACTGCCTCTATAATCTTGGCCGGTGATTTTAATTTACTATTAGACCCTAGGAAGAATAGGTGGCCAATTATAAAGCCATCCATAGAGTCGAATTTACCCCAAATGAGGTCAGTGCTTAGATGTTGTATGTAGGACTTTGGATTGTTGGATGTGTGGAGAGAGAAGGGGGTGGGTGATCAAAAATATACTTTTAAGAACAGGAGACACGGTCACGCTTCAAGGATTGACTATTTTTTGGTGGAAAAAGGAGAGAGTAGGATGGTTAATATGGTGGAACACCTGCCAGCCCACCTGTCAGACCACTCAGCGGTTCGCCTGGAACTGAAAGCGGGGGATGGGCCCCCCCCCAAGATGGATGTTGGATAGAACTTTACTACTAGACCAACAAGTGGTGATACAGTTGAAGGAGATAACAAGGGAATATTTCCACATATCTTGTTTGTTGGAGGGAATAGTTAGGAGGAAGTGGGAGGCGAGCAAGCTTGCGCACTATGAATATGGGGAGGGGTGCGGCAAACTTTTGGCTTGGAAAATAAAAACGGAGCAAAGCCAGAATAAAATTCCAGCCATCAGGGTAGAAGGGCAAAGTGCACTTAGGTGCGAGGACAAGGAGATAGAGGGGGCCTTCGCAGAGTTTTTTCAAACCCTATACACAGAAGAGGAAGGAGTTACAGAGGAGCAAGTCGAGAAGTATTTTGAGGATTTGCAAACTCCAATACTGTCAGAGGAGCAAAGGGGGCCGTTAAATGCAGAAATAACAACTGAAGAAGTAGTGGGGGCAACAGGAAAATTGAAAAGGTGGAAGGCGGCCGGCCCGGATGCCCTCCCGAACGAGATCTATCTGTCCCTTAAAGAGGAGATCACCCCTTTTTTCACAAGCCTTTTTAACTCGATTTTTCTTGGGGGGTCAGCCATACCGATATCCTGGGAGGAAGCCACCATCTGTCTCTTGCATAAAGCGTTGAAAGACCCAGAGTACTGTGCGTCTTACAGACCTATATCATGGCTGAACAGTGACTATAAGATCTTCACTCAGATTTTGGCAGCGAGATTAGGAGAAGTCGCGGATAATTTAATACACCTGGATCAGAAAGGATTCATTAAGGGCAGACAGATTCATGAGTTAATAACACATGAGTTACTTGGGGCAATCGACATAGCAACTCAAAATGGGCTCCCCCTGGCAACTATTACCTTTGATGCAGCAAAGGCTTTTGACAGGGTTAGCCGGCCTTTTCTGCATAAAGTCACAGAGAAGTGCGGCTTGGGGTTAGCTTTTGGTAGGGTTCTAAAAACAATCTACAAGAACCCTTCCGCCAGGATATTGGTGAATGGGAATCTTACCCAGAAGATATCTATATCAAGAGATACAAGGCATGGATGTCCTCTCTCCCCCCTCCTATTTGATATCTATATTGAGCCCCTCGCTAACAAACTTAGAGCTAGTCAAAAAATCCTCCCATTTGTATTTCAGGGATGGGAGAAGAGGGTGGCGCTATATGCCGATGATTTGATGCTGTTTACAATTGATTTGTCACTCTCACTGCCAATAATCTCAGATATCTTGGACAGGTTTGGGGAGGTTTCAGGTTATCAGATAAATTGGCAGAAAACTGAAGTGATGGAATGGAACTCCCAGAGTAACAACTCCTTGGTAAAGGACTCAATAAGATACCTAGGAATCAAGGTGTCTAAGAACTTAGAGGATGTGGCACGCTTGAACTTTGAGAAGGTAGCAAGCGAGACTAAGAGGTTACTAAGGTCCTGGGCAGGGCTTCCACTGTCTTTTTTGGGCAGGTCAAATATCTTGAAAATGTCAATACTACCTAAATTCACTTTTCTGTTAGCTTCAATACCCCTAGAAATTAAGAAGGCCTGGTTTGACAAATTACAGGGAGATCTGACTAGCTTTATCTGGGCCTCTAAGGCCTCCAGAATTGCGTGGAAGAAACTTCATAGGGGGAAACAACAGGGAGGAGTTGCTAGCCCGGATATGTTTCAGTACTGCAAGGCATTCCAATTTAAGGCAATAAGAATTTTAATGCAGGATCATCTAAAGTACCCTCCGTATTTACAAGCCATGACTAAATCATAGGGGGATGGGTTTATGTATAAATTCGGGCACCCGAAATACTTTAAGAAAGTGAAACTAAAGATTCTTTACGCAGCTTGTAAGCTATGGTTTCAAATTAGAAGGGCAGTTCGAATCCCGTATTATAGCAGTCATGCCCCAATATGGGCTTCTCCAGGAACCCCCGAATGTTTAAGGGACAAACTTGCAGCCCTGTTAGCAGAAGCAGGGATAACAAGATGGAACCAGTTACTCAATGGACAGACCTTAGTGGATTGGGAACAATTGTCATCTTTGTCGAATGGGAATATCTCCAGATTTAAGTATTATCAGCTGGCTAGCTGGACAAAATCACTATCAATGGACAAAATAGGAAATGGTGCCCTAGAGAGAAAATTTCTAAAGGGTCCTTTACAGAAAAAAGAGGTATCGGAGTGGGATTGGCTGTTTGTGCTTGCTGGAGAAGAGGAGTTTATCCTTCCCACAGAGATCTGGAGGAAAGACCTACCGTTGGGATACACAATCTCTGGCAAGTATCGATGTCTATGTTGTGGTATGTTATCAGTGCTGCTTCTCTCAGGAAAAACCATCTGTTTACGATACATAGGGCATATTGGTCGCTGAAAAAGCTGACAAGGATGAATAAGCAGGTGGTTAAGAGCTGTCCTAAATGTGGGGAGGAAGAAGCTGATGACCTTCACATGTTTTTCCACTGCCCCTGCCTCCAGGTGTTTTGGCATGATGTAAGCCTGGTTCTCACAACAGTATTGGGTGTAAACCTGGAGGTAAGCATAAGTTTATGTATCTTTGGGGTTTTGAATGAGGAGGAGGAGTCAGGGGACAGGTTGGATAGGAAGCGGAGGAACCTGTTGTTCATGCTGTTACTGCTAGCTAGATGCGAGATCTGCATTAAGTGGATAACTCTGCACCCCCCTTCGAGGAGGGAGTGGTTGGACTCGGCAAGAAAGGTGCGAATGTTGGATGAGAGCAGGGAGGGCATTAAGAAGCTTGATTTTTGGGATATTTGGGATCAGAACTTTTCAGTTTAGTTTATCTTCACGGGTGTATTAAGTTACTTAAATATGTAAACGCTGATCCAAATGTCCGATGATTAAGCAATTCTGCAATAACTCCCGGGTATACGGTTTAGGACTGGTGCCCCCAAGTCCTTTCCTGTTTGGGACAGGAAGACTGGGGATTCGTGCTTTGCCACTTTACCAGTTGGAGGGAAGTGCGAAGCCCCGCTTGTTTGCTTTCTGGTAGATTATTGCACAAATGAGGACAAAAAAAAAAGACTGCTTTGCTACTTGGAGCTTGTCTTGAACTTTCACAGGCCTGCTGTTTTAGCCATGTTCTGCTGTTGAACCCAGGACTACCAGAGTGATTCCAAGTGCTAGCTGGTTAGCCTCCTGATCAGAGTCTCAGGGACACAAAAGGCTCCAACCATCTTGATCCCGCACCTGGCTCAGGCTGAGTGAGTCCTGACTCCCCCAAGTGGTGCCCCTCCAGTCCTTAACCCTTGCTGGTGGTGCTAAAGGTGACCAGATAGCCAAATTTCAACACTTGGGACTTAAATAATTTTTGGCTAAAAACTGCTCTGAGAACCGAGAGAAGACTGGGGCCAACTTGCTTGTCTCTCCACCCAAGGTGCATCGCTGTTCAGCCTGGCAACTACTGCTTCGTTCTTGTCAGTAGCTGCAAATCCTGTTCAGCGGTCCTTCGACAAAGGGGTATTCTACCTCCTGGAACTTTCATTGGGTAATGCCTCCAGCTTCATCCTGTTGGAGATTTTAAACTTCCAGAAAGTGACTAAGTCCGAATTAAGAAATCTTCACTGCAACTTCATCCAGCAGCTCCTCAATGATGATGCTCCCTCCTCGAACCCCATCTGCAGCCTTGCCCTCCTGAGCTTTACCTTCTAGGAAAATTTTTCTTCGAAATTTCTTTTAAGTCAAAGGCAAATGCCACCCAGGCCCAACCCACTCTTTGTATCCGACCCACGATCCATCACGGTCAGCCATATTTTTTGACTTTGACCAAGTCCTGCGCGACTAGATGTCCACAGTTGGCACTTTGATCTTTTAGGCGCTAGTTATTACCTTTAAATTTAAACATTCATAACTCTGGTTCCAATGATTGGAAATTTGTTGTTTTGGTGTGAAATAATTCATTAAAATGTACTCTATTTTACTAAATTGGTGTGGGAGTTTTCTTGTCTTGCGTTTTCACATTATTACTGTTTGTGTACTGCATAAATAGAATGCACGTTGCCTCTAAGTTAAGCCTGACTGCTTTTGTGCCAAACTTCCAGAGGGTAAAGCAAAGGTTAATTTAGTGACTTTTGCGGTTCACCCTGACAGGGATAGTGGCTGTTGCTTGAACAGGGATAACCCAATTTCTCACAATGAGGATTCGTCATCTACTATGTTTCTGCACACACCGATCTACAAAAACCTAATAGGTGTACTGACCTACAAACACCCAGTAGGTGTTCATCGACTTCTACAGGCCTACCATTACAATAGCTGAATATGTTATTTTTCTCCTTTTATTTAGAAAAAATACATGTTGGTGGGAGTTAATTAATTTTTTTAACTGAGCAGGAAACTGCCCTCTTGGGATGATTCAAGTCATAGTTTTGTAAATTGAATTGGCTTATGTAATTGCACAGATAAACTCCATCTGTTCAGCTGTCATCTCTTCTCAATATTAAGGTTAAACATTTTATAATTTTATGGCACTTGCTTATTACTATAGGGAACCAGTCTTGTTACACTGTGGCTAGGACTTTATATATGTTGTCTATATTAGTAATATCAGGATACCTAGCACAGCCAGAGGAACATTAAAGCATTTGCCAGTTATAAGATGTACTGGACATATATTAATTAAACCTTTCTAGATGAGCTATGCCGCATATTCATCGCATGAAGAAAAAAATCAAAGTTATTAGATTTGTGACGCACTAAAGGCCAAATTAACTAAAAACAAATCCATGGTTTTGTTTCGTATAAACTCCAGTAAAACCTTAAGATGCAGTTTTCACGTTCCCCAGATATGAGGATATGAAAACCCCAGATCTCTTCAACAATATATAGTGAGCCTTGCTCATCTGGGTTGTACTGCGTTTCCTGAAGCCCCAACCTTTCAATGAAAAATAGACAAATATTCCACAGTTGTTTAAACTTTCTGTCGATGCATATTCACTGATTTCCAAACAATTGCAAATTGATTTTGATAAATTATCTTTGAAGTAAGGTTTCTTGACCAGTCATCAATACACTGTTTTTCTCCAATGCAACAGGTATAGCTTTTTGTGATGTGCTCATCCACTTATGTGTACTATTCCTATTTTTGTTCCTCCTGCATGCAGTTAAAAGAAATAACCAACTGTGTATACATAGTCCAAGATAATGATATGCCAGGGTAAATTTTCAGTGCATGTCACATTTTGCCATTCTAAGAGAGGTCCACATCACTATCCCTCCTGATGCCACATCCTCTTGATTCCTCCCCACCACTTCCCATCCCTCTAATCCCATGATGCTTCTGCAATCCTCCCAGGGTGAAATGTAACGGTCATAATGAACATGAGTAAGTAACTCTAAATATTCTTCCCGGAAGGCCAGTTGCCCAGTTGCAACTGGACTTGCTCTGGACCTTGCTAAGCCTTGGAAGGATCAATCCCTAAAAGTCCTAAGAGCTTTCCCTGATGTCTGAGAGCCTTCAGTAAAGAGCTGAGATAAAAGGAGAATGCCACCTGCAGAACTGCGACGTAGAAAGCATTGGCACTTCCATATCTCTGGAGGAACAGAACCAACCACCAAAGACAATCCAGAAAAGCTGTGACCCTGGGCTGAAGAAACAGATTTGTCCTGCTTGAAGGTTCTTTGCAGTAGCAAATCGGTTTCAGTGGGCCTTAAGCAAGATGTTATCAGGTCTCCTGAAGCCCTGTTTGGATACAGCCTACTGCCTTGCCCCACTGCAATATTTTGACTTTAATTTTGCAGACTAAGTCAGAAGGTAAAATCCTTGACAGGGCAATCCCACTTGGTGTATCCGCCCGGGGCTAGGGATCATTAACGGTTGGCCACAAAGTGTACCTAGGCCGCTTTCTACCACAACCATAGATTATCATTCATGCTTACTGCTTTTTGCTACTATTTGTGCTTAAAACTTTAAAAATTCACTTCTGTGGGTCCCTTTATTGGATTTTTGTCGTTTTGGTGTAATTTATTAACTTTTACCTTGTTTGTATTGCTTGGTATTTTGACTTGGTACTGCATAAATACTTTACACATTGTCCTAAGCTAAGCCTGTCTGTGCCATAGCTACCAGGGAGCTTAGCTCAGGTTAATTTTGTGATTTTGGGGGTCATCCTGACAAGTTATTCTTTGAAGTAGTCAACCACTCGACCCAAATAATAATCCACTTTCTTACAGACAATAACTTGGAAATTCTCACAAAATTGCCCTTCATGGGGGGAGGATGGATCAGAGTAGAATCTCTCTAATTTCAGGATGAGGGCCAAAGCATGTAACATAGGGTGAACAAACTTAACAAAATCCAACCAATGTGGATGCAGTTCAAAGTGGTGCAAGGTGGAACCTACCTGTGAAGTCAGAGAAGTATAGCTGCATTTTTAGCAGAGACTAGTATTGCACTCATACCGTTAATGCAGTAAATGGAAGTTTGAAAACCAAGTAAAAGCATTAGAAATTCATGCATGCTTTGCAAATCTTATAAACAAGAGGGTAGGTAATTGTTTGTACTGCTTATGCCATTTCCAGAAATCAGGGGTGGTATACCAAATGTGGGGTCACCGGAACAAGTCGAACGCTTATACTCTAAACATTAACAAATGTGCCTACTGAGGTTTAGTAAAATAGCTTAAAAGTTATACACTTCTTGAATCATTCTTAATCACAGGTGATTACTGCAAGTGGCTTCAAATCTGGTGTGGCCTGCCCCACACTGGACATTCCAGCCTGACGTGCAAGGCCACAAGCATTTTGAACAGGAAAAACAAGTGATTTGCCTTATTGGGTTACAACAATGGCATGCTTCCTGAGACCCATGATATTGCAAGCACAGTTCCTACGCCTGGGCATACGAGGTTCAATGGAGGCAAATCAGAAATAAAGGATGGATGAAAAACACTTCAATAAATGCCCATCCGTGCCATTACAGACAGTAGAACTCCACTATACAGTTCATCAACAAACAGTGGATATGAAATCGAAGCACTCTTCATTTGAACAATATTTAATTTTATTCTTCTTTTCACTTGGGGATATATATTATCAGAGGTACGTCAAGCCTTATGAAATTAAAATCTGTATTATTATTTACATGTTTGCAATTGTTTGATCAATCGTAAAGGTAATTGCAAGCCATTAACATATATACTCGCAAGCTGCTCCCCTCACAGCTTTATTCTTTAGCACGAAAATGTTAGCGATCAGTATGATTCTGCAGCCCCAGATAAAAGCAAATTACCAAACATGCTTGCAGTGTGCAGTTTTCCAACCGTTCTAAATCTGTTGAATAATATACAGTGTACTTTTTGTATCAGCTTCCTGTGGCTTGGTAAATGTGTTCACATAAGCAGAATGTTATTGTTTGATGAATAGCTTCCATAAAAAATCAACATGTCAGGGCTTTGAGAAACTTATTTCAGGTTTGGTAACAGCAGGATGTATTATTATTGGAATGTACTGTATTAGTTTATTCAGTAAGTTTGTGGCACAGCGTACATTTATAAATCATTACCAAGCAAGCAAAGTGCAACCTCATAATGTTTTCGCAGTAAGGGTATGAAACAAAAGTACAGATGGAACCAGAGTGAGCCATTAAATGTACCTATAATTCTCCTGCAGTAAAGTCAGCATATGGACTCAATGTGGGCTATTCACAATGGTAAGCTTACATATGATTAAATCTACACTTTGCAGTACATTCACTACTTTAAGCTATTCGCCATTTAGGAGTTTAGATCTACTACAAAGTGCCGGCTTACATGTCTCCACTCCCTTAGTTTACATGGTGGAGTCTGAAGAAAAACATAATTTAAACACTTTATGGACCTGTGCACTCGAGGTTGAGACCTCCGCACACCATGAAGAGACTTCCACACATTTTGCGGAACCTCTACTACTGGAACAGAGACCTCCACATGAAAGGAAATTGGAAAATTATACAAGCCTGAAAGCAATCCTACACACCGCACCTACACCTTCCAACAACGAAAATCCTGGCCAAAGCAGAGGATCTGCTTTTTTCCTCTTTGTCTTGCAGAAAATCAGACAGAAGCATGCAGACCACCCTGCTCAAGTGCAAAAGACATTTTACTGAGGAGGAGACAGCCCTTGTAGTTGATGTGTAATGCTTTAAACAACAACATTGGTTGCCTTCATTTTCCCTCAGAAGAACACACAAGGCAGAAGGTGACAGAATCTGTCAATGGATTGGGAGAGGATGCCCGCATCATAAGGGATATAAAAAAATAGCAAGATGAGAGGAGGCTGAGTAAAGGAGAAGTTCTCTAGCATTCAGCTGACTGAAGTTCTGCCTAGAGGGCCAACTGGATCCTGTCTCTGTCTCCACCCACCCCTTCTTGAACGCTGCCCTCTCTACATTGCAACCTTACCTGCTACATGGGCTACCTCTTTCTGACAACACTAATGCCTGGTTAGAATCTAAATGTCCCCCCCTTCCTAGCAAACCTACAATCACTCACCCATATCTCCCCTTAACTCATGCCTGCATTGTTTGGCAGTGCTAACCTAAGAGTACCCCTTTTGGAGCGACAACGCCTCCGTAAAGGACTGTGCAGGATCTGTGATGTGCCACACCTACAAACGACTCTTATTAGAGTGGGAAAGGGAAAAGACCCTTTTCTTTATGCAACCCTCACCCACTCTAGTAGTGGCATGCTACATCATCTGGTTCACTCTGATTCATTATGGTCAGGGTGGGCTCGACCATATTTCAGGGAGCTCTTATGAAGAAGGTTGTTTAGGCAGGTGTAATGTTAAGGATAAAATTCCTCACCCACTCCCAAGGTATCCCTTTATTGGTGGGGTGGGCTGGAAGGTTAAAAATGAACACTATAAGGATGTAAGGATGTGATGGTCCTATGACGCTGTGCTATTGTCGCTACAAAAGGGGTACTCTTAGGTTAGCAGTATTTGACAGGGAGGGTGTATCCCATTATCCCCACTCCAAAGGACCTCTCTTCCCTCTAGAGGCCAATAGGGTTTTTGGACCTTAAAACCCCTTTGTTTTTGCTGCATTGTTTGGCACACATCACATATGTACTAATCTGAAACACCCTCTAACACAACCCATATCAGTTACTACACGTTCTATAATTTAATTTCTTTTTTTCATTCATCAAATCTTTCAAGTCGATTGGTAGCTTCTGCTGGGACAGGAGTCATTTCAACAGTAGTAGGGCAGCATTCAGGGCAGGCCTTGCAACATCACCTATCTGCACACACAGATATGTCCTAATGCTAATAATATCACAAACAAACTATAGCCTATTTCTATCACTTATTTAGTTTGATCCTAACGCTATATTTGACAATGTTTTTTAGAAGGCTTTTAAATGTAGTCAAACATACCTTGACATTTATACAATATATACTAATTTTTTAGAAACCTTATTAAGATCCATTTTTGTTGTCACATTCACTACTTGCCACAACTACAATTTCTGCTCCTAGGACTGCACTAACACCCAGACTTGACCCACACAGCAGACCTACAGTAGAGATTGTTAAGTTAAATGTTTGCTCTTTTGCCTTTGGATCTAATGTATTTCTTAATGCTTGACAGGGTACCTGTATGTCTTTTGTCACACACCACTATTTGCCCCATGCTTGTTCTGTTATGATTTTGTGTTTGTTATTATATAATGTCTTTTCAAATGACCCCTAAGTTTGCAAATATAAGGGTGGAACTATAAGATATCTGTTAGGCCTTATTTTAAATTGCAGGAGAGATATCTTTGTGTTTCTCCCAAAAATATTTCAACCCCTTATGTAGCACCTACTTGTATGATTTTGGGTGGCTTACTCCCCCATGTCTCTCTCTCCTGTCAGCTTCTGCCATACAGCAGCTCCTGGTGTCCACCTGACAACAGCAACACTGATGGCGTCAGGGGACATCCCTGCTGCAGCTATTAGGACCCCTTCTATCAATTGATCAGCTAAGTCTGGGAACCTATGTTATTTACTCTGGTCCCTCATCATTAGTCCTTCAACAAGTCACTTAACTGTGTTTTGTAAGCATACCAAATTGGATAAGTCTTTTTAATGGTGATGTTTGTTTTTCTTTCTTGTATGTATCTAATGTGTCTAATTCATGCCTCTGGTAAATTATATAGAGGGATTATATTCATTGTACATAATTTCTGCCTTTCTAGTTGCTAATTCTGGAGATACAGTGGAAACACTAGCTACAAGGACACAGGCACAGCATCTGACCTCATGAGGGATCTCCAAAACTCAATGATCTGTGGCTGGAGGTGGAGAGTTCACACTGATGATATATATTAATCCCAACCCTGGACCAACCCTTAACGTTATAATTTTGTTGCACAGATTATTATAACGATATTTTTTGTTTGTGTTTGCAAAATAATGTTTATTAAAGTACAGTGCTAAATGTAGGCATAACTGGATTTAATGTAATTTAACAATTGAAATCTTCTTCTTCCAGGTACTGGTGACATGCGCCGGACAATGATGCAGCTCCATCTATAAGCAGAGGACGGTAGGCAATATGAGGAGAGAATCCAATCCTCCAAGCAACAATGTCAGTGGCCAGCACTGCTTGACAAGAAGAGAAAAATCAGGAGCTGGCTGAGGAAGGAGGCCATTACTGGACGAGAAGGAGGACACTGAATGCCTCCTAGAAGGCCACTTCATAGTCAGGCTGTAGAGTTCCTCCTACTAAATCACTTTTGAGAATTGTCACTCCACAACCATTAGTTAAGCTGCCACTGATTCTTGTTCCACCTAGGCAACAAACAACTTAGCACAGCCCTCATCTAAATGGTAACTCTGTAAAATCTCCTACTCACTCCTCCCATGAAAATGCATCTCTGGTCTTCTCTCATCGAGGGACAGAGTACCCCTTGTGAGGAACAGGTAGCCCCATTCCTCATTCTCTCTCTCACAACTGCTTAGATGGCAGCCATCTATATGCTGGACAACATGCTGGCCATGTCAGATGGGCACGTTTGTGGGGGGAGCGGGGTTGTCATAGGCTAATGCTGTTATGTGTGAGGATCACTTTTTCCAAAAACAGTCTAATATGTGGCAGGATATTCATGCAGTGGAGGCTACTGTCCTTCAGATATCTGACACTCTTAAACGACTCCCTCAGATGATTGAAAAGCAGACCTGTTCATTGGATAATGTTGCAAAATGTTACTATGATATGGCAAAGATGCACCTAGAACATCTTAGAACTTTTTGGAATGATAGTGCATGGAAATATGCATTGACCATGAAGATGATAAAGGTAACAAGCAATAATTTTCAATGTCACTCTTCACAGCCAATCCATGCAGGAGATTCTACAGAGGTACTGTAACATATGAGTGAGACACCACCTGCCAACCTTATACCTCTGCCAGCTTCATCAGCACCACCTGCACTACCTCAAACTCCAACACCAACTCAGCCATCAACAAATCATCCACCCACAACACAAGCACAGTCTTAATCATTCTCACCACCAGCATTGTGTTGGCAGAGAAGTAGGATAAGCCCCCCAATAACAGTAGTTTTGTCATCAATTACTGCTGGATCCCTAACACATTCACTATAACCATTTTTACGACATAAAAAGCTGTACATTTTATGTCCACCAAACCTGAATCCAATTTCCATCCATGATTCATGTGTCTATAATAACATTAAAAAACCTTAGAAATTATCTGACAAAACCAAAGTTTAGAGAGATGCTATAATTAGGGAATATAATTAAAAAAACCTTAGAAATTCACTGAAAAAGCAAAGGTTACAGGGACCTTATAGTTAGGCTCAGATTTCACTCGTACAAAACCATTGAAATTCAGTAGTTATAGCTACCTGAGCTACCTCTAACTTAAGCCCCTGTAATGCACTGCTTGTGACCTCACATATTACATTACTCATGACATGGTCAGTGACATCACTGATGCCATCTCAAGTGACATCACTGATGACATCACTAATTACATCATTCAGTGAGTGTAAGTGTTGTGTAAAGGTTTCTGAGTCTTAAAGATATATACTCACCTACAACAAAAGTTAATTTGTATACTAGGGGTACTAGTAATGAGTGACACTATTTCTAACATATGTGATCTGAGTAGCTGTGTGACTCTGTATCAGCGTGTGAGTGGGTGTCTGAGTGCCTGTTTGGGTGTGTGAGTGGGTGTATGAGTGGTGTATGGGTGAGTAAGTGGGTTTTTGAGTAGCTGTGAGGGTGTCAGTGGTATGAGTGTGTGAGAGGTTTTGTAGGTGGTTGTGTGTGCGAGTGAGTATGTGTGTGATTGTTTGGATGTGTGAGTGGTTGTGTGAGTGGTTGTATGGGTTTGTAAGTTGGTGTGTGAGTGGTGGTATGGGTGTATGACTGGGTGTATGAGTAATTGTATGGATGAGTGAGTGGAGTGGGTGTATGAGTTGTTGTGGGAGTGTGAGTGGGTGTTTGAGGGGTTGTATGGGTGTGTGAGTAGTTGTGTGGGTATATGTGTAGGTGTGTAAGTGGTTGGGTGGGTGTGCGTGTGCATAAGTGAGTTGTCAATGGGTTTGTTAGTGGGTGTGTGAGTGGTTTTTTGGGTGTGTGATTGGGTGTGTGTCTGTGTAGGTGAGTGAGTGGGTGTCTGAGTGCCTTATGGATGAGTGAGTGGGTGAGTCAGTGTCTATGTGGATAAATGAGTGTATGTGGGTGCGTGCCTGGAAGGATAAGTGACTGCATGTGTAAGTGGCTGTATGGGTGTATGAGTGGGTGTGTGAGTGGCTGTCTGAGTGTGTGAGTGGCTGTATGGGTGAGTGAGTGGGTGTGTCAGTGGCTGAATGGATGAGTAAGTGGGTGTGTGAGTAGTTGTATGGACCTGTGAATGGGTATGTGAGTGCTTATGTGAACATATGAGTGAGTGTATGAGAGACTGCAAGGGGGTGTGAAAGTGTGTGTCAATGATGTCATCAGTGATGACATCAGTGATTTCACTGACCATGTCATGAGTGATGTAATATGTGAGGTCATAAGCAGTGCATTGGGAGGCATAAGTTATAATTAGCTCAGATAACTCTCTCTGCTGCGCAGACTGTTTCAGCTGAGGATGAAGGGTCAGCCAGGCAGTTCTCAAGACCCAGCCAAGAACATGGCGGAAAGGACAAGCCCATAATGCCCTTGGCATTGATTCTGGGTGTGGACACTTACTGCAGCACATGGTGATGTGCAATCAGATTTGGGTCCATGCTGCATTACTCAACTGGGTCTTCGGACCGCAAAAGAGCTGTGGGTAATTGATGATCCCCTCACTGATGATCTTCAAATCAGTGAATGGGGGCCTTCTCATTCAGTCTCGCAGTCATATTGAGGACAAAATTAGTGCAAGAAGCAGCAGGGGATGGAGGGGGATGATCTTTAGGGAAAGAGAGACCGGCTTACAAGGACCACAAAATGGCTGACTTCCTCTACCTGTGCGTCATTTCCTGCTTTTTGCAGTAGGTGGAGGTCTATGCCCCTACGGCATAGTCTGTGACCTGCATGCAGCGCAGAGACTCCACATGTGGTAGGGAAACATGCATGTAGCAAATGTACTGAAAATTAGATATAGTAACAATATACATTACAGGGATTGTTTCTGTTCCTAATGTATGTGTGTTAAGTAATGGCTATAGTATATTTGCCCTAAAACATGAGTGTAGTATGTGAGATGTTGTGATTACATGATTATTAATAAGTGTTAGAGATAGATCAGTGTTAAAGAAAATGAAGAGTTAACTATTTTTAAATTAGAGCTTAGGTTAGTTGATGATATTATGTGAAATAAACAGGGTTGTCTCAGGATGATATATATGAGCATTGTATTAGTTATCCACTATTCATTAGTGACAAAAGACTGTCCAACCACATAGATGCAGCTACCAAACTAGCAGCTTGATTAAAAAAGAGTTAACTAGCTGATATTGTACCTGTATACTCTAACCTCAATTCTGGACCCCCATTTGGGTAAGTAGGTGTGGGTGTTAATCAGGGTCAATGTCTATATCCCTGCATGAAAACATTGTTTAACACATAACACGAAACAGTCTACCTCAATCGTGCACACAATTTCTGGGAAACATCACAGCACAGCCCTGTTCAGTCCAAACATCTGAATCGCACTCCTGAGGCTCACAAAAGTGCATTCTATAATGGCTTGTGTACAAATGTGTGCCCAATTGTACCCTTGGTAGTGTGGTTGGAAGTCTAGAGGAAGTGAGGAGATGGAGCAAGAGAGAGCATATCAGGCATCACCTGCAAGAAAGACATGAGAAGTATGAAAAGAGACCTCTATTATATATGTAATGCATCATGCCTACAAACATGCAGTGATTGTGAGGCTAATGTGTCTCTATTGTGTTGCAGTGATGATTGAGTACGTGAGAGATGGTGCCCTAGATGCACATGTAGCCCCTTTGTGAAGTGTTTACACTTAACAATGAGCGATATGCCACTGCAATACCCAGCAACCAAGCTACATGTAAAAGGCGACTGTCGGAAGAGGTAGCTGTCATGTGTGCTTCCAGGAAAGGCAACTTACACAACAGTGAAGTAGACCCTGGCTCACAGACAGTTTGCACATGGAGTGCTAGAGTAATCTGTTGTGAAAACGGTGTGCTGCGTGGTTAGGTAGCGGTGCGCTGTATGTGTGCAGTTAATGGCACCTAGTACTCGAGGGAAGTGGGCAAAGGCATAAAATTCCCTTGCCATCTTTATCTTTGCACCAGGGACTATGGTATGACAGTAAACTGGTCCACTCTTCTGTTAATGCATCTCATTACTTGATGCAAGACTGGCTTCTTTGTGAGAGGGGATCACACTAGCCATGAAATTGAATGCAGCCACTATTTTGACATAGGCAGGGATAGCCTGGAAGTGGGCTGTAGATGAATCAAGCTCCTGGTCACCAGTCTGTAACCATGTCAAAGGTCACATCACTTGAGAAACAGTATCTGGCAATGATAGCTACCCTAGTCATGTGGAGTTGAGAACAATGAGTTCTTTCATTGCCATAATTATGTATTATGTAGTACAAATTATTAAAAGTTATGTACAGAATTATTTAAATTAATTACATATATTTAAAAAAAAAAATTAAGGTACATTAATTATTACATTTAAAACAGTTATTAAAAAATAATTTCTTATAAAATGATAATTATGTTTTATTTATTTACTTTTTCAACATTACATTCATGTATTTATAGTTCTAAAATGTAAACATCATTTAATTTATGGTAACATTATTTCCTTTGACATTTGAAGGGAGCTGAGTGAGTAGGAAATTTTGACACAAGATGAAGCAGAGCTGGACCAGAGCAGCTTTTCAAGGGCCTTGAGTTGGGTGGGAGTACTTTGCCAGAGTGTAGTTGGAGACAACACGAAAAGGAATAATCACAACAAGCGTGAGACGGGCCTGTAGGAGGAGAAATGCAAATGGGGTTTACCCATGAAATTACCCACTGGCACATCATGTTTCAATGTTTACCTTGAATGAAGAAGAAGAAGGCTTGTTGTCTGACGAATGTTACGTAAGTCGATCAGGTTTGCAGTCATCCTTGGTTGCCATGATGTGTCAATTTAAACTCGATAGAACATTGCATGGATACTCCATTGGACATTTTCGTTTTTCCGTTTTTCATATTCACACGATCTTATGTGAGTGTCCCATCGCTACGTTTATGGCTTTACGCACGTTTATGTGCTCGGTTACATTTTTATCAAGTTTCACAAGAAAGGCAATTGCTGCATGAAAGGAGCAAAATTAGGAAAAATAGTTCTTGAAAAACTGGACGCAGGGAAGCATCGTCAAACTTTGATAATGGTTCCAAAATCGACCCAATACCTGATACAATGGGTCGTCCTGGAGGTTGGGATAGGTTCTTGTGGATCTTGGGTATTGTGTAAAAATAGGGGATAGTTGGTGACTTAGCAATAAGGAATTCCCCTTCTTTCATTGATACCCAGTAGTGGGAGATGGCTTCCTCCACCATGCTTGCTATTTGGATCCTAATTGACTCTGTTGGGTCCTCTGTCAAGATCTCGTAGTTCCTTTGGTCCTGTAGAAGGTGTTGGCATACCTGGTCATATGCCTGTGTGGATTGGATCACTATTGCTCCTCCTCCTAGAAGGGGAATTCCTTATTGCTAAGTCACCAACTATCCCCTATTTTTACACAATACCCAAGATCCACAAGAACCTATCCCACCCTCCAGGACGACTCATTGTATCAGGTATTGGGTCGATTTTGGAACCATTATCAAAGTTTGCCGATGCTTTCCTGCGCCCACTGATACAACGAACAGATACCTATCTCAAGGACACTAAAGATGTCCTGAGGCTCTTACATGACATGAGCTTTGACCCCACAAAGGAATTATTAATGGGCTAAGATGTAGAGAGCCTCTACACCAGCCTACCTCATGATGAGACCTTGCGCATCATAGAAGATGTACTCTTTGAGATTGATTGGGAGTACCAGACCCCACGTAACATAGTTATGGACTGTTGTAAAATGGCTCTTACCGAAAACTTCTTTCGATGTAAAAAAACACTCTTTCTCCAGAAGCACGGGACCAGCATGGGCAGTACATTTGCTCCTAGTATAGCCGGGCTATATGTCCACCACTTGGAGTCACACACAATTCTCAACCCAAATAACCCTTTCCAACGACACATCAGGGTACGGAAACGTTACATAGATGATGTTCTCGTCATCTGGAATGGCGATGAGGAAACGGCCAACAGGTTCATGACTTGGTTAAATCATCAGAACCAATTCCTCAAATTCACTAACACCATCTCCAATAAAGAACTTGTTTTTCTGGATCTCAACATCTTCCCCAAAGATGGTGGCCTGATAACTACCACACATTTCAAAGCAACAGCTAAGAACTGCCTCCTCCTTTACGACAGCTTCCATCCCCGACACTTGCGGGATAATCTTCCGTACGGTCAGTTTTTAAGATTGAGGAGGAACTGTTCTGATGTAAAGGAATTCAAGACCCAAGCAGAAGAACTGTGGAAGAAATTGGTGAAAAGGAACTATCCAACCAAGGTGGTGGAGAGCGCCTTGAAACGCGCTAGAAACAACAATAGGAACGCCCTACTTGAACCCACACCGCAGAAAGTCAAAGAAGATTGACCAATCTGCATAACAACTTTCAATACCTGTTCCAATCAAGTAACCAAAATAATAAACAGACACTGGCGCACACTCAACTGTGGACACCTGAACTACCCCAAACCTATGTACTCACACAGGAAAGGGAAAAGTGTGCGGGACTTAGTGGTACATACAAGACCGCGAAAATTGACAGAGAGTGCAGTGCCAAACACTCTTCTTCCACCGCTGAAAGGTCACCACCCATGTGGTCAATGTAGCGTATGCCATCTAACCAGAATGAGTAAGAACATTACCTTTAACAATGACACCAAGTGGGAACAACGTAGATTCACCACGTGCAATAGCAAGAATGTAATCTACATGATCACCTGCCCGTGTGGTCTACACTATATTGGGATGACCACACGCCCTGTGAAAATACGCATCTGCGAACACAGGAGCAATGTGAAATGCAAGAAAGCCACAACTAAAATGTCAACACACTACTTAGAAACCAACTACACCATATTAGACCTACGGTGGACAGTTATTGAACAAATGGACTCAGAAACCACTCTGTTTGAAAAAGAACAGCTGTGGGTCTTCCGTCTTGGCACGCACACAAGGGGCCTTAATGACGATATTCCATGGGGGCAAATTAAGTAGTCTATGTATATTTTTCTATCTAGCAATTACTAGTCATACCACCACTAGTATGCATTATTTATGAACATTAATTGGCTCCCTATGAGACCTATCTTCAGTAATAAAACATTGATCTTGTGTTACTTACCTCAATTTTGCCCACTTATTTGATTAATATGCACTGATACATGTGAATAACAACCAACCAGGGAGATCTGCCACATCGGGCCGTTTTTTCCTGTAACAGCAGAGGTAAAACTGCACAGCCCCAGTTTTTTCCAACATTAGGAAGGTTTTCCTTTCATGATCGAGAAATGGCTCAGCATAGTACTCATTTTTAACATAGTACTGATCACGACCCTTTTCTTTGGTAATTAATGTTGCCTCATAATTTTAATTCTCATTTCAAACCATTCAGGTCACACCTGACCGGTCTATATGCAACCGCGTACCCCAGTTTGCATCAACTAACCAACCAGGAAGTTGTGCCATATTAAGGCGGCCATTTTGTGAACCCAGCGTTCTAGTTTCATGGGCGAAGCTTTACCTTGAGCCCGTAAGTTAGTCATTCCAAGGTAGGCGGCCATCTTGGAGGTTATCATTCTAGTGTTTAGATGCACAGGCATGCTGATTGCAGAACAAACCGGTTATGAATACCGGCGCTCTGCAAACACTCATTGTTCATCGGAGCCACGGGCAGGCAGTGTCTTGGGCGAGAGAGATGCTTTGATGAAGTGAGTACGGCATAGCCGATCCCCCAGGCAGCATATCCAGACATACTACCATTCTACTCTGTATATGTATATATATATATTTTTGAACTTTGACTGAATCCTTCCTCTACCCACAGTGTTTGACTACAAGCGCTCTTCCCCTCCCGTGTTGAAGCTCATGGGGCCCTAATTAGGCAACCTAAGTGTACGTTCCCTGTCAGTTTTTATAAAATGCTTAGAAACTGTCACATTGTATTTTTCCTCTCCTGTATAGATGACTACTGGCACACACACAGCACTTTTGCATTATAAAAGGGCACCGATCTCTGCAAACTGAAAGCGCATTTAGAGTGCTTGTTTCTTGTTATATGTATTGTATTGTCTTGTACATCTTGAACAGGACTTCAAAAGGACAGCACGATATACACGTAAAAATTACGATGAACTATTGTGCATGGAGTGAAACATATATCACCTTTTAAACCTTTCACGAGTGTGGTGAAGCGGTGTTTCTAGTATATCAATCAATCAATCAATCAATCAATCATGTCACTTATAAAGCGCACTACATACCCGCGAGGGTCTCAAGGCGCTGGGGGAAGAGGGGGGTGGTGCTGCTACTGATCGAAGAGCCAGGTCTTGAGGAGTCTTCTGAAGGCCAGTAGGTCTTGGGTCTGTCGGAGGTTGGTGGGGAGGGTGTTCCAGGTCTTGGCGGCGAGGTGGGAGAAGGATCTGCCGCCGGCGGTCGTTTTCCGGTTGCGGGGGACTGTGGCGAGGGCGAGGCTGGTCGAGCGGAGCTGGCGGGTGGGGGTGTAGAAGCTGAGTCGTCTGTTGAGGTAGGCTGGTCCGGAGTTGTGGAGTGCTTTGTGTGCGTGGGTGAGGAGCTTGAAGGTTATCCTCTTGTTGACAGGGAGCCAGTGCAGGTCTCTCAGGTGGGGTGTGATGTGGCTGCGTTGGGGGATGTCGAGGATAAGACGTGCAGTGGCGTTCTGGATGCGTTGCAGCCGTCTCAGGAGCTTAGCCGTCGTTCCTGCGTAGAGGGCGTTTCCGTAGTCCAGCCTACTGGTGACGAGGGCCTGGGTGACTGTTTTTCTTGTTTCGGTGGGGATCCACTTGAAGATCCTGCGGAGCATTCGGAGGAGGTTGAAGCAGGATGAGGAAACGGCGTTGACCTGCTTAGTCATGGAGAGGGTGGGGTCGAGGATGACCCCTAGGTTGCGTACGTGGTCGGTGGGTGGCGGGGCTGTTCCCAGTGATGTTGGCCACCAGGAGTCGTCCCAGGCTGAAGGGTTGGAACCAAGGATGAGGACCTCCGTCTTGTCCGAGTTCAGCTTCAGGCGGCTGGTCCTCATCCATTCGGCGACGGCCTTCATTCCTTCGTGGAGGTGGGCTTTGGTGGTGTGAGGGTCTTTGGTGAGGGAGAGGATCAGCTGGGTGTCGTCGGCGTAGGAGATGATGTTGAGATTGTGCTGTCGGGCGACGTGGGCGAGGGGTGCCATGTAGATGTTGAACAGCGTTGGGCTGAGGGAGGAGCCTTGGGGTACGCCGCAGATGATCTTGGTGGCCTTGGATCGGAATATATATATCAGATTATATACTACGATTATTAACTTTGTTCCTCTATCCTTCCAGATCGTTTTTAAAGAGAATACCAAGTAGGTATTGGATGAATGTATTTTTGACAAAGATGCATATTAGCCTTTACATTGACTAGGCTGACCACACTAGGTAACAGTCAGAGTGGTAAAAGGGATCAACATCCCAGGTCCTGAAGAGATCTTAGGGGTAGGCTTCGAAACATGTAGACCTGTGAGGAAACTGCCCATTATAGCACTTTTTCCTCCATTTCCCCACTTTTATTGATACCAGCTATAGGGAGTATTAAAGTTTAGTTTTCCACGCAGCCAGGTATTTTTTAACTCACTTATCCTCTGACCCTTCCACTTTCACATCAAACACATTATTTCACTTCACTTGAAAGTGCTCCCACGTATTCGTAGGTCGTAGCACGCCCCGTCCCACAGCGGGGCGGGAAGAACCCGATGATGAAGCATGCCACCAAGGGACCTTTTGGTGGGTGAGGGTTATTTTAGAATGCATATTGTTTCTCCCATGCTAGAAACCGAATGGTTCTCTTGGGTTTAGTCACTGTTTGGAAGGATAGCACGGTTCTTTGGAATTGAGAGTGGACTCCCTTTGTTTTTTCATTACTTGTAGAGGAGGCCGAGTCCACGACTTATTATACCTCTTCACTCCCTTCTTTGTTTTTTGGCATTACCTTAGAAGTTGCCCACCTGGTTGCCCCGGCATCTCTGTGCTCTGGCTGGCAAGCCCACGCTTCCCACACTTGCTGCCGCCATGACAAGATTCTGACCTCCTGCCAGGCAGTGTGATCACTCCCAGGAGTCAGGAATAAAGGCCTGGTCAGGATGGAGTTCACACCTCCTCCCTCCCAGGCAGGTTAGTGAAGTGACACATCAAGACGGTGAGCTTCAAATGCTGCACCGCCTCTGATATGCATGACAGCTGACTCACAGAGGAGGAAACAACTCTCCTCTTACCACAGGCACATTTGCACCAGGAAAGGGCAAAATTAGATAGTCAAGGATTCTGCCATTTTCAGAAGTGGCGGAATAGAGGGTTCTGAGTAGAAAAGGTGACCCACACCCCTGGATGTGGTCATCTCAGGGACGGACTAGCTGTAGGTAGTAGTGTCCCATTGGCTGCTTGCTGCCACCCCTAACTCCCCTCTAGGATTTAAGGGACACAGCTGACACCGGAAACTCAGTCCCAGACAGAGGGACCCCTGTGGAAGCCTGAAGCACCCTGAGACTCCCCTGCCCTAGTTGCAATAGTCACTTGCAAAATACAGATAAAACCACGCTCTGGATCCGAAGAATCACTGGCCATCGGGCCCTCTGAGTGTTCGCCCAAATCCAGATGGTCCAGTACATTGTGGAAACCTGTAATCCTGCCTTCCATGAAGTTACAGGTAGCTACTGCGTTCCCCAAGACCACAGACATTGAAGTAACTTTCTGCTCTACTTACCACTGCCAAGGCTTGATGGTTGCCAGTCTGGCAACCAACCCCTGCATTCGATGCTGCACCTAGAGGGGACTCCATCTGACATTCCTCCAATATCAGCAGGGGCCCTTTGGTTGTGTTTCTGCATCATTTTCCACTGGAGCACAATTTCAGTGGTAAAAGCAGCTCTCCTGCAGCTCCTGTCAAGCACTAGGGACAGCTGCAACGACTTTGCACTCGGGCTCCATGGGCCAGGTAAAATTGAACTGACTGTCGTGGCTTGGTCCTGGGACCCACATCACCTTTAACCTGCAAGGGTTCAACACAACTTGACCTGCAAGTGACCGATTATCACTAGTTGTATTTCCCATTAACAGCAATATTACATTTTCACTGTGTTATTTTGCACTGATTTTATATTGCTTCATAACTCTAGAACTCCGATTATATGTATGCTATTACATTCATTTTCATGTCTAAATTAAGATAGAAAATGCTCTCTATTTTTATAAATTGGTGGCGGATTTCTCTCAAGTCATGTCAACCAGTTATCGTCCATGTTGGTATTCTGAAATGCTTATCACATGTTCCTTTAGTATAGCCTGACTGCTCTTTGCCACATTACCAGCACCGAGCTACGGATTTATTAGTGTGAATCCAAGGACCATCTTTGGGGCTTGTGGCAGTATTGCATGGTGAAGCCTAACCAGCATCACCACATAATACTCCACCTTCCTACAGTTTTTAGATCTAAACTCCACAGGATGTGATTTTGTGAAAAGGCTTGAGACATTGTGTTTGGGCATAGTGACAGGCTTTTCTTTGCTCATAACGTCAGCCATTGCCACAGATGGGTTTACGCCAGTGCTCAGTGCTTTGAATTTTACTCTCTGTTTATATTCTACCTCTACCCACAAAATACGAGGTTGCAAGGCATGCACAGGATCCACACCCATAGTGAGAAACATCACTCACAACTCTACAGTGCTAGAAATGCTTCGCCATCTGCTACCTGGCAGTCTGCTGGGGAGGTCTGGATAAACACAAGAGCTGGGTCATTAACCAGTAAAATGTGGTTGACCCTGTAGATCTGAGCTGTGATGAAAACAGCTGTGATGTTTACCATTGTGTATATATAAGCACATACTTATTGACTATTGCAGGAAGGGGAGTTCATCTTTCTCACACCTGGCCTTACACATAATGGGAATCTTAAAAGAGGTATGTCAACAAATGAAGCGAGTGGTGGCCATCTTCAGATGGGACACAGGAATGAGAAAGGAACACAAGGGCAAGTGTTGCAGTTTGACAATGACACCCAAATGGTATTTGTGCATTGAGTACATGACACAGTCGGCTTTCATACCTCAGGCTCTCACAGTACAGAAAAGGCGTCATAAGCACAGTAACCATTTTGGAAAGGGAATGCCACAGTTAAAATGATACAAACATGTTGCATGGCCCAGAGATGCCATATAGTGCAAGTAACAGTACTCTATGCAAATAATATTACTTATAAGGAAATGCTCTTGATTTACAAAAATGAAATCAGAACTGAATGAAGAACCTTGATTGCAAACAGCAGTGACTGTTACAAGGTGGAACCATGGCCACCGCATTGAGGTGACATAGCTTACAAACAACTATATAGCAAAATGGAAGAGGTAGACCAAAGAACATGACATAACACCATGAAACACACTGGGCCTGATTCACATAGGGCCTCCGCACTCGTGGTGGAGGCCCCGCAAACGTTGGGGAGTCTTCTCACTCAGGGTGGAATCACCGCAATGAGAATTCTCATTGCGGAGATTTCGCCTCGAGTGCACAGACTCCTCCACGACTGCGGGTCGTCCGCCACGAGTGTGGAAGCCTTTTGAGTTATGTTAAAAATATTTGTAGAGCGCATGTACACCATACGGTTTCTTGACGCTGGTTATTGGCAATAGCCTGCAGCTCGTTGATTCATTCATAAGCTTGGGAGAACAACCAAGTTTTTAGGAGTCTCCTAAATTGAAGGTAACACAATGAGGATCTGATGTTTGAAGGAGTGAGTTCCGAAAAAGAGGGGCTAAAACAGCAAATCTAGATCCATCTAATCTTTTAAAGGTGGGGGTGACCAGAAGGTTAAGATGGGATGAGCTCAGATTCCGGGCAGGGATATATCTCTGTATGAGGGTAGAGACAAATTCCGGGCAGGAGCCATGCAGGGATTTAAAGATGAGGCATCCAATCTTAAATGCACTGCGTTGTGTTACTGGTAGCCAGTGCAGCTTCCTCATTGGGGAGTGATGTGACACCATCTCGGCTGCTGGTAGATCAGTCTAACTGCCTGGTTTTGTACCATTTGTAGTCTTCTTGTTAAGTGAACTGGAAGGCCGAAGTAGAATGAGTTTACATAATCAATGTGGGAGTTAACCATATAAAGATTGACCTGAACAAGAGCTTCAAAAGTTATGAATCTACTGATTTTCCTGATCTTCTGAAGCTGGAAAAAACATGTGGAAACTACAGATCCAACCTGTGACTTCAAAGAGATATCACTATCGATTGTGACTCAGAGTCTCTTTGCTGAAGTTGAGGGTAAAGGTGTCATCCCCAACTCAGCGGGCCAAAAATTCGACTTCCAAGGGTTTCGAGAGCCACTGACTAAGACAAGTTCTGTTTTGTCTGGATTTAATTTTAAGCGGTTGTGATTCATAGAATATACATATATGTAACATAGTAGTCTGAAAATTCAGAATGGAGTCAGGAGTATTATCCATGGTGAAAATTAATTGCATATCATCAGCATAGTTGAAAGTGCACACATTCATTTCCCCAGAGACTGAACTAATAGGAGGAAGTACAAATTGAACAGGTGTGGAGACAGAGATGACGAGCCCTGCGGCACGCCGCAGGTCGGTTTCACTTTGGGGGCCATGAATTGGGAGAGTCAAACCAATTGAGTGTGATCATCTAGGAAAGACATGAGCCATTTGAGGGCAGATCCCTGGACCCCAGCGTCGGTTACATGGTCCACCAAGAGACCATGGTCGACAGTGTCGAAAGCCATAGATAGATCAAGGAGCACTAGTACCTGGGTAGTGCCCTTGTCTGCTTATTTCCTTATTTTGCCTAGTACAGCTTTGCGAATCAGACCCACTGATTGTCAAGGGGAATGGCTGGACCACAGACACAGACATCTTGGTAAGGTGTTGGTCCATCTCAAGTGAACAAGGCTTCCATATATTATTAATGCTCAGGGCTTGAAATCTGATATTGACCTGCTAACGAGCCATTGACAAAAACGTGATGTGCTGCAGAGATTCAAAAAGCAGAATACTGAATACTTTCTCAACAGAGCATGAAGGACATCTTGATGTAGAAAGTGTGTGACTTACTCCCACATCAACAATGAAATACAGTAACATTATAAGAATCAGCAACTGACTGCTGATTGCTTGCTGATATGGAACTGCACAATCTAAGACCTAATATGGGTTAGCTACCATCAGTATTACCATCACAGCCAAAGAGATCCAGTTGGGAATACATATAATGTAATATGAAAGAAAATGTGGGCACTACAGTGCACATATGTATAATTACAGTATCAAAACACCGGGCCACAAAGGCATTTCATTTTGTAGACTAAGTTTGGGCATAGTGACTAGGTTCTAGAAAATATAAAGCTAGTTCCAAATTATATTAAACTTGTCAATTGCTTCTGTGACCACAAGGGTTTAGTCAGGTAGGAGGGAGACACCTACAGATGGTACTACCTCCTCCTGTGGCTGATGATAACACCCCAATTGCATTCACTTTGAATGATGATGGATAAGTAAGAGAAATATTAAGATGGGAAAAATGCATTGGCAAGGTCAATTGGTTAGGCTTATAACTGAAAGTACGTCTTCAGTCACTGGTGAGTTTAGGCACTCAAGTAATCATACATGCACTCTGTCACTCATCCTTGCACTCATTCACCCATTCATTCATCCACTGACTTACTCTTGCATTTACCCACTGTCCCATCTGCAATAAAGCACACACAAACTCAACACACGTATGGAAAATAAACTAAAATAATACAAGTAGAAAAAGAAAAATGCCACCATGTAAACATGGTGGTATAAGCTTGGAATAAAAAATAATTTCAACATAACATCAGGGGGCTGTATTGGTCTGGGAATGTACATTTTCCCTCATTACAAGTTGACCCAAATGGAGCGGGGTATTTACTGCATATGGAAAATACCATTATCACAGGTGAGTTATTTACCATATGTTGCAAATACCACCTAATCTGAGTTTTCAACATGAAAATGTGGCATAACATGCATAATCATGTTTTAGCACACAGGATTCCACATTCCTTGCCATTTTCCAAGATTTCTCACAATACTTTTCAGCAGTCTTCACCTGATAGAATTTATCAGGGCAAAACCGAGAAGCTGTGATAATTACCACACAGATCCCTGTATAATGTCTTGTTTGCACAGTCCTCAACTTGTAATGAGGGCCAACATATATTGTTCTTTAAAGTTCTAATATGACTGCCACATTTAGAATCACAGTGTTGTTCATCTTGGAGTGGCAAAACAATAGTACAATATACCATTCTAAGATGACTCCTCAGTACACTTCACTGAGGGGCCATCTTGGAATGGATTTGTGTATAGCGTGCCATTGTTGTACTGATCCAAGAAGAACAACATAATGCTTCTAAATGTGGTGGGCATTGTGGAATAGTAGAACAATAATACACTATTGATAATACCATTCAAAGTTGGCTGCACATTTTAGAAGCAGTGGCCACGTTGGTTGTGGCAAACTAAAGATGAAACGAGAAGCAAGCCAGTGGCCAGACAGTGGGCTCAGAATACTCATGCAAATAGCAAAATAATAAAAAAAAGGGAGGAAAAAAATTAAAAGCGATATATATTGAAGGTGTAAACAGGATACTAAATGACTGTCATATCAGCCATCGGACAGAAGCACACTCACAGGGGAATAGAGCTGATATCTGTAGTGAGTTTGTTGCATAAGGTGAGTCTCTGGCTCAGCTCTACAAGGTTTTCTTTCCCATCCCAGGGTGACATGAATGAACTTAGTTCAATGCACCAGCGCTGAATGTGAAAGGCAAGTTTATGTAGCCCCGCTGGACTCCACCCAGCACATAGTTGAAGTGGTGTCAGTGCTTTTGGGTTACGAACAGTCACAGGAACACTGCAGTAATCAGAAACAAACCTTTTTCATTCTTCGCAATCATACACACACAAGATGCACTAGGAAAAAGACAGTTTAACTATAAAGTATATGTATTTCAACAGGTGCACCCTGTTGCTCAACTCTTCAAAAATAACCACATAGAATATGATAAAAACAGCACAAATACACATTGCAAGCAACAATAATAAAATAAACATTTCTAACATGGTTTTAAGTGTCATCGAAAAAACCTAGGACCCTAAAATCTATTTCTGTGTTCTAAGCTAGGAGAGCATGGAAAGTAGAATAACTTGTAACTAGATTTTCTTAGGGAGGATGAGTGCACCACATGCCTTATTTACAGCAAAATGTAGCAATTATCAGGAGTCAGGAAGGCCATGCCCCTTCGAAGGACAAACACACATTCAGCTTAATCAGCAACTCCTCCTGGGCTCTGGCTCAATATCAACTTTCAGTAGAAAGTGTGATACAGCGGTACATCTCTGGCACGCAGGATCGTCTTCTGATCTGGCAGTATCTTGCTCACTATAATCGGTGTGAAGGACCTCTCCTGACAGGTGGTCAAGTGGCAGTCTTTCTGTACTGCATCTTATCTGAGATAAAATTTGCAATGTCACCTTTGGAATGTTTGATATAACCAATAAGCATCAAGATGCTAATTTAGGATGCATTCCTTTACACATAAGGTGAAAATACGACAATTTAGACTACACTGTTTTGGTTATTTTTCCTTGTTTGCCTTGAAATTAAGATAACAAGGCACTTTTTCCAGACTGATGTTGCATTAGGTGTTTTGTTTATGTCTATATCTAACTCACTTGACAATGTCACAGTTCTTTGAAAGATAAGGACAGGTAAGATATGTGTCAAAGGCAGACATGCTGATAATTTTCCAAAAATACATAAAATGGAGTTAAGACCTAGTTAAAAATGAAGTCGCAGCCTACTTGGGATTGAGTCTGCCATTTTATTTTTATGTCATCTCCGACTTGTACGTCTGAATTGTGATGTCATATGGGTGAAGAGAAATATGGAAAAGTATCTAGCTAATATGGAACATTGAGATATAAATTCTAAACTTAAACTAAGCGCATTCAAAATATACAAATGAAGCATAAAATAAAACATAACGTATTACCATAAAAACATAATACAATGAAATAGCAAGAATAAATACAGTAAGTCATGCATGAATACAGACATTTCTTTAGGGCTTGCATATTTCAGCAAATAAATTAAAAGACACATAAAAAATATGCATTATCCGATTGTGGGGCAATTTATGTTAGCTAAGAGTGATGCATGTTGGTGATTAAACAGATTACGCATCATACTGAAGATGCCAATTAACAAATGATGCGGCTTTAAAAAAGAAAGAGCAAAAAATAAAAATAGTTTGTAGAAAACAAAACTTCATCTTCTTGACACAGTCTCTGTAACAGTTTAGAATTTTGCCTTTATTCCTCACTTGAGGACATATCAACGTCATCCAGTGAACACACAGCATTCATGTGGTCATTTTGAAATCCAGTTAGTGTGTGCTTGTTGTTGTTGTTAGCTCTGTTGGCTTGCACATGGGATGGACCAGCAATCGGTTGCAATTCCAAAGTACTCAGTGAATGGTGAGAATACTGGATTTGGAGGCTTGAAAAATAACAGTGAGCCAAAGCAGTCATCAAGCAACTTGTCAAAGATTGTCACTGGTGTATTTGATCCATTATAGTTTGCATTTTGTAGTAGGGACAAGTGCATTGCTCAGCATTGCCTCTGGTGGGATTGGAACATTTGCAGCAACATTTCTACATTGAGGAAAGCCACTGGAGGTTACTTTAGAAGTAAATCCAAGATGATTTCAGCTGGACAGTTTATACACCAGAACACAGGTCTCACTTTTACATTGTCTATTAAATGAAAATTTAGCATCCAACTTTCCCTAAGTTCAGAAAGCCAAGCATATCCCAGACAACATGCTAGATTTTCTCTGCATCTTTGTTCAGCTGGATAGGTGTTCTCCATGTTATTAATTTTCTCTTTAGAACAGTGTAGAAAAATGACAATACCACAGCCGATGAGCAGTAGAATGGTCGGAAATACTTCAAAGAGACTGGAGAACAAATGGTGAAAAAACTATGGTATCTGTCCAAATACTGCTTTAAATCCAGTCATCAGACCAGATCCATTGTTCTTAAAAAATGCACAATGCAAGTTGTTGAAGATGAATTAAAAATCATATGCACGATATCAGCAAAGTGAGTCAGGTATTGCGTCTGTAACAGCCTCTGAATCTCTGAAGCCGTTCTGGCTATTTGCAGGTTCTATGTTTCAGCCACTGAAGTCAAAGGAACTTCTTTTTGTAGTAACACTGTGCTAATTTAATCAAAATGCATGCCTCTCATATCAATACTAGACAAGGGACATTTTTGAGTACATGTTGAGGAGGTGGGTACAAGGTCCTTCCATAGCACTGTATTGTTTTACAAACCGTTATCAAATAAGGCTGGCCTGGTTTCAAGCCCCAGCAGGTAACATTGGCAAGAACTAAATAGGAACAATTGTACAGCAGTTCATGGTGTGTGGGAATGCATGTAGTAGGAGTTACTTATAAAACTCAACTTAACCCTGGCAGCATTAAAGCACCACAGATTCCATTCAATGAAAAGGTATCGCACAGAAGGGAGTATCCTAACAGATTTCCAGAGTTGGATGTACTAATAAATACAGGGTTATCTTCATTCATACACATGTAGGAGAAAGGAAACTTCCACAAATGGACTGGATGTGAATTGTGCATTGTTTCATACCAACCCAAAGATTTGTAGTCCTGACAGTCATGAAAGTGAAAAGCTGTAATGGATAGGGAAATAATGCTGTGTATTAGCCAGGTAATAGGTGGATGGTAGGTAAAAAAAAAGGTGCTTCCTCCATTTGCTTTATACTCAGCAGAGTATATAAGGATTCATTTTTAGCCATTGTTGTCTGTGTTAGGGTCAAATTATAATGTTCAAAAATAGCTGTTTCGTTTAAAAGTTGACAAGGTACGAAGCCTGATCTGAGTGTTTCTAATGCCCAATTTAATTGTATAATAGCTCTTAGCTGAGCTTGGGCGTGTTGTAATAAACCTCTTTTCAAGTCTCTTTTAAAGAGTTCTAATGCTGAAGACAGGATGTTGTTTAGTGAGCATACTCTCTTAGAGAGTGTGTGCATGCCAATGTCAATAACCTTAAAGATATTTTACTGATCTATTTGCTTAATTCTTTCTGCAGCTTCTTCTTCTGAGTATTTGTTCAATTCATTATAATTGGCATGAATGTCTGTTGACACACTGCTTCATACTGTACGGTGTAATGGGTGAAAGCAGATTTTGAATCATACACGCGTAGACCAGTGGTAGAATGCAGCTGATCCACAGCCTCTTTATGTATGTATGTATTTATTTGTATCTATGTATACATATGTGTGTATTTTGTCTTAATTGTTTTACTTACAAGACCATGGAAGGCAACAGAATTTGTCAGGCCCCTCAAAGAGGGCCTAGTCAGGATTAGCATAGAACAAATATTCTGCACCAGGATTTAGTAAAGGAGGATAACCAAGACCAAAACCTTGTCTGCTTAGCTAATCTGTGAGATGCCATGTAACAAAATACCTGCCTACATGCTTTAACACAGTACGATAACAATCCACCTATTAAGGACTATTGGCTTTAACATAGACGTTTCATAATAAATAAGTCAGGCCTAACATCTTCTGTAGTAGTTCATAATAAACAGATCAGACCCATGACACCTTACGTAACATTTCCCAGTGACCCAATCAAGCCTATGGCTGTTATCATTAGCTAGTCAACATGACCATCTCAGGGTTACTGTATTGAGCACAGACTTTCCTACAAGACAACCACCAAGCATACCATCATAAAATTACAAATATGTACACAATTACAGTTGGTAAAGCAATGTACAAGCCCCTAACAAAGTTAATAAGAATTATCAAAGTGCAAATCCTTTGCTCTATTCAGAGAGTGTGACTAAAACAAAAATTCCTTCCTACTACAGTAATCCATGCAAACAAATACCTGCCTACAGGCTTTAAAACTAAGTAAGAATAATCAACAGTAAATCTGTGATGCCTATTACCTATGTTATGACTTTTTATTATGAACAGATCAGACCTATGGCACCTAACAACACCTCCCCCAATTAAATAACCAGACCGACATCTTTTATCTTTGGCTTGTCACCAAAAACAACTCAGGCCTATCATATTGCACATAACCTTTGCCACAAGGTAACTTTCAAGCATGCAACCATAACCATTTGAGGCCTGCTGTACTGAACATAAGTGTTCCCATAAGGTCACTGTCAGGTATACAGTCATATAAATACAAACATGTACAAACTGACTGTTGGAAAAAGAATATACAACTCCCGCTACTCACAGCGCAAATCCCCAGCATTTATCAGAGAGGTAATCAACACCAAAACCTTGGATAGGTCAGTAATCTGTGAGAATCCATGTAACAAAATACCTATCCTCAGTTTCTAAAATAATATAATACCAATGTTAAAAAACCTATTGTGTTTAACATATGCTTTTAACAATAAATATGTGAGACCCACTGTTTTGTCATAACTTTTTACAATAAACATATCAGTCCTATGGCCTGTGACATAACGTTTCCCAATAGATTTTACCACTGGCTTCTCTCAACAACAAACTCTACTGTATTGAGTGCAAGCTTACCCACAAGGCAATCCTAAGGTATAGATTCATAAAACTAAACATATGTACATAACTACACTTGACAAAAATATACATTTTCCTCCTAAGAATATTTAACTAGGATCATCAAAGATGAACTCTTCTACTTCTAGGGCTTGCAAGAGGGGGTAAGCAACACCAAACCCTTGCCTACCACAGTAATCTGGGAAATTCTATGTAATGCAATGTCTGCCTGCAGGCTTTAACAGAATATAATAACAATGCACCCTTAAAGGCCTGTTGGCTTTAACATATGTTTTTCACAATACGTATTTTAGGCCTACTGTCCTTTGTCATAACTTTTCATAAATTAACAGATAAGACATTTAGCCTTTGTCATTGGTATGTCATCATAAACAAATCATTTCTACCATACTGAGCATACTTTTCCACATGACAAAAAGTGCTGTAAAACCCTCTTGTGTGGCAGAAATACAGATGGTCTGCAGAGTCAAATGTTTTACTCAAGGAAATCAACTTGTTGGTGGAGCCAAATCCTCTCTCTCAGTAGTGCTACTTAAAACTCATTTGCAGTTGACCACATAAGTTCAGGTGATGGCAGCACTGTTGAGCCAGGCCTAACATAATAGTTGGCACACTTGACCACCATTAGCATACCCTGTTTAATTAAGAATACTTCGAATAAAATGGCAGAACACTGCCAGTTACAGCTAAAAGAGTTCATCAAACAAGCAGCTACTGGAAAAAAGTGCTCCGTACTTCTACATACCACATACAACCCACTGCCACTGCAATTACTGAGAAAGTAAAACTACCATGTGTAATTAAAATGCACAGTTGCCACAGTGCTTTCCTGCATTTTATTACTACTGCTCATCATATTATCACCACCTACACAGAAGGGAAGCTGTAGCATCATAATGTGAGACGATCATTGACTGTCATTGACACTGGCAAACACCAACATTTATATATTTATTTATTTACTTATTTATTTTTTCAGTTATTTATTTAACTGCATTACATATCAAGCCTGCGATTCAATGGGTAGTTCAGAATTGACACGAAACCATCCAATGTGAAAACTTGCAAAAGATAACAAAATAATGTAAAAGAGCAATTCATAAATGAGATTGGTTGTGAACACAAAGCATTCTAGAGGGATTGAATGTACTGAAAGGAAAAACTACAAACAATGATGCACACCAATGGACAAGCTCAAAATGAAAGAGTCTAGTCATTTTCATAGCTCAAAGAAACTAAGAAAGAATGTTAGAGGAACCACCATGTAAACTCTTACATGGGCATTCAGTTCTAAACAACAATGTTCCATGAGGTATCTAAGAAATAGAGCTTTCCAGGTACAAGTGGTAAACTCAATAGTCTATAAATACAATTAACATAGAAACTCTATTATTTATATTCATTGTGGGACGTTGTTGTTTATAACAGCTCAATGAAAGGCATAGTAACAAGGTTCAAGACCATACAAGGCAAATTTAATTTATCAGCACCTTTAAGCTGCTGATGATCCAAGTTCCACATCATCTCCACCTGGAGGTATGCAAGTTCCACATCATCTCCACCTGGAGGTATGACAAGATGAACACAATAATCCAGGTAGCTTCAAGACCTAAGGAAAACCGCTTAGTTGCCAAATAAAAAATGGCAGAAGTTCCATTCCATGCAGAGGAAGTACCTTTCCAAGAGGGGGAAATGCTGAGTTGAACATTAGAGCCATGCAGCAGATAAAAGATGAAAGACTTTGTTATTGCATACCACATCCTTTGATAAAAAGTGGAAGGAAGTAAATGAAAGAAAGAATTGTGTTGGTACAGTGCAGGTAGAGCATGTTGAGAGACAAGTTCTGCCAGAAGTAGAAGAACAAAGTATTTGATAGTGTCACTAAAATGATACACAGGTTTACAAGATCAAGGTCTGCATAATCTGTCCTATGTATTCACAATATAACAGTTTGGACACTTTAGGTACAACCCATGTATTTTATGCTACAGGAGGAATAGCATTTAATAATCATCATTACAGCCCTCCTGCAGAAAGAGGCAGAATGAGTACACGTAGAGATGGTGTTGCAGACAATCAAGACAACACTGTCCCTGTTAGAACATATTTAAAAAAAAGAAGTACTCTGATTATAAAAGCCTTTGCTCTTGGAGCCTAGAGCCAGAAGTAGATTATACCCGAAGCAAAAAGAGGTCACAATTTGTGACCAGTCTTTTGGCTACCAGCATTGAATTTTGTGAAGCGCTTATAGTATTGTAACTCCACTTCCAATTACAATTTTACTAAGCCACATATTAAGGTGGCTTAGTAAAATTGTGAATTGGAGTGGGTTGCAGTATGACCCACTGCATTAATCTTCCTGAGGTAAGTCACAAATTGTGACTCCCTCCAATCAGACAAAATCAAAGAGATGGTGGCATCTAAGGGTCAGTAGACCATTGTAATGATGACACATTCACGAGGAAATGTAATTAAGTACGTTTATTGGAGAGCAGGCATACATCATGTCACCCTGCTCATGTTCTCCAACTCCTCTCCCACTAACTGGTGTCCTCTTTCCTCAGAGTTACAGCACACGTACTGGAGTTCCACATTCTAGCACTACGGAACCCCAGCACCATACCCACCATATTGGTGACTGACTTGAAATGAAGATTTATAAAAACAAGTATCCCATTTTCTTAAAGGTAACAAGGCTTTTTTTTAAATCTGTTTTTTAAAGTGTCATTGAGAGTTTTCCTTTTAATTTCAGCTAAATTCACGAAGGGTTGTAAAGGGGACTCCTTCCTTTTTGCGAATGTGTCACCATCCCAAATTGGGATTCAATAGCTTTTCATTGTTTTGCATCTGGAATTACGGTCACAAACCATTGACACATTGGATACCTACTTGGTATTTGGAAGGGATGCCCACTATTCAGCCTTTCCTAATACCAAATCGTACCCAGTGGCAAGGTCATTATAGGAGTCTGTAAAACCTTACCAACTCCTAGTATGGGATTAGTACATATAAAAATTGCTTTTTTGAGGTTGTAAAATCTGATCAGAAGTGTTTGAAACCATAAAAAAAAGGTTGTACATTTGGCTCCTAGGGCCAGATGTATCAAGCTATTTTGCGATCGCAAGCGGTGCGATTCGCAAAAATCGTCCGTTTGCGAACGCAAAATGGCCTTATCCAATGTATAAAAGCTTTCGCATTTCCAAAAATGGTAATCGCAAAAAATGCGAATCCTAATTTTGCGAATTCCAATTTTACAAATCCAATTTGCGAATATTCAATTTGGGAATCGCAGAACAATGTATGAAGCATTCGCAAATGAACCAAAATTTGCAATTTTGCACGTGCAAATTACCACCAAATCAAGTCAGGTGGTAACCAGGTGCAAACTATTTAAACAGGCCCAGAGCCCCTCAGAATGGTTCACAACGGCAGCGCTGTATGTCATTGCGAGGAGGACCCAGATTCAAGCAGCAGCACAGAGAAGGAGGAGGAGACAGGAACGCATTTACAGAGTGCACATAACTGTGCTTCAGCAGACAGAGGAAGAAATCCATGACAAATATAGACTAGACTCAGCAACAATACTAGACCTGATAGCTGACCTACATCCAATACTGGAGCATCAGACCCGCAGGACCCAAGCCATTCCCACACATGTGCAGGTCCTATGATCACTGCACCTACTAGCATCAGGGAGCTACCAGGGGGTGATAGCTGCAGCAGGAGGGGTGTCCCAGAGTTGCTTTTCATGCTTCTTAAATGCTTTCTTGGATGTAATGATCCAGAGGATACACCATTACAACAGATTTCCCACTACACAACAGGTATTGCAGCAGACCAAATTGGATTATTACCAGATAGCCAAATTCCCACATGTAATTGGGTGCATTGATGGGACACTTGTAGCCATCTGTCCCCCCTTAGCTAATGAGTATGTGTTTAGGAACAGGAAATCCTTTCATTCACTCAACATTCAGGTCATATGTAATGCCTCACACATAATAACTGACATAGTGGCCAAATATCCTAGTAGTACGCAGGATTCATTCATTTTCAGACACAGTGGAATATGCACACGTCTCACTGGGGGTGAATTTGCCGAAAGATACCTGCTAGGTATATGCATGTAACTCACTCTGATCTGTAGAACAAGGACAGTGATTAATCTATTGCCTTTCATCCTGTAGGTGACAGTGCATATGGTGTGCGCTCCTTCAAACTCACACCATACCTTAGCTCAGAGTGAAAGGAAATACAATGCTATACATAAGTCGACGCGCAATGTCATAGAGCGGACATTCGGCCTACTGAAGAGTAGGTTCCGCTGCCTACACAAAAGTGGAGGTGCACTACAGTATAGGCCAGAGATCTGTTGCAAAATTGTGGCCACTTGTGCCATGCTGCACAAACTAGCAACAACCAATGGCATACCATTGGACCTCACATATTCGGAGTCTGATGAAGTTGATGAACCACGTCCACCTCGCAGAGCAGCAGTTGTTGTAGGTGCAGTAAATGGCAGACAGAGAAGTGATGAAATAACTATTTCTAGGTGAGTAATGATGAGTCAATGCAACTCATGACTTTTGTTCAACTTTGTTTTTACTCACCTTTACATCAGGTAAACTGTGTGCATACAGCCGTCAACTTCTTTCTTGTGTGTGAATTTTGTAGGTCAACATGGCATTTATACTGGCCATGTACAACATTCAGCACTGATCATCGTATGCAGTGGGCTACCTCACCCATTGGCATGCCTTCGTCACACCACTGACTACTTTTTACAGCCACGCACAGCACCAGAGCAGTCATTGTGTACACTGGCCTCCCTTGATGAGGCCTCGGATGCCGTATCTTGTCTTGCACTCTGCCGTCTGGGCTCAGTGACCGGTGCAGTAATGCTGCTGAGGCTGGAGGCCTCCTCACTGTCCCCTGCACCCAGTATACTTGTCCCAGCTATAGTAGCTGCCTGTAGCTGTTCAACAGCAGTGGTGACCTGCACCAATCCCGTGGCAACATCATTACTGCAGTGGGCCATTTCCACTTGCATGGACACAGTGCGTCTGGACAGGACAGCTGTGGCATTGCTCAGATGGTTAACTGCCTTTGTCTAACCATCCAAACGGCTAAATAGGTGGTGCTTTTCACCGCGTTTGGAGGCATGCTCCCTCTGCATGGTGGTACAGAGATCTTTAATCGCTGCTGTCATGTCCCTGAGACTTTCTGCATTTGCCCGATGGCCCTCTGCCACTGTGTTATTCATCTCCCTGATGCTGTCCTTAATGCCAGCCATGTTGTGATTCAGACACACCAGCTGCCTTTGCATTGACTGCATGCTTTTCAATTGCAGCCGCTGCACCTTCACCATAGTGCCCTCCAGCCCAGCGAAGACAGAGGATCCCTCTCCTTCCTCAGCAGCACCGTGTGCTCTTGCCCTGCGTCTCCTGCGATTGATGTTGCTACGCTGCAAGTGGGACTGATCACTTTGAGGCTGTGCCTGCTCATCTGGCCTTGACTGTGGCTCTTCTTGGATGTCTTCCCCTCCTACCTCCAACTACTGTAGTGGAGCCACATTGCACCTGCGTGGTCTTGGTGCAGGTGTTGTTGGTGTTGTGGTGGCTGTCTCCTCTTCTCCTGCCTGTTCCTGGATCTCCTCTGGCTCATCCATCGGTGTGGCTTCACCCTGTGGTGCAGGTCCATCTGTGAATATAACAAAACTACTTATTGTGTGTCCTGCTTTATGTTATTTGAAAATGAAATGTACTTGAGTTGGTATACCAAAATGTTGTGTTTTTATTGGTTATTTACTGGTGGGTCTCAACTGCAGCTATGTTGCTTAGATAAATTGTTATCCTATCTTATGTGTCTGACTGCATCTCCCATGATGCATTGCTGGATGGTAACCAAAATGTGGACTGGAGTGGGAATTTAACTTTTTTCATTATGTTATTTCTAAGTGGGGTTTTTGGTGAGTCATGGGGCAAATGTATTTTAGCATACATTCTACCTTGGCTGGTGTTGGCTGTGGCTGAGCTGTCGATGTCTGCTACACCACTGATGGATTCAGGCTGTAGGGTTGACTCCACCAAGTCCTCAAGGGGGGTGGACTCAGGCTGTGTTGATGGTCCTCCACCGGTCTTCTTGGCATCCACAAGCCTGCTTGCCACCTTCTCCTTTGCCCTTGAGCGCAAGTCGTACCAGCGCTTGCGTAGGTCTTCTATGGAGCACTGTGTGACCCCTATGGCATTAACTTTGGCTTGGATGTCCAGCCAGATCTTCCTCTTATCTGACTCGGGGATGTGTAGGGTTTTTTCCCAAACAGTTTCTAATGGCTCTTCACCATTTCCTCAATTAGGACCTCCAATTCTTTTTCACTGAACCTTTTCTTTCTCTTGCGTCCTGCAGTCTCCTTTGCCTTCTCCTGTGAAGCCATGCTGTGTATTTATGCCTGTCTCTGCACTCTGGATGTTCTCCTGAGTGGTGTGCTCCTGCTCTCAGCTTCCTACACAGCCTCAGGCCCTCAGAAACAGCATGGGGAGACTCACTTCCTGGTTGTGAGGTCATCAAGCTGCATCGGAATAGCAGATTCGCAATTTTGCGATTTTTTATTTTGCGAATTCGCTATTACAGAATCGCTAATTGGGAATCTGTATTTGCGAATGCAAATCTTACCGATTCACAATTGTTTTGCGAATTTTTCCCTGAATTGCATTTTGCGATTACCAAATAGCGATTCGGTAAAAATCGCTATTTGGGAATCGCAAAATGCTTTTTTGATACATCTGGCCCCTAGTTCTTAAATCTAGAGGACCTATATGCATTTTTAGTTCTTATTGACAGAGATATTAATAGGATTGTTAATGCTATTTATGTTTTCTATAAGCTATGAAATTTCAGTTTATTGTTTTGACAATTTATTTCCTCACTTACTGTTGAATTTAGAGATCAAGGGCCGATGGTAATCAGGAAATCTTTTGCATGATAAAAAGAGAGAGCAGCAGAGATGTTTCATTAGTTTACAGCCTGTAATTAAAAAAAATGGATTTAGAATTTCACTTTGGACAAGCAACATAAAAAGCTAAAAATTATAATACACAGGATCACACACTTAATACAGAGCAGATGACAGGAGTAGTATAGGTAAAATCTCAGACGATTAATGCATGCATCTTGTTTAATACAGAATACAAACACACCACCAAATGGTGGTATGAAAAGAACAGCCCTGCTTTACTTTAAGGATGCTAAGGCGGATATAATAGTTTTCCAAGCAACACCACAGGCCCCAACAATATTTAACGTAGACTAGTTTGGGTACGAAATAGTCTGTTCTTTACAAAACACAAGCACAAGGTCAGCATGATCACCTAAAAGCTAACGCGCAAAAAGAAGTTAACCAGGCACGGCTCCTCCGTAATGGCGGGGGAGCATCACCCCACAGCCCGCGCCAGCAGACGGTAAAAAAAATGACAATAACACAGTTATTGTCATTTTATTTCTGCTGTCTGGTCGAGCCCTGCAATGACTATAGGGCGGGGCAGGGCCGGGCATGTCAGGGAGGAGTAGCGTGCACTCATAAGTGCGCATGTGAGCTTGGCCTGCCATCCTAGGCCGGCCAAGCACACATGCTCACTTATGTTTCTCCAACCCGACTGTTACAGCGGGGCTGGAGAAAAGGCACAGGCTCCAATGCACCACCTGAGTGGAAAACAAGGCTGCTCAGACCAATCCTGGCACTGCTCTCATGTGAGAGCAGCGTCTGGATTGGGTGTGGAACCTGTGGCCTGAGGGCTCATCCCCTTCTGGCCTGACGGCGATGAGAGGAGCAGTGAGGCAGCAGTCAGCAGAGCAGCAGGCAAGTCTTTTATTTTTAATAATTTTAACCCCACCCCCCCTCCTGCCTCGGTCACCCTACCACTCAAGATAGGCTGCAGCCGCCACTGAAGTTAACCCTAGCCCAGTCAAAACCTTAGGAGCAGTAGATAAGGGGAGTGGTTACTAGAATATGGACATATTTCTTTGCATTATAAATTCTAAGTACCAATATGAGTAAGCTACTGCATTGAATCTCTGGATAAAATCTTTGCATTTATCAAGCTGAGATTAATTGAAGTTAGATTAGCAATTGAAAATAAAATGTGTACGCCAAATTTGGGGATCATTTTTTGAGTTAAAAATAACAATCATATGTTTCATGGTTGATTCAACCTTAACATTATTCCTATTGTTATTATTAGTGATAAGCAAACTACTACTACTATTTCTACCATTAAGAGTAATAATATAAATAATAAGGATAATGTCTAATAAAAAAATATGTTTACATTTAGCGCTGCATAATGCATTACTGTAATTATGTTTTGTCTTACAGTTTACTAATTTAATGATGCTCAACCATGACATTTTATGGCCTGATTTTGACTTTGGTGGGTGAACTGCCATACGTGGCAGAGGACATTGTGTATGCACCCTTGGTCGGCCTCTGTTCCCCATATTTAGAGATCACTGTCCCTGTGGTTCTTCAAAAGGTAATGCAGATTGGTGCACAGACGTGGGTCCCTTGCTCACTTTGCCACTGGATTCAAGCAAGCCTGGCTGATGACGGCTGGAATGCCAGAAACAGGTCCTAGGATGCTTGTTTCCGGTCCAGGGAAGACATGGCTTGGCAGTTCGGGCTGGACTGTTCCCATGAGGCACAGGGTCAGACTGATTTGCATATGGCCATGTCTGAACTGGGGTGGTGGAGTGAGCTAAAGAATGATGATGGATTAAACCCAGATCAGTTGACTGGGGGTGAGTGTTTGATTGGCTCAAACGCTCCGTCCATCATCCCCTTTTGTATCGCTTTGTTCGCCTCTAAGTTGGCGGGGGTATGCCCAGACGTGGGTCCCTTGCTCACTTTGCCACTGGATTCAAGCAAGCCTGGCTGATGACGGCTGGAATGCCAGAAACCGCTCCTAGGATGCTTGTTTCCGGTCCAGGGAAGACATGGCTTGGCAGTTCGGGCTGGACTGTTCCCATGAGGCACAGGGTCAGACTGATTTGCATATGGCCATGTCTGAACTGGGGTGGTGGAGTGAGCTAAAGAATGATGATGGATTAAACCCAGATCAGTTGACTGGGGGTGAGTGTTTGATTGGCTCAAACGCTCCGGTCCATCATCCCCTTTGTATCGCTTTGTTCGCCCTAAGTTGGCGGGGTATGCCCAGACGTGGGTCCCTTGCTCACTTTGCCACTGGATTCAAGCAAGCCTGGCTGATGACGGCTGGAATGCCAGAAACCGGTCCTAGGATGCTTGTTTCCGGTCCAGGGAAGACATGGCTTGGCAGTTCGGGCTGGACTGTTCCCATGAGGCACAGGGTCAGACTGATTTGCATATGGCCATGTCTGAACTGGGGTGGTGGAGTGAGCTAAAGAATGATGATGGATTAAACCCAGATCAGTTGACTGGGGGTGAGTGTTTGATTGGCTCAAACGTTCCGTCCATCATCCCCTTTGTATCGCTTTGTTCGCCCTAAGTTGGCGGGGTATGCCCAGACGTGGGTCCCTTGCTCACTTTGCCACTGGATTCAAGCAAGCCTGGCTGATGACGGCTGGAATGCCAGAAACCGCTCCTAGGATGCTTGTTTCCGGTCCAGGGAAGACATGGCTTGGCAGTTCGGGCTGGACTGTTCCCATGAGGCACAGGGTCAGACTGATTTGCATATGGCCATGTCTGAACTGGGGTGGTGGAGTGAGCTAAAGAATGATGATGGATTAAACCCAGATCAGTTGACTGGGGGTGAGTGTTTGATTGGCTCAAACGCTCCGTCCATCATCCCTTTTGTATCGCTTTGTTCGCCCCTAAGTTGGCGGGGGTATGCCCAGACGTGGGTCCCTTGCTCACTTTGCCACTGGATTCAAGCAAGCCTGGCTGATGACGGCTGGAATGCCAGAAACCGGTCCTAGGATGCTTGTTTCCGGTCCAGGGAAGACATGGCTTGGCAGTTCGGGCTGGACTGTTCCCATGAGGCACAGGGTCAGACTGATTTGCATATGGCCATGTCTGAACTGGGGTGGTGGAGTGAGCTAAAGAATGATGATGGATTAAACCCAGATCAGTTGACTGGGGGTGAGTGTTTGATTGGCTCAAACGTTCCGTCCATCATCCCCTTTTGTATCGCAGACCAATTTTCAGGCAATGGCAAACCATTTATTTTTATTTTTCAAAACAAACTCTCAAAATGGGAGTGTTCTCCCAGGGTGTGCGGGGCATTTATCTTATTTTCTGTTTGATTCTGCCATGTTTTTCCTGGCGGTGATGGACATAGGGAAGGCGGTCTGATGTCCTTTCTCTGATGGCCCCTACTCTTTCAGGGTGTTGGAAGAAGCTTTCAGGTCATGGTCTGCCTGGCTCTAAATAAGGTGGCCGGACCGTTAGTTTGGTGGGCAGAGTAATCCACCACGTTTCTGATGGAGTACCGTGTCTGCCAAACTCTCAGTTGGGCTCTTGGGGGCACATGCTTCAATGTAAGGAATTGCAATTCGTTAATAGCGATTTTTGAGGAATCGCAATAAGGACTCACAATTCCCTATGCATGTAGGAATCGCAAAATAAATTGCAATTCCTACACAGTCCCTAATAGCGAATCGCAAATTGCGATTCGCTAATAGGGAATGCCTTCCCATTCATTGCTATGGGCCTAGAGGCCCATAGGAATGAATGGGAAACCATTCGCAATTTGCGATCACCAAAAAGGTAATCGTAAATTGCGCATGCAATTTCAAGGGTGCTAGGGGGCCAAAAGGCCACCCTGCTGCACCCCCAAAATTGGCATGTGTGTGCGCCACATGGCACTTAGAAAAATGTAATTTTGTGCATTTTTCAAAGGAATTGCAAATTACCATCAACTTGAAGTAGATGGTAATTTGCGATTCCTTAATGCAAAGTCGCATTCTGAGAATGCTTCTTGCATTGCATTTAGGGAGTCGCAAATTGCGATCCCTAACTGCATTCGCAAAATAGGTAATCGCAAATTTTGCTACTACCTATTTTGCAAATGGCTTAGGGCCTGATTCACAAAACTAACTTACGTCAAAAACGTAAAGTTAGTATGTTTTGGTATTCACAGAATACACTTACTCATTTTGGTATTCAAAGAATGAACTTACTCATTTCGGTATTCACAGAAGTTAGTAGTCCTAACTTTAGGACTCCTAAATGCCTTCTGTGAATACCGAAAGTCTTAAAGTTAGGATTTTTCTCAGTTTAGGAGTAGTAAAGTTAGGACTCCTAACTTTAGGTCTCCTAAATGCCTTCTGTGAATACCGAAAGTCTTATAGTTAGGATTTTTCTCAGTTTAGGAGTAGTAAAGTTAGGAAACTTTACTACTCCTAAACTGAGAAAAATCCTAACTTTAAGAGAGTGGAGCTACTACTTGCAGAGTGCCTCTTCCGTACTTTAGAGTGCCCAGACAAGCACTGTTTACTTTCTGCAGCTACCACTGAAACTAGGGCCAATAAAATTCAGCAGTGCACACACCCCTGAATTAATTATAAATGAAATAAATAATATAGTGCACGTTTTTAAACAACATGTTGATGATTTTCATTATTGTGAAAATATGGAAAATTATGTGTTTCAATAAAGACTTCACCTTTGCAACAATGATAACGCCTTACAAGTGATCATAATCAAAATGTTTTAACAATGATAAGAAATAAGTTAATTCAATAACATAGTTCACATTCCCTATATGGTCTGCATTAATTAATATAGGTGGACAAAACCATATCTTGGGATATACTCTGTGGAAACCATTAAACCTTGATTTTGAATTTATTTTTAATAATAATTATAGTTCCCAGTGTTGTGTTGAATTTTTGCGGCCCTATATTTTCATCTTCGAACAAACATCTTTTTTCATGCAATAAAAAAAGAAATGTGAAATGTTATTATTATGTCAGCACCCTATTTAAAATACAGATGTGTATAAAATATACATGTATCTGTGTTCAGAACTGCTGTGTTATTGTATAATTGTGTACTTAAGGGGCTCTTATGTTCAGCAGTGTCAATTATTGTGATGCCATCAGAATCAAGATCATGTGACATCACTCCCTGGGAGGATTCTCTGTCAAAGATCATATGATGACACTTCCTGTGATGTCACTGGGTCAAAGTTTGGGTATGTGATCAAGGGGTGACTAAGAGCCAAAAGCAGCCCTGGCAAATTTGGTTGGGTCAGCCCCCTCACTGCATAGTCAGGTCAGTCTCAGGCTGCGCTGTTCGGCTGAGGTGAAGCTTGTATTTTCATCACTCTTCGCTGCTGGAATTACTGTGACCCTTCCAAGCCCTTACCAAGAGTGGCCCTGATAGGTGCAAATCGCCCTCCTTAGGTGAAAATCAGATCCCTGGACTCCAGCCCACCGGGGAAACGCCCGATGACCGGTATGGCCAGTCCGACCCTGTATGTGATGCTTCTGCTATCGCTGCCATTTTGATGGTTCAATATCCCTGAAACCCACATTAGGAATCAGAAGCCATACCAAAGCTTATGTCTCTGGCCCAGGGGGTTAGGGGAGCCCGCTACGGACCCCCAAATCTGTTTCCGCCTGCCGTTTTGCTGCGGTTTGACCGCTGCAGAACGACCGGCAGAAAGGGATATTGTAATCCCTACAGCAGTGCCTGACAGGCAACCCCACCATTCTGGGAGTACAGGGAGGTCCGACAGTCGTTCGTATAAAACCGCCTGTCGGGACCATGGCGGTTGGTGTTTCCGACCGCCACCTGTCCAGAAGCCATTGTAATATGGCGGACGGAGATCCCTGTTACGATGGCCGAGGGACCGCCACCTACAGCCTGTCGGTGGCAGTCCCTCGCCCATTGTAATGAGGCCCTTGGTTCAAGAACATTTGAATTAAAAAGCAAAGTACCTCTGTTATTAAATTGAGATAACTACATCATAATAATAATGACTGTATGTCTGATAAAGAAATAATTTTACTTTATCTGATTTTGTCATGGTACATATGGTTCATGTATGGTACTTATGGAATTAAATCTCCTTTTTATTGGCAAAGCACTTAATAAAAGCATTACACAGCAAGCCGCCTACAACCCTGTTGGGTCAGCCGCGATGACAATTCCAACAAGGCCAGCATACACAGCAATCAATGGGTGCGTAATAATGAATAGGGGTTACACAGCATGCCGCCTACAATTCATTATGGGCCGACCACTTCACTAAAGGAGCAGGTGGAACTGATTTGATGCCTGAATACATTCAGATAACAAGCAATACCAATTGTCATTGCAGTGCATCCCCAAGAAGGTGCCCTCGTATGAATATAGCTGCTAAGACAGTCGAGTTACCAAATTCAAACCTAAAACAATGGAAAATACCCCAAACAAGAGTTGTGAGAACCCCCCACCCCCACCCCAGCCCTGTCCAAGTGAGCCAATATACCTGGGGTTGTTGCACTCAGGGAGAGAACAAGGTTACGGTGTTCATGCAGTGACACTAGTGGCTTCATCCACCTCCTGATCATCCGGCATCAACCTCACAATACGTAGATATTTTGGGCAGGTCAGCTCCTGAAACTCACAGGAGAGGATAGAGATAAAGGGGGGCCAGATTTTGGTGTAGTCTGATTTGTCTCCTAGGGTTACCATAGACAATCGTTCCATACCAAGCAGAGAACACAACTGATGAAGCCACTGTTGGTGATCCGGGATTCTATCAGTGTTCCAACTGGACAATATCACTCAGTGGGACGCGTTGAATGCCAGGGCCATCTGCCTACCTTTTATTGAGCGAAGCGGGAATGTTAATGCATTGGGTAGTCCTAAAAGTGTATATGCGGGAAATCTAGGGATGGCAGTATCGAAGGCCCAATCAACCTCATCCAGGACCCGCTCCCAGTACCTAGAAAGATTCGGGCAGTGCCACAAGAGATGAAGTAATGTGCCAGGACTGCCACAGCCCCGCCTTCACAGACCGTCACACTGAGAATTCCATTTCTGTATACAGGAGGGAGTGTAATACCAATAGGAAATGATTTTATAGGAAGTCTCCGAATCTCCTGTGGTATATGTTGTGTGATGTGCCCTGTAAAAACTGTCATTCCACTCTTTATCTGACAGTGTTCGGCCCAGTTCCTCCCCCCAAAATTTCTGGCCTGGGGATCTGCCTTTGTGTAACATCTTAGTCAAGTGTGAGTAAATTTCCGAAATGATTTTTTATCGTCTTTCTTGAGGAACAACCATTTTGTCAAATGCAAACATTGGTATACTTGCCTGAGGCCGCGTAGACGCGCTAAGCATGATAAATTGATCCAATTCTGACAAGCCATAATCTTCCTTAAGTTGGGCGAATGGTATAGGGCCATTATGATCAAAGAGACATCCCAAACGCTTACACCCGCCCTTCACCAAACGTCTGTCGGCGCCCCTAGCCATGCCCGGAGGAAAGTCCGGATTTGAGAATAAGGGGGTCAAGGGAGAGGGGAACGTGGTGAGGCCCGTGGAGATTGCGACCCTAACCCAAACTTGGAGTGTCGGGCGTGTTACAGGGGAAGAAAAAAGCCCCCATGCTCTAAAGGACCTAGGCAGGTACACCTCCCTCCAAATATGACTTCCCGCGACCGTCTGGTCCAAAAGACCCAGTGTTTCTCCGTTAGTGGATGGTTCCACTCCACCAAATATCGCACCAGCGCGGCCTGATAGTAGCACGTCACATTGGGTATCACGAGGCCGCTGTCTTGCTTTGAGCATTGCAGAAGTTGTTTCTGCAGCCTAGGCTTTACTGTCCCCCAAATGAAGTGATCGATCTCTCGCTATAGCTTATTAAGCAAGCTTGAGGGTGGTTGCAACGGAAGGGTCTGAAAAATGTAGAGGGCTCTAGGAAGGACCTTCATCTTCACCGCAGCGAGTCTACCAAACTGCTGCCACTGTAGCAAGTCCTTATGGATGAGGGCGACAAGCCTGGAATAGTTGACCTCAGTGGTCTTCACCAGACTTCTGCTAAGGACCAGTCCGAGATATGGTAGGTACTCAGTGACCCAAGCGAAATTGAAATGAGAGCGCAAGATGCCTTCTGTGTGCGAGTTGGAAGTCAGATTCAAGATTTGTGATTTTTGCATGTTGACCCGGAAGCCCGAGATTTGCCCAAACGCGTGGAGTTTCGCAACAATAGCCGGGAGTGAGGTCACAGGATGGGTGATGGAAAAAATGACGTTGTCTGCGTAGAGGCTGACCAAGTGATGATCTGCCCCAAAGGGGATGCCCTTAGCGCTAGGGTTGTCGCGGAGTCTTTGCGCAAAAGGCTCCATGTAAAGGGCAATGAGGAGTGGCGAAAGAGGACAACCCTGCCTCATGCCCCGACCAATAGGGAAACCGCTAAATCTGACCCCATTCACTCTGACCGCTGCACTGGGAGAACTGTAAATACTTGCGATCCAACTTCGAAAGCGTGTGCCCTTACCAAAGTGTTTAAGAGTTGTGAATAAATAGGGGCAATGCACCCTATCAAATGCTTTTTCTGCGTCCACCGCCAATAGCAAGGCTTCTTCGCGGGAACGCTGTACTGTATCTATCAAATGACAGAGGTGTTTAGTATTGTCTCCACACTGTCGCCCGGGGATGAACCCTGCCTGATCTGAGTCAACAAGACTGGGCATTAGGGGATTGAGGCGCTGGGCTAGAATGCTAGCTAACAATTTTGCGTCAATGTTCAACAATGATATCGGGCGGTATGAACTACAAAGCTTAGGTTCCTTTCCTGGCTTCGGCATGACTGTAATTGAGACTTGAAGCATTGTTTCTGTGAGCTTGCCCATTTCAGCAAAGGAGCTGAACAAGCGTGTGAGTATGGGAGCTAATTCCGGACAGAAAGTCCTGTAGAAGGCGGCACTGAACCCATCCGGGCCAGGCGCTTTCAGGGGTTTCAGACGAGCAATTGCCGAGATCACTTCCTCAGTGTGAATAGGCTCATCTAGGGCTGCAGCCACGATAGCAGGAAGGGGAGTAGTTGCAGCAGCATCTAAATAGGCTTGCATGACCGACGACATAGAAGAGTCAGTTGCGTACAACTCCGAATAATAGGCCTCAAAAGTGTCTGCTATGTTAATATCTTTGGTGGCATCCGTCCCGGAATGTTTCTGGACCGCTTTAACAGCTTGCGTATGTTGCTTAGTACGAAGGCGATGCGCCAGCATGTGCCCACCTTTATTAGTCCCTACATAGTATTTATTCTTCAAGCGTACTGTCGCATGCTCTACTCTATCTAGGTCAAGGCATTTCAGGTGTAACCGCTCTCTTTCAAGTTGTCTCCAGATCCGAGGGGCCCCGGTGCGCTTATGGATAGATTTCAATTCCCTCACCCTCAACTCTAATTCTCCCCTCTTAGACTTCCTCAGTTTATTTTTATGCGCTGCTTTAGCTATGAGAGCACACCGGACAACCAGCTTTTATAGCCTCCCAGATTGAGGACAGTGCTGTGGACCCATCGTCACTGAGCTTTAGGTACTCCAAATTGTATTTTTAAGCGCGGTCGTTGTCGCTGCGGACATCAGCATCCCGGAGGCACCACAGGGGGTCCTGAGTCCAGGCAAGAGAGGTGTGCATTGTCAATGTTATATGCGCGTGATCTGAAAGCGAACGGGCCTCGATAGTAGAGTCCCGTATACGCTCCCAGACGGACGGGGAGGCTAGGAAATGGTCCAACCGAGCATATGTTTTATGGGTCGTGGAGTAAAAGGTGTAATCCCGTTCCCTGGGTGTTGGGTGCGCCACACATCCCGCAGCCCACATTCTTCCAGCCACTCCCGCCCCCCTGTTGACAGCACACCCGTGCCACCAGCTCTTAGGCCAGAACGGTCCAACTCAGCATTCATCACTACATTTAAGTCCCCGCCCACCACCACAGCCACATCCGGAGTATTTAGTACGTTGGCTAGGGCTTCCAATAAAAAGGCCTCTTGTTGCTCATTGGGTGAGTTAATGGAAGCCAGAGTAAAATGGAACGTGTCTATCTTCACACGGAGGGCCAGTAAGCGGGCCTAAATTTCCGCTATAGGACCCAGGACAATGCCATTAAAGTGCTTGGAAAATAAAATAGCCACTCCCCCTTTCTTGCCCTTCCCAGAAGACCAGTATTGCTGTGGAAATCTCTTAGTATGCATTCTATGTGTGTCCCTAGAAAATAAGTGTGTCCCCTGGAGCAAGCATATATCCCCTGATGAGCGCTCCAACAGAGAGAGTACTGCCCTCCTCTTAGTGGGATTATTAAGGCCTCGAACGTTGAGGCTAATTATCTTAGTCTCCATGGGCATGGGGATAAGAGCAAATCGTGTTGGGCCAGGATTGTGTCTTGCTAATCCCTGGTGAGATGTTGAAAAAGTGTGATATGCAATAAGTTCTGCCAAAGATGTGCATAAGTGGGGGCTATAAAAAGGTTGGCTCGCCGGAGGGGGACCCCAAACAACACAATATAAACCCCAACATTACATCAAAACAGAGTAAATTGTTAACTAATGAAAAGTCCATCGCTGAAGGGAGGCCGGTATATATAGGGGCAACCAGGACGGCAAGAGATGTTCACCAACACTGAGGACCGCCGCCCCCATCCCCACCAGGTCCAACACAGCAAATCGACCCAGCAACCTTGAAATACCTCAACTGGGAGGATCAGTGACTTCTCCTTCTGCGCCGGAGAGGGAGCGGATCACCGCCGACCTTTTTTTAACAATCGTAGCAGGGTCAGGGGGAAGGCGCTCAAGTCTGAATCCAACTTTTGAGCCTCAACGGCGACCGAGTGGAGCTCTTCCCCCCTTGGAAGAACCCTTAGGAGCCTGATCACTGAGGTCCAAATTGAGGAGCTTGCAGGTCTCTTCCAAGGACCGAAGCTGATGTATCTTGTCTTAATATCGGAATATAAGACGAAAGGGGTGTCCCCAAGAGTAGGCAATTCCGGAGGAGTGCAGATGATTGGTTACGGGCCGAAAGTCTTTCCTCTTCTATAAAGTGTTTGCTGCAAGGTCCTGAAAGAGCTGCGGAGAGTGATCTCTAAATTGAAGTATTTTGTCAGATCGGGCCGCTTTAAGAATGTCTTCTTTTACTTTAAAGTCATGCACACAAACCAAAATGTCCGCAGGAGGGCGGTTAGGCTGGCAGGAAGAACCCACACGGTGACACCGATCCACTTTAAATGCACCCTCTGCTGAGGTGCCCAGAACAGAGCTGAACAAGGCTTGCACATATCCTTCCAAATCAGCCCCTTCTGCACCAGTAGGAACTGCATGGACGCAGATATTATTCCACCTTGACCTACTCTCCAGGTCTTCTGCATGAGACTGAAGATCAATTTGTTGGTCCTGTAATCGAATGACCTCTTGTTGGAGCGCAGCGATTTCTTCATCTCTAGTTACTGTGCCCTCCTCCAGGGCCGCCACCCTCTCTCCGACAGCATCGACATCTCGACGCACTTCCCTCAGATCTGACTGCAGAACCATCTTTACAGTCAGTATATCTTCTTGAAGAGAGGCGAACAAAAACTCCAATAATTCACGGGTCACTGCGCCATCAGCACCCTCACCAGCGCCGGCCTGCCCCGGGTCCCCCGATGGCACCCTGCCTCCTTGGAGCTCCAGCGTGTTTTTCAAAAGTAGGTCGCGAACAGAGCACTCCTTTTCCACCTTGGCCGTCGCCATGCTTCGGTCTCGGACAACCCCCGGGGAGATAGATGTCGTCCGGGGATAGGAAAGGCAGCCCCAACTATGTCCACTCTCAGATTTGATTAGGACATCAATTAGCACCAGGGCCGTGAGCATCAGAAAGAGTAAAGAGGGCACGGGCAATCGACCTTCATACCATAGTTCAGGCCAGTCCTCTTTGATCCAGGGTGCTATAGGCTTGGGTCCAGAAGTCAGGGGGCCGCCTCGCCGAGCAGTTGGCCTAATGGCTAGGGCGGTCAACCTCGAATCTGGGGAACTGGGTTCGAGTCTCGGCAATGACGCTGAACATTCTGTGATTCTGGGCAAATCACTTAATCTCCCCATGCTTAACAAAAAAATGAATGTGTCCTCATGTAACGCAACTGGTGCTATGTAAAGCGCTCTGATACCCTAATCGGGTCAAGTTCGCGCTATATAAAACTCCGTAAAAAAAAAAAAAAACCCTAAATCCCATGCCTCAATCGACATACGCTCCCAGAGGTTGATCTATACCAGTAGCTGTGGGCCCAGCTTTATCTAATGGAATCCGCCTAGCCCCAATGATGGGTCTCATACTGCCCCAAATGGCAGTCAATAGGGGGGCAATGAGGGTCTCCCCACCGGAGCCTGAAGCGATGGATTTAGGGCCAGGTCAAATATGGTCCCACGTCTGTTCTCCTGATGGGCGTGGGCCCATTGCGCGATGTAAAGCCTCCGTGCTTCCAAAGCCCACCGACCCGACCCTGGGCCTCCGCAAGGATCTCCAGGCCTGCTGTGCAGTGATAGCGCCGATCGTGCTCTGGGACCCCCTCGCACCCCTCACCTTAGTCCACGACACCTCGCCCCAGATGGCGACTCCTCCGTAGGCGAGTGGGCGCTGTCATCTCAGGGGGCGCTATAGTCCGACGTCCGCTCCGGGCCACGCTCTGGCAGACAGGCCAATGCAGGCCCCGGTCAGGTCTGCGACCATCCAGCGACTGTGCTGCCAATTATTAGGTTAAGATTAACAACAATGTCTCAACCGGTATTATTGAAAAAGACAATTTCACAAGTATGCACAAAACATTACTAGAGAAGGAAAAAGGGAGACTCGTGGTTTCTTGTAAAATGTGCCCAAGGCATCATGTATTAAAGATAAAGAATTGAATTGCACAAACAATATAAGACAGTTGTATCAGCACTGTAGGCAGAAATTGCAGGGGCAACCCAAAATCTAATGTGCTCATGACACGCAAAGTGATGGCGCAAGTGACAAGTGCGAGAAAAACAGCGAACAGCGCAACGTGATCAAATGACAATTATATACAGGAATATATGGTTCATTAAAGTTATTCACAGTCATAGATCATGTATTTAAAAGTCATTTGAAATGAACCATAGTTGAGTGGGCGACGTGAACTGTGCTGAAATGTCGACGCGTTTCGATCCTAATAATTCAGGATCATCTTCAGGACGGGTTGCCGATTTGTGGGTGCAGGGCTGGTGCGCGGCGAGCACGACGTCACCAGAGGATGAGTCTGGTCAGTGCGGGAGACGGTTCCGGGGTTGGTAGAGCTGGAACCGGTGAGGGCAATCCGGAGCAACAGAGAGTTCAGAGGGCCCAGCAGTCATGAAGATCGATCTGCCTGGAGTCCGGGAGACTGGGTCGGAGCCCCGATCCACTGTCACGGAAGGAAGAGTCGGTCCGGAGGATTCGTTCAAGTTGGAAGAGAGGATCCGAAGGCAGGAACAAATCCGTGTGCTTCAATGTGGCCAGAGATCAACGCGGGCCGTCACGGATGTCAATTATTAGGAGCAGCACTCCGAAAAGTGCTCCCGAGGTCCCGGACACAGGCCCAGCGGCTATCTGGCTATATAGCTCCCAGTGGGGCCGCCCCCAGGCTCTCGTCCCAAGTAGTCCGCATACAGGGCGGTGTCGCCTCTTCTCCCCGGCACCACCGAGTTTCGCAGTCCGATTCAGACAGGACCAGGCCTGCTCCGAGCGCCGAGGTGCCGGCGCAACCACCGACTGTTGCTCGCCTCGTCCGGCAAGAAACCTCTCGCTCTCCTCAGAGCTGCGCAATGGCCACCAGCGGCAGACCCGGGCTCCGGTCTCCGACCTCAAGAAAGGGGGCCAGGCTCTGTTTGTAAATTTCCCAGTGGAGCCACCGACGCCCTGCAGCAGGGGGAATCCTCCTCTGCCTAAATGAAGGAGGCTTGGGCGCTATGACGATGCTATAGGCCCGGCGGGGACGGAGCGCGATCGAGGCTCGTCCCTCCACTCCGCCATCTTGGCCAAGCCCATGCATGGTACTTTTGAAAGAAGTCACAAACTTCACATTGGATAAATGATGTAAAAATGCAATCTCTTTCAATAGGTATACAGTTCTCCAATTAAAATAGTATGCCTGTTTGATTTTTTAAATGCTAAATTGGGTGATATGAAACACAGGATTATAGAGAGAAGAACTCTACTTTGAGAAGGAAGAATATACAAGAATACTGATATTAATAATGCTATTGTTAATACTTCTTCTACTATTACTACTACTACTACTACTACTACTACTACTAATAATAATAATAATAATAATAAGAATGATAATAATATCTTTTTTGCAAACATATTTGACCATATTGTTACCAAAGTCCTCTCAAAAGTGGACCAGTGAACTCCAATTGTAAATTCTACACTTCTTCACCATGGCTGGCACATATGAAGATTCAATAAGAACATGGATTTTTCTGTGATAAAGGTGTTCATCAGTATGGATGAGGCATGCAAATTACTAATGCATTTTGTGTAAACAAAATTACTTTTACTGCAATTGATAGAAAAAAATGGAGCACCAGTTTTGCTTATAGATAGCTGGGGACAGAAGTGATGAAAGCTATTTTTGAAGATCAGTATGATCAGTTGAGATGGGTGCAAGCCATAGAGTACATGTAGGTGATACATTATACATGCCCCCACTGCAGATATTCCTGGACTTGTAGACCAGTGTTCAATTATCCTGCCTACCCAAGAAAAGCACTTTCTTCGAACATGTAGAAAACTATGCTTGGGTTGCAGGGATTTCCCCATGTGTGATTTGCACTGGAACATGCTATCTGGAATACCAAGATGTGAATTTTCTAATTCTAAATTCAAAGCAAGTGTAAAATATTTCTCTTCAGATAAATAGATTATCCAGTGATGATAGGGTGATAATGTGCTGACCATCTTGATAGAGCCTGCTAGAATGGTTTTGCCAATACTGAAAAAAGTAGCACAAATTATTGCTTTTTGTATATAATGCATATAGAAGATAAAGAAATGAATGTAACAAACAGGGTGATGCTTGAGTGTAATTTTCAGTCCCTCATACATTCTGGTGGTTTTCCTCCTAAAGGGCAGTATGATACACTAAAGAGCTAATAGCATGAGGAGAGACATCAATACTTTTCCGGGTGCAGCCAAACACCACATTGTACAACAACATGTTATATAAACAGCTTCACTGTCAATCCACAACAAAAACAAGGGACCTCAGTATTGAAACTAGGAAAGATTGCTCTGAGGGAGGAGTTGTAGTATTGAACACATCAGAATTATTTTATGTTAGGTAGTCTTGCAGAGTGCACTAGTCACCAGTGAGGATATCTAAGTGCTTGAGCAGGTTAGTGGGTGATTGATCCCCACTGATTTATTTGAAGAGCCAGGTCTTCAGCCTCTTGTGGAACCTAAGATGTGACGATGAAACTCTAATGTGCTGGGGGAGGTCATTCCATGTTTTGGGTGCGATGCAGGAGAAGAAGCGACCTCCTACTTTGATTTTGTGATCGCGGGGTGTATGCAAGCGAGAGGGAGGTAAAGCATAGATGTCTGGTCGGCTGGTGAAAGTGTATGAGGATGTTAAAGTATGTTGGTCCGATGTTATATAGGGCTTTGTAAGTGTGAGTGAGAAATTTGGATTGGCTGCATTTGTGAATCGCCAGTGCGATGTGGGTGTGGCATGGGAGGTCTAGTATGAGCCTTGCAGTGGCATTCTTGATGGTTTGGAGTCTTTGTAGGAGCTGCTGGGAGATTCCGGCATACAGTGCGTTGCCGTAGTCAAGCCTGCTTCTGATGAGTGCTTGAGTGATGGTCCGTCTGGTGTTCTGTGGCAGCTACTTGAAGATCTTACATAGCATGCATAGGATGTGGAAGCAGAAGGTGCTCACTAAGTTGACTTGTGCCGTCATGAAGAATTTTCATCTAGGATGATTCCCAGTTTTCTAGCGTGGTTGGTGGGTGTTGGTCCTTATCTCTGCCAGCCACCAGGAGGAGTCCCAGAGAGAGGTCTTGTTACCGAAGAACAGGACTTCCGTCTTATCAGAATTAAGCTTCAGGCAGTTTATTCTCATCCAGTTTGCTACCATGGTCATGCAGTTGGTGAAGTTGGTACTGCAGGTGGTAGTCTTTTCTGTCAGGGAAAGAATGGGTTTGGTGTCATCGGCATATGAGATGATGGAGATGCCTTGAAACTGAATGATGTTGGGTAGCGTATCATGCAGATGTTGAACAGGGTGGGGCTGAGGGAAAATCCCTGGTGGACTCCGCAGATCACTTTCTTGGTTTCTGTTGTGAATGTTGGCATACTAACTCTATGGGTTCTTCCCGTGATGAAGGAGCAGGTCCAGTGGAGTATGGGTCTTTGGATGCCTATGTCGTGGAGTCGTCTGATCAGAGTGTACTGGGAAATGGTGTTTAAAGCTCCGGATAGGTCTAGTCGGATGAGGGCTGCTATTTCTCTGTTGTCCAAGATGGTCCTAATGTTGTCAGTGGCTGCAATGAGTGCTGTTTCATTGTTGCGGTTCTTTCATGAGCCAGATTGGGTGTTGCCCAGTAGATGGTGGGTTGAGACGTGGTTTTAGAGTTGATTGTTGCTGGCCTTCTCCATCACTTTGGCTGGGTATGGGAGCAGGGATATTGGACGGAAGTTGCATAGTTTATTTGGGTCAGCTGATGGTGTTTTGAGGAGAGTGTTGACTTCTGCGTCTTTCCAGTTTCCAGGAATGTGGCAGATACGATGGAGGTGTTGATGATGTGGGGGAGTTTGGTGTTGATTAGGGAAGTTCCTAAGTTGTAGATGTGGTGGAGGCATGGGTCTGTGGAGACCCCCTGAGTGGATGGTCCGCATGATTGATGCTATGTTGTATCTGGTGAGGTCTGTCCATTCGGTCAGGTGGTTGTCTTGGTTGGCAGTTGGTAGCTTGGCAATGAGGTTGGCAGGGTATGGCTGGTGTGGGAAGTTGCTGTAGATATTGGTGATTTTGCTGTGGAAAAGTTTGGTAGGTAGTTGCAGAGTTCTTGTGAGGGGGGATGTTGTTGACAGTTGCTCCAGCAGCAGCAAGGAGATCATCTCAATCATAAAGGACTTCACCACGCCATCATGATTGAGAAGATATCCTTGCTGCTGCTGTTGGTGCTTCCTTCGATGCACTCAGCTGGTGCACATTTCTTGGTGTCTCGTAGTTGCTTGTGGTATCGTCTCAGAGCAGCTTGTAAGGGGATTTCTTGGCGGTTTCGTGGCTGATTCTCCATTTCCTTTCTAGTTGTTTGCAGTGCCATTTTAGTTCTCGGACATCCTCTATGTACCAGCTGGCTTGCTTGTTGGATCTTCTTTGTTGGGTTTGATGGGTGAAAGAGAGCCTGTGCAGTTCCTAATCCAATTATTGAAGCTTGTAATATCCTTGTCGAGGTCTTTCCTGGGTTTGGATTGATCCGTGATGAGGGTAATGAGCCAGTCTGTTTCGGAGATTTTGCCCCAGCTGTGGTTGGGTAGGCTGGTGCTGGTGGGTGCATTGACCTGCGGTGTGTCAATCTTGAAGTGGATGATGAATTGGTCGGTCCATGTGAGCAGCGTGGTGGCTATGTTTTAGATGCTGTCACTAGTGGTGAAGATGGTGTCCAGTGTACGTCCTGCAGTGTGTGTGGGACATCAACCAGGACCAGAAAAGTTTGTAGAATATGGCGAGCAAGGAAGCAGTTAGTTCATGATGAGGGAGAACAGATGATTCTTCATATGAGGAAAGAAGGATAGCTGAGTTTTGATATAGAATGGGAAAGAGACGCCCTGAATCTAGAAACCTCAATTTGTAGAGATTCATAACTTCTGCGTCCTCTTTGTTCACCTAAGATGGGAAGTAGTAGTTGAGATAGGTAAGGATGGTTGCTTTGATGGACAGTTTTTCAAGCAATGCAGCACAGTAATCGATCCATACATTTAATAATAATCAGATAGGCTCATGAAGAATGAGGGGCTAATTTTTTCAGTCTGGTCACTGAGTTATGTGTAGCCTTGAGCGATGCGAATGCTAGTCAAGGTAGTAGTTTGGTAGTTAGATTTTCCTGATTATGAAGTAAAGATCTTTTATTTGGATGAGAAATGTAGTCTCCTATTTGTTTGTAGATATTACGGGATGAATGGTTCAATAGAGAGCTGAATTTTAATTGTGTTTATAATCAAATACATTTTGTCATTGAAAACGTGGAGGAATTCCTTGCATTTAGAGTGCGAGGGTGGAGATGTAGAAACTGAAGGTTCAGAGGTGTTGGGTTTAATATGCAAAAAAAGAGATAACGTATGCTATTGGGCAAAGTGTGTAGTTGGCACTGAATAAAGCTGAATTTGGTTCACATGGGGGATTGTTTGCATTTTTCTTCATATTACTTAGTTTTAATTGAAATAGGAGGGATTTTTTACACTGTTCGTTCCATTTCATTTTTCGTGTATTGAAGAGGGGCCTTTTTTTATGTAAACTGCCAGAATAAAGATGTTGTAGTTATTGACAGTATGATCGATGTCAGATGATGAGTCTAATTACATTGTTTAGGAGCAAGAGTGACCTGGCGTAATCATAGGATATCTTTTTACCAAACGGATTCATCATTCTATGGTCAAGGTCTTGTTGGAATAGGAAATTGATCAGACCAATCTATTGCTATGGAAGTGGAAGATCTGATGGCATTGGACTCAGTGATGAAGAGAGCTAACATATTTTCCTTGCTCTGTGTAGGGTGTGAAGAGTGTTGAAGGAGTGTTTTTAATTTAGCTATGTTCTCAAGAATCAGAAAGGGTTGGCATCTGCAGATGCCCCCCTCTTTGCTGTAGTCACCTAGAGAGATGTTATTAAAATACTTGAGATTACACATCAATCAGTAAGTGAAGTGGTCAGGGAAATTTGTTTTGAGCTTAGGAGGATAGTAAATGCATGAAGGTGGACATTATTAGTTACTGATGTTGTGATGGCACATTTATGGGTATTCAAAAGCAATGTAGCTTGTAATAGGCGATGATTTGCAGCTGAGAATGTTTGTTTGTGTATGATTGCCAAGAAGCCTCCTTTGGTCATTGCATTCTGCTAATCTAACTGTAAGATGACAGCAGGTAGCAGAAAACATCATGTTCCACGTTGCCTACTTGAAAACCTTCTTAACTTGTGTTCCACTTGCTCTTGGAACCCTCCTAACTTGGGCAGTGGTTATCTCCACTTTGGATTAAAGCCTCCACCTTGACCTATCCAGAAGAAGACAGTCGATCCTTCAGAAGGTTTTGAACACTAGGATATGATTGGCTTTTAGTTAGTAATACTGCTCAGCACAAACAAGGGCTCCAGAATGCTAATTTGAACTATGCTGGAGCTCTCATGACTCTCCCTGCAATCACCTTCACAAACAGAAACTGCAGAAGGGCTTGAACTTAGAAATGTGGCAATGAAAAGCTGAAATGTTGCACTTACAGACCCTTGGGCATGAAGAACTTAATCAATATATATAAATAATTCTCTCCACTAGCCAACGAAACCTCAAATACAGATGCCGGAAATGATATGTAAGTATCTTAATACTGCTCAACTACTGTATTTGTCACTACATAATGGCATAACGGAGCTAACAACTCACAATCATTATGTTTATAAACTGGGCATACTGCTGGGAACGTGGCATAGATCATACTGCCAAGATGTTAGCTGTTTGGATATATTCTTCACAAATCATTTAATTTCCACTGTGTGCACTGCCACTAGAGTCCACTTGGACAGACCTTTATGTTGCACAGCTTACACAAATTTGATATCTTTCATTTCTTGGCTCTTCATATGATCTTGTTTCCTGCACTAATTTCACATGAACAGTGGATATTGTTAGAAGTCTGTTTTACTAATGTGTTGATTGAATCTAGGAGAATTACGAAAAGCAAATTGTCATGCAAAATGACTACTGCAAAAGGCTCAGGGGCAGATTTACAAGAAACTGACGCATCTGTAAAGATGCGTCAGTTTCCCTGTGCCAGCCTGGGATACCCTTGCGCCACCATGGATGCGCCGTATTTGCAATACAAACACAAGGAGATGATGGACGGAGCACTTTAACTTATCAGACACTTACCCCCAGTCATAGATCTGGGTTGAATCCATCATCGTTCTTTAGCTCACTTCGCCACCCCAGTTCAGACACAACCATATGCAAATCAGTCTTGACCCTGTGCCTCATGGGAACAGTCCAGCCCGAACTGCCAAGCCTTGTCTTCCCTGGACCGGAAACAAGCATCCTGGGACTGGTTTCGGGATAACAGCCCTCATCAGCCAGGCTAGCTTGAATCCAGCGGCAAAGTGAGCAAGGGACCCACGTCTGGGCATACCCTGCCAACTTAGGGCGAACAAAGCAAACACAAGGAGCTGGTGGACGGAGCACTGTAACTTTTCAGACACTCACCCCCAGTCACAGATCTGGGTTGAATCCATCATCGTTCTTTAGCTCACTTCGCCACCCCAGTTCAGACACAGCCATATGCAAATCAGTCTTGAACCTGTGCCTCATGGGAACAGTCCAGCCCGAACTGCCAAGCCATAAGTCTGTGACTTGGGGTGAGTGTCTGAAAAGTTTCAGCGCTCCGTCCATCACCTCCTTGTGTTTGCTGTATTTACAATAAGGCGCACCATGGCGCAAGGACTGACATATGTGTCAGAAATTCGGACACATCTGTTGGCCCAAAAGTCACGCATTGCTGTAGTCGGGTCGCAAGCACGACGCAACTCCAGCAATGCATGTTGAGGCCTGTACTTATTGTACTGTATCACTCCTTACGCCTGCTTCAAGGTTTTGACGCAGTGGCATCCTAGAAGTGGCGCAGTAAAATCTTGTAGATTTCACTGCGTCACTTTCACGAGGCTTTCCTGCATGGGAACGCCCACCCTGCATACATTATACCTGACGCAGGTATAATGTGACGCAGGGCTTTACAACGTGACTCATCTCCCTAGATGCGTCACGTTGTAAATTGGCCGCATTGTTTACTCCGCCGCTGTGTCACAAAAGTGACACAACGGCGGCGCAAAAGTGTTGCAAGGGGCTTAAAAAAGTTATGTTATGATGTGTTAAAACAACTTATAAAGCGCGCAAATACCCATAGGTGTCTCGGCGCTAAGTGCTCCAGAAGGCATGGCCTAGATGAAAAAGCTATTAATTAAAGAGCCATGTTTTTATTTGCTTCCTAAATGACAATAAAGTAGGACTGGATCTAATCTGAGAGGGAAGAGAGTTCCACAGCTTAGCCGTGGCAACTACAAAACTTCTGTCGCCCCAATTAGTTCTATAGGTTCTTGGGACGACAAGAAGATTAGCACCTGCCAATTGCAGGGATCTGCCCCTCAGTTTTTTCATCTTTTGCTGCCAATTCTACCTTCAGCATGTCAGTATATAGTTTAGTCTGTGGTACTGAAATAATTTTGCAACAGGGATGTAAACTGGCATTAATGGTGGTATCTTTAACTTATAATCACAAACCTCCCTCATGACCTATATTGCTTTGCTATCTAGGCAGACCTATGTATAATAGGGCTTGAACACATATAAGCAAAAACTTTACAAAAATAAATGTTATCAAAATGCTTGATTTATTTTTTTTATACATTATTTTCTTCAACCATGGTTTATTTCATTTTTTCATTTTCTTATTTCATTAGGTTAAAAACTTTTTGTTGAAACATGTAAGACAAATTGCCACAAAATACAATAAGACAAATAACTCCCCCAAAGGATGCAAAAAATTGAATCCAAATTAATATCGAAACCACACATAACACAAATCATACAAACTCACACAGACTCATACAACATTCACATGAAAATCACATCTGAAAAAGAAGGAGGTAATAGATGACAACATCTCCATGACCAAGTATGTTTTATATGTTCACAAAGATCCGAACATGAGGTCGACGCGCGTTTCGGTGGCATAAGAGGAATGAACCGGCCACCTTCTTCAGGACCTTTTCAGATACCCACAAAAATCACAAGACAAAGGGAGACCTAAAAGGCAATAATACAAGGTGTTACAAACCCATATAAAAATAGAACTCACGTCATTGTTATGACTGGACCCAGATTCCCAGTATGTATGATATCATATATCCTATAGTTGAGATTCTCAACGATACAACAAAGAAAATACCCTTGACAAGGAAACTCCACCTAAAAAAGTGTGTAACTCCCTCCACTTACCTAGAGGGGTATTTTACAACATAAAGACAAGATCTCAAAGAAAAACCCATGCAAAGGATAGTTCACCAATTAACCAAAAGTGCAAAAAATACAGACAAGGGTGCTATGATTCAGAAAAGCCCAGAAATGCATTGCTGTCAATAGATTCATGTCACCATGTGGTGTCCTATATAAATATGCAATCAGGTCAAAAACTACTTACACCAAATGAAAAATAGCCAGTAAATTACTAGCAGTATATGTTGATACGTCTTATTCTAGTTATCTATCAATCTGTAGGCAAGAGGATAACAGAATGATAACTGTAAGATAGGGATGTTAAAACATAATAGAAGACATAAAATGATATGTCTAATGTAATCTTACCTAGAACACTATGATGTAGTGTCCAGTTGAAAAAGACACCGTATTGCAGTTGGAGCACAGTACCAAAAAGGGGCTGAAATTCCTAAATGAGACATATATGCGACGTCATTATATCTCAAAAGAACACAATGATGGCTAAGTCATGAAGCCAATCCTGAATAAAAGTGATAACCACAATATATACCTAACTCGTGGCCAGGCACTTTGGACATCATAATCTCATTTTGAAGTGCCGGTAGTTGACGGTAATACCGGATCACACGATAAATAGCCAGAAGGGGTGCCGCGCATTCACTTCTACCGATACATAGCCAGGCTCAATCTGAAAGCAAACATTGCATATATAACTACAAATAAATCAACCAGAGCAATGTAGGTTTAAGCAAAATATCGTGTCACAGATCTATATGCAAAAAGGACTACAAGAATGACCACTTATAAGGACCAAAACGCACCGTACAGTCTGGCATTTTCGCATTTTCCCCTCTGCCTTTACTAGCTATGTCACGCACAGTGTGATATTATGGTATCATTTAAAAGAGATATACACTGACAGTATGGTGTACATTAACCGCATGGTACTTAATAGTTGAGACTGTACGGTGCGTTTTGGTCCTTATAAGTGGTCATTCTTGTAGTCCTTTTTGCATATAGATCTGTGAAGCGATATTTTGCTTAAACCTACATTGCTCTGGTTGATTTATTTGTAGTTATATATGCAATGTTTGCTTTCAGATTGAGCCTGGCTATGTATCAGTAGAAGTGAATGCGCGGCACCCCTTCTGGCTATTTATCGTGTGATCCGGTATTACCGTCAACTACCGGCACTTCAAAATGAGATTATGATGTCCAAAGTGCCTGGCCACGAGTTAGGTATATATTGTGGTTATCACTTTTAGTCAGGATTGGCTTCATGACTTAGCCATCATTGTGTTCTTTTGAGATATAATGACGTCGCATATATGTCTCATTTAGGAATTTCAGCCCCTTTTGGTACTGTGCTCCAACTGCAATACGGTGTCTTTTTCAACTGGACACTACATCATAGTGTTCTAGGTAAGATTACATTAGACATATCATTTTATGTCTTCTATTATGTTTTAACATCCCTATCTTACAGTTATCATTCTGTTATCCTCTTGCCTACAGATTGATAGATAACTAGAATAAGACGTATCAACATATACTGCTAGTAATTTACTGGCTATTTTTCATTTGGTGTAAGTAGTTTTTGACCTGATTGCATATTTATATAGGACACCACATGGTGACATGAATCTATTGACAGCAATGCATTTCTGGGCTTTTCTGAATCATAGCACCCTTGTCTGTATTTTTTGCACTTTTGGTTAATTGGTGAACTATCCTTTGCATGGGTTTTTCTTTGAGATCTTGTCTTTACGTTGTAAAAATACCCCTCTAGGTAAGTGGAGGGAGTTACACACTTTTTAGGTGGAGTTTCCTTGTCAAGTGTATTTTCTTTGTTGTATCGTTTAGAATCTCAACTATAGGATATATGATATCATACATACTGGGAATCTGGGTCCAGTCATACCAATGACGTGAGTTCTATTTTTATATGGGTTTGTAACACCTTGTATTATTGCTTTTTAGGTCTCCCCCTTTGTCTTGTGATTTTTTGTGGGTATCTGAAAAGGTCCTGAAGAAGGTGGCCGGTTCATTCCTCTTATGCCACCGAAACGCGCGTCGACCTCATGTTCGGATCTTTGTGAACATATAAAACATACTTGGTCATGGAGATGTTGTCATCTATTACCTCCTTCTTTTTCAGATGTGTTTTTCATGTGAATGTTGTATGAGTCTGTGTGAGTTTGTATGATTTGTGTTATGTGTGGTTTCGATATTAATTTGGATTCAATTTTTTGCATCCTTTGGGGGAGTTATTTGTCTTATTGTATTTTGTGGCAATTTTTCTTACATGTTTCAACAAAAAGTTTTTAACCTAATGAAATAAGAAAATGAAATAAACCATGGTTGAAGAAAATAATGTATAAAAAAAAAAATCAAGCATTTTGATAACATTTATTTTTGTAAAGTTTTTGCTTATATGTGTTCAAGCCCTATTATACATAGGTCTGCCTAGATAGCAAAGCAATATAGGTCATGAGGGAGGTTTGTGATTATATGTTTGGTTCTTTTCCCCTCTTCTCCCTGACCTTTAACTCAACTTAGAGGGTGTCCCCACTTATGCATTTGGTATCTTTAACTTATTCCTTGCTCTTCCTTGTGCTTATAAAATATTATGCTCTAACTTTGGTTAATAACAGCGTATATATTCATACCGGATGCGTAGGTCAGTGTACATTATTACATATTCCTTTAGAGCAGGGTTCTCCAAAGTTGGTCCTGGAGGGCCGGATCAATGCCAGATTTTTAAGATAACCACATATATCTAAATTGAGATATGTTAAAAATCTGGCATGGATCCAGCCCTCCAGGACCGGCTTTTGATGATCCTGCTTAGAGCCAACAAGTAAAAGTGCATTTTCTTTATCTTATAGTAAGAAGAATATCAGAAAATTTAAACAAGTCAAATACCTTTACTGCCAACACCCTCAGTGGCAAAGGAGCGTTCACAAAATGAAAAGACTCAGTACCAATCTGATGGAGCAGTTCTTCTTCCATAAGACAAGTCAGTAGTTCAGTTTTCACTATCATTGACTGGAGAGCCAGGCTATTGTACACTGTGGGTTGATGGGATTGTGACTTTTGCAGTGGTACGAGCATAGGCTTCTCAGCATCTTCTAAGCAGTGCGACTCAGGAAATCAGTTTTAGAAAATTGAAAGATTACTTTTTTAATTTAAAGCAAATTAAAGAGTTTCAGATGTTGTGTTTTTAAATATATACTTGATTTTGTAATTAGAAAAAATAGAAGTGGGGAGTCGCCTGTACAGAATGATTTCTGGAAATTTGATAAAAGTCTTGGGTCAGTAATATATCAGGTTCTTTTCAGGGTGCATCTATTGAGGTGATACCCTCAACAGAAAGGTTCGTCCTTGTGTTGCTAATTTCAGGTTTATTTCCCTTATTAATTTTAGTTTGTTTTCATATCTAACAGGCTGATCGGATTCATGAAGTAATCATCATGTGAAGTGAAACCTAGATTTCTTAAGGGATATTTTGCTTTAGCTAAAGCATGGTTAATTTGACTTTTTTTAACAGGGTGCCACAATCAGAACATCTTGGTTGGCTTATTACTGTTAGCAAATGAAAGAAGCATTTGCAATTGTTTCATAACTTTATCTTGATTGAAAACCTTTAGACCTTTGATTCTGGCTCTAAAAGTTAAAATGCTGCTAAACCTTTAAGTTCCAGCCATATACCAGATTATAGGTTTCTTTTCCCTGCAATTTAATTTGATTGATGTTTGTTGTAAAGTCGAAGTCCTGAGACTCATGATTGGTAGACGGAAAACTACATTGCAAATATATGTGATCATTTTTTGTATTTATGTGATCTCACTCCCTCAATTCTGAATCAAAGCCAATTATGCTTAAAGTGACACTTAAACCTATGTCTCGGGATATTTACTTAATAAATCTAAATATATCTAAATGAGAGATGTGTCCACTCAATATTTCACTTTTGATACCTAAGGTCCTGATGATTACTATCACACAAATGGAGGGTTCAAGTTGTGTGTCTGCTACTTGATGCTACTGAAGAATGCAGTACTTAGTGGCCCCACAATTTGCACCCTATTCCAAGTTCCATGATACAGCACAGAGAACTACATACAATTTCACAGGGTATGGGGTGAGCAAACAGGAATTGCCTGCAATTGCACCAGTCAATTTCAGACAGTTTTACTTTCATAAAATCGCAGGTGCAAACTTTCACACAGGTGCATTTTGTGTCCCACTAGTAAGCATGTTTCGAGCGCAAATAGGAATTAGCACCCAAAATGAAATTGGCAGTCAAGCTGTAGCTATGGTCAAAGTTGCGTAACTCTTGACTAAACTGGTGTCATTTTGAAGCATTTCAGATCAAATGATTTACTTTACATTTAGAATGTGAAGTATATTAGACAAACATTCTTATATCTTTCATGTAGTTGAGAGGTTACTTAAGGTATTGCTGAGTCTTATATTATTTGTGTTTTTAATAGTTTCATTTTCCATGTATAGGATCCCTTTACAACAGTCTAGCTAACTATATGCACATATGCAAATATAACATACAGTTGATTTGTTTAAAAATGTTTCAAACTTTAATACACTACCTCAATACATTTGGACAATTTTGAGGGATATCACATAACACTGAGGTCTCTATAATTTGGTAATTGGCCTAACACACACAGTTCACCAATACTTACCTCAAGATTTGTGAGGGTTTATCCTAGTTGATTGCCATGATGAAGACCCACGAATATTAGTACACTACTGCAGATAGTTAGTGCCCCAAGTGACAAAGTCTCATATCATGCATCTGTAACCAGAGGTTGCTGCTGCATTCAGCTTAGTCAATTTAAGCCCAAGTCTCCTGTGGCCCATGAAAAGTTATTTTTAACCTTGTTCATGGTCAACAAAATCTTTTTATGTATGAGAAGAGACAGCATTCCGAACAGGTAGTAATATCGTGGAGCAACCACCATTTTGACTACTTGAATGTGTCCTCAAAGGAATGGTAGTAGGGAGGACGACCTTGTAAACCTGTTTTTTGTTTTTGGGATAATGGGTGGGAAATTAATTGCAACCATTCCTTTTAGACACGCATAGACTAATGCTCCCAGATATTTCAAATTTGATGATAGGCATTAAATCTCAGTTCTTCAAAAGCTGCCCTCGTGGTGCCTCTAGAGAGCATGAGGACCATACACTTATCATAGTTGATCTTGTATCCTGAAAAGGAGGGAAAAGTATCAATTCGAGAAATTAGTTCTGATCTTGAGGTCTTAGGGATCCACAGAGTGAGAAGGTTATCATCTGCATTTAACAGGCGAGTAGAGCAGCCGGCTGCTGTATGAATCCTTTGCATGCCTCCTCCAGCACATCTGAAGGTTGCCACAAGTGGTTCTACACATAGGAGAGGGAAAAAGGCACTTCTGGCTTGTACACCTTGATTTGTGGAAGCTGTCAGGGAATCTATCTGTGAATCTATCTGGGAAGTGGGTCAGTATAAAGCCATTTCACTTTGAAGATAAAATGAACACCAAGTCCTGACCATTCAGAAATCTAAAAGAAGTATCCCCATTCAACTTGGTCAAATAATTTTTCTGTGTCAAATGACACGGTTAGAGTCTCTTTTAGGTTGTTCTTCACTTAACCACATAATATTGGAAAGGAGTCCATATGGTTGATGGATGTGTAGCCCGGTGCAAAACCTACTTGAAAATCATGTATAAGACTCAAGATGACCTGGTGCGGCTAGCTTGCCAAGATCTGAACTAGAATTTTATTGTTAGTGAAATTAAAGAAAAAGGTCTATAGCTGGTACCTAATTACAGGCCTTTGACTGGGTTTGGTAGCAGGCATATGATTGATTTATTGAACTCCCCTAGAATTCTGCCTGTGGTTTCACCCTCTTTGAACATTTTTGAAGGACGGAGCAATTTGTGAGTTGTTTCAGTGGTAAAATTTGTCTGGGAAACCACCGTCCGCTAGTGCTTGCTTTAAGGTAGTTCTTTTGAGATTTCCTCCACGGTAATGTTCCCTCCCTGCAAAGCCTCACCCTCATCGGAGAGCATCGGGAGGCGTAATATAGACATCAAGTCAGTTTTGGCTAAGGACATGATCTCCACCATCTGAGTGATATAGATGAGAATAAAAAGTTGTGAAGGTCTCCGTTATCTTGGCAGAATGAGTTATCAAGTTGTTAAAGTTATATATGATAACAGGGACTATGATCTGCCCTTATCTCTTAAGTTGTGCTGCAATGAGATGGCCTGCCTTTTACCCTTATTCGTAGTTTTGCCATCTAATGCTGTTTAAGGCATATTGAGCCTTGATTCTGAACAGTGCTATAAGCTCAAACTTACCACTCAGCTTTCCAGTGGAAAGATGATCATAGTAGGTCTGTTTTAATCTTTATCCCAAGATTAAATTGGTGTTCCCTAGACTTAGGTTTGGGGAAGGTCAATTCCCTCATTTTTGCACCTTGCAAGGCTGCCGTGACAGCCAGTCTTAGAAACTGTGCCAATAGCATGAAGTCCTTAGTCAAAGCACAAAACGTGTTCATTTGGGATCTGAAGGAAGTGTTTTTCATGGGAAGCTTATTCCTTATTATGTTCAGGTTCCACCAATTAGACAGAATTAACAGGATTGGAGACAGGGGAACATGGCGGCCGCTAGTTAGAGCCGGTCGCTGGCTCTCTCTCTACTCCTGGCAGCTGAGCGCAAACTTACCCGCACGAATGTGGATGTGGGGCCGTCTCAGTGGTTTCGGCGGCAGGGCTAGTGTTGCAGCGAGATGAGGTTCTGATTTTCGTTTTTTCATCTGGTTTTTCTTTCCCCATTGCTTTGGTTCTGGAGGCGACGGTGGCGGTGGTAACGGCGGGGCCGTCGCAAGGCAGTGTGTGGGCGGAGGCTGCGGTGCGGATCGGCAGAGGCCGGCGCGCCATGGCGAGAATCGGCTTCCGGGGCAGCGGGAGCCGTGGAGCAGCTCTGTGCGCTCTGGCCCACAATCCGGTGATCAGGCTTCATTCCGGCAGCAATACTAGACCGGCATGTGGGGCAAAAGCGTAAGATGCTGCCCAGAGCCCCCCAATGACCCCGGTAAGAAGGAGGAGGAAGGGGGATAGGGGGTCTTTGGCAACTGTGGGGAGGGGCCCTAATTTAGAGGACTTGCAGGCTACAAAGAAAAAAGATCTGACTGAGCCATCTACCGGGGGGCTAAATAGGTATACCGTAAGAAGTAGGGACATCTGGGGCCAAGACCAGCCCCCCCTTTGGAGTCTCCCTAAGGGAAGCTACCCTATCAGCACCACAAAACAACTTTCAGAAAAACCTTGAAGTCCGGCCATCTCGCACCTGCCCCCCGCCCTCGCAAAATAAAAAAAGCGTCTGCGGAAAAAACACCTGTGTCTATTGGTAAAAAGCAGTCCAGAAGTAAACCTGCAAATATTCAAATTTCACCCTCACCTCGTTCTTACTTTAAGGTCCAAGCTCAGTCCACTCAGTCCACTCAGTCCACCCAGCCTACTCAGTATACCTCCATTGCTATGGCGGCTACGGCCGCTTGTTCTACTCCCGTGCATAGCTCTGAACGGCCCGTCATGGAAAATCTCATGCCTACTGAGGTTGAGAATAACATCCTGCCCCTTGAAAATAGGTTCACCCCTCTGGCAGTAGTGGAAGAGGACAGTACTCAAATCCAACGTAACCCTAGGTCTGAGACCCCCAGAACCAGACTCTCGAACAGGGAAATGGGTTGAGAGAAACAGCTGTTGCGCCCAGCCCGGGGGAGCAATCTTCCACAGAGGGTCTTCTAGCCACTTTGCTAATGGAGATAAGAGAAAAATTTGCAGTCTCCGAACTTAATCAACAAAAGATCCAAGGGGCATGCGAAATGCTAGAAGGATAGATAAATAACATTATGGAAAGAGTTGGAGCAATGGAGACAGCTTTTGAGGACCTTTCAAAACAAGTGGACACAAATAAATTTGAGATCACGAAGTTAAAGGATAGCGATAGATAACTGCGAGATAAACTAGAAACCCTGGAAAATAGTGCTAGAAGAAATAACATCAGGATTTTGAATGTCCCAGAAGATCTTGAGGGAGGGGACATAAGGTCCTTCGTTATCAACCTTCTTGGAGAATTTTATGTAGACCTAGAGAAGCAGACTTTGGAAGATGACATTCAGAGAGTACACCGAGACCCCTTTTCCAAGAGATCAGGGAAGAAAAACCCGAGAAGGATCCTAGTAAATTTCAAGACGTATTCAGTCAAAGAGAAGATCCTTGCTGGGGGGCTCAAAGTAGGAGTATATAACAAAGGAGAGTGGTCCTTCCGCATCAGGTCAGACATTTCACGTGCCACACAAGATAGGCAGTGGGAGCTAGGGAAGTACATACAAGATCTGAGGGGGTTGGGTGCCACTGCCAACCTCCGGTTTCCTGCCTCCCTAAAAGTGATGTGGAACAATAGAATGTATAATTTCAGGGACCCCTCCGAAGTTAGTCCCCTGATCGAACAGATTAAAAGCACCTCCAAATGATAAGATCTAACTCTGCCTGGATGTAGCGAGAGAGTCCGAAGTGGAGGTACCCCATGGTATACCTCTAGTCTTGTGGGAGGGTTCCCCGGGGTGGGTGGGTTGGAAGGAAGGGGTGGGAGGGGTCACAAGCAAAAAGAAAATACAAAAAATAAATACATGTTTTACTTGCACTGGGTGGGGGAGCATGTGGGAAAAAAGAAAAAAATTGTCCTCATTTATTAATAAGATCCAAATTTATTTAATTGGTCTGTATCAACCCGCTATCCTTTTAACCATGTGTAGCACTCTTAGGTTTTTCAGGTCATTATGCACTCGTCCATACTTCCAATGACAGATTTAGGTAGGCCTGAGAAGCCGAAAATTTTGAAAATCCTATCATGGAACGTAAATGGCCTTAGGGTTCCTTCTAGAAGAAGGAAAATCCTAGAGTACTTGAGACTTTCGAATAGCGAGGTTTTTCTGGTGCAGGAGTCACATCTACGTAAGGAGGAGTTTGCAGAGATACTTAAAAAACAGAAATGGGTGGAACATTGCATTTGCACCACTCAGATGTGTTCAGTAAAAGGAATTGCCCTTCTTTTTAAAAAATCCACCCAAGCCATACTTCGAGTTTGTGTTGTTGATCCGCTCGGAAGGTGGGCACTAGCTAGGGCCAAAATCAATGGTTCCTGGTTGACCTTTGTGGGCTATTATGGCCCTAACTTAGATGATCCGGTCCCATTACGCACTTTACTCCTTCAGTTGGTTGACATCAAAGATCCTATTATACTGAGTGGAGATTTTAATGTAGTCCTGGATCCAATGCAGGATTCAACCTCCAGGAGAGCAGTGGCCGCAACGAACAAAATGAGAGTTGCCTTGAAACAGTTGATGACAGATATGGGCCTTTCAGATATTTGGAGAGTGATGGGAAGTAAGGCTGGGATATCAGGGGGAAACTTCACTTTCCATAACAAAAAATGTGGCCATCGCTCTAGGATTGATTTCTTTTTGGTAGACTCTTTTATTAGTAAGAACACGACTAGGGTCAGCCATGTCCCTGAACATCTGTCTGACCATTCTGCCATCATCCTGGAAATCACTCTTGTGAACAGACCCCTCTCTCGCAGGTGGACTCTAAACCGCTCTTTACTTTTGGAACCATTTGCAATTGATAAGCTGAAAACGGCAACCAATGAGTTCTTTTTATTTCATGTAAATTCAGCCCCCCCTCACATTGTATGGGATTTGTACAAAGCTTTTTTAAGAGGCACTGTAACTTCCCTGTCTACTGCCCAAAATAAGAAAGTGAGAGAAAAAATTAGAGCTCTTGAAGCTGCAGTACATATTAATCAGCTAGCGTTAGAACAAACACCCAATAGCTTAAATATTATACAAAAACTAAATTTGGCAAAAACTGAGCTCGCTGATTACCATGAAGCAATAGTCAGGAGGAGATGGGAAGCCAGCAGGTTATCCCACCATGAATAATGGGAGGGGTGCGGCAAACTGCTTGCATGGAAAGCCAAAACTGATCAGTCTAGGAATCTGATAAAAGATCTCAGATGCTCAAACTCTGGTAATATCATCACCAAGGATATTGGGATTGAGAATGCTTTTGCCCAGTTCTTCCAAGGTCTCTACTCAGAGGATCGAACATTAAGTGAAGAATTTATGGAGGAATTTCTCTTAGATCTGGAACTCCCCATGCTTCAGAGCCCAGAAAAAGACAACCTAAATAGCCTCATTGTTCTGGAGGAAATCCTTCATACCATCAGCACCCAAAAAAAAGGGAAAGCTGCCGGTCCTGACTCTATCCCTAATGAAATCTATACTATTCTAAAGGAAGAGCTTGCCCCAATATTGCTTCAGTTGTTTAACTCTGCCTTCATATCTGGCCAGGACCTCCCTCCATCTTGGGACGAAGCCACCATAACCATCCTTCTGAAACAGAATAAGAACCCGAGGTCCTGTGAGTCTTATAGGCCTATTTCTCTTCTTAATAGTGACCATAAAATATATACCCAGATCCTAACTAAACGTTTGGATAAGGTGGCAGGATCACTAATACACCCCGACCAAAAAGGCTTTATGAAGGGGAGGCAACTCCATGAATTAACACATGATCTGATTGGGGCGATCGATATGGTAAGAGAATATGAGATTCCGTTGGCAGTAGTGACCTTTGACGCTGCTAAAGCTTGCAATAGGGTCAGCTGGCCCTTTCTATACAAAATGATCCAATGCTTTAATCTAGGGGAGGCCTTCTTAGCAGCGGTCAGAGCCCTATATAAAGATCCATCGGCTAGGGTCCTGGTCAATGGGAATCTCACTAAACCAATAAAAATCGGCAGAGGGACTAGACAGGGATGCTCTCTCTCCCCCCTCCTTTTTAACCTTTAGATCGAACCACTGGCATGCAAATTAAGGGCATGCCGGAATATTCATCCTTTTGTTTGTAATGGTTGGGCGAAGAAAATTGGGCTATATGCCGACGATCTTATGATCTTGACAGGGGACTTAGAGCATTCACTCCCTGCGATATGGGAACAGTTGGAGAGCTTTGGGAAGGCATCTGGATATTCAATAAACCAGCAAAAAACCGAGCTAATGGAATGGAACACCCCCTCTAGGAGCGACCTAACAAAGCAGGAGATAAGATATCTGGGAGTCCAAATAGTACATAATATAGAGAGGATAGCCCAGGTGAATTTTGATAAAGTAGCAGCGGGAGTTAAATCACAGCTACGAGCATGGGGGTCTCTCCCACTTTCTTTCTTGGGTAGATCAAACCTCCTAAAAATGTCAGTTCTCCCAAAGTTTACTTTCTTGTTTAACACTATTCTGTTAGAATTCACGAAGATCTGGTTTAAGAAAGTGCAGGGGGAGTTTTCCAGTTTCATTTGGGGAAACAAAAAACCTAGAATCTCTTTGAAGAAGTTCAGAAGAAAGAAAGAACACGGAGGGATTGCTAGCCCGGATCTCTACCAGTACTACTGCGCTTTCCATTTGAAGAACTTTCGTCAGCTGTTGATGGGAAATTCTGGTTTGTCTCCGCTCTTTAGGGCCCTCACGGTGAGCTCCCCGTATAAAGCAGATTTCTTCCTTCTGAAGTTTGGTCACCCCAATTTCTTTAAGAAGGTGAGTTTAAAGGTCCTTTTAACGGCCATTAAGGTCTGGTATCAGGTGAGATCGGCTCTACAAATACCTTATTATTGCAATGTAGCACCTATCTGGGACTCTCCAGGTATCAAATCAAATCAAATCATGGGATATTTGTAGAGCGCTCATATCACCCGAACGTCTCATGGCGCTTACAGGCATCTCCAACTAAGAACAGCTGATCGAGAAAAAACAAACAGGGGGGTCAGTTGTCAAAAGACCATGTTTTTAGTTCCCTACGAAAATGATGATGGTCAGCCAAGGTGCGGAGGTGTAAAGGCAATTTATTCCAAAGGGTGGGGGCCAAGAATGAAAAAGATCGTCCTCCATTACGAGTTGTGCGGATTCTAATGGAGGCAAGAAGGTGTTGATTACTGGATCTAAGAGGCCGGCTTGGTTGATGCCAGTTCAACTTCTTTTTCCAGTAGTAGGGGCCGCTACCATACATATTTCTGTGTACCAAACAGAGAATCTTGAAACGCGTTCGCTTTCTCACAGGTAACCAGTGGAGCCGTCTCAGGTTTGGGGCCGAAGGGGAACCTGACGGGAGATTTAGGACCAACCTGGCTGCAGTGTTTTGCAGGACCTGCAGCCTAGATAAAAGATCCTCATTTATAGCTGATAGCAAGGCATTTCTGTAGTCCATGCGATTGATAATCAATCCCTGGACCAACGGTTTCCTTGCTTCCATGGGGATCCATTTAAAAACTTTACGCAAGTTGCGCATAGTACCAAAACAGGACCCGATTATATGGTTCACCTGGTTTTTCATCGATAGGTTATTATCGATTTGGACCCCTAAATTTCGGACCGATTGTTTGGGTATTGGACTAGGACCCAAAGTTGCCGGCCACCAATCATTAGTCCAGTGTTTTTGTGCGTTCCCGAAGAATACTATCTCGGTTTTATCACTGTTTAGTTGTAGATGGTTTTTCTTCATCCACCTGTTAACGTGTGTCATACAGTCCCTGAAATGGGCCTTGGTGTCTATGGGGTCTTGACCAAGGGTGACTAGAATTTGAGTATCGTCAGCATATGACATTACGTCAAAGCCGTACGATCTGATCACCCTGGCCAGCGGTGTTACGTAGAGATTAAAGAGTGTTGGGCTCAAGATAGAGCCCTGTGGTACTCCCATTGTGACTGGCCTGCTACAGGAACTGATGTCGCCAACTTGGACAGTAGTAACTCGGTCCATCAGATAGCTCTTGAACCATCCCAGGGCCTTTCCTCTGACACCAATCTCCCACAACCGTTGTATTAGAATGCTGTGGGAGATGGTGTCAAAAGCCGCCGATAGGTCTAGTAGAATGAGGATAGAGGATTGTCCTCTGTCCAATGATAGTCTGATGTTGTCCACTACCTCTACCAGCGCTGTCTCGGTGCTATGGGCGGCCCTGAAACCAGACTGTGAAGGGTCCAATAGATGGTTACTCTCCAGATGGTGAACAAGTTGTCTGTTGACCATGGATTCGAGTACTTTCCCAAAATATGGGAGCAATGAGATCGGACAGTAGTTGACCAGAAGATTAGGGTCTGCAGTAGGTTTCTTCAGGATGGGTCTGACTCTAGCGATTTTCCATATTTTGGGAACTGTTTCTTGGACTAATGAATAGTTGAATAGATCGATGACACTTTCAAGGACAATGGGGACTATCATTAATAGGAAACGTGGTGGGACAGGGTCAGCTGGAGAGCCAGATTTTATTTTCAACATGGCTTCCGTCACTTCCGTGGATTCAAATTGGGAGAATTCCTCCAGGACGGGGGACTGACATGTTTGTAAGACCGAGTCATTTTCCACGTTTTTAGTTGGAGCTTCCTGAGGTGGGAAGGAGTTATGTTTAACATTAATTTTATCATCGAAAAACTTGGAGAGGGAATCTATCCAGTCCTGCGAAGGGGTAACCCCTGTCTTTAGTTGGGGGGACGTGAACTCCTTTAGGACCTTGTAGAGCTCCTTGTTAGAGTTTGCCGCCTTTTCTATGTGGTTTAATAGAAATATTGCTTACTGGACACACTCGCTGTTCCGCTTCGAGGCTGTGGCATGCTTAGGTGGGGGCAGCTTATTGTGGATACCAAATTAATCTCATGGCAACACCTCTCAGAGATCTCCGAAAACTCGGTCTCAAAATTTAAATACTATCAACTCTTAAGTTGGGTTAAAACATTGGGGAAGGAGGTTAAAGGGAATATGGATTTGGTGTCCAAGATCTGTCTACGCTCTACCTCACGGAAAGAAATCGCAGGGTGGTATTGGATGCTAATCCAAAATGGAGAAGAGATGCAAAACCCATTCACAGAGATCTGGAGGAGGGAACTGCCAGGCAAAGACCTCGAATCCCTAGGGCAAGTATCTATGTCTCATTTGTGGTCATATGTGAAATCTGCTCCATTAAGGAAGAACCATCTTTTCACTGTTCACAAGGCATACTGGACGCCACAGAAATTGTCGAAGCTGGGGAGCCGAGTAATGAAGAAATGCCCGAAATGTGGAGAAAACAACGTGAACGAGGCCCACATGTTTTGGCATTGCCCCTCAATCCAGCTTTTCTGGCAGAAAGTGGGTAAGATCATTTCAGGTATTATGGGCCAGGAGATTAAGATGAGCTTAGCTCTTGTGATTTTTGGAGTGGTCCCAGGTGGGGTAGCTATCAGGGGTTTTCTAAAAACTCATAAAGCCCTCACCTTTGTTTTGATTCTCCTTGCACAGAGGGAGCTGTGTGTTAAGTGGATCCTCCCTTGTTCCCCTAATGAAGATGATGGATTCGTTTTATACAAAAAGTCTTGTATCTTGATCGGGCTAATAAGCTTGTCAAGAAAACGAAATTTTGGGAACTTTGGGACGATTGGTTTAAGCTTTATGTCTCCAGCCTATCTCACTGAGCACAGAATCCCCTTAATTCTCCCCCTGTTCTAAGTCCTGTCAGGCTGTTCTCTCTCCTTTTTTCTCTTCCTTTTTAAACCTGTTCATTTTCAGCTTCCTGTTCATGCATGATGTATGTTTGAGTTTTTCTTTTTTAACCTTATAGTCCAATGATTCATTGTATGCTATACAGGTCGCTCCAGTGGCAGGGTCACCCTCTTTTAGCACCTGTCTTTAGAGGAGTCAGTGCCATTGTCCATCCAGGAGGCATAATTCTTTCTGGCTCAGGGATATTTATATCCTCCCTCCCTTGTGGAGAGACTGGGTGCCTTATTGCCTCTTTCTGGTTTGGTCTGACCTCAGCTCTCTGAACCCAGAGCATAATTTGATAAATGAGGACAAAAAATTAATAAAAATAAGAATTAACAGGATTGGACAGTTATCTGAGATTTCGCCTCCCAATATAGAACACTGGAAGGTAATCGGTGGAACTGAGTGTGATGTGAGAAAGTATTGAATTCTAGGACATGAGGTATAAAGGCATGATCCAAAAGAGAACTCCTTTCCTCTGTGGTGAAGCAAGTGCCATTGGTCTAGTAGATCACGATCCTCCATAAGATAGTGGAACACTGCTCTAAACCTCCAGTTACCTCTGTCCAATGGCCCCGTTCAATAAGTTTGATGCAGTATAGGATCTAAGGCTGTTTTCCAGTCTCAACCAAGGTTAACCTAGCCATTGCCAAAATTGTGATCTCTCAGTGTTCTGAGTGCACACAGAGCCGACTATGAGGGGGGAGCAAAGAGTGTCAATTTTTGCGGCATGCTTCCCCATTGGATCTATCCATGTTTTTAACCATGTACTGTAGGGATTTATGGAACAAGGTTGCCATACTTCATGTCTGGGTTGCTGGATGAGGCCTAAATGGGATCATTGAATGGATGAGCCTGCAAAGTCGACTGCTGCTGATCACACATAAACATCTCTGATTCAATAGGTGTGAGGTGTGTTTGTTGTATCAATGCTATGTCCGGGCTTTTCTTGTGCTGCATATAGGGGGTTAAGTCATTCACATTCAAAGAGAGACTTGAGAGAGGTTTTAGCCCTGTGGATTGTGGCATTTATGCTGAGTGAACTGGGAATGGCTGATTATGTCTTCTATATTAATTATCTTCTTCCATAGGTTCCCATCTCCTAATGCAGGCTAGGTCCTTTAGCCAATTGTTCCATGTAGACGCGAACAGCCGTGAGCCATGTATCAATTGAATCACAGCAGGCTTAGAAGGGAGCCAAGGCAAGAAAGCCAAGTCAGCCTGTAGAGACTTTACACCTCTGTGGCTAATGTCATTGTGTCATCTCTTACCACTGCGTATTTGTTTGATCAAAGTCAGTTCTTTCAAAAAAGGTGACTTCCTGCAGTCGCCTTCGAAAACAGAAGCTGCAGGAAGGCTTGGGCTTAGATATGTGCCAATGAAAAGCAGAAATGTTGTACTTACAGACCCTTGGACGCAAAGTACGTAATTAATATATATAAATCATTCTCTTCACTCCAATGCTAGTGACATGCAAGTTTAAAAAAAGGTATCTCTGCTGCTTGGTTGCACAGCAAGAGGCTGAACGCAGAAAGTTCCTTGTAGACGTTTGCATAACCACAAAGCACATCATGCCCGTAACCCTCAAATGCACATGGACAGATCCATTTGCTTGGACTTCTATCCGACTACTCCAATTATCACATGGCTCACTCACTGGAGACAGCATACACAGGCTATAAGTATAATATAGAGCTCAGTCACACCCTATGTAGTTTTTTTAGGACAGTCTTAGCCAGCATGCCGCCTCCATTCACGGCATGGGGCCTGTGGAATCAGTGCAATGCTAAGTGGGGCATAGTATATGTAAAGGCCCACAATGCATGATTACTAGGGTGCACATAGCCACTATGGGGAGGCCCGAAGGTCTGGATTGCCCCAGGCCTCACCTAGAGGCCGTGTTCAAACCAGAGCATTTCACGTCAGGCCTGTGCTTCACCCTTGCACCTCTAGGCCTAACCACGACAGCCAAGCCAATGCCTGCAGACTCCAGAGGACACCAGGCATTGTTCCAGTGCGCCATGGTCAATGCCAGGGGACTGCTGTCTTTTGTGCGGGCAGCGGGCTGAGCAGGAACTCAAATAGGAGCTAGCCATCTTGGTTTTGGTCAAGCCCCGCATCCCCTATAATGCTTTTAAAACATTCTAGCCACTTGGGAGAAGACAGTAATAAGTTAAATAGAGAGGAACAGAACGACAAGGACTACTCCATTGTCTTCAGTAAAGTCCAACAGTTCAATATTCTAATAAAAGTACCTAGATATCTTTAGTTTGTTGACATGTCGAGAGTTGCTTGAGAAGGCTGAACTTTACCAAATAGTAGAATCATCCAGGAAAGATTTTCAAAGCATCTCCTGCTGGAAAATCTCATGAAAGATGTGAAATGTATGTCCTATCACAGATTGCTCTAGTGATTTGCCATCTTCTGTATATTAATTTTGCATATAGGTTTATTTAATCCTTTTGCGATCCATCTACCTGGCCATGTTCCATCTTCGACTTGTTGCCATTGAGGAAAGGTTGGTGCTATGGTGGTGCGTATAAAGCTCAGCCGGCATTTAGTTTATTGAGCAGGAGGACATTTGCGTTGCAAGAACAGTTTTTGCAAGAATGAAACATTTTCATTATGATTCGATGGCCTTTGCTTAAAAACAACACCTGAGCATTCGGGTGCACAACAGGGCCACTGCCACTTCTTTCCACAGCCTCCATAGGTCACTGTGAAGCAATATGCACTGCACGGGCCATTGTCCTTCCCCCGTGCACAAGTCTCAGTCTGTGCAGTACCAAGGACAACAACGCGGGGCTTTCTCATTATCGCGATCACGATGGGGATGGCCGCTAGCATGCTGCATCCTGTTCCTGTGTTTGTGTCACACCCACTGCTGTCCAGGGCTCCTTCTTAACGACTGTGGCTTAACGGCCAGAGCGGCTGACTTTGAAGCTGGGGAACCAGGTTCGAGTCTGGCGGAAGGCTGAGGCATCCTGTGATCCTAGGCAAATCACTTATTCTTCGCGTGCCTAAATAAATAAATAAAAAATGAATGTGTCCGTCTGTAATGCAACTGGTGCTCATGTAAAGCGCTCTGATGCCTTCGGGTCGAGTTCGCGCTAAATAAACTGCAAAACAAAAAAATAAACGAGTAGCAGTGTTGGTAGCTTGGGCACCTGTGATGAAGTCTACCCATTCACATATGGCTGAAAGATTGTACATAGTCGGATATGCAAAGGATGGAAGAGGAAGCAGTGTTGTTAACAGAATGTGTTAAAACAGCAACACATTCAATTATTTTGCTTCAGGTCGGTAAGGATTGTCTTTGCTTGAGCAGGGCAGCGCCATCATAACAAGCCTGTTTCAATGTCTTTGATGTAATGCCAGTTACAACTGGATAAGTGGGAAAAAGTCCAGAATGTGGAAGATCAAAATATTTGCTGAAGGAGTGTACATGGATATACATTTCAGCTGTGTCCACCGAATAATAGTCTGGTCTCTTGGAAAAAGATCACGAAGGGGCTTTGCAAGATTGTCTATAGCACCAGTCAGCACGCCAGCATTATGTAACCAGCATCACTTTACTGATGTTTGATTTTAATATTACAGCTGGAATCTAACACAATGTCATCACCAGCCTCTTTTCATTATGTCTTTCATATGAACCCTATTGTGCAGACTTCCTTGGCATGCGCGTCGCTTGCGCAAAAGACAGGGAGGCGACATGAGATGTGCTGCCGAACTTGTCCGAGCGTGACTCCGGCTCCAACTTTATTGAAATCCCTGACAACGTACCCTTTGCCAGGATGAAGTGGATTCGTGTCATGTGTGTGCCCTCCCCCCATTACATGACACACTACATTCCCTTAAAACTTTTCTTTCGTTTAATAATGAGTAACTCAGTTGAATTGATCGACCTATAATGCTGTATTGTTCTTACTCCCTCTGGTTATACTATGTTAACCCGTACGAACCCTCTTATCACTGTTTGGAACCTGTTCACACGTCTTGTAAAGCGCTCTGATACCCTCGGGTCTAGCTAGCGCTATATAAAACTCTCAAATAAATAAGTAAAAGACATTCCTGTCACCTCGTCTAAGTCATAGTCATCGTGGTAGTACTGTTTGCCCCTAGGATCATCAAAGTAGTTCTGGTCAGTGCGACCCTTTGATGTCCCAACTGCCTGAACTCTGTCCTGTCCACCATCTCCGTGACCCCGTCCATGAGACCCTCGTCCCCTCGGGACCGCCACCTTCTGCAAAATCACAGGACACTCGCTGCACCAGTGTTGCAACGTACCATCAACACCACCTTCGAGACCGGCTCCTTCCCCGAATTCTGGAAACGCACAGAAGTCAGGCTCCTGCTCAAGAAGCCCTCAGCAGACCCGACTGACCTCAAGAACTACCGGCCCATCTCGCTCCTCCCTTTTGCAGCTAAAGTCGCCGAGAAGACAGTCAACGCAGGACTGACAAGGTTCATCGAAGACAACGCCATCCTCGACCCTTCCCAATCCGGATTCCGAAGCAACCACAGCACCGAGACCGCCCTACTCGCCGCCACCGATGACATCCGCACCCTCCTCGACCAAGGCCACACCACAGCCCTGATTCTACTCGACCTGTTGGCAGCTTTCGACACCGTCTCCCACCGCACACTCGCAACCAGACTACACAACGCCGGCATACAAGGCACCGCCCTAGACTGGATCAGATCGTTCCTCACCGGCAGGAGCCAAAGGATCAGACTGCCACCCTTCCTCTCCGAACCCACGGAAATCAACTGCGGAGTCCCACATGGATCTTCACTCAGCCCAACCCTTTTCAACATCTACATGGCTCCCCTCGCCGCCATCGTCTGACAGCACGGCCTCAGCATAGTCTCCTACGCCGACGACACCCAGCTCATCCTCGCGCTCACCAAGGACCCCGCCACCACCATACTCAACTTCCAGGAAGGAATGCAGGATGTCGCAGCCTGGATGAGCAACAGCTGCCTAAAACTCAACTCAGAGAAGACGGAAGTCTTCGTCCTCGGAACCACCTCTTTGGCGTGGAACAACACCTGGTGGCCCACCGCCCTCGGCACCCCCGTACCCACAAGGACCACGCCAAGAACCTCGGATCGTACTCGACTCCTCCCTCTCCATTAATCGACAGGTCAACGCCATCACCTCCAGCTGCTTTAACACCCTCCGCACCCTCCGTAAGACCTTCAAATGGATCCCCCCAGAGGCAAGGAAAACAGTCACCCACGCACTCATCACCAGCAGGCTGGACTATGGAAATGTCCTCTACGCCGGCATCAACAAGTCTCTACTCCGCAAACTCCAGACAATACAGAACACCGCCGCCAGACTCATCCTCGGGGTCCCCCGACACGAACACACTGGCTCCCCGTCAAGAAAAGAGTCACCTTCAAGATACTCACCTATGCCTACAAATGCCTTCACAACACCGGATCCCAATACCTCAACGACAGAATCACCCTCCACGTACCCAAACGAAACCTCCGCTCCACCAACCTCCTCCTCACCGAAACCCTGCGCATCCGCAGAGCCAGAGCAGGAGGAAGATCCTTTTCCTACATCGCGGCCAAGATCTGGAACGAGCTCCCCACCGACATCAGACGTGCCCCGTCCCTGAACACCTTCAGGAAGGCTCTGAAGCCCTTGCTCTTCGACTGATACGGAACTGCTGCCCCCCCAGCGCCTTGAGACCCTCACGGGTGAGTAGTGCACTTATAAATCCCCTGATTGATTGATTGATTGAGTGTCCCTCCTCTTTACAGTACGCACACTTATTCAGTCCTACAGGTGTAGTATTCCTGCCGGTACGCTGAAGCTGTCGGTTCGGGCCACCACCTCCTCTACCATTCCCTCGAGAAGCCTGTTGCAACAACACCTTCGTCTTCAATCCCTTATGCTTTTTCTCCACCTTCTCCTTCCCTTCATTTTCCCTGTGCTCATAATACTGTGCCATACTCAATATCACAGACGGGGGGGAGGTAGTCCAAGTGCTCTCCGAAGCCTGCAGCCGAGTCGCGATCTCAAGAAGCAGGCTAAAATACGAAAACACGCCTTTAAACCGAGTGAAAAAATCGGACACACTTTCATCTTTCTTCTGACGACATGCCGTTAACTTGTCCCAATCTACCCTTCTCGGTGGGATAAGAGAGTGCACATATGTAATAATTCGACCAGGCAAAGCTACTATCTCAGCCTTAGGCTTCTCACCAGGCTTCCTCTCCTGGTCCCATGCTTTAATCTGATCCCAGGTACCATCCAATTCCACAACATGATCCTGTGTGTGCACCTGTCTCCAAATATCAATGGACACCAATAAACCAAAGAACATTTCAATATCCGCAAGTGTCATTACTGTCGAGGAAGCAGCCTCAGTCAATTCTTTATAATATGCAGTAGGATTTTTTCTAGGGTCGGGTAACTGAGTCTTAAGGGACAAAACCTCACTCCTTTTCCATGGAGTGTACACCCATTGTTCTTGGAAACGGGCTTCTATCCTCAGTCTAATAACAGTATTCTGCAGCTCCGGTAGTTCAGGATGATATATGGGGTGGACTTCCCTCATCGGAAACTGGGATAATGTCTTTGGACTCCTTTCAAACAACCTACTCCGATAGGCGACCAGCTTCGCAAAATTACCAACAACCTCACCAGGTGCCATATCTGCAGCATATACATGGTCCCTAATATCATAAATAATCTGGGGTGCTACTTCATTGAAACATGGTTCCCACAGTCCAATCAAGGTAGCCAACATGTGCTTAAGAGCATGCTGCTGCACAAATGGATCAAGACTCATCAATATTGAACTTGCTTCTAAGAAGGCTCTATTGCCATCCTATGGGTCCGCGTCAGATCCTGCCCTCTTAGAGAAGCTCAAACCAATCAGCCTGAGCACCAAGAACAATGCCTCATGGGGCACCTTCACTCCATTCAGTGAAAGAGACATCAACAAGATTCTTTAGAGTATCAACCCATCTAATCACTTCAGCGACCCGTTGCCACCTTCCATCTTCAAAGAAATCAAGGATGTCGTCATCCCCATCTGGACAAAGATTGTCAACGCCTCACTGTCACAAGGCGGGATCCCAGATTGCCTAAAAGCAGCTCAGGTATCACCTATACTAAAAAAACCTAATGCAGATAGTGCCTACCTTAATAACTTCTGCCCTATCTCTAACATCCCCACCCTAGCCAAACTCCTAGAAAAATGCGTCCAATCACAACTCTGTGCTCACATCAAGAATTTCCAACTCCTGGACCAGCATCAATCTGGCTTTCGGAGTGGGCACAGCACTGAATCGGCTCTCACTCACGTTATGGATGACATTTTAAAAATGCTTGACCAAAATTAATCTTGCCTCCTAATCCTCCTTGACCTTTCCTCTGCGTTTGACACTGTCAATCACGACAACCTCCTATTCATTTTGAAAAACAGGATGGGCCTCTCTGGTCTGGTGTTGCAATGGTTCTCGTCCTTCCTCCACCACAGATCACAAAGAGTCAAGGCGAACCACTCTCTCTCCCAGCCCTCTCCAGTAGCCATGGGGTCCCCAAGGGTCCGCCCTATCTCCTATACTCTCTTCAACTTGTTCTTGGAACCATTAGCTAATGCATTAAATTCCACGAACATTCTCTTCCATATGTATGCGGATGATACGCAACTTTATCTGAAAATCTCCTCCCCGGATAACCTCATATCACTCAAAACTACTCTAACGTCTACTCAAAACTGGTTAACCGAGAACCACCTCCTGCTCAACACCTCCAAAACAGAATAACTTCTCATTTCTACTCCGAAGCACATCCCCAAATTAAACCTTTGGATGAACCACCTCACTGCCTTCAACTGCTCCCCCCTCATTATTGACTCAGACAAATCTCTCGGAATCACCCTGGACAAGCATCTGAACATGAAGAATCATATCAGCAATGTGTGCAAGGGAGCTAATCACCTGATGAGGATACTCAGGAATATCAAACCATTCCTTCCACAAGCTGATTTCAAGCAGGTGGTCCAAGCGCTTGTTTTGCCGAGACTAGACTATGGCAGTGCTACACTCTGTGGCCTCCCCAAATATACCTTGGCTCCACTAAGGGCATCATTGAACACTGCTGCTAGATTGGTTACGGGTACCAAAAGAAATGCGCACATATCCCCAGTCCTAAAATCCCTTAAGTGGTTGCCCTACGAAGCACAAATTCAGCTAAAGATTGCCTGTCTGTCTCACAAAGCCCTCCATTTCAAAACCCCCAGTAATCTAGCGCAAAAGCTAGAATTATCCAGAGGCGGTAGACCCTCAAGAAGTGCTAACTCTTTCCTTCTGAAACCACAGATCTTTCGCAAAAAGTGAACGTGTCACCGAGCTTTCTCCGGCTCTGCCCCGAAGATCTGGAACTCTCTTCCACCGGAAGTACGCAGAATCTCCACCACTGTTGCTTTCAAATTGGAAACAAAAAGATTCCTTATGAACAAGTTCTTACCTTAAATGGGCTTCGATCATCTGCTCTAAGTCAATGGACTTACAACCTTACGACCTGCACTGGGTGCTACTCTTCTTTAACCTATCATTTGCTCCCCTCTTAGCTCGCTATGTACTAGTTATTGTATTACTCTCTATTGACCCCTTTTGTTTTGTAACTGTTCTGTTTGGTTTACTTACTTGATGCTGGTACTGCATTTGTTACCTTCCTTCCCTCCAATTGTAAAGCGCTCTGATATCCTTCGGGATCATGTTCGCGCTATATAAAACTTTATAAATAAATAAATAAAATAGATAAATTACACTCTACACATCCTCCACACTGTAGATGGGGTGACGAGCCCACTGGGCGGCCTGATTGGCTACCACCCTTTTCTCTTCATCTCCCACATCAGATTGTATCAGTATCCGTCCTAGTCGCTCCCCAGCTGTCGCCCAGTCTCCGTCCCCTAGTCCACACACAGGCGTTCCCCTGTCCAGTAATGCAGGGGGATGGAGTAACAGGGGAGAAGTAACACCAGAAGTAATAGGCACCAACGTCGCTGCCGGCTGCGTCGTAGCTGTAAGGGCGGGAGAAAGAGATGCCGAAACAATAGGCGTTGCAGGGAGACTGACAGTCATCGTAGTCATCGAAGGCGAAGTCAAAGAAAGGGAAGGAGGCGCGGTGGCCAAAACAGCGTGATCAATAGTAGAAAAAACAGAAGCAGCAGAGACAAAAGGAACCGATGGCTGGGACTGGGGTATGGCAGGTTGTATTCTCTGTGGGGCATATGGAGGGGGGGTCTAGTATCTAACAATTCATCCACAAATGCGTCAGTTTCCTCTCGAGCAACATAAGACTTTTCACATTGTAATCAAAATTTCCTATCAGCACACTCTATTCCTTTTCTATTTTCTCCATATCATGCGCTACAGCTTTCTGAGTCAATGTCTGCATTCTCCCCTTCAGGGACTCTTTCTCTGCTTTCATTCGTCTCTGTTTAGCCTCTTTCTGCCATGTTCTGAGGGAATCAAACATCGACTGCCTACTCCTTTTCGCAAACAATTTTTCCTGCAGGAAAGTAATTTTCTGTTCATAAAAAGTGCCCATCAACGGCCACTGCAACTCGGCATTGTCCCTTGTATATTTGTGCCATAGCGTACTAAACATAATAGGGCTAATGCCATGTTTGACGTACATGTCAAAATTTGGAGTGCCTTCTGGAGGCGCCGGCTGACTTTCTTCCAATCGAGCATCAGTAGAACAACAATGACAGCCCAAACAAAACACCTTACTAAGGCACAGCATTTTTCAAAGAAAACAAGTTCACTATTTAGGCCGAGCAGATATTTGCAAATATATTTACCAAAAATCGGTCCTCAGACCTCATCAAATACAAATCAAAGTGGTACCAGGTTCACAAAGAACTCAAACAAATTCAAGCGCTTGTCCAAAGACGGTCCTCAGACCACATCAAATACAAATCAAAATGGCGCCATATCCACAAAGAACCAAAGCAAACTCACCTGGTGCACACAGGTCAAACAAAGTGGTTCTCCTCTGCCGACTCTTCGGACCAAATGGTCAGATTCAAAGGTTTTGCAGTTAAGGACCCCAGTCGGGATGACCACTGGACGAGGCACCCCCCGGTCAGACAGATGGGGCAGCTGTGAGTACAAGACTCTCTTGTGCAGGGATCCCGGGTCCGCCCGTCCGACCCGACGTGGCCCCGACCTCCTCACCCAAGGATGGGCCACCCGATGGAGTCCCTGATCGGGCGCCGACTGAAGGAAGTGACCCGATTAGGTCCACCTGGGTCACTCGCGACCACCTCTCAGCCTTCCTTACAAATGAAGAGTCGGTCAGACAGTAGAGAATGCAAACCAAAGGTATTTATTAGAAATACACTTGAGTGGAGTCCGGTCTGACCAGCCTCCTTAGATTGCTGCAGAGGGACTGACCTCTGCCAACATGGTAACACCTATTGTACATCTCTAGAACCACTAAAGACCCGCCCAGACTGGAAATTTCCACTTGGTAGCTAGTGAACAAAAGAACTACAAAAGGATGAGCTACCAACCCAGGACCCGGTACATGCTATCTCAGCGTCAAGGTTACTCTGCCTGTGCCCGCCGCTCTAAGGGTGGGAGCAGGCCTATCTAGTGAGAAAGATATGTAATAATAAAACAGTCTATTCATTAGCACAGCGAAGCTCAACCTTGGAGGAATACAAAAAAAATATTGCAACTGCTTTCTGCTGAGGAGGACAGAGTGAGACAGAAGTTAATTTCGATCATGGCTCAAAATGGCGACTGAATACAAGATGGTGCAGCGAATGCTAACGTACATAGAGTAGTACACTAGCAAAATGAATGTACACATTTACATTCCAACACCCGTAGCACTATGGCAACTGGTTTCTCTTGCACAGCAAACTGCCAAGGACATAGTCTTTGAGTCTTTGTGGTTAGCTAATATGAGGCTGTAGATAATAGGGATGTCCGTAGGACAGTCTTCACAGTGGGGGTGGCATCTCCACCATCCTGAGGTGGCCATGGTGGTTCAGCCTGATTTGGTCCATTGTTATCTCATTGATCATTCCACTCTACTAGGTCATGTCTGCCACCATCTTCTGGGCAGCCACTTCACCATTTTCGAAATACAGATATGTTTCTTGTGACCTGGTAATTTTCCCTGTATGCCATCACCAAGGTACCCTGTCGCCTGGTCATCAAAAACAGGTGTCTTTCAAATGGGAGACAGAACTTTCCCCCTCTTTGGTGGTTGCGTACCAACACTCAGTCACCAGCACTGATGCTCAACACTTTCGAACAACGATATAGGCTGGCTCTGCCATTGTTCTGCCTACTCCTTAGGTGGCTGACTGTTGGATCCAAAGGGGCAGTAGCCATGTTTGAGTATGTGGGACCACATCTTTTATGGCCCAGCCAAACATGACTTCAGTAGGGGCTCTTCTCGTCGTGCTATGAGGTGTTGCCTGTATGCCCCACAGAACTCATTAATCTCTTCATCAACGTCTTGGTGTTGCTCAAGGCCAGTTTTAATTCCCTTGTTCATGGGGTGGGCGGAACACACGAGGTTTCGCAGAGTTCCGCAAACGGGCAGAAATCAGCATGTCACACTGGTTTTTAGCGGCGCAAGCTTGTTCCACGCTGCAAAATGAGCATGAATGGCACCACGTGGTACGCCAGAAGGCGCTGTTTTTTTGCTGCTGCTCGAGTATATTTTCTACTCGAGCTGCAGCTTTCTCACTGCAAATGGTCACAACGTCCCATGTTGGGAAAATCTTGCCAGGTGCCATCCTAGCACCCAAAAATCACGCTAGGGTATGCCAATTCTTACACGCCATGAGAAAATACTTTGCCGCTCGGTGGTTGGTGGAATTTTGCCAGAACTCCACATTACAAGTGTAACTTGGAATGGGCAAAACTCTTTGAACTCCGCCGGTGGAGCAGAATTTATCACCCACCCTCCTTGTTCAGTGTGTGTATTAGCCTTTCAACCTCTCTGTTCTCCTGGGGCAAACTTGGTGTTATATTTCAATGGGCAATATTGTGAGACTCCCAGTAGTCCTTGAAGTCAGTGCCTTGAAAGGGGGGTCTATTGTCAGTTTCTACTGACTTTGGAAAACCAAATATGGCACTAATTTGTCCCAGATTGCCTCTGGTTTGCTCAACGGTGGGGGAAACCAGTATCTCCACCTCTGGAAACTTGGAATATGCATCTGACACCACTAACATATGGCGTCCATCAGGGAGTGGCCCAAAGTCAATGCTGAGGTCTTGCCACGCACTAACCCTCACTTGAGGTTTCAGTCATGCCGGGGGCCTACTGTTCAGGTAGACTTGCCACATCAAACAACAAACAGGTCCCTAAAAGGTTGTCCATGCTGCCATTCATTTCCGGTAATCAAACCTTGCTCCAGAGGCTGGCCTTTGACTTATTTGGCCCTTGGTGTCCTATGTGAGGAAGGCGCAATGCTTGGTGTCACAGGGTGGGGGAGGTAATTATCTGCTGCCCTTGGAGGAGGAGGCCATCTTCCATGACTTTGAGATCATCCTGAACCCTCCAGAGGGCTGTGAGTTCCTTACTACTGACTTCATCATAGTCACTGACATTCCTCAGGAAGTCTCTCCACTGGCCTGTTGTAGGCATGAATCAGATTTTGCTGCCTCTGCAATTTCCTGTAAACTTTTCATCTGAGGACAGCTCACCGAGGCAACCCACTCCAGATAGTCATCTACACCGCCATTTGTACACCTGGCTGTCTTCATGCTTCCCAGGGTAGTGGGATAAATAGTCTGTCGGATTAGTACACCCTGCTTTGTACCCTAGCATGAACTAATATTTCTGGAGTTGAAGTAGCCCCTTTTCAATTCTTGGCAGTGAATGATGTGTCGACCCTGCAAAAAGTGGAATTAGGGGATTTTGATCTGTGGTCACCTTAAAGATGTGTCCACACATGTGTAAGTGAAAATGTGTACATTCCTCTTTGATTGCAGGCACCTCCTTTACAAAGTGAGCATAGCATCTATCAGTGATAAATAGCTCTCTGCTTGCTAATGCAATTATTGTGCCACTTGTGTTACATTGTACAAAAAACAGTTGGTCCCGACAGGGAATTATAAAGTAATCATCAATTAGTGCCCGATATCCCAAAAAAACTAAAAAAACTCTACGGCATAGATCTAAAGCTTGGATATATAGAATGTTGACAAATCAATATTCCATAGATATATTAATTCATGTGACACAGATGTAGGAGTGAATAAGAGTGCCCGTGAGTAGATAAGTGAGGAATAAGAATTTAGAATGAAGAATAAAAATTTACAAGTGAAATTATGTACAGTGTAGACATACATTTTTTCAGATAAGGACCGCCTGAAGGTATTTAGCATAATCAATTTAACCACAAGTCATTAGATACACATCCTAATTGCCGTGTTAATCTATATGTGGAGAACGTTTTCAGTCCAGGTCAGAAGGGTTAGAATGTCGACGTTTCGACCCCGAGGAGAGGGAGGACCATTGGAGCCTTACACTGGGGTCTTCTTCAGGACAGGGGTGGAGCAATATGAAAAATCATTAACTAATAACTAGAGCCCTTTTTGGAAAAGGTGATAACGGGTACAATAGAGTGTGGCGCAGATGCTCACCTTACACGCACTGTAGGATTGCATGTGGGATGGACATAGGATTGGGCTAGGTAGCTCCAATGATGAAGTGGAAGTGGATCTCATCAGGGTCTAGGTCATTGATGTGCTGGAAATAAATTGCACATCTGGATTTAGAGTACAAATCAAGTAACTCGGGCACTACTAAAAACAGCCAGGGTAATGGAGTGCGTAACTTACCCACACGTTCTTTAGTCCATAGTGACTTGAGTCATCAGGCTGAATTAAAATATGAACTTGATACTTCAAATATGTATTTGCGATTCAATCGGCTTAATTTATCCTGAAACATACAGAAATATAATTCAGCTAAGTGTGAAATTCCATGGAGGTGCTGGCAATCAAAGATGAATGTACACATTTTCACTTACACATGTGTGGACACATCTTTAAGGTGACCACAGATCAGAAGCCCCTAATCCCACTTTTTGCAGGGTCGACACATCATTCACTGCTTTGGATTGAAAAGGGGCTACTTCAACTCCAGAAATATTAGTTCATGCTAGGGTATAAAGCAGGGTGTACTAATCGGACAGACTATTTATCCCTCTATCCTGGGAAGCATGAAGACAGTCAGGTGCACAAATGGCAATGTAGATGACTATCTGCAGTGGGTTGCCTTGGTGAGCTGTCCTCAGATGAAAAGTCTACAGGAAATTGAAGAGGCAACAAAATCTGATTCATGCCTACAACAGGCCAGTGGAGAGACTTCCTGAGGAATGTCAGTGACGATGATGAAGTCAGTAGTAAGGAACTCACAGCCCTCTGGAGGGTTCCAGATGAGCTCAAAGTCATGGAAGATTGGCTCCTCCTCCGAGGGCAGCAGATAATTATCCCCCCCACCCTGTGACACCAAGCATTGCGCCTTCCTCACATAGGACACCAAGGGCCAAATAAGTCAAAGGCCAGACTCTGGAGCAAGGTTTGATTACCGGAAATGAATGGTAGTGTTGACAACCTTGTAGGGACCTGTTTGTTGTGTGAAGTGGCAAGTCTACCTGAACAGTTGGCCCCCGTCATGACTGAAAACTCAAGTGAGGGTTAGTGCATGGCAAGACCTCAGCATTGACGCCATATGTTAGTGGTGTCACATGCATATTCCAAGTTTCCAGAGGTGGAAATACTGGTTTGTCCCACCGTTGAGCAAACCAGAGGCAATCTGGGACAAATTTGTGCCATATTTGGTTTTTCAAAGTCAGTAAAAACTGACAATAGACCCCCCTTTCACGGCACTGATTTCAAGGACTACTTGGAGTTTCACAATATTGCCCATTGAAAAATAACACCAAGTTTGCCTGCCCCAGGAGAACAGAGAGATTGAAAGTCTAATACACACCCTGAACAAGTAGGGGTGGGCGATAAATTCTGCTCCACCGGCAGAGTATAAAGAGTTTTGCCCCTTCCAAGTTACACTTGTAATGTGGAGTTCCAGCAAAATTCCACCAACCACCGAGCGGCAAAGTATTTTCTCATGGCGAGCAAGAATTGGCATACCGTAGAGTAATTTTTGGGTGCTAGGAGGACACCTGGCAAGATTTTCCCAACATGGGAAGTCATGACCATTTGCAGTGAGAAAGCTGCAGCTCGAGTAGAAAATATACTCGAGCAGCAGCAAAAAAACAGCACCCTCTGGCATGCGGCGTGGTGCCATTCATGCTGATTTTGCAGCGTGGAACAAGCTTGCGGTGCTAAAAACCAGTGTGACATGCCAATTTTTGCCCGTTCGCGGAATTCTGTGGAATCTCGTGTGTTCCGCCCACCCCATGAATAAGGGAATTAAAATTGGCCTTGAGCAACACCAAGACGTTGAAGAAGAGATTAATGAGTTCCGTGGGGCATACAGGCAACACCTCATAGCACGACGAGAAGAGACCCTACTGAAGTCATGTTTGGCTGGGCCATAGAAGATGTGGTCCCACATACTCAAACATGGCTACTGCCCCTTTGGATCCAACAGTCAGCCACCTAGGGAGTAGGCAGAACAATGGCAGATCCAGCCTACATCGTTGTTCGAAAGAGTTGAGCATCAGTGCTGGTGACTGGGTGTTGGTACGCAACCACCAAAGAGTGGGAAAGTTCTGTCTCCCATTTGAAAAAAACCTGTTTTTGATGACCAGGCGACAGGGTACCATGGTAATGGCATACAGGGAAAATGACCAGATCACAAGAAACATATCTGTATTTCGAAAATGGTGAAGTGGCTGCCCAGAAGATGGTTGCAGACATGAAGAGTGGAATGATGAATGAGATAACAGTGTGGAGGGAGGTCATGGACCAAATCCCAAATCTCAAGCTGAAATATGTCGGTATGAGCAGTCAGGGTAATGGAGTCATAGGTTCTCACATATACCCATTTATTAGAAATGTTAATCCTACCAAGAGGGCCCCTTAATAAAGTTATAGGCGGGTACCCTCCTAGGTAGTTTTAACTTTATTTGTTCTCTGCATTATGGGATCCCTGATTTGAAACCATTGAGTTTCAAACACATAAAAAATTCTTTATGTTTCAAAAATAGCGCTCCACCCTGAATATTGGTTCACTTCAGGGTGTGTCAGCGGGCCCTATGATAAAGCATGCCACTATTTAGTGGGTGAGGGCAATCTAAAAACTACTTTGTTTTTTTTAAAAACTGTTTTTGGGAGGGGGTTGTCTATAGGGTCTCCCCGTTGTGTATTAATTTTGTCTATTTTCTTATTCTGTTTTATTGATGAGTGAGTCTTTTTCGAATTGTGATTTGAGTTGATTGTTTGGGAGTGTGAGGGGAGGCATAATCTCCTGTGCCCTCAGAGTTGTGAGTATAATACTATGAGGTGTGGCAGGGCATCGTCACATGAGCACAGCGCAATGTGGTAAGTCCACCACGCCTGTTGATAAGTTTCATACTGCCCCAGGGAGGCGCATGTTAGAAATGGGGGTCTCTAGTTGGCAGAGTTAGGTACCTTTGTCCAAATAGGGACCCTTGCTTCTAGTCAGGGTAAGGGGGATACACATTTTAGATAACCCCTGCTCACCCCCTCGGTAGCTTGGCAGGAGCAGACAGGCTTATCCCAAAGGCAATGTGTAAAATATTTGTACCAACACTCACAGTAACACAGTGAAAACACCACAAATGGACACCACACCAGTTTAGAAAAATAAAATATCTTTATCTAAACTAAACAAGACCAAAACGACAAAAATCCAACATACACAGTTAAAAATATGAATCAAAAGGTTTCAAGAACTTGTACCATAGAAAACTATGGATGCATGACTTTTCACCAAAGTAACTGTAGATGCGTCAAATTCTCAAGCCAAACAGCCGCAGCGTAGGAAAACAAAGAGATGCAACACTCCTGAGACATTGGGGAGGCAATGCGACAGTCCCGTTGCACACAGAGGAAGGGTTGCATCGAATTCGGTCGTATGGGGAGTGATGCGTCGATTCTTCGTGACGGTTCCGGTCCGCAGGTGATGCGTCGGAAGAACTTGCCGCACAGGTACGATGCGTGGAAATCCGGGATGCGTCGGCGATCTATGCGGTGGCGTTGAGCGGCGCTGCGTCGGTCCTCTTCAGCCGCGATCCCTCAATGCGTCGATTCTTGCAGTTCTTTGAGTTTGTTCTTGCTTCCAGCTCCCAAACAGCAGCAACAACCTCCAGAGGCCCAAAACTGGCACAGGCACCTCTTGGCAGGTCAGAACTCACAGGAGCAGAGTTCAGGGGGGCTGGGGGTGAAGTCTTTGTGTCCCTGAGACTTCAGAACAGGAGGCCAGCACACTTCAGGCCCTTGGAGATCTCCTTCAAGCAGGGGACACATCACACAGCACAGTCCTTCTCCTTTCTTTGGCAGAAACAGCAGCTGCAGGCCAACCCCAGACACACAGCAAGGGCAGTACTTCTCCTCAGTCTCTCCAGCTCTTCTCCTTGGCAAAGGTTCCTCTTGAATTCCAGGAATGATCTAAAGTTCAGGGGTTTTAGGTCCAATACTTATACCCCAAAATGTTTTTGTTCTCTTTGTGCAAGGGGCTCTGAGCCCAGTTCAAACGAGTTCTGGGGGGCACTCTGCAAGTGCACAACACCATCCATTGTCAGTGTGAGTCTTGGCTCCAGACACATCACAGGGGGCGGAGCCAGCTTTGTGGAAGGCAGGCACAGCCCTATTCAGGTACAGGTGCTATTCCTCCCACCACTCATAATGCAGATCAGGCCTATTCAGCCTAGTGCTGATTCATACAGACTCCTGGAGCCACTGCACCTCCCCAGCCCCTGTCACTCCAAAGCTAGACAGTCAATCCACAAACAGGCAGAGGCACACAGGATGGTTGAACAAGAAAATAGCCACTTTCTAAAAGTGGTATTTTCAAACACACAATTTAAAAACCATCTTTACTAAAAGATGTGTTATTAAATCCTGAGTTCAGGGATACCAAACTACATTATTCCATCTCATCCCTATAGGAAGATATGCTTGTAAAATGTTACAAAGCATTCCCCATTCTGTCCTATGTGGCAAGATAGCCTTTCAATAGTGAAAAACAAAATTGGCAGTATTTCACTAATAGGACATGTTACACACACCAGTACATGTCCTACCTTTCACATACACTGCACCCTGCCCAGGGGGCTACCTTGGACCTACCATAGGGGTGCCCTATATGTAAGAAAAGGGAAGGTTAGGGCCTGGCAAGTGGGAGCACTTGCCAAGTCGACATGGCAGTTAACAAACTGCGCACAGGCACCGCGGTGGCAGGCCTGAGACATCTTTTCAGGGCTACTCATGTGGGTGGCACAATCAGCGCTGCAGGCCCACTAGTAGCATTTGATTTACCAGCCCTGGCACACTCAGTGCACTTTACTAGGGACCTACTGGTAAAACAAATTTGCCAATCTTGGAGAACCAATCACAATACCAATTTACACAGAGAGCATATGAACGTTAGCACTGATCAGCAGTGGTAAAGTGCCCAGAGCTCTAAAGCCAACAACCACAGGTCAGGAAAAAAAATAGGAGAAAGAAGCAAAAAGTTTGGGGATATCCCTACAAAAAGGGTCATTTCCAACATAAACCCCTTCCAGCCTACAGCCAGGGTAGACCAAACAATACCTCGATTGTATTCCCGGCTTGGGGTGACAGAACATGGAACCTGGCCCGAACAGCTGGGGTCTATTCCTGTTCTACGCCTTCCTGAACCCAGTTGGATCCCCCTATCCATACTCTCAGGGCCCACTAAGCTAAACCATGGGGGACCCTTCTCCTCACCTGGGGACACCATAAGTGCAGCGCCTAAGCTTACCTTCCTCACAGATGTGTCCCAGCAACCAGACAGCACACACAAGGCCAACACAGTAGTGTGGCCCAGTCCACCCACAGGGTGCGACTCCTGTCCCACTCCCAGGGACAGCTCTGTCCACCAGGACAGCCAGCCACAGTGGCCACTGACAGCTGTCAGTGATGAGAGCCAGGCCTCATGCCTTTCAGGCCTCTCTAACCTCTGTGGTGTCAGAAAGTGGGGGGCAGTAGCCCCAGTTGCCTGGCACCTTTTCTCCATTTTCCCTCCTGCCAAGTCAGGTATGGCATCCCGACACTGGCCCACCAGCCCAGGGTCTGTACCCTGCGGCTGGACAAGAGACTGGGGTGGGCTCTCCCACACGCTGTTTCCTCCCTGGGGCTCTGCACCCTCCCACCTGGAGCAGTACCCCCCAGAAGACAACTTGGTAGGGGCACTGTTAGCAGTTGCCTCTTCCTCCAAGTCAGGGGGACACCCTGAACCTGGTCGTCCAACCCAGGGTCTGTACTCATAGTCTGGACCTGTGCCTGGCAACACAGGACTTCCGGGGGAGTACACCAACCCCCCCCAAGGGAAACACACTCCTCATGAGTGGTACGAGAGTCAGCCTGGCGCAGGTCTCCAGCCGCTTGTCCACTTGACAAAGCATGAAGACCCCCCAGGCCAGAAGTGGCCTCATCAGGGTCGGTCCTGGGGTGCTCTGACCTCAGAGCTGGCAACCCCTGACCCATTAGTCCTTCCACTGGGGACTGCGTCCCCCCTCACCCTTTTCTCTGGACTCATGCACCCTCCCTACTGGAGCGGCGCTGCCAGACACCAGAACTGGTGGGATGCTTGTTACAGCAGTCCCCCCTAGTCCACCTGACGCTTTGGGATCCCCCTTAGGAAATGGACTCCCGGTACAGACTAGCCCCCCCTCCTGGTGTTCCCTTATGGAACCAACCAGGTCCTGGGACTGGGTTTCGGGCACCTTGGGACACAGCCCACTCCCACTCCTTCTCGTCTGAGACAGGACGTGGGACCCTACACCCCTCCCACTACACTGGGACCTATCTGGGCTACCACAAACCTCCCTGAGCCACCACCTTCAGGATCACTCCTGAAAGCTTCTTCAGACCCTCTGGAATCCACCAAAAGGTCTGCCTCCTGCGCAAGCTCCCTGGAATCAGAGAACTCACACTTCACCTGGTGTTGGCATAGCTCTGGAAAACAGGGACTTAAAATATGCTCTCCAACAATTGAATCACACAGCCCCCCACAGTTGTTAACCAAGCTACCCTTTTCCCCACCATCCAGTGCCTCACACAAGTACCCCACACCACTCTCCTGAGATTGGCAAGACAGAGTGTGACTGTCTCTGTCACTCAACCTACACTCTTCTGGGAGGTCTCCACACTCACACACCAGGATTCCTACCATGGGGGAACCCCCTCTCCCTGCACCTCTCATCTAGAGTCAGTAGAGTGTTCCTTTCACCACTAGGAATATGATCCCCGGTGTCAGTTCCCCAATCCACTTCAGGGACACTGCACACCACTGGAGCTACCTCATAAACCTGAACCCCTTGTTGTATGTCAACACCCTCCTTCAAGTCAGGTGCCACATCTCTGGGTGTGTGTACTTCTCCCTCAGCACTAGACACTAAATTTTTACTGCCACCATCTGAGCTGGCCTCTACCTCCAACCCAGCCAAGCTCCCTTCACGAGCTGCACACATTTCCTTTTCAGCTAAGACACTCATGGCCTCAAGCCTCTCGAGCTCCACATCAAGCTCCCTCATTCTTAATTCATGTGCCAAGGTCAATTTAATTTCTTCCAAGGTATAAATCTTATTGCTCTCCTCTGCATCTATGGCAGTTTTTTGGTTCTCCATTACCAATATTTTCATCTCGAGCCTCATAACTTCTAACTCATGATCTCTAACCCTTTGGTTTTCCTCCAACTCCTCTGGGGAAAAACGTCTAGCGGAATGGTTGCTGCCAGCCCCTAGAGGCTACTCTTGACACAGGTAGATCCTGTGACCTAAAACCATCACCTTGTGTATTCTGATCCACCTCTGCATCATCTGTCTCCCCAGCCTCTTTAGCCTTCCACCAGGCTCTTAAGGCCTTCTGTAGCTCCTCCTTCCAGGAGCTGCTATTCATGGGACATCCAAAATCTTTGCAAAATTGCTTGAGCTGATCTACTTTGTAGGAATGCAACATTTCAATATCAAACTCCAATTCTGCCATCTCACTTGCTGGTTTACCCTTCTGAGACATGATGCTTTGGATACTTTAAGGGTCATTCAAAAATAGAAACAAAAACAAAACACAGTATGTGGTTGCATAGTGGTCTGCACTAAACTAGTGATGTACACCAATCACTGTGGGTCAAGTACAAATACAGGTTCAAATCCTCACCGCTGACCACCAATGTTAGAAATGAGGGTTTCTAGTTGGCAGAGGTAGGTACCCTTGTCCAAATAGGGACCCTTGCTTCTGGTCAGGGTAAGGGGGATACACACTTTAGATAACCCCTGCTCACCCCCTCGGTAGCTTGACACGAGCGGACAGGCTTATCCCAAAGGCAATGTGTAAAGTATTTGTACCAACACTCACAGTAACAGTGAAAACACCACCAATGGACACCAGACCAGTTAAAAAAAAATATATATCTTTATCTAAACTAAACAAGACCAAAACAACAAAAATCCAACATACACAGTTAAAAATATGACTTTCAAAAGGTTTCAAGAACTTGTACCATAGAAAACTATGGATGCGTGACTTTTCACCAAAGTAACTGTAGATGCGTCAAAGTTCCCAAGCCAAACAGCTGCAGCGTCGGAAAACAAAGAGATGCGATACTCCTGAGACCTTGGGGAGGCTATGCGACAGTCCCTCTGCACGCAGAGGAAGGGTTGTGTCGAATCCGTTCTGTATGGGGAGTGATGCGTCGATTCTTCGTGTCGGTTCCGGTCCGCAGGTGATGCATCCGAATAACTTGCCGCACAGGTACGATGCTTGGAAATCCGGGATGCGTCGGCGATCTAAGCGTCGGCGTCGAGCGGCGGTGCGTCGGTCCTCTTCAGCCGCGACCCCTCGATGCGTCGATTCTTGCAGTTCTTTGAGTTTCTTCTTTAACAACACAGACAAATGTCTATTTTAGATGTCACCTATGTTTGTTTGCTGACATGGTCTTTGAAAATGGTGAAGCGTAATACTGGCCCTAAATATTTGTGCATAAGTGAATTGAGTGAGCCAGACCTCTTCTAGAAGAGCTGGGTGATTCTTCTCCAAGAACATTTTGAAAAAATGGGGTCAAAAAGTGCATTTTAAAGCAAACTTTTTACCTATATTTTCTCTCATTAAATTTGCTCTCATTAAATATACAATTCCTTTCATGGTATGCCAAGCCTATGAATTCTGACGCTCCCCAGGAGTTGACATCATTTTTTTAAAAATGCACTATATTTGCCCCCGTTTGTCAAAAATTTTCTATTGTGCCAATGCCAACATTTATACCATGGATGCCTCTTATGCCAAAAGTTATATGCAAATTGTTTGTGCCAGAACGCTGCAAATAATGCCCTCCATACATGATGAGTGACCCTTATGTCAAAATCTACCTCTTGTATCTCAGGCCAGGCATTTTGTAATGGTTGCTCTCTTCCATATGCCATGGTTGTCCTCACTTATGAAAATAATTATCTTTAATATGCTATACATTTGCTACATATTTTGCCACAGGTGCTCATTTTGCCAGGAATTTGCTCAAGTATGCCAGCACCAGTATTTTACCATATAATGCCCAAAAACTATTTCCAGAATGCCAGTGCCAATATTTTCCCATGTGTGCCTCTGCAAGCCAGGAATTGCCTTTGGAATGCCAGAGCCAATGGCATAACACTAACTGTAAATAATGGCTTAGTATTCACTTTAGTGTTAGTGTAATTTAAAAAAAATGCACAGCGTGGAGCTCCAATGGCCATAAGAGCAGGTTGTCCCCATGTTCTTGAAACATAACTTTTCACATGTGAGGCCTGGGGTCACAAAGGCTGTGCCAGATGTTGTAAGGGGCATGCCAGGGGTCACGGCTGCGGCCAAAAGAAACTCCTAAATGATATCCATGCACGGAATATGGCAGCTTTATTTTCTAACTGAGCTATTAATTCCTCCTAGCATTTAGCTTTTACTGAAAGTCTGTTATGAATGTATATAATTAGCAGGCAATGTAGCTCATCATGTTACATGTTTGCTGCTGACAGCCTGTATGACCTGCAGGCAAAGAATTTGAATCGTGGTGGGGTAAACACAAGCTTTCCTTCTCTGAAGTTCGTACATTGAGTAAAAACACTTTGAAAAAATTAAAAACTATGCTTCTAAGTGAGACAAAATCAAATAAGCTATAATTATTATTTTAAGTGCTTGCCAGTATTTCAAAATCAGATGATATTACATCATTACTTACAATTAATCTTCAATTCGGCTACTCAAGACTCATTGTTAAGGATGCCCTGGAGTCCATCTCTCCCTTCTCCCTGTCTTAATCTCTTTTCTCTTAATCCAACTTGTACATGAAGAATTCCGGTATTACTTTGGTTTTAGGAACACACAAGTGAAGCAAGAATTAATGACTGTGTGCCGTGTGATGAGTAATGAACAGAGAAATAAAGCGGGCAGAATGACCATACATTTGAGACATATATTAATTCAATGGATTCACCAAAATAAACTCCTAAACATATCGCTGCTTTCATTACCTCCATATCACCCCATGGTAGTGGGTGCCTTGGTCAAACCAAGACTTGACAAAAAGGGGCATATTAGCAAGACCGGCGTTAAAATTATCGCCGCTTTAGCGGCAGTTTCCTGCCGCTAAAGCTGCGATAATTTTAACGCCGTTCTTGCTAATATGCCCCAAAGACTTTAGAAGATGCTATCATTGGCCAAGGAATAGAAATTTGGTCAAAAGGCTGGGCAATCCATTACAACATAACACTGATGCAGAACTACATCCATCTGGACCACATAGTTGGGAATATAAATAAGGAGTACGTAATCAAATGTGACTATCCTGGGCCATTTGTGTACTTAAAACAGATTTATGGAAAATGCATAAATGAGATTATAAGATCATAGAGATTTTAAGAGTTGAAATGTACTGTGTGGAACTGATTTTAGAATTGCAGAATCAAATTTTAATAACCTAGGAGTAAATGGATGGGATTAGCATGAATTATGACAAACCAATAAGATGGTGTATGGTGCCATCACCAGTAACAGTCTTGACTAAATATTGTGACATGAATCACTACATGTGTGAATGTGAAGCCATAATCAGGAGCCCAAATAAATGACAGAAAGGGATTGGACACTGCATAACATATAACGAGTATATATACTATATAAAGAATGACAAATCAATAAGGGGGAACGTACTGTCACCTGAAAGTTTTCAGAAACATGCAACCTTGGCTGGTTACAGCAGCCACGGGTACCAGTACTCTGTCTTTCGCCATACAGAAAGGAGATAGGAACAGGTCTTTGTCCTGTGGGTAACCTTCTGTAAAGCGACCAACGCACAGCTGCACACTCTAGGGGTTGGCTGCAGGGCATTGGCTTTGGCCTGGCCCTCTTGTAGGGCCGTAAAATTCCCTTGCATGGTAATAGACATGAATCCCTGCCATGAGTGCCACAGCTGCGATGATATCTTGATACTAGGTAAAACTTTTTGGTCATGGGCAGACACATTTCATGCATGTATGACGTGACCTAGGCCTGTCTTATGGAATGCGGTCTTGCTACGACCGGTAGGGGTGCACAACGTGCTACCCATATAAGGGTGAAGGGCTACTGCGCTTACCCAGAGCTAAGTAGCACAAGCAAGGTAGTGGCAGCATACAATGTTAATTAATCAGTAGTGTGACCAGGCCTTGTTATCTGTGTCATGGGAAAGGAGCCTACTGGCCCACTCATTTAAAGTTCTGCTGCAGTATACTTAACTCCCCCTTGGCCTGCATCAGGTTAAATGCAGCGCCAGATAGTGCACACATGTCTGCGGTTGCACGCTCAGATGTATGTGCACCTGCGAGTGCTGCCAGCACTCTGGGATGTAGGTGCATCTGTGAAGGGTGCAAAACATGGAAATCATTGTGCTTCTACAAGTACCCTGTGATTTGTGCAGTACATGGAAGTCATCACGTGTCTGCGTGTGCATGCTTGGGTGTATGTTTACCTGTGCAGTGGAGGGGTACAATACATGAGAGACTGTGCACGTGTGATGTGCATATGCACATGGATGTATGTGTGCTTGTGAAGGGCACAATACATGGAAATCTCTGGGTTCCATTTTGGGAGACCTAGGGATTGCTGGAGATGCACGCAGAAGTAAAGGAGTCTCCCATGCAGATTTGTGGATTGTTCTCTTCTCAGAAACGAGATGGTGATGATAAGGTAATCATAAAAAGTAGAGCTGGGAGCCTTTGTAACCTTTTGATTAACTTATATCAGTGAAGTTGACATCCAGGTGTGATTTTCGAGTCACTCCTATGGCCTTTGTTTGGGGCTATCAAGTTTGGAGACACTCCTTCTGCGATCGACTGCTCTATGGAGGAAGAAGCGAACAGAGGAGTAGGTACTTAAAAGTGGGTAACACTAACAAGAACTCCAAAGACAGAGACACTTGTATCTAGAAATGGATAATAAAAAGGGGAGTTTGAGACTCCCAAATTGTCAAAATGAAGCTGTACATCAGTGTGGAGAAGCTCTGTCCAAGTTCTGCCTGTTGTGACCAGCACTGATGACTGAGGGTCTGCCGGTCTCCCTGCTAGGTAAATGGGCATCACCCAAGAGATTCAAGATCTGAGAAAAGTGGACCCTGTGAGAAGCAGGAGATCACCTGGAGGGAGCGAGGTCCCACTGGAATCCTGCCGATTAATCCTGGGAAGTGGAGTGTTTGATTCTGGTTCATCAAAATCAGTGCACCGATCAGGTTGGCTACCCAGGTGTGCTGTTGCGACCCCCATATATCAAATAGAGGCGAGACGGTTGGACTGCTGCACCAATCAGTCTGTCCGCCCATGTGGGCTGTTGCAACCTGTGTATAACAGGTGGGCGCCGCAGTTAAGAATAAGGGCTGCCATTCCGGCATCCTGCTGTGAAAAGAGTAGGGCCATCCCCCGGGAGATCCGTCCTTTTATTTGTGCTACTCATGAGCCACATATGCCAGGTGTGTCCGCGGTGAGGATTAAGGGAAGTCACCCTGGTGTATAGCTGTATCGAGTAGAGGACTGCCATGCTGTGCAGTGCTGTGACCTGAAGGGGCTGCCACCCTGTGTGCACTGTTAGACCCCTATATGCCAGCATGGGGCTGTGATGAAGTGAGAAGGCAGTCATCCTGGGAGTGCACGCAGCCATGGAGATGAAGCAGGTTGTGACCTGCAGAGGAAGGATAGTGATTCAACTTACCAAATCAAGGAGCACCCAAAACCTGCCAACTGACTTAGAGAGAGACACCCCCCGCGTGGCCAGAGGAGCAATGTGGACACCTGCCTCCTCGACTGGAGCATTCAATTTTCTGCTCACCGCCAATGCATGGTCTGGTACTATGACCGGCCATTCCTGTGAGAGTGGGTAAGACTGAATACTAGGACGCTAGGCCTAATCTTGCTCTGACTGGCACGTTACAACGGGGACACATTGACTTTGCAAACCTATTGTGGAATTTATAAGACTTGAACTCCCTTGTGGGCGTAGCTTGGATGTTTTCTCCTGTAACTGGGGATTAACAACTGTGCTTAGTTGGGAAGGTGGGACGGGAGAAACTGACCTGAATTATGTGCTTTTGCGACCCTTGTCACCTAGGCTCTTGTCACTTCTAGACTGGATTATGGCAACATTCTGTATCTAGGAGTCAATAAGGATGTGATACGCAAATTACAGGTGGTGCAGAATGCGTCGGCCAGGCTGCTTTGCGAGGCTCCCAGAATGGCTCCCATCGCAGGTTATCTTCGGGACCTTTATTGGCTCAGGGTGGAGAATCGTATTAAATTCAAAGCCATGAGCTAAATGTTTAAGATCAAATCTGGCAAGGCACCCCAGTACCTGAACGTCTTAGCTCACCCTTACTTACTGCCGCGCCTTCTTCGCTCCTCCACTCAGGCCAAATTTTCGGTCCCTAGGACCAGATTGTCGCGAATGGGGGGTCGGTCTTTTTCTTGCCTAGGCCCCTCTATGTGGAATTCCCTTCCCCTGCCACTTCGAAATGAAACAGTTTATGGGAATTTTCTAAAGGGCTTAAAAACTTGGCTCTTTAATCAATAGATCTTCCATCCTCCTTCTGTTCCTGTCAGGCGGTGCCGGGAAACCCTCGGGTAGCTGTGCGCCTTATAAGAATAAATAACATAACAACATAACATGTCAGTGGGCCTGCCTTAAGAAGCCTGTGTATATTATTTGTGGTATGCAGTGTTGTACTTTGTGTTCATCTATAAATAGTGCTTTTACAGAAAAGCAACTATTTGGACAGTCATTTCTTGGGGTTTCTGGATTTGTTTTGAATTGTGAGCCTTTGTTCACCTTATACCTACCTCCTGTCAAAGAATCCTTGAACTGCATGACCTGCGCTACTACTGAGTGTCAAGTGCTGAAGGGGTACTTGGCCCAGTTGCTCAGAGCCCATTTTTGGCTAAGTCTCGGACATATGGAGTGAAAGACCTCAACCAACATGGTTGTGCCCAGTAGTTCCTGCCTGCATCATGACCCTCTGCACAGGGTTCTGACATGTCTACAGAGACACTAGGCCACTGCCTATCACCTTCCATTGTGTCCTATGGGGTTGGTTTTGGAGCAGAACCTGACCTACAGCCGGAACCGAAGCCTAACCCTCAATGGCTGTGTGTTGTGGTATTTGACCACAGGTCCTTGCTTTCAGCCAGGACCTGCACTTAAATATTCATGAGCAGCTAACCCCACTATACATGGCCTTCAGTCCTGCATGTGTACCCTCTCCCTGACTCATTTGGCAGGCTCCGGGGACCACAGCCCCCAGGGCCGAATTTCTTTTTTATGGGGAAGGGACAAGAGGTCCCCCTCCAGAGCCTTGAAAGGGCCCCAGGGACTCAACTCCCCAGGGCCAATACTTATTTTTGTGGTGGGGGTGAGGGGCAGTCTCCTCAGGCATGCAAGGGCCCCAGAACCTCGCACCCCTGGCTGAATATTTTTTGGGTGAAATGGAGACATGGGCCCTCCACCCCGAGCCATCTAGTAGCCCTGGGGAACCCATTCTCTTAAGCTCGATGGGAGCAGTTTCCTGGGGACCCCATCCCCAGGGACAATCCTGCTCCCTGTCCACAAGAGCACAAGCAGGGGGAAGTTCAACTCCCTGCCCGCACTGTTGCGGGCACAGGAACACAGATGTTTTTTAATTTGCTAATAACTTTGGCACCATTTGGTGAATCTTTATGAAACTTTAAATACAAAAAGGGGCCTCCACCTCAGCTCCTTCCTGGAAAGGTTTGGGGAAATCTTCAGGTAGAGGACCGAGAAAAAGGGGTTTCCAAAAACGTGTTTTCCCCATGCAGTTTCCCATAGGAAAATTAGACATATTTACAGCGAAAATGGCTAAACGTAATTACACCAAATTTGACAGAAAGCTAGATCATGGTCCAGAAAGCATGGTTTTTGTGATATGGTATAAATCAGTTCAGTAGTTTTTGGAGAACTTTATGTTCAGAATTTATGTATATATCACACCAGAGAGGGTCCACAGATCTAATGGATCAAAAGATATGATCTGACTGGCTGCAACCACATCAACGAAGATTTGGTGGCAGCCATTTTAGGACTCAGTGACCCAAACCCCTGCCATGTAAAATCAAAATATTGGTGGGCAGGGTAGGGATACCCTGCCCCCCCTAGGTGTTGTGAGTTGGGTCCCTCTGAGTCCAAAAACCTAATTTTGTTTTTAAAGGGACCCCGGATCCATGGAGGATCTGCGGTTCCATTAAAAAAAAGGGCTGACTCACGCCCTTTTGAAAAATAAGCCCTCCAGGGTGGGCTGGGGCCCATAGGGTTTTCACAATTACGTTTTATTTGAGGAAGTGGGGTGTGGGCAGGGTGAGCCATCCAGCCACAATGGCTGGGATGGAGTTGTTAACTGCACAACTTACACTTCAAAGGGCTTCCTCCAGCACACACACACAAAGGAACCTGACACTAGTCTTTTGCTGCCCTAGAATTCTCTGACCCTTGGCAGGGGAAGAAAAGAACAACAAGATGTGGGTGTAGCCTAGAAAATTCCTGTGCTTCAAAGGATGGTATCAGGTATAAATATTGGACCCTCAGAAAACTTCTTCAGTACATTCCTGGACCTCTGGAAGACTTCAGAAGCACTGCTCTGTACTCCAGAGGACTGCCTTGTTGCTTGAGGGCTGCCTTTCTCCCTAGAGGACTACCCTGCTGCTACCAGAGAACTGACCTGCTGTTTGAGGCCTGCCTTGTTTGCCAGAGGACTGCCCTGTTGCTTGAGGCCGCGTCTACTTGCTTGAAGGAGAAGGGGGCCATCTCCTTGAACCCAGGACTACCAGAGTGACTATGAGGGCTAGTTGGCTGGCCTCCTGTGTGAGCTACAGAGACATAACAAACTCAAGAGACCTTGAATCCTGCCCCGGGCCTTTGCTGGAGTGAGTCCTAATCCACTTGTCTGCTGAACTTTACCTTCTCAGAAACTTTGCTGAAAAATTTCTTCTAGGTCCAAAGGTAAGCTGAGACCGGGCCTGATCCTCCTCATGTATCCAACCCGCAGTCCATCGTGGATGACCTAAACTTTTGATTGTTGCCCCAGTCTCACACAACCAGACACTCGCAGTTGTTTCTTTCATCTTTTAGGTGCTATTTTACACTAAAAACGTTAAAAATTCACAACTCCGGTTCTACTTATTGGATTTATTTCATTTTTGTGTCATTTTATTTATTATTATTTTTTCACTATTTTTCTGAATTGGTGTGGGATTTTGTCTTGTGTTGTGTTTTCACCTTATTGCTGTTTGGGTGTTGCATAAATACTTTACACATTGCCTCTAACTTAAGCCTGCCTGCTTTTGTGCCAAGCTACCAGAGGGTCAAAAACAAGTTCATGTAATGACTTTTGTGGTTCACCGTGAGGATTGTGGTTGCTGCTTGAGCATGGTTTTCACCCCCATGAATCAATTACCCAATTACTTACAACTCGTATCCTGTTTTTGCATGCTATTTTTTAGTAATTTTACAATGGTGGTTATAGCCTCATGACATCATGTCATTAATACAGTGTATAGAGTACACAGGGAGGTGATAAAAAGACCCGAGACACTTAGAATCCTAATATATATTATTTTTAGTGATGAAGCAACACAATTTGTTGAACATGGACTATGTACTAGTGACATATTTGCAGGGCATTCATACAGATACAGTGCAATTTAACACATGTATTCTTTTGTTCCAACGGTATGGTTTTAGGATAAACGATGTACCTATAGTTCACAGATAAGAGAAGGGACCATAGCTAAGCAACACGTTGCCATCACAGGTGTGGATATGATAAATGTATTTGATTGATTAATTATTGATGTATCATCAATACATCAATGGGTGATGCCATTATGCAGGGATTTTGTATATGTTTGATATGTCTCTGGAATATATAGGGCACTGACTTTGTAATAGAATAATAAGGAGTAGCTGAATATATATGGATGTGAGCCACTTAGGTAATTTACTATGTTTGCATTACAAATAAGTGATCAGCATTATTGGTACATCTCAGGTAATGGGTTATACATATCAAGTTGGGTAAGATTTCAATTGAAGGTGGAATTCTATGAGTGTTAGCCATACAAATTAGGTTATGTGTCTGTATTAATATGATATGACATTGTGAGAATGGTATTGAGATGGGTGCAATATTTCTCATATTCTCAATTTTCCATGGTGCACCTGGGCAGCATTTGAGATGTCATGAGTTTGTAGCATATGTATGTATATGCAGCTTCATTGCTTTTTAGCTGTAGCATTTGTATTCTCTTTCATTAACACTGGTAGCTCTGGACACATTGTGCCATTTACACAATACATACCGTGTTTACGTGTGTAAACATCCATTGATGCAATCATTGCGCCATCACCTACAGAGACCCTTTATGTTTCTATTGTTGTTTTGCTATCAATTATTATTTTGGCGTCTGAGTGCATAAGCATCATCTGAGCATAAATGCTTTTAAGTAGAGCATTTTCAGTAAATATTTATATATGTGACTCACGAGGAGGGAAGCCTTGAATGGGTAATGCTGCTCCTACAGTCCCTCAACTGTAGTATTAAATAAGATAGATTTCTTACGTAGTGCTAGTTTGTCAAGTGTAGCATTTATAAAGAATGATGTTGAACTTGAACAAGGATACCAAGGCCCTTGTGACTACTAGCAGTGTTGTTTTCCCAAGTCTAGTAATTTAATATGCATTCTGTGAGACAGTATACTTTTGTTTTCTCATATCAGTTTTGTTGTACTGTGGTAGTAACATGGAATTTGGGGGGCTGCTGCTGGAGTGCCAGCTGTTTACTGAGGCACCTTCTTTGGGCTGACAAGTGGACATTGTGATGAGGGGTATGCAGGATACAACATCTCCCCTCCAATGTTGTGCATGGAAGCAGGGTGAGCCGCTGCTGTTGTAGCCACAAGGGGACTACATATCTCACAATCCCCACCGTTACCCCCACCTGCAGCCAATACTAGGAATCCCGAGTGCTACATAGGTACACAGCCATCCCATGGCATGGGACACGCATGGATGCATCTGGGCGGTGACAATGGAGGGCCCGTCCCTGCCCGTCAGAGACCGGAGGAGATCGGGCTTGGCCCACTCTCTGATTTCGGGACTTTTGGGGTGAGTGCTTGCATCTTGTACTTGTGACTCATATACCACTGTGGTTATTATCTTGTGGATATTATCTTTTGTGCCTCTGAGCCAAATCATAATGGGCATACGGAAAAGGGGCTTATCCAAGGCACTCTCTACATCGACGGCCACCAGCATTGATAAGATGCATCAGAGGGTCCTGGAGAACATTACAACTGAAATTGCACTAACTGAGAGGAGACTATCTTTGGGAACCCCTAAAACAAGCAAATAAGTGCCTTTTTTGCCAGGACATACCAATGTAGACATTACGGTGGGCTGCCCAGAATTGGGCAATGAGGCTTGTAGTACTGAGAATGTAATTCCGGTCCATAATCCATTGGGGGCTCTTAAAAAGTTTGACTCTCAGCCGTCTTGAACCACCAAGCGACCCAGACAGCGCTCTGCACCTCCACCCCCCCCCCCGGTCCTGTTAGCCCACATATTGACCTTAATGCAGGGGATACCCAAAACCTCAGTCACCAGGGGGCAATGTTTACACCTCTCTGAATGGTTGACCATATGGAGTCTTACTTCGGGGAAATCAAAGACCATTTACATAAGGAGTTCTCCTCATTGTCAGAGTGGGTGGAAGCCATTGAAAAGGCCTTAGATACAATTCATAGTCAGCAAAAGCAACCTGCTTGCCCGATACCAGAGGCACTTTGACATCTGATCACCAAAGTAATCTGATCAAGGTTCTGGGTAGTTTACAACATGACTCAAGAGGCAATGTATCTAGACCCACTGCATCTTGCCATGCCATATAATGTGATGGCAAGGTGATTGAAGTTATGGGCACTTTGCATGCTACCAGAGTACCTGAAGTCATTAAGGCCCCCATCTCCCATCCCTCCGGAGCTGTGGGGAGGGGTCCATTTATGTCTAATACCCTGCACTTACAAAAGAGGTAACCAGTGATTGTTCTGCCGCCAGCACGACCCTCAGAGAGACTCCCTCTGCCCCATGGTTTTCAGCAGACCTTAGAATCGAAAAGAGAAGGTGTAAGAGGTTAGAGCACTGCTGGAGGAAAACTTACAATCCAGCAACAAAAAATGCCTATAAGGAGGCATTGAGGAAGCTCCGCAAACTGATGTGGGTAACGAGAAGGTAATATTTGGTTAGGCGCATAGAAAGTTCAGAGAATTCAGGAAAGAAAATCTTTAAAATTGTTAGATCTTTTACCAATCCGTCAGCACTGGAGGGAATCATTCACTCCTCCCCTTCCCTGTGTACGAGCTTATCAGTATTCTTGGAGGAAAAATTTCTAAAAGTGTATTCCTCGTTTCCGGCTGGGGCTGAGGTTTCGGACTCGAACTCCCATGGCTCCTTCTCGGAATTCCTCCCTATAACACTCGAGAAATCACTGTCCGAAATCCTGAGATGCAAGTCAGGCTCCCCAGAGGATCCCAACCCTCCCCAGCTTTTTAGATCATTGGCCCACTTGTTAAATTCGATACTGAATCACATCTGGAATACTTCGCTAAAAACCTGCACTTTTCCAGACATTTGGAAAAAAGCTTTTTTACTACCTCTACTGAAAAAATCGAATGCTGATCCAGCTGTGCTCAGCAATTTTCGACTGATCTCCCTCTTGCCGGCACCTCCAAAAATGCTAGAAAAACTGGTGCAACGACCGCTAGCCAAGTTTATAGAAATGAATGACCTCCTTCATGATTCTCAATCTGGATTCCGTTCAGGTTATAGAACTGAGACAGCGTTGGTTGAGGTGGCTGAATCCGTGAGAATGACTTTAGACGCTGGCGCTTCAGCCATGTTAGTCTTTTTAGATCTATCAGCAGCATTCGACACAGTAGCACACTCAATCCTACTGGATAGACTAAATCAGCTGTGTATTTGGGGGGTGGCACTCTCTTGGATTCAGTCCTATCTTAAAGAACGTTCCCAACAGGTCTTTCTCTGACCATTTTGATCTGCTTCAAAGCCCTTACTGTGTGGAGTGCCTCAGGGCTCAGCTTTGAGTCCACTGCTTTTTAATATCTATCTGTTGCCACTCTTTACTCTCATTGCATAATGGGGGGGAAAGTAGTTTCCTATGCGGATGATACCCAGTTGGTGTTCTCGTTTAAAGAACAATCAGTGGCGTCCTTCGATAGATTCAAGGAATGTCTGATGGACATTTCTAGTTGGATGAACAGTAATTGCCTGAAATTAAATGCAGTCAAGACGGAGGTCCTGTTCTTTAGTCAGGCTCCCCCTCCTCCAGCATGCCTTTGGTGGCCTGCAGTACTGGGCTCACCGCCGGTACCGGCAAAGACAGCAAGAAATCTGGGCATCAAGAGGGAAACGGATCTATCTTTTATGGCTCAAGTACGTCAGATCTCTTAATCGTGCTTTAAGAAGCTGAGAAGCATAAGTAAATTCCTTTACCTACTGTCGGAGGACAGTTGTAGGATTATAGTCCATGCGCTGGTGACTTCTCAATTGGACTACGCCAAAAGTCTATATCTGGGGCTGCCTGTCTACTTCATTTATAGACTACAGATGGTACAGAATGCAGCGGCAAGACTAATTTGACGGGTCCCTTTCCGTTACCATATTTCCCCACACATAAGATAGTTACATTGGCTCCCGGTAGCTAAAAGGATAGAATTCAAGGCAATGACCTTGGCTTTCCGAGCCACCCATGACATGGGCCCTGGTTACCTTAGGCAAGGCTCAGCCCCTACCATCAGGAAAGTACTTTGAGATCTACTTACCAGCGTCTGCTCTGTGTCCCTTGCTATGCTAAGACCTGACATGGGGGAAGGTCGTTCACAGTCAGGACCGCTAGACTGTGGAACTCTATGCCACCTCATTTGCACCAGATAGAGTCGGAGCAAGAGTTCAGGAAGACCCTAAAAACCTGGCTCTTTAGTCAAGGATAGCTCTACTGGCTGGCTAGTCCTCTTCTGCAATTTCCGCGTAGCACCAGGACACCTCCATTTGAGGTAGCTGTGCGCTCTATAAATGTTTATTAATATTATTATTATTCCTGTCCGTATGCCCTTGTTATGGTTAGTGTTCCAGAGCTTCATGAAAATCAAAGGGAGGGTCAAGGGGAGTTGACCAATAAATGTTTAGACTGGTTGGCCCAGCAAAGACAGTTGCCCTATCACATGGCAAGGGAGATTTTGCTTACACGGAGAGTGAGCTGGTTGAGGTTGGGTACAAAGGACCATTGTGGCAATAGTATTATTATTAACTTCAGATCCCCCAGGATTGACCTACTCCCACTGGGTAATTTTTATAAACCACTTTGTATTAGGGAACCTGATAATCTTGCATGCAAATATACAAATCTTCTACCCTCACTTCTACAACAAGGGACCCAGTTGATCATTCAATGGGCTATGCTGGTTTTAAAATACCTGTTGTTTTGATGCCCTGGATGGGGTTGAGAGACTAGTCCCAATAGGGATTGATCCACTCTGGACGTGTTCCTCTCCAGGGAAGGTTAGGGAAGCTGATGAGGTGACAGAGTCCATAAAGATCAAAAAGGAGTGTGGTAAGAGGTCTATTTTTGCACCAGGAAGTAGTAGTGGTATTGAAAATGCCAAAACGCCTATTAGACCCATAGTACGTGAAAAAGGTGAACTTTTAGAGGTCCCAGTCAGTGTGGGATCTGCCCCTATCAGTCCCTAGGATTCCCTGTGGATGGATAAACATCGTCATCACGAATCACAAAGGGGGAGGCCCAAGGATATCTGTGTTCAGTTGAATTCCCAGGTCCAGTTAGCTTCCCTGGTTGGTAACAGTTGTAGCGATTATTTGGGGCTGCCCGACCCTGTGGATTCTCAAATAAACCCCCCAGCCAATGAGTTTAAAAAAGTGTCCTGGAATATAGCACGATTAAATTCCAAGTTTAATGTTCCTGAATGAGCTGAATTAATCAATCAGCACATCATTTGCCTTTTTCAGGAAACTTTGGCCCTTATACCATTATACAGGGGTAGTTACACTAATTTTAGTAAAGAGGCGATTTTCAATGGAAGGGGAAGGCCATCTGGAAGGTTGACAACCTGGGTCGGCACATTACTAACCAGTAAGGTAAAAGAGGTTTCAATACCCTCCCCTCCTATTTTTTTGTGTGTCTATAAATACCTTGGCTAGAATAGTATTTAAATAATGTATATCTAAGGCCCGGCGGTTTATTGTATGAGTCACCCACCATTGAATTGTTAATTTCTGATATGACAGCTGCTTTGGGGGATGTACTGAAGGTTGTAGGTGGTGATTTTAATTTTCAGTTCAAACCCTTAGATGATGATGGATCAACTCTTACTCATGACGAAGATAGTGTTTGGTCACACCTGGCTATAAAAATGAATGCCCTCACTATGAAGTTGGGACTTTGAGCTGTGAATGGAAGAACAAGGTCCGATAGTGAGGGGAAACATACTTTTAATCTTTTTCACAGCACCAGCCTCATTGATTATATTTTAGTGGATCTCTGGGCTTAGCCATCATTGATTGATTTTGCTGTTGTTCTTTGCTTAGATAGTGACCACAATGCCCTAATACTTGAGGTAGATCTATCTGCCTTGGGCTTGAAGACTTGCTCTGGGGATCCATTAGACCCTAGGGCATGTGTGCCAAGTAACATGCGTAGAGTGAAGTGGGCTAGTATGAAGTATATAGAGGAGCAGATGGGTAAAATATATTTCCTGGTAGCTGGCTGTCTAGGGGACCTTCTCAATTTGGGGTGGGACCATGGCAGCATGGTGAATTAGAAATCCATCTGTATAATCCACAATAAGATGTTTTATGATCTTAAGGGCTACTTTTTTATGGAATCTAAAAAACCCCGCAGTTCACCCCATCACAGTTATGGTACAATAGAGTGTGCAAGAATGTTAGTTCTGCCCTACTCTCTGCAATCAAAAGTCTGGATCGAGTGGAAATCAAAGTTCTGAGGGTCTTGTACAAAAAAACTATTGAACAGCTAGAAAAGACTGGGTTTAAGAATGTTGTAATAACATGCTGACTGCAGTGAATAGGGACCACTGCAACTTTTGGAATCTGATCTCAGTGGGATGTTAAGGGGGGTGCTTGCCCCCCAATGTCTCTGCAGCAAACTGGTTAGCACACTTCTCTTCCCTATACTCTCTGAAAGAAGAAGAATTCAATCCCAGTAAATGCTGATGGCCGAAAAACCTATGGTAGGAGTGGGTGGCTTCCCAAGCTGTATGAAATCAAATCCAATCACCCTAGAGGATGTCAACACAGTTAGCGGTTAATAAAGCTCCCGAATTAGACAAAATCCCAGAGAGCTCTATAGGAGTGAATTGGATGTATAGGGGCCATATATTTTTGTTAATTTTGAATAACATCTTGAATGGAGCACCCATACCCCCCCACTTGGGCAGGGGCAGAAATTAACCCCATTCCTAAAAGGGGAACTCTAGTAGACCTCAGTAATTATAGACCTATCATCCTTATTTACTGTTCCCAAAAATTATTTTGCACTATACTCCTTGACTGGCTTCATGCCTGGATGGAAGAGCAAACCATATTAACACCCCTTCAAGCAGGGTTTGGGGAGGGCACTAGTACAGTGGAGCAAGTTTTTTGTTTCCAATGAATTTTTTGTAAAACAATGGTCTTGGGTGGTGGCAGTCTTTACACTCCTTTCGTTGATTTAGGTTCAGCCAATGATATGACACCTCTATTGAAATTATGGCAGGTTTTGGCAGATTTGGGTCCCCCACGATCTTTTGGCTATTTTAACCAGATCACACTTAGATAACTTTGCACAAGTGTGGTGTGGATTGTCGGGTGAACTGATGGATCCCTTTCCTGTGGATCGTGGGGTTAGGCAAGAGTGAGTCCTTGCCCCCACTCTTTTTTCTTTATATGCGAATGATTTGATTTCTTTTTTGAACAATTGTGACGGAGATGCACCCAGGCTGGCTCACATCAATATTTTATAGTGTAAAGAAAAAGAGGCCCCCCTACTAATAGGATGGGAGTTCCTTAAGGTAGGGATACATCTTCTTTTGGGTAATACCACAGACCCTATCACACTTTGGTAACAAAGATGGTTTTCAATCAATACATAATCCATTTCTGGAATGGTCACACAATAAGGTTCTGTCTTCTTGGTCTTTGGCCTTTCTATTTTCACAAAACTGTTGTTCCATGTTCACCTAGCACTAGATGTACATCTTTTAGTGTGTAATTGATAGTAAGAAATCTGAGGCATGCATGGGCTGTGTTTCTGATCTGCATTGGAATTTCCATTCCTAACTGCGAACAAGAGCAAGCAAGTTTAAATAATTTTCTTTATCTATGTATCTATAAATACAAATATCTTGTTGGAAAGAACCACCAATATTGGTTTTTACATTTACAGATATCAAGGTGGTAAAGCTGTGACCTTTCCTGACGAAGGCACCTTGTTGTGCCGAAACACGCGTAGAAAACAACAACTGTCAACCGAATTTGTACCACATTGTTTGTCCTAAATTCAAAGATATGGAAATTTTAACCTACATGTGAATTTATATCAAACAACCAAATAATTGTTTAAATGAAGGAGTACAATTCTGGCTAACAAATATATCAATTTTTAATTTTGTCTATTGACTATGTTTTTAAATGATTGATCTGAGGTGATGTGTGCATGAGGACATGAGTGAGATAGTATGAGTGAGTTGTTCATTGATATAATGTATTGAATATTTATAATAAAATGACGTTTTGTACTTTTGGATAAAAAAGCATCCTTTGGTTCTTTCTTTCCTAATCATTATTAATGTATGGTTTAAGTAGCAGTTTGTTGCCTTAAGTCTTTACACTGTCACATCAATATTTTGCCTGTAATGTTTGTGGAAAAACACCCTTTCAATTTCCAAATCCCCTATTGGTTTACTGAAAAGGCTATGTTACTTTGAGAGGTTCTGTGACCAGAGGGGTCTCGAAATAAATGTTCTGAAAACAAAATGTATGATCTTAAATCCTGGCCACAATACACAAGCTAACCCCTTGCTTATTGGTGGTCACTTAGAGCAGGTCAAGGAGTTTGAATATCTAGGGCTGACGCTCACTGAGGATTTGGATTGGAGTTGTCATATTGAGAAATGGAGACTTAAAGTCACGCAGCATAGTGGTGCATTATTACGAGCGAAGCAAAGTTCGTATTCCCGCCCAATCTCACTAGCAATCCAAATATACACAATGCAGGCTTTATTAGCTGCCATGTATAGGTCTAAACTCTGTGAACACAAACTCATGTCCAAATCAGAAGTCACAGAGAATAGTTTCCTTTGTCAGTTATTATGTCTTCCCAGTAGCTAATTCCTCTCAGACTTGATCTGGGACTGAGATCCCTTACTGAGGGAGTGGGGATTAGGCCCATTTGTTATTGGCAACGGATCTGGGCCACCCATGAGCTATCTTCTTACCGAGCTGGTCTCAAACAAGTGTTAGGAATCCTGGGATTGAGAGACATCCCATTGATCAGATATGTGAAAGGAACTCTAATTAAGATATGGTGCGGAGAATTGTCGGAGGAGCTGAAGGTTGTACTGATCATTGTTAAAACCCGGGTTAAAGAAAGATATTTCCAGTATAAATTGGATCAAATACTGGCAGTTCCCTCCCATGCTACTCGGACTGAATGCTTTCTTCAAACTAAGGTAGCTTATAATTTTGAACACTTTCTTGACAAAATAGAGTCTCCGGTGGCCCAGAAACTGTATCTGCAGTTTAGATACAGAACTTTGCCTATTGACTCCTATGCTGGTAAATGGGCCTGTAAATTGGGCTATTGACAAAAAGGGAGACACAAGGGAAAATGGGCGTTTATCAAAAGGTCCAGCATACATGCCCAACTATCATAAACCAAAGAAGTAGTATGCAGTTCCTGAAAAAGTTAGTGTAAGTAACCGGCAGAGAGAGGCTACGAAAAGTTTAATTTAACCAGAAAGGGGACGGGGAATTCCTCCTTTCGGATAAAGTGCCCTCACACACCCAGCCTGCTGGGTGTCATGCTTCATCATTGGGCATGCTCCTCGTCGGGTCGGCGGTGCAATACCCGACGGGCACCCTCAGTGGGGGCTCTTTGGCGGAGATCTTTTTATCCTTGCCGTATGGTGCGTGTGTGTGAGGGGCTCTAAAGTGTAGAGGTGTAACAAGTGAAGAAGGTGCATAAAACAGGGACGGTGGTCAGGGCCTCTTCTTTAATAATCCTGCCTCCTACCCTGATTAAAAAGGTGTATCGCGGCTAGCTACAGTAATGTTGCAGTTAGTGGCAATAGTCAGGTCGTCAGGTCAACATGTTTCTTGCCTATCAGTCCCGTAATGGGATCAAGCGGCAATTCTTCAGGACCAAGGGATAAATAGAAAATTTTAAAACAGTGGTACAGGATCTACACTGATGTAGGGTATGGTGGTGTAATAACCTCAAAATTACCCGTTCACAAGCACCATCGGTTGAAGGTCCGTAGGTGCTGTAGCCAATCTAGAAAAGAAAACCATTGTGAAAACAGCCGGTCACTTATTTAACAAAACATGAGCACAATTAGTGTCAATTCCAGTGCTGTTGATTATGATAGGCTCTGACCACATGCGATCTAGTTAGCCCCAAAGGTCGTGTGAGTCATACAGTGAACTCGAATCATTCCAGGTAAAAACAATTGAAAATTGAAATAGCAGCAGAGATAAAATAGGAATAGCTGTCAAGGAAAATGGCGCAGGGACTCACATTAAGGCCACTCACCTAATAAATAAGTAGAAATGGCCACATCGGTCATCGGCAGTAAAATGAGGGCGTTTAATCAACGCGTGTTTTCCTAAATGCAGGAATGTAGAGAAGCTCATTGTAATTGAGACATTCTTAGCGTGTGAGAAAGACAGGCATAGTAGACCCTGAAAGACCCAGCGTTCAATAGTCATACAAGCGGTGTATCACCCCACAGATTATTCATAGTCAAGGTGAATTGCCTACAAGAACTCATTATGCACCCAGTCGGGTATGGTAGCAGGTGCGGAGGTGGCGGTGGGGTATCCTCCAATGTAGGAGGTATCCCTTTTAGCCTAAACTCACCACCGCGTCCCTCCCAGAATTGGCAGGTGAAAGCCCAATGGTGCAAAGAGACTACGCAATCGCTAATACCTTGACAATATAAACCTGTTAGGGGTGGCGAGATGACCACAAGTTTGCTTGCTATCTGGCGTTGGTGGGTCTTACCTTGGTCAACGGTTCCGTAACGACAAGGGATGGTTACTTACAGAGACTCGCGCCCACTCAGCGGAAAACCTAGCCCAGACTGCCGAACCCGGAAGAATACTGTCAGCACGGTTCTTGCTGCAGATAACTTGACTGAATGGGTGCGTCTGGGCGGCGTCACGCTCGTGGCGTGGTCACTAGAATGTAAGACACCCTCGTGTGAAAGGTATTACTGGCAGCCATCTTGGGTGAATAAAAATTCCTAACTCCAAATTCTGCGCCATTTTGGAAAGGTGTAAAAAATGAAGAAACGCTGCAATATGGAAAATAGTACATTCCAGCTGGTTTACAGGAATGGTGGTCATCACAGAACTAGAAGCGCCATCAATTGGTGAAGTTGAGGAGTGATAAATCACTTCCCTACTAGTAATTACGAAATGGTACGGAGACAAAATATCGTAACAGTTGTGACAATCAAATTTAAGCGTTATTAATGGCGCTCCAAGGAATATCTTCGTTCAAGCCATTTTTGTCAGAACACAATCGATGTACCCAGCGTTGTTCAATTTTAAACAGGGTCGAGGGTTGATCACAGTATGAGCCTCCAACACCACCCACCTCAGAGTTTCACATGAGTGGTTGGCGCTAAAGAAATGGGTGTACAGTCGTGTGGTGGTTTTACGACACCTGATGTTACTTTTGTGCTCAGTAATCCGGGTTTTGACAGGTCTAGTTGTCATTCCCACATATCGAAGGCCACACGGGCAGGACAACAGATAAATACAGTTCGCTGTGTTACAGTTAGTGTGTCTCCTCATGTGCCAAGTGAAATTATCATTCAAGAATATCTCTTTAGTTTGTTTTGTCTGGGGGCACACTGAACAAGACCCACAGGGGTAATGACCCACGACAGGAGGTAAATCCCATAGGTTTCTCTGAGTTGGATTAGTCTTGGGCTTGGGTCTTGTATGTACTAATAGGTCCTTCAAATTGCTCGTTCTTTTGAATGCAAATCTCGGGGTTGGTAGTGTGAGATTACCTGTATTCAAAATCCCCCAATGTTTGCGTATGGCATTTCTAATCTGTGTAGACGCTGGGGTGTAGGACGTAACACATGTTATTACATCTGTTGGAATTTTTTCTTTCTTTTCCAACAAGGCCTCTCTATTGTTATTTCTTGCTCTTTTCATGGCCACAGACACAGAGCGTTGTGGGTACTCTCTTTTGCGTAAGTCTAACGCTAATTTAACAGCCTCTGATTTATAGTCATCTACTGACGTACAATTCCTCCTAATCCGAAGAAATTGGCCAAATGGGAGGTTGTTCATTAAAGCCCTTGGGTGGTGACTACTAAAAAGTAAAAGGCTATTACAGTCAGTAGGTTTCTTGTGTAAAGTAGTAGTTAAGGTGCCTGACGAAAGATTTATATTCAGGTCTAAGAAGGGCACTGTTGAATTGGAGATATTATGTGTGAATTTCAGATAGGGGTTCAAGGTATTAATCCATTGACAGAATTGCTCACAGCTATTCATATCCCCTTTCCAAAAAACCAGAACATCGTCGATGTATCTTTTCCACACAACCAAGTTGTTAACATAGGGGTTGCTGTGGTGCAAAATAAATCTAGACTCAAAAGCTGCCACATAAAGACAGGCCACACTAGGAGCGAATGTGCTACCCATGGAAGTGCCTTGTATTTGGTGGTACAGGCTTTGGTTATATTCAAAGAAATTTTCTGTCAATGCCAGGGTAGCACATTCTATCACAAATGGTATTGGTGTGGACGATGTCCAGTCAGATGAACTCAGTACATCCTCAATGACCTCTAGTGTGGCGCGTTGGGGTATGTTGGTATATAGTGCTTCCACATCTAGGGTCATTATGAAATCAATTTCATTTTGGTTGGGGCAGTCATCGATAAGTTGCAGTACTGATGTAGTGTCCAGTAAAAATGCTGGAGCCTGTAAATTGGGCACAATTGGGTGTACTTGCCCTACCTGTGGTCAGAAAGGGAAACGGTAGAACACGTGCTGTTCTTCTGTCCAACCTACCTTTTGAGCAGGAAAAAGGGGATTATTCCAATCTGTCAGTTCCTGGGTGTTAGAAAATATAAAAATGCCCTCTGCCTTCTAAGGTTCGATGTAGGCCAATGTCTAGTTTTTGCTGTATCACGCTTTTGAATTACAATATGGAGGATAAGGCAAGCGGCATGTTTTTAACTGGCCATTTCTCACCTTTAGTAGTCCCTATGCTTTACTTAAAGTATTTATTATTTGTTTGTAAAGGGGGCTACATCGTGGCTGTACTGGGAAATTGTTTTGCCACTAATATTTTATTCTTATGTTTTTTAATATCCATCTTGACATCATTCGTAAGTTTTAGATACATGCAATAATTTAGAAACCAAGATTCCGCTATATGTGTGAGGCGGCCACTGGTTTCCAAAATGTTTGCAATTGATTTTTATTCCTATTTACTGGAAGGTTTCCACATTAGTTTTATTGTACTATTATTGCTTCTGTTTTATAGATTTTCACATTCAATTTTATTGTATACATTGTACCAACTGTATTTTAGATATTTATAAATCTCTGTGATTATGTTACTGTCTATAAATCGAAAGGATAATATATATATATTTTATTTGTACTTTTAATGTCACTGACCAAAATAAAGTATTTTCAATTGAATTTGACCTTTGCACTGTAGTAATACATTTTTTGAAAGAGTGCCTATTATATACAAGGACCTTATGACTATTAGCAGTGTTAGTTTCCCCTGTCAAGTCATTTAACATGCATTCCGTAAGACAGTATACTTTTGTTTTCTAATGTCAGTTACGCTGGACTGTGGTACTAACATGGAATGTGAGCTTTGTATCATAGTAATAAACACGTGGAAGAGTGCTTATTAGTGCACTTGCTCCAAACATTGTGGAATATATCTCTCTCACACACGCACGCACACACACACACACACACACTCTCTTTTCAGTTAGAATGTTAGCTGCTGAAAGGCATAGACCATGGGTACCCGCAAATATTTGCCCACGGGGCCACAAAGTATGAACTGTGGTGTGACCGAGGGCCACACTAATGCCAGCAAAATGGTGGTAGAGGGTCCAGGTCGGTCAGGGATTGTGTAAGGTGGTCGTAGGGAAGCAAGGCATGTACATCTAGAGGCTAAATTGCACAATGTGAAACCAGAAAACCTGGGGTCAATCCTGGCTTTCCCCTTGACCAAACAGGGTGATCCTAGGCATTTTTTTCTTCACTTTGCCTCCTTTGTCTTTATTATGGAATATAAGAGGACCTTGAAATACATGAGTTCAGAATGTGCGCTGTACAAAACCTTCTCCTGTGTTTGATTATAATGTTGCCCACGTATATTAGCAACCTAGGCAACCCACAGGGTGCAGGTGACAACTAACTTGCCTCTTAGTTCACTATTGGCATTATTGTTAGGGGGGTGGGGGAATCATGAATGTATCTAAATTCATTTTTTAAAACTGTCACTTAAAAAATACCTCTCAATGCAGTGTATGGTAAAACGCTTCTGCATGTAAATGAAATCCACTTTTTGAATTTTGAAGAAACATAATCCTATTTTTACACATTTGTTGCAAGATGCCTTTAAAAATAAAGGTGTTCCTAAAGTTAAGTGGTGCAGGACACAACCTTAGTTACTTCATAACTTCAGTTAACCTGCAGATAAATGCTTGCCCGTTTATTTAAAAAAATTTCAGAATATTTGTGCTTAGTAAGTAAATGACAGCCCAGTCCGCTGTTCACCAGGGTGGCCGCATGTAAAGGTCAAGAGGGGTGCAAGTGGCCCTCGGGCCTTACTTTGAGTATCACTGGCATAGACCAAACAGTCTGAACATAGTGTTGAACCCCTGTTTAAAGTTCATTACAGTCCCATCTTTGCTAAAATACATTTACGTCTGATGCAGCTCATCATTACAGAAAGAGGCAAAAATGTATTGCAGCTGTTTCTGTGTTTTGTGCAGAGTGTGGTGGAATTCTTGGGTGGAGGAGGTGTGTATCTTGGTTGGTGTCCAATACATTGTTATATTGCAAGTCTGCAAAGGAGGTTTGTTTTAGATTTAAGAAAGTCCATTGCTCAGCTTTCTGCCAGCTCCTTATTAGTGATATGTCTGTTTTCTCTCATGTAAGAATGGGTGTGGACAGCATGGATCATCCACCCCACATAATAAGTGTTCAGCTCAGTACCTTTATTCGACATGTTAACACCAATTTCTAAAGTCATCTCAAATGTTGTAAGATTGTTTATTATTCCGAGAAATAAATTGCTGATTTTCATTATTTTGTCGAAAAGAAACCAGAACACCCACATAATGAAATAAGTGAAACAAAAATCAGGGAGAATGTATTTGACTTTTCACGTACATAAATATTTCATTTCAGTCAATCAATCAATCAATCAATCACAGAATTTGTAGAGCGCACTACTTACCCGCGAGGGTCTCAAGGCGCTGGGGGAGGGAGGGGGGATGCTGCTACTGGTCGAACAGCCAGGTCTTGAGTAGCCTCCTGAAGGTCAGCAGGTCTTGGGTCTTTCGTAGGCTTAGTGGGAGGGTGTTCCAGGTCTTGGCGGCGAGGTGTGAGAAGGATCTGCCGCCGGTGGTTGTTCTTCGAATGCGGGGGACGGTGGCGAGGGAGAGGTCGGCGGAGCGGAGCTGGCGGTTGGGGACGTAGAAGAAGAGTCGTCTGTTGAGGTAGGCTGGGCCAGTTTTGTGGAGTGCCTTGTGTGCGTGGGTGAGGAGTTTGAAGGTGATCCTCCTGTCGACGGGGAGCCAGTGCAGGTTCCTCAAGTGGGGGTGATGTGGCTGTGGCGTGGTACGTCGAGGATCAGTCGTGCGGAGGCGTTTTGTATGCGTTGCAGTCGCTTGATGAGCTTGGCCGGGGCTCCCGCGTAGAGGGCGTTCCCATAGTCTAGTCTGCTACTGACGAGGGCCTGGGTGACTGTTCTTCTTGTGTCTGTCGGGATCCACCTGTAGATCTTGCGAAGCATGCGGAGTGTGTTGAAGCAGGAGGAGGAGACTGCGTTGACTTGCTTGGTCATGGAGAGCGTTGAGTCGAGGATGACTCCCAGGTTGCGTGCGTGGTCGGTGGGTGTCGGGGCTGCTCCCAGCGTCGTTGGCCACCAGGAGTCGTCCCAGGCTGAGGGGTTGGAGCCGAGGATGAGGACCTCCGTCTTGTCCGTGTTCAGCTTTAGTCGGCTGATCTTCATCCAATCGGCGACGGCCTTCATTCCGTCATGGAGTTTGGCTTTGGCGGCGAGGGGTCCTTGGTGAGGGAGAGGATCAGTTGAGTGTCGTCGGCGTAGGAGATAATGTTGAGGTCGTGTTGTCTGGCGATGCGTGCGAGCGGGGCCATGTAGATGTTGAACAGTGTTGGGCTGAGGGACGATCCCTGGGGTACGCCGCAGATGATCTCGGAGGCTTCGGATCGGAAAGGTGGGAGGCGGACTCTCTGGGTTCTGCCGTCGAGGAAGGAGGTGGTCCATTCCAGGGCCTTGTCTCGGATCCCTGCGTCGTGGAGGCGTGCGCGTAGAGTGCGGTGGCAGACAGTGTCGAAGGCGGCGGAGAGGTCCAGCAGGATGAGGGCTGCGGTCTCACCATTGTCCAGCAGGATCCTGATGTCGTCGGTGGCGGCGATGAGGGCAGTCTCAGTGCTGTGGTTGCTGCGGAACCCTGATTGGGATGGGTCCAGGATGCTGTTTTCTTCGAGGTATCGGGTTAGCTGTTTGTTGACGATCTTCTCGATGACCTTGGCTGGGAACGGAAGCAGAGAGATGGGCCGGAAGTTCTTGAGGTCTCTCGGGTCCGCCTTGGGTTTTTTGAGTAGGGCGTTGATCTCTGCGTGTTTCCAGCTCTCTGGGAAGGTCGCAGTCTCGAAGGAGAGGTTGATGATGTTGCACAGGTGGGGTGCGATGGAGCTGCTGGCTTTGTTGAAGATGTGGTGCGGGAAAGGGTCTGACGGGGAGCCGGAGTGTATTGTGCTCATGGTCTTGATGGTGTCCTCGATGTTCACGCTGGCCCAGGCTGGCAGGGGGTCGTGGTCGATGGTGTGTGGCGGGTCTGGTGTATCGATCTTAGTTGGGGTTGTCTGGGTGTTGAAGCTGTCGTGGATGTCGGTGATCTTGCGGTGAAAGAAGGTGGCGAGGGAATCGCACAGGGGTTGCGACGGCGGGATGTCGTTGGTGTTGGAGCTGGGATTGGAGAGTTCCTTCACGATGTTGAAAAGCTCCTTGCTGTTGTGTGCGTTGTTGTCGAGGCGGTCTTTGAAGGAGATTCTCTTGGCGGACCTGATGAGGTGGTGGTGGTTACGGATGGCGTCTTTGTGGGCTGTGTGGCTGTCCGGTGTCTTATCGCTGTGCCATTTCTTCTCTAGTTTCCGGCAGGTACGCTTGGAAGCTAGGAGTTCCGAGGTGAACCAGCTGGCTCTTTTGGTGGTGTCGCTGTAGGTGAGCTTTTTCAGCGGGGCGAGGGTGTTGGCGCAGTCGTCCATCCATCGTCTGAGGTTGCAGGCAGCGTCGTCGGTGTTGGATGGGTCGGAGGGAGGGCTGAGAGCGAGGGTTGCCCGGAGTTGGTCTTCGGTGACTTTGCTCCAGCAGCGGCGTGGGATCTGTTGGGTGCGGTGGTGTGTGGTGGGTTTCTGGAAGGTGAAATGGATGCAGCGGTGGTCGGTCCAGAGGAGTTCCGTGGTGTGGCTGAAGGAGACGTGGGAGCTTGAGGAGAAGATGGGGTCAAGCGTGTGGCTGGCGGAGTGGGTCGGTGTTGTGACGAGCTGGCTCAGGCCGAGGTTGGCGAGGCTGTCGATCAGGGTGGTGGAGTTGCTGTCGTTATTGTTCTCCAGGTGAAAGTTCAGGTCTCCGAGGAGGATGTAGTCGGTAGTGGTCAGGGCGTGCGTGCTGATGAAGTCGGCGATGGAGTCGCTGAACTGGGGTCGGGGCCCAGGGGGTCTGTAGACAAGGGTGCCTCTAAGGGTGGTGTTGGGGTCCGTGTGGATCTGGAAGTGCATGTGTTCGGCGGTGCTGAGAGTGTCGTCGGTGCTGGTCGAGACCCTGATGGTGTTCTTGTGGACGATGGCGATTCCTCCTCCTACTGCGTTGACGCGGTAGTCATACATTAAATTAGGAAGGGTATTCAGTAGCTTGTAGTGATGAAACATCCAAGAATAAAAGTCAAGTCCCTTCTCAGTCTACCAGTTAGATTGGTTTTCAGCATTTAGGTGAATCATCGTGAAGTAATTTGGCCTAAGTAGAGTTATAGAGAATTACAACTCAGTTTGTAATTCTTACCATTGTTGGTAGTCTTCTACCTATATCAGATAAAACAAGAAATACTGTTAACTACCAGGGGCCATATCGTGATAGAAACACAGCTCTAGGCTGCTCCTAAGCTCGAGTACAGCTGGGTTGTCCAGTCTGAGACATTTAAAAAAAAAAATATATGGTCCTATGAAGGCATAGGTTGAAGGGACAAATGGTGGCGCGATCTGCTGTTATGGACTTTGTCATATCTGATTGTGATTGTCAGATGTCAAAAAGCAGCCATCGTATGTAGCTAGTTGGGACCTATAGTGATGGACTAAATTAAAGTCATCAGTTGGTCAGCTACATGTGAAGGATCTATTCTGTTATTCCATGCATGTTCAGAAGCTGATGAGTGGTTTATTGCTGTGGACTGGCACACTACTGGGTGATGGACATGACCTTTTTCCGTTTTGTCTCCTGTGAGTGTAAGAGGGTCAAACAGTATAAGGGAATTATTATGCAGACTGTAGCAGATACGATCAGCTGGCTGACTGCTGGGTGTTATGTTATTAGTGTGAGCCAGTAGGTTTAAGTATAAATTAACATTACTTGATACCTAGACTAGAAAAAGGTCATCTCTTCAAAACTTACTTGAACATAGAAAGTAATGTGCTTATGGGGCTGTTCCATATCTGTGCACTGTAGACTGTACTTAAAGGACCGATTATTATTCTGGGTTCTATCCCACACTTGTAGGATGATGCAGTTACCTTGGAAATAGCCATGTTTTTCAACTCTCTTGTGAAGTGTATATGTTCCTGTGCACATATGATTACAGTGGCTCACCAAGACAGTGGGCCAACCACAATGCTGCCTCTGGGTATAAATTACTGACAAAGCAATTTAGCGCTAATGATTGAGCAATTTTGCAACTGCATTTAAACCAGCCCACTAGTCCAAAATATTTTTTAACTTGATGCACAGGTTACTTTTGCACTGGCTGTTGAATTCAAGTATCATTTTGCACAATTTGGCCTACTGCTGATGTAAGATCACTACTTCACCATTTCAGAAATGGTTAGTGACCAACAAAATGCCTGTCACTTGGCTCCTGATGATGGATTGCATACATTGCACTGGGTTTGGCCAATTTTGCACCACTTCGGTTGTGCATAGACATTCCACCAACTGACTAGAGTGAAACAATAAGTGCACTGATTGACTGATGGATAAATAACATTTCATATAATTAGTTTGGTAAAAGTGGTATTTTATATCAGTGGGTAAAACAAGGGATGGAACAAATTGTACCAATGCAAAATGAATCAAAACCAATAAAACCCATGTAACCTGACCTCATGCACTTAGTATTGAGGGACATCTTATTTGGCACTTTAAGAAAAACACATACCAGAATCTCTGCCTGCTTGATGCTTAAACCTAAAAATATGTTTTATTTGGAGTACAATTTAAGACACGGAATGCACATATTTATCAGGTTTCTGACAGCTTCAAAGGAAACTGCCTTGTGAATTCCATGATCACTGGTATGCACCACAGCTATTGTATGCACAATTTCTGTTTTTACTTCTGTCTTTTTTCTCTATCAACATATTTTATATCATATTCCATGCACAGACATGTCCGGCTGGGAACTTACATTTTACATAAAATAGTATCCTCAAGCAGATAGGAGGCGGTGCATTTTTGGGACCCAGACAGCGTTGGGGAAAGCTGAGCCAGATATCTGGTTTGGTATGAGCCAAGCCATCAACAGGCATACCTCAGGAAACAAATGCCATGACAAAAATATGACAAAGACTTTAACATGAAAAGAAATGTTTTTAAAATCAGATGTGAAAAAGACTATTAATTTTGAAAAAGATTGCCAGGTAATCTATCCAAGCAGAAATTACTCAAAAAAGAATCGAGAAATTGATCACATTCAGGCAGACACAGATGCTTGTCGAGGTCCTTTCAATGAATGACAAAAAAACAGAGCTCAAAATGCCTTCAAAACAAGACATTAAGACAGTTGTGCCGCACGTGTTTGATAAATCTATAAATAGATCATCTTTAAAGAGTAATAATGATAATGTTATGCACCAGAAAATCACAACTGTATTAGTGATAAGACTATCCTTGAAGGTGGGCAGGCGAACGACCAAGAGAATAGTCGTCTACAGCTACTTTGCTCAAAGATTTCTGACAAAAAGGAACTGCTACAATTGGACTATGATGCATCAATAATAGATAGATAAAGTAGCCCAGTAAATAAGAATACAACAAAAGGCTCATAACAAATGACATGTCCCCTTTCTCTCTGACTGAAGTGGATAGTCTTGATGAAATGGAACCTTTTCCATCGATTATAATAAAGGAAATATGGAAAACTGCTAATGAAATTCAGACTCCAGTAACAGACTCAGATTTGGGATCTTCCATGCTAATGTCAATATAATGAGTTTCAGACACGATGTTAAAGCTTCTGGAAAAATGTGCAAGATAATCCGATCACAACTTGGATCTTCTTACATTAATCTTGCAGTCATTAACCAAACAGAAGCCAAGTAAACATACAGAGTTAACATCAGATCCAAAATGGAGCAGGGAAATATTTCAGATACACTCAGAACGTAGGAATGGAGGGAGAGTAGGAAAGTATGGAAACAGGCTTTGAAACTTAAATCAATATCTTTATATTTCAGACCTAACACTGTGCAAAAAGAACATTATTTATGCCCATGTGACCAGCACCGAGGGTAAAGGTTTACATCGCAGTTGTTAAAAAATCTGCAGTCAAAAGAAAAGAGAGAAGGATACTAAAAATGAGAATAGGACAGAAATTCAATCCGATATGATGGAACCTCAAGGACAACAAAAAATTGTCAACTATGATCTGTCTGTTGCGTGAGTAGAATAATTTATCCCTACAGCACCTTATCTTTCTATGCACTGCTCGGCACTTTGATAGGAAAGTTGAGCTCATACTGATTATGAAAAGACTGAACATACATCATATATATAATCTATGTCTGAGTGTATAATGAATGTGAAAACATAACATTATGTAATAAACTTGGAGCATTTTTGTGTTATATAAATAAAACTGAAGGAAATAGTAGGCTGCGTTTAACAAAAAGATAAATAATTGTTATTAGAAACCATATTTTTATCGAGAGGGCTTATATTAACACTGATGATAGTATGGAATATGACATTGAAGTATTATTTAAATCTGTTTTATATGTTTATGATAGTAGAACATTTTTAATGTGATAGAGATACAAATATTTTTTTATTTTTTTATTTTTTTAAATTACCCAAATGGGTAAACCTTGAGTGCACATTCTATTCTGACTTCCTTTAAGGAAATAGTTCATATATTAAATTGCCATGCTCTGCATAAATATCATATATTGAATTATACACATTTTACTGTCTGCATATATCTTTTCTTTGCCTACTTCTGTCAGTTGGTTTTCCTCATCTCTAATCCAGAATAATTTTTAAAAATGTAAAATAAATACTTGTGCTGGATGCATTGGAAAGAAAAGGGTGTTCCTGGATATACCAGATATGGGATGCATCCTCCATTATACCTTTTAAGAAATACCTTTGTATTGCCTAATACATTTTTGAAAAAATAATTATTGGGTGCCCCCCTTTCTACTTATTTCTCTGACGTTTTGAATATACTTCCCTCTACTAACGTATCACCAACAAACCTTCAGAATCTACTATGGAAGGGTAATGTGCTTAGGGCTGCTAGAATTGATAGAATTCTTTACCAGCAGGATGTACTTAGGACTTGGAGCCTGATTTAGAGTTTGACGGACGTGATTTACTCCATCAGGGTGACAGAGTAAAGTACTCATTGTCCTGAGGAAGTACCCAGCAGCTGGATTTAGAGATATCCACTGGCCCAGCAGACATCTCTTGCAATGGCAGTTCCTGTCAATGCATTAAAAGTTTGATAGACATCTCATTAGACAAGCACACCTTATTTCGTTCCTCTTTCGATCTTGTCATTTCCTTCTTTCCACTCTTTCTTTCTTTCTTTCTTTCTTACTTTCTTTCTTTCTTTCTTTCTTTCTTTCTTTCTTTCTTTCTTTCTTTCTTTCTTTCTTTCTTTCTTCTTGGTTCCATACTCCTAATGGCTTCACCAAAGTAGGCCAGTTGGTGTTAATATATTTATTCCTCTTACTGTATGCCTTTTGATATGTAATCGAATATCAGACTTTACAGTGCAGGACTTTACCCAGCACTCCTTTACCCCACGTGCCTTTAAGGGTGTTGTAAAGGAGGAGATGTTCCAGTGAAGTAGCACTGTCCATCCAGGTCTCCTCATGCCTGTCAAATTTGGCAATCTATTCTAAGAACTGGGGCATGTTGGTGCCTTGTTTTTATTGGGCCTCATTTTCCCACTCCATAACCTGGCTTTCTTGAAGGATGAATTTGATAAGGGGCTGGTTCCGTCTACCATTTGGGCTCAGTGGGTGGCACTCAGAGGTTCTAGGGAGTCATGGTCCTTGGTTAAGGCTGCAATTCCCTTGGATGCTCACCTTCTTCAGGGCTTCTGAAATTGAAGGATGGTTGTTGACTCTCTCATCACAGCCTCGGGCCACTCTCTGATCTCCATGGCCCTTCTTTTGAGACCTTAATATATTCCATGTTGGCTTGACTATCTGCAAAAGTAACTTTCCTGGTCACAGTCACCTGGTCCAATAAGTTTTGGTTCCTATCTTAGCATTATTCCAGACAGGTCTCAAATTCATGTTGACCAGGAGGGGACGCTAATGGTCTCTGCTCTCTAAATGCCCTTATGGCCATTATATTGCATTTTGCCTCGACTGAGGAGGTTTGCATGACAGATGTAATTTTTGGTACTTTCAATGTGGCCGGCCAGGGTGAACACATGCCTATAGCCATCCTGAGTGGGTTTGCTTTGCAATCACTGAGGCATATGCTGCTCATGGCAATTTGGTCTTAGCAGTGGTCCATATCCACTTCACCCGGGGATGTTAGTCCTATGGACTGAGGAGCTGGGGTTAACTGTACACAGAATCTACAGGCTAGCAACATATACCTGTTCCTTATGCTTACATATCATTATGAATTTGATGAATTGGATTCTCATTTTTTTGCTTGATGTGTAGTGACATGTTGTATACAAGTAAAAAGAGGGTTTTGGGAAAGCCTCCTTCAGACATTGACTACTTTGGTTGGGGACGCTTCAGCCATTCGCTTGAGACTTTGTCAATAACATCTTGGATCAGCTCACTGGAGTATTTTAGCCTCACTGTCTGTATAATACATGGTGGAGTATTTACATCTGAAAAGTGCAATCAAAGTGTATTCAATCATCCCAAATTCAATTCTTTGTCTCATACGTGCACTGCATACAGAAAAAACACAAAGATAACTGGCATGCATGATTTTAATTTAGCAAAATAATTATTCTTTCATCATATGCCTCATACTGTAACTAGAGATAGCTTTGTTTCCGAATTGTTTTGAAAGGGAATTATGCTTGTTTACCATTTCTGAATAGAATAATGTACATAATTCATTAATTAAAAGATTTATAAAGCGCCTGATTACCCCAACAAATACTGTGTACTGGCACTAAAGGAAGCAAAGCTAAACAGCAGGATGTTTACATAGAAAACAGATGTGTTTTTAACAATTCATACAATTTCCTAAGACATTTTCAGCATGAATGTCCAAAGGGAAGGCATTCCATGCCTGGGCAGTAATTATGCGCAGCCTCCTGTACAGGCTTTTCTAAATTTGGGGAAATAAAACGTAGGATCCGAGAAAGAATGAAATAGTAGAAAAGAGAGGCCATGCGGTTTCCAGGGGGACGACTACATAATGCTCTGTGACAAAAACTCAAAGCCTTAAATAGGCAGCGTTTATGTACGGAAAACCAATGTAGGTGCAAAAGATTAGACAAAATCTTGGTCTTTCTGATCTGACCAAGAATAAGGAAGGCGGTCGCATTTTGCATCAATTACAATTTATTATGGAGATAACCTAGCAGTCCTACAAAAAATGAGTTGCAATAGTCCTGCCCAGGGCTGACCAGGCTTTTTATTCTGCTGAGAATTTCCACACTGGGCTGGAGCCCCTGGGGACCGGTTTTGAAAGTGCAGAGCATCTGTTGGTGCCTCTCCCACTTTCCCAGGTGCCAAGGTTAATTGCAACAGGCACGGGGAGGCCGAGAGAGAGAGAGAGAGAGAGAGAGAGAGGAGGGGGAAGATATAGAGAAAGCAATCGGAGGTGGAAGAGAGGGGAGAGAAGAGGTCGATGGAAAGAGAGAGACAGCATGAGGAGACGAAGGTAGCAGGGCTGGTTTGAGCATTTTTGCTAGTTCTGCTTTTGATTAACCAGTCCGACCCTGGTCGAGCCTGAGGTGATAAGGCCCCGAATTAAAATTTTCCTGGGAGAAATGGGAAGCAAAAAAATTATTATACTGAAGACTTTCAGCATTAAGAAGCAGTGAAAGTGAGCTTGCCATAATGCGCTTCAAATGTTCATTGTAAAAAAAAATGCCAAGGTTTTGTGACCTTTTGACTAGTACCAGAAGCGGTGCCAGGGTGTCAGGCCACCAATTTGATGTCCAAATAGAATAGTATTAACCCAAAAACTATTAGAATCCAACCAGCTGGCCACCGAAAATACGCACCTTTTGAACAATTCTTGTAGATAGTTCAGGCTTTCATCAAGTGTAAGAATGATCCGTGTATCCTCTGCACAGGCAAAGGACCTAAGAACAAAAGATGAGAAAATCGTAGTTGGTGGGGCTACATAGATGCTAAAAACGATAGGGCTCAAAGAAGAACCTTGGCGAACCCACACTTAACCGTCTTAAATACAGAAAGCAAAGGGGCCAAGGCCACGTTTTGGGAATGATCTTTAAGTAAGGAGGAGAACCAGTTGTAAACAGGGCTCTGAACACCTATATTATCAAGCCGTCTTGGGAAACTGTATCTAAAGCTGGCAAGCGATCAAGCTGGATAAAGTCAGCGGATCCTCTAGCATCCAATATCATCCTGATGTTATTGCTGGCAGTGGCTAATGCAGTCTCTGTGCTTAAATTGGGCAGAAGCCTGATTGATAGCTGGTTAAAAATGCATGACCATCTATGTGTTTGGACAGTTGTTTGTTCACAAAACCTTTAACAATCTTAGCTACGAAAGCCAACAAAGAGACAGGATAGTAATTGGACATGGTGGTTGAATCCACTTTTCAATGGAGGAATTTCAAGACCTTTTTTTAACCAGGAATGAGGCACAGTGCCCAAATTCAGAGAGGTATTGCAAATGATTTTAAGGAAAGGAGCAAGAAAGGAAGAAACTTCTATGGCAACTTTAGCAAGGAATGGGTCTAAAGGAGAGCCAGGTGAAATCATATTGACTTTGCCGATATTATCTGCTTGATTGACTGGGGTAAGTTCTTTTCAAGCCGAACTTGATGGTCAGCAAAACATGGGTATTATTTGATAGCCTTAGAAATGAGTTTTTAGTATCAGAAGTGAAGGAGCTTAGAAGCTTTGAAACCTTATCCTTGAAAAAGCCAGAGAGTTGAGAGCAGAACTCCTGAGTGGGGCCCACAGAGGTATAAGCAGCGAAAAAATCTGTCTTCTTGTATGCAACTTTACTTAAAAAATGTTTGAGAATCTCCAATCTTCTTGTCCCCAATCCCTCCCACTTTGCTGAATTGCTTTAGGTGTTTCTGGAGGTCCTGTGAAAGGGGCTTGGTCAAGGACATGGCCGAGGATGCTGAAGGCTAAATGCTGAATGCTGTCATGGTCGGGAGCCACCAGCTCAAACCATCCCTGCCGAGGCTCCCCGTGAGGCCCTACATCAAAGCCCAAGCCCCAGTCTTGGCCCAACGCTGGTTTTTGGTATTGGCACTGGCTCTGACATCGCTGTTTGGCGCCGGCAGTAGTGACCTGTGATTTGAAGAGCCGGTTGAAGGCGGAGGCTTTGGGCCACATCAGTTGAGGCATTGGGGGCAGGCTTTCCCCCACTTGCCTCCTTAGTTTGCAGCCCACCTTGGCCTAACCGTTGGTTGCTTCTGTGCGTCCACCCGGCATCTCCTGAGCGTCCTCTTATGGGGGCAGGATGGCCACCTGAGAGCTTGGTTTTTGGGTACAGAGACATAGCGTGCTCGTGCCCCTTCCTCGAAGAGAAGAGCAGTGACCCAGTGGCAGGGGAAGGTGAGGTGGCACTGCTGCTGCATTGGAGGGACCTGGAGCAGCGAGTTCGGGAAACTGGAAAGTCAGAGCTCGGACTTTGATTCAGTGGGCGTGATGCAGCATTAGGGGAGTGCTGTCGAGGGTTGAGCCAGGGTTGGTGCAGAGGAGGCCCGACTAGGCTCGGGTGTGGCTTGTACCTCCTGAGAAAGCTCTCTCACCACGAGTCCCTGATTTCCCAAGCCCATGAGTGAATTCCACCAAGCAACATTTGGGATTACCCATCTGAAACTGCTCAAACAGCCCACCATGAGGTCGGGGAAAGTACGAGGTACCTCTAAACCGGCAAAAAAACAAGGGGGAGCCAAGAAGGAAAAGCCTATGAAGCCCAGGATCAACAATGAAGGAGCTCCAGATCCAGCCTCTGATACGGAGGAAATTGTGACAAGTCCTAAAAGCACAGTCCAAAATAAGGTTCATATAACGGATTTCTTAACCGTGTTCCGTAGGGGGTCCATCTCCACATCTCAAGAAGCCCATGGGCTAGGTAGCGATAATGACCCATTCCCTGAGAGAGGCCCTCTCTACAACACAGCCAAGCAGAAACAGCTTCCAGAACCATCACAGTTAGTGATCAACTCGATGAGGATCCTAGGTGGGCCGGACAAGACTTCAGAGTTCCAAACACTGTCAGGTTTTGACTCCCCCAAAAAATCACAGGTGGAAACTCAGGACTGGCTATTGTTTCTGGTAGAGGCTTTGATACATGTGCAAGGGACTTCAGAGCAGTATAATTTACAGTACTTGCCTTTGACAAATCAGACACATCAAACATCTACTCAGACACCAAATCGGCCAGAGAATACTGCATTAGAGGAAGACCCAGACAACTCATTCTCCTTAGTCCGTTCGAACAGTCCCAGGCATTACCTCCCATTCAGTCAGGTCCCTCTACCTCTCTAGCTTGTAAACATGACTACAATACTTTGCTCTCTCCCATTAAATTACCTCAGAGGGGGTCATATTGCCCATGAAGAAGGGAATCTCTTCAAGATTGACATTGAGGAGTCATCCACAATAGAAGCAAATGGAGCAAATGCAGTAGCGGCTCCTGGTGGGAGTGCTACCGGGCGGTGACGTGGGGCGGGGGAGGGGCAGGGTGGGGCGGTAGTAAACACCGGAATACGGATGAATGCAGGTAAGTAGACAATTAAATCAATAAAACGAATTTCGTTGCGCGCGCTGCATCGCATTTGGCGGTGCAGCGCGCGCAACAAAATTCGTTTTATTGATTTAATTGTCTACTTACCTGCATTCATCCGTATTCCGGTGTTTAGTACACCCCTCCCCCGCCCCACATCACTGCCCAGTAGCACTCCCACCAGGAGCCGCTACTGAGCAAATGGGGCACAAGGGACAGGAGGCTCAAATTAAAAGATAAGAGGCACAGATGGAAAGGTCCTTTGCTGGGCACATCAACCAACTGCCAGATTCATCTATCTGGCACCAGCTGTTAAGCACCATGGAGGTAATTGGAACCGCATTAACATACCACACAGATAAAATGGACATGCAAGTGGACCTATTAAATGGACTTGCAGTTCACATACTGAGAATTGAACAAAAACTGCAGGCATTGAGCACTATGATAAAAGTTCAACAGGACTCAGAGACCACCTACCACGTGTCATTGCTCATCGATCATAGACAAACTTGCCATGGTTCACAATATATTGACAGAAGTATTGGGAGAAGTGAAGGAGTCTCTAAATAGACCCCCGCCAATTATTGGCTTGACAACACAAAATGCCACTGCAAGAGCCAGTGAACAGGAGCTCTCATTCCAATTCCCACGCAGATGGAGCCTGAAATCGATCTAGCTTCACAGATAGAGGTGATACAAATAATTGGCACAGCAAACATCTCCTCAATACAGCCAGCTCCAACAGAAAATCAGCAGAAGTCTTAACAAGCACCAGTCCACAAATTTCTCTCACGAAGAGGGAACGTAAACACTTGAGGAAAGCCAGGAAAAGCAAGGGAAAAAAACAGAGTACCCATATTACATCTACACATCTACACAAATGCAAGCCTCTAGCAATAATAGCAATACGAAGTCTAACACATTACACTTGTATACTCACAAGCCCTTAGCATTTATAGCAACAAGAATCTTGCCATGGTGCCGGCAACGGAACTGGTCAAACATATAATTCTGCCATTAACCCGTATCCAATATTTTGGCGCCCAGAACCAGCCGAGGTCTTTACGACAAGAGGCCAACCGGATCATTTTGCCCATAGTCCACATGCGCCTCAACTAATCCTACAGGAAACCTCCATAAATACAGCCAAGAAATCTGCAATGTATCGGAGCAGTGAAGTCTCCTCGGTCAGATCTCAGCAAATCAAAGAACCATGCATTGAGGATCTTCACCACGGCAGAAGGCCTTTTCTAACCAAGAGGCCCGAATTACTGAATGGACCCGCCTCATGGTCAGAGGTAAGAAAATCGCCAAGAAGGGTTATTGGGGAAAACCTCCCCACAGAGCGCCAAAGAACCTTCCAGTTTCCTGCTGAGTTAATCACATATGCTACAAAAACATACTCTGGGCTAAAAGAGGTACCAGCAGTGAACCCCCATACAGAGGGACTGGACACAGGTGCGAGGCTTCTCAACCCAGGAAGGTGTAAAGAATGAGTTGATTCCACATTACAAATCGAGGGGTGCCCATGACATTCTAAATCAAAGCTCAGTACTAAGATTGTTTGAAGCATTGCCAAGCCTAAACATCATTAGGTCCAGAAAAATAGAAATAATCGAGTTTAGACCAAATCTCGAACAACCAGGAAATTACATTACAACTACTACCTGATCGGATGAAACCATCGTAGCCCAAGTATGACAGTATAGGGAAACCTGTGCAGCATGTGGCATCAAAATGAAGAAGGTAGAGCCAATACTCTACCCTAGCCCGCTGCATCAGCCAAAACCAACACTAAGCATGCTGAACGGGGTGTCGGCCCGGACTATCCCATTGTAGTCAAGGAAGGACTGCAAATAATCAGGCACATATCTGCCACAAGAGCGAACATCAGCAAGTTGGGCCCCCCAGTGGCAGACGCAACAGAGAGGCATGAGGGAGACCCTCAGGCTCCCCTTTACAGACTCATTCCTGTAAAATATGTTCTTGGAATGTGAATGGTTTAAGCAGGAAGGTGGGTGAGGAAGACTTAAAAAAATGTCTCCATGAACACGAGCTCCTGTTCTTGCAAGAAACTTTGCAGTTGTCACTCACATCAATGGTGGGATTTAAGGAATATCACAACACAGCAACTAAAGAGGCAAGGACCGGCAGAGCAAAAGGTGGCCTGTCGATCTATATCTCAAGTGATATACCATGGGCCCATGAGGAGGTGGAATTGGACAGACATGTATTCAGTGCGTTAAGCTTAAAGCAGCACCCTATCTCACACTAATAATCTTGAACCTTTACTTACATCCAGCCCATAAACATAGTGGCAAACATTCAGTCCTTGATAGGGACATCCAAAACCTTGAAGTCCTCACATTCACAAGAAAATATAATATTGTCGGGCGATTTCAATATGAACTTACTACTGGGCTCTGAAATGAAACTTCCAGGCCAAACACAGGAAACACTTTGTAATAAAAAAAGACGTGACCCGTCTGGTTAAAAAATGCATTGCTGTGCTTGAGGCTTTGAGCCTGTATACTCTCAATGGATGTTGTCCATTGGACTACCTGGCTGACTTTACAAGAGTGTCTGATAGGGCATGCTCTACCCCAGACTTCACCTTGGTAGACCCGGATTTGTTCAGGGGCATCACCAATTTTAAAATAAAAGGAATATTGGACAGTGATCATTTTGGCCAAAACTTCACCCTGGAACTCCTTCATCCTAAGGCTCTAGAAGCGCGAGGTCTGCTCTCAGTTTCACAGCCATTCAATCTAAGGTGCCCTAAATGGAAAGGAGAGATGACAGAGACAATCATGGATTTGATCACTACCTGCCTAAATCAGGATTCCTCGAGCCAAGAAGACAGGACGACCCCTGCACGGATTTGGGAGGTATTTGTAGATATTCTCATTTTGACATTTTTGATCAAGCCCCTAACCAAACTAGCAATAGGACAGAACAGAGCAAAACGGTTCACTCCTGAACTAAGGTCCATGAAATAAACCTCAATAAGGAGCTCAGATGCAAAGGCTTGCATGGAAACCAACTGAGTCAAGGCTCAATCTGCAACATCATAAAAACGAAACAAGTCTATAAAAAGCGATCAGGGTGGCAAAAGTCAAGCATAGTGGGGGTATTTGGACCAAATTGCTACACGCAAGTCAGCAGAAGAATCATAAACACTTTTGGACTGAAATAAATAAATTGGCCAATGGCAGCAACCGGCACTGTAATACTGACATCACGGAAACTGTATGGATAACATTTACGGCTACTCCACTAAGGTGGGGGAGCATCGCCCCACTGCTTTTCAGCAGTGTAAGGAAAAATAAAATGATAATAACTCAATGTTATTATCATTTTATTTTTTCCTTTTGCAGGTGCGGCAGCTTTGCGAGGCGGGGCTGCTCTGCTGATAGAGCAGGGGAGGGGAGGAGTGATTTTCACTCCCTAAGTGCGCATGAATATTTGACCGGCTGTCTCAGGCCGGTTAGACTTTCATGCGTACTTAGCATGTTCTCCACCCAGGCTGCATTACAGCCTGGGTGGAGAACATACCCAGGCTCCCAGTCCCCATCTGACTGCCAAACCAAGGCACTCAGACCAATCCCAACGCTGCATTGCAGTGTTGTGCGTGGCTCAGGGGAGCCTAGGTGCTTTCTGGGTGCTTCCTGTTTCATGTTCCGGCCTGAGAGACCAGGAGGAGAGACGCAACGAGGAGGACATGGCGAGGAGGATGCGGCGAAGAGGTAATTTAATTTTATTTGTTATTTACCCCCTTGCCCCCTGCCACGTCCGATCCGTGCTGGCTGCCACTGAGGGATAATCCACATCGATACCATCTACAACCAAATGGTTCAGGCCAGTTCTTCATTAAGGCATGTAGAGCCTTGTAGGGTCTAATCAACTCTGAACACGCCAGAGGAGGACCTTTTACAGATTGATCAAAAGCAGGTTGGGCAAACCATCAAAAGGCTCAGGCCTGAGTGGGGCGCTAGGGCCAAATTGCCTCCCAAATGCATTATTCAAAAAGGATCCTAGCTTCTGGTCATCACATCTAAGCCCCCTGTTCAACTACGCCCTAGAAACAGGTATTATTCTGGAATCTTGGTCAGGCAGCATATTTCATCCAATATACAAATCGGGGGATCGCTCAAACCCTAATAATTACAGGTTAATCGCTTTAATAAATGTTGAAGCTGAGATCTGTGCCTCGAATTTGCTGTCCGAATTAGAGGACTGGGTCACTTGTACAAACTTAGTCCCCAAAACTCAAACAGACTTTAGAGCAGGAATGAGTACCTTAACTAACTTATCAGCAGTCACACGTTTGGCAGAGCAAGCAATTATTAAAACTAGCAAACTCTATGCTTGCTTCATTGACCTAAGAAAAGCGGCCTTCGACAAGGTCCCAAGGGCCATGTTGTGGAAAAAGTTGGCACAATAGGGAGTGCCAGTAAAAGTGTTGGAGGCAATTATCAATTTTACCTCAAATTCATGGGTGTAAATAAAACTAGGAGACGCCCGAAGCATTACCAATAAAATCTTCACCAATAATGGATTGAAACATGGGTACCTTCTTGCACCTTGCCTTTTTAATATGTATACAGCCGATCTGAATAACCATCTATGCCAAGTATAGGGAGATCCCCCAAGGCTGGGCAAAGAACAAATCAGAAGCTTGCAATACACTAACAATATTGTTCTTCTTAGTAAAATCCCAATAGGGCTGCAGCGGCTAATAGACCAATTACTGGGCTACACCACAAATCTGTTGTCTGGGACTCAATTCGAATAAAAAGAAGGTCTTATGCTTTACGAGCCTGAACAACAATAGCCAGCCCAGATTCACTTATTGGGCAAATGGCAATGTCGAGGAACTGGTCACAACCTACAAATACCTTGGAGTTCATTTAGACCGTCATCTGAATTAGAAACAGCACTTGCTATCTGGGCAAGTAACAGCAAATAAACTGATGTTTGCATTTAAAACCTTGTAACAAAAGTTAAGAAATTATTCTACAAACCATCTTTTACAGGTCATGGGAGTGAAATTCATCCCCTCCATAGAGTATGGCTCGGAATTACTTAAAGGCAAAGAAGCAGCGAGTTTGAACACCTTACAATCAAGCCTCTTAAAAAAATTGTTTGCGATTCCAGCATACATGTCACGAGCTCAAATCAGGCTGCAGTTTGGTCTGCAACATCAGGGCCCAGCCAGACATGGTGCCCTAATAAAATATTACTGGAGAATGAGGGCAGCAGATAGAAACTCTTTGGCCCACCAGTGCTGGCTTGAAATAGAAAAACAGGCTCACACCAAGAAATCTGTGTCCTCCATTCTACAACAGTCAATCGCAGAACTACAATTAGAAAAGGTTTGGTGCACTACATAATACTCTGTTTTAAAATGAGCAACTTATAAAGCAGCCAAGTTTCAATCATTCATCACAGATAAAGCCACTTTGGTGAGCAAACAGCATGCGTGGGTGGTCTTGCCCTCATACACAGTACGGGGCCCTCAGCCATATCTGTCCACACACTTTTCCGAGTCCAAGAAGCATGACTTAATGCTAATTAGGCGGGGCATTATTCCATCGAAGGACCTAACCCCTGCATGGAAACAGTCCTGGCCCACCACAGAGTGTGGACTCTGATGGACATTGCAGCGGAACATGCTTCATTTGTTGTGCATCGGCTTTGCTATCACTCAGGAAGAAATTTCTACTACCATCTTTAAGACTGCTTTAAATAAGATCATGTCGACCAGCAGTAATTTAGCTATTGGGAGGGACCACGGTCCAACGAACATGTAAAGCCATGAATTTTTTGACTCTGGCAGTTAAGGAGTTGGAAAAATTGAGCAAGCCCTCGTGAGCTCCTCTTTATTTAGACATATGGCTTGTGACACGCTTATGACTTGTTGTACTACTTGCTGTAGAAATTCCCAAATGGGGTTGTCGTCTATTGGGTTGGGACCTGAATTGTATCTGTCTTAATGTGATCATCACCAGGCCCACGTGTAGATCCTTTTGCTCTCAAGGTCAACTTTGTTCACAATTGCACTTTATATCTTGGGTCTTATAGCACCTTTCCTCAATCGACTAATTCAACATTCCATCTCCTGTTGGTGAAGCACTTCAAGAAAGGTATCAAATTGTGGTATGTTTTAACATGTCTAAACACGTTTTATCTTGTATATTATTGTCTCTTCATTTTAATAATGCGTATTTTGTAATGTGTTTATCTTTTATGATCTACTTGGTAAGACTGAATAATGATTATTCATTCATTCTTGCACCCACTATTAGCTACGAGGAGTTCGTCTGAATACTATGGGAAAAAATGTGTTTCCCGAAGAAATCTCATAGGTTTTAATGAGCTGTTGTGCCTAAAGCCCTCTCGACCCATTTATTAAAAAGGATTGAATGATTATTAACATTTGAATTAAGAATAGGCATGGTTGATTCTAAAATAGAAGCATGATTTAATACATTTAATTTAGACTAAGGATGATAAAATTGATTTTCTTTAGTTACAGAATATTTTTTGCCCATGATAGGACTCATGATAGAAAAGAAAATGGCCTTTCAGACCATTTAATTTCTAGAATTGTAACGGACTGAGTTAATGGTCTTTGGGCCAAAATAACATGAATAGTAAGACCGGCTAGGTTGGAGGGCCCCAAAACTAACTGGGCAAGCTGAAGAGCAGAACCAAAGCTAAGTAATTCTTGGACATCCTCATCTCTTTCATCATCAGCATATAACTAAAACTCATCTAGAACAATTGTGTTGTCAGTTTAGAGACATATATGGGAGAATGACTCCAGTAGGGAAGTAAGAAAAACTTTATTGGGCTAGGAGGTCTATGTAAAGTATTAGCTTCATGGAATAGTTACCACTAACAGTTATGGTCACTGATAATGTCTCAGATTCCTGAATCTAGTCCAAGGAAAAGGCTAATACAGTTAAATTAGGTTTAAAAATAACTGCAACTCTACCTCCCAGACAGAAACAATGATCCAACTGCTAAATATAATAAACTAGGGGGAATGCTAATGAAATGTCTGGAGTTGAGTATTTCTTCAACTACGTTTCATTACTGACAGCTAAATCCTGATTGTTATCAAGTACAAGGGGTCTGAATTATGAAAATCAAATTTAATTATTTCTAATTTGATAGTCATGCCAATTCCCAAAATAGGAAATGCTAAAGATGATGTATGTAGCTTTTCGTTATGCAAATAGTGATTTTTTATGATTTAAAATATCTAATTGGCAAATTTGATATGGTGTGAATCGCAATTTGAGAATATTTAACCTGGAGGTAATGAAAATCACACACAGTTCAGGAAGTGTATTTTCTGGGAGCACCAGAACTGTCATTGTTTTGCTTCCAGCCTAGCACTTACAACAATGAAGATGTTGAGCTAGGAGCCAAAAGAGGAGGTCAGGAGGAAGTGAAAAAGAAAATCTAAGGAGGCAGAGCTGGAGATTCTGGAAGAAGAGTGTGGGAGGGAGCATGACAGGCTCCTTGGGAAAGCTTCCCTGTCTATTCTTCAGTCTACAAAAAAACAAATATGGAAGAGGATCCAGCACTGAATAATTGCTGTTGAAGTGACCAAAAGGTCGGTTGAAGAACTATGAAAGACCTATGCTCCTGTTCCAATGAGATACAACCAAACAGAATGAAGGAGGCATGAGCTACTGGTGAAGGCAAGTCCAACTAAGCACTACCCACCCATATGGAAGAGATGATAGAATCGACCCGGCAGCCAGAAGCTAATTCTGGAGTATCTACTATTGATACTTCTTTCCCTGCATCAGATGAACAAGGTTAGTGGTTTAATTTTGTCTTGTTAAGATATATAAATGCAAAAAGAACAATTGATGGACAGAATGCAGAACAATGTCATACATTCACCCCAGTACAGAGATCTGGGCCTAAATCCATCGTTTTTTTGCTCACCATGCCATTCCAGTTTGAACCCAGCCATATGCAAATCAGTCTTGACCCTGCGCGCAATGGGAACAGTCCAGCCCCAACTGCCAGGCCAGGTCCTCCCTGGACTGGAAACAAGCATCCTAGGACCGGTTTCACCCCTCATCAGCCAGGATAGCTTGACTCCAGTGGCATGGAGAGCACGGGACCCACGTCTGGGCATGCCCCCCTACTCGGGGTGACGAATGTAAAAAGAACAATTGATGGACAGAATGCAGAACGATGTCATACATTCACCCCAGTACAGAGATCTGGGGCTAAATCCATTGTTTTTTTGCTCACCATGCCATTCCAGTTTGAACCCAGCCATATGCAAATCAGTCTTGACTAAGGGTGGGCGCCAAACTATGCTCTGCCAGCGGAGTTTTCGGAGTTTTGTCAACTCCGCGCTCCACGGGGAGTGCGAAGTTTAGCAAAAAACTCTGATTCCGCCGCGTCCGGCTCATTCGGAGCTAACCCGCATGAGACAGCGAGTGAATGTGCTCGCAACAGCTCATTCTCACACACTCTGCTAAGCAAGGGAGCCACGTCCGTGGAGAGTTCAGCCCAAGCAGGAAGGATAATGTGTCGGCATAAGCTCCACCCCCTCATCCTCATCCTCCCACGAATTGTGCATGAAATGAAATGAATGAAATGAAATTTGTACTTGTAAAGCGCACTTATACCCCCAAAGGGGTGTCCTGGCGCTGTACGCATACCGCTGTGGAACCCTTCCTGGCTTTTCCCTGTGAAATGTCCACTCCTGGGCACCCCCAAGGTGAAGCCAGGCATCCCAGCGCTGTTGGGGCCGTTGTGGAGATTAAGCAAGCTATTGCCCAGAGTTGGACCCATGATTAGAATAGGCACCGAGGTGAGAATTATCAGGTCCGAGGAAATTGAGCCCAAGACCCGCCGAGGCGGGAATTGAACCCTGGTCCCGGGCCAGATCTCTGCATCAGGGTCTGCCGCTCTAACCATTGAGCCACACTTCTCCTGCATGACCCAACTCTGCATACAGACAGCACATTTTTAAGGACGGGCCAGTGCAGCTCATCGGGCACGCCTAGCCTGCTGATTGGCCAGGTCTGACGGTGTGACTGACCCTGCTGCACGGCCGGTGTTGGTTGAAGTAGTAAATGCCACTAAATTCCGGAGCCGAGGAGGTGATTGCAAGGACGTCGCCTGAGCACGATCCGTTACCGGTGGCCTGAAGACGATATACAGCCCTCACTGGCATGCTTGGTTCTGGCAGCCATGGCTCCTGAAGGGCGCTGCAACACGTGGTGCCTATTATGCCCTTAGATGGCTGCTGCCTCCGCAACTGGATGGCCAAGAGAAGGCAAGTTCTGCGACCAGATCCCTAAAAATGCAAGGTAGGTGTGCCTCTGTGGCGTGCATAATTCCAATTCCTGCTTTATTTAGCCTTAGCATGGCTTTGAACCGAAGTGGTGTTGTTGCAGGGATTCTGCACATACACAGAACTATGCGCAGGATTATGGGACCTCGGTGTATAGGGGCTAAACCTTCCTGCCGCCTTAGTACCCACGAGCCCAGGACCGACTAGCTATAGTGTCTCACTCGCTCTCCTACTCACAAACGGAGAAACCAGTGATTAGACACCCCAGAACACAACTCTCCTGGATCTCTCAGGAATCACGGTAACAAGACACACCTTTTTGCTCACTCTCTCGTACTTGTCCACAAAAAGATCTGACAGAGACAGGAAAATAGTTTAAAATATTTATTTTAACTAACGTGCTCTAAAATGGAGTGCCACAACCAGCTGCAAAATGCTTAATATCAATACAGTTAGCATTGTAGCAAGGCCATATATCATAAAGGGAGATGTCATTTTATACAGCCAGTAGATAAAGGACTATAAGGCCTAACCACCCTCCCCTTGGTAAGCATAAGTATTATTCTATAATAGAAGATCTCTGGGCTTTGTCAGTAGACCCCATGCCTCAGGCCATAGATCGTATTTCTACATCACAGGTACGGATTGCTCTTCTCCCTGGAAAGGTCCCTCTCCAAGTGTGTGTTACCTAAACATGCATCCCCATAATATCAAAGTATGATTCTCCCGCAAAAACAGCTGCATTGGTATGTTTTGTCTAAGTGCTAGGGCCTGACCAGAACAGAATAACAAGAGGCAGTGTTTATCGACCTTACTCACAATGTTCAGACTAAACTCCAGGAACAGGCAGAGATTGAGCACAGCAGAGAGTTCTCATGTGAAAGGCATAAACAGAGTCTTGCAAAAATAAAGAAATGTAGTGTCATGCACAAAAGCAGCATCATGGCTACCGGGCTCATGCTAAATTAAAGATGTCGACTATGATTTTAGCGCCCACGTGACAGTGTCGAAGTTAGGGCGGAGCTCCGCGAAATTCCAGAGTTTTTTTGCAACTGTGCAGAATTGCGCATAGTGTAACTCCGCCAACTCCACCCACCCTTAGTCTTGACCCTGTGCCCAATGGGAACAGTCCAAACCGAACTGCCAGGCCAGGTCCTCCCTGGACTGGAAACAAGCATCCTAGGATTGGTTTCGGGGTTTCACCCCTCATCAGCCACGATAGCTTGACTCAAGTCGCATGGAGAGCACGGGACCCACGTCTGGGCATACCCTGTACCACTCGGGGTGACAAATGCAAAGAGAACAATTGATGGACAGAATGCAGAACAATGTCATACATTCACCCCAGTACAGAGATCTGGGTCTAAATCCATCGTTTTTTTGCTCACCATGCCATTCCAGTTTGAACCCAGCCATATGAAAATCAGTCTTGACCCTGCGCCCAATAGGAACAGCCCAGCCCGAACTGCCAGGCAAGGTCCTCCCTGGACTGGAAACAAGCATCCTAGGACTGGTTTCGGGGTTTCACCCCTCATCAGCCACGATAGCTTGACTCAAGTCGCATGGAGAGCACGGGACCCACGTCTGGGCATACCTGTACCACTCGGGGTGACAAATGCAAAGAGAACAATTGATGGACAGAATGCAGAACAATGTCATACATTCACCCCAGTACAGAGATCTGGGCCTAAATCCATCGTTTTTTTGCTCATAATGCCATTCCAGTTTGAGCCCAGCCATATTTATTTTTTTTTTTATTTTTTTTTTTTATTTGAGTTTTATATAGCGCTGGCTAGACCCGGAGGTATCACAGCGCTTTACATAGGGTTCCACAAAGTTACAAAATTACATCAGTTACCAGTTACATCAGTTACTAGAAAAACATTTCAAGTGCGTAAAGACGAAATAAATGGAGCTTAGAAAGAAGAGGGGGTAGGGTAAAGGGGTAGGAGGGAAATAGGGTGGAGAGACGAGGGAGAGTCTGTCCAACGTCCGGCTGGGTAGGTGGCGGCCGAGGGGGAAGTCCACAGCCCATCTCCTCTATAGCTATCAGGTAGCTCCACCGGGCATCGGCCAAATATATAGGTCTCAACGGAAAAACATTTAAAAAGCATAGGGGACGAAAAAATGGAGCACAGAGGGGGAAAGGGGTAGGGTAAAGGGGTGGGAGGGAGAATGCGAAGGCGACACGAAGGAAGGTCTGCCCAAAGTCCGGCTGGGTAGGTGACGGCCAAGGGGGCCATCTCCTCTATGGCTATCAGGTAGCTCCACCGGGCATCGGCCAAAAAACTAGGTCTAGCGCTTAACATAAGGAAACATTGTGTTTTATATAGCGCTGGCTAGACCCGGAAGTATCAGAGCGCTTTACATAGGGTTCCACAAGGTTGCAAAATTACATCAGTTACCAGTTACATCAGTTACTAGAAAAGCATTTCAAGTGCGTAAAGACAAAATAAATGGAGCTTAGAAAGAAGAGGGGGTAGGGTAAAGGGGTAGGAGGGAAATAGGGTGGAGAGACGAGGGAGAGTCTGTCCAAAGTCCGGCTGGGTAGGTGACGGCCGAGGGGGAAGTCTACAGCCCATCTCCTCTATAGCTATCAGGTAGCTCCACCGGGCATCGGCCAAATATCTAGGTCTCAACGGAAAAACATTTTAAAAGCATAGGGGACGAAAAAAATGGAGCACAGAGGGGGAAAGGGGGTAGAGTAAAGGGGTGGGAGGGAGAATGCGAAGGCGAGACGAAGGAAGGTCTGCCCAAAGTCCGGCTGGGTAGGTGACGGCCAAGGGGGCCATCTCCTCTATAGCTATCAGGTAGCTCCACCGGGCATCGGCCAAAAACTAGGTCTAGCGCTTAACATAAGGAAACATTGTGTTACAAATTACAAAAATGATCACATTAATTACAGAGAGGTCACAAATTCAATACAGGAGTTATTAGCGACCATGAAAAACAAGATCCACAAAAAAGAGAGGGGAAAAAAAAGAAAAAGGCCAGGCAGAGCAGGGAGTCCACGGGAGGGAGACAGCAGCGGAGAAAGATACGAGACATAAGTTAGAGGTCCGGCTGGGTAGGTGACGGCCATAGCGGTGTGCCAGAGCCTGTCTCCCCTATAGCTGTCGGGGCAGCTCCACCGGGAATCGGTCATACATTTCGTGCTCCGCGGATAGAAATGAGAATCAGGAAGGGACCAAAAGTCTAGAATCCATATGCAAATCAGTCTTGACCCTGCGCCCAATAGGAACAGTCCAGCCCGAACTGCCAGGCAGGGTCCTCCCTGGACTGGAAACAAGCATCGTAGGACCAGTTTTGGGGTTTCACCCCTCATCATCCAGGATAACTTGACTCCAGTCGCATGGAGAGCACAGGACCCACGTCTGGGCATACCCGTCCCACTCGGGGTGACAAATGCAAAGAGAACAATTGATGGACAGAATGCAGATCAATGTCATACATTCACCTCAGTACAGAGATCTGGGCCTAAATCCATAGTTTTTTTGCTCACCATGCCATTCCAGTTTGAACCCAGCCATATGCAAATCAGTCTTGACCCTGCGCCCAATAGGAACAGTCCAGACCGAACTGCCAGGCAAGGTCCTCCCTGGACTGGAAACAAGAATCCTAGGACAAGTTTCGGGGTTTCACCCCTCATCAACCAGGATAGCTTTACTCCAGTCGCATGGAGAGCATGGGACCCACACCTGGGCATACCCGTCCCACTCGGGGTGACAAATGCAAAGAGAACAATTGATGGACAGAATGCAGAACCATGTCATACATTCACCCCAGTACAGAGATCTGGGCCTAAATCCATCGTTTTTTTGCTCACTATGCCATTCCAGTTTGAACCCAGCCATATGCAAATCAGTGTTGACCCTGCGCCCAGTAGGAACAGTCCAGCCCGAACTGCCAGGCAAGGTTCAAGCTAGCCTGGCTGATGAAGGGTGATGCCCAGAAACCGCTCCCAGGATGCTTGATTACAGTCCAGGGAGGACCTGGCTTGGCAGTTCGGGCTGGACTGTTCCCATAAGGAACAGGGTCAAGACTGATTTGCATATGGCTGTGTCCAAACTGAGGTGGTGTGTTGAGCAAAAGAATTATGGATTAAACCCAGATCCTTGTGACTGAGGGTGAATGTTTGCATTGTCCAGCATTCCGTCCATCAATTGTTTCTTTTGCATATGTCACCCTAAGTGCGAAGGGTATGCCCAGACGTGGGTCCTGTGCTCACTACACTACTGGATTCAAGCTAACCTGGCTGATGAAGGGTGATGCTCTGAAACCGGTTCCAGGATGCTTGTTTCCAGTCCAGTGAGGACCTGGCTTGGCAGTTCTGGCTGGACCGTTCCCATAAGGGACAGGGTCAAAACTGATTTGCATATGGCTGGGTTCAAACTGGGGTGGTGTGGTGAGCAAAAGAATTATGGATTAAACCCAGATCCTTGTGACTGGGGGTGAATGTTTGCATTGTCCAGCATTCCGTGCATCAATTGTTTGTTTTGCACAAAATGACTCAGATGGTCTCCATGGAAACTATATGCCCCAGTCCATTACCTGGGGAAGGTGTGAGAGCCATAAATGTGGTCCCTGAATTAGGTGAGCATGCGGATCTAACTGGAAAAGATTCTGCCAGGCCTGAAATAGAATCCGATGGCATAGAGGCTAGAGCAGAGTGTGCAAAGGAGATAAAAATGACAGATAATGTGTTTCTGTTATTCCAGAAAAAAACAAGTAAGGTCCTCTGCAAGTTTGAAATCCAAGAAAAGGCGGAAACAAAAAATTACAAAAAAGGCAAAAGAGTGTTGAGGCTTGAGACCACTTATGTAAATCAATTAGAGGATTACGTGGGAGCAAAGCAGCAAGTGATATCAGGAACAAGGCAGAACATGGAGAAAAGTGCTATACCTCCTCATGAGCATTCTAAAGCTGTAATGATAAAAGCACCAGGAGTAGTAAAAGAGAGTATAGGCTCTTCAGGTACTATAAAGCAATAAAACAGCACACAGTTAAGCATCTCTGCTGAAAGGTAACCAGACTGGGAACCTGAAAAGGCTCCATACAACCACAACAATGTTGTAACTAATGTATTGGAGGGTTCAATGGCATCTTGGCAAGACAGATTTCACCCCTGAAGCAGTGCAGTGCCAGTGCAGTGCCAGTAGATCCGTAAAAAATGCAGCGAAGCGGGTATCACAGCTAGTTGATATTTTTGCAGATCATGACTTGGAACGCTTCCTAAACAGATCAAGGATCTTATACATTTTTAATACACTGTCAAAGCTATCCAGAATATCCTCTGAGGATTGTTTTCCCTTATACTTAAACACAGAGAGAGAAAGGGTCCCCTTACCATATATAAATAAACAATGAAAGAGTGATTCCGAATAATTGACTTGAACAAGGCAGAAGGAGTCACATATATGTTTTAGAAGAACCCTCACTCACCAACCTAGTTGGTGACATGCTTCATCATAGGGTTCCCACCCGAGGGGCCGAATGCCTCTCGGGTGTTCTACAACGCCTGATTACAGCGGAGAAGGTTTTTTGAAATGTGAAGGTGAATGAACAATAACACCGTGAATATTAAAATTGCCTTTACTTATCCTAACCAATTTTTAATATTGGAAAAGTAAGGCAAGATTAAAAAAGGCGAAAGTGGATGTTTTAACTGGTTAAATTGACCAATGACATCCTTGAGTGAATACGTGGTTGTGGCCGGTCTACATGTTTCAGCCTCAATATGCAGATTAGCGAGGCTTTCGTCAGGACCAGGAATGTCACGGGGTTTCACACGCTAAGGTGCACCCTCTCCTGTGACACTTATTACCACAGACTTACAGTTTTAGACTTTCAGCGTAGTCTGAAAGAAAACGAAAATGGATTCTGAAAAAGAAAGCACATTGTGAAAACATCCATGTCCCATCGTTAGTTCACATTAGAACTCAGTAAAAACACTGTGTGATTCTTACCTTGTGCTAACATACGTGCTATTCAAAGTGTTTGTAACAGGCTCTCATGCCTATAGTGCCTACCGTGAAGTGCATAGATTTAGCACTACCACTCGACCGATAATACCTCACGTGGACTATAATAATCCAAAGTACTGTGTGAGACTAAAAACACATTAAGTGCATATTAGCACTTCATTAACAATCCATCAACACACCGTGTCTTGCGGGCTGACGATTTTTAAATAGTAATTTTGACGAGGAGAGTCATGTGAACATGACATCAGTGAGCATCACAATAACATTGAGCTCATATACACTCAAGCGTGGGGGAGATGGCGAATATCAGGCTTACATGGGCTCTAGAAAGTTCCTACCCCATGGATCCTAGCGGGGTGTTGATCTGTAGTCACACACTAGGTAAAGGATTAAGGCAGTTCCTTTGTTTAGAACAAATTAAAATTAGCAGGCGAAAGAATTACCTCATGACTGATGATAGGATAGGTCATACTCACTACACCAAGACCAAACGCCCTCTCGGCACCTGGTACAATCCCGATCCAGGACCCCGTGGATGCGGGAGTCCTCGAATCGGGGGTATTTAACCCGCCATTGTGGAGTCGGCCGACGTCCGCATCAGCACGCAGAACTCGATGACGCGGAACGTCCACGTCACCACGTCTACGCGCGGCTGCAGCCGCCGTGGTTGGCTAAATGTGTATGTAGAGAGTGAAATGCTAACTCTCTTAAATGGTGGCCTGTTTTGGAAACTTTATTGATTATACAGCATCACGCCGCATGATCATGTCAGAGAGGAATAGAAATAATCTTATGGTTGTCGGCTTAACAACACGTAGGTCGGGGCATATGTTATCTATACATATCTTGTATAGAGGATACAGATACAGGGTAACCACGAGCATATAAGGTAGAAATGACATATTACTGCATAGCATGCAGGCTAATTATGTAACTATCTATATATCCTCTAAATCTTGGGCAGGTTAGTGCTTGGGTACAAAGCGCAGGAGAGTCGATAGTTGTGTTATCATTTGTATGTGTCTATTATATCTACCCGCCAGAGGGAGATAGGCATCCTAGTTAATAGAGAGTTAACTCATAGCATCAGTGTACCTCTATCTGGTTGGGGGTATGTTCATTAATTCTTGATCTTACAGTGCAGAAGTGTCTCACTTTCGCATGACTGAGTTCCATGAAATGTTGTTGTTTAACCCATGTTTATGCGTGGAAAGCCTGTATATCCAGCTCTGCTCTTTTTCAAAAAGGAGCTTAGGTGTATTTGTGCTCGATTTTATCTGTTCGATTACAGTCCATCTCAGGTCATTGGTAGTGTGGTTGCTTTGCAGAAAGTGTTCCGTCATTCTGGTGGTGCTCTTTTTACAACAGATATTACTTCTGTGTTCGCAAATGCGCTGCTTAACCTTCCTGCTGGTCATTCCCAGATATCTGAGGCCGCATGGACACGTGATCAAGTACACCACGTTCATAGAATTACAATTGGTGTGGGATCTCAGAGTCCAGGTTTTATTTGGTTCAAGGTCAAGACTCTTTGCAGGGGATGTCAAGTGGCAGACGCTACAGTTCCCACAGGGAAAATGACCTGTCACACTTGGGAGACCCCAGGCGTAAAGAACTGAGGGGTTTGGGTCTAGGTCTGTTTTCCTTGGGCGAGTAGATACCAGGGAGTCCTTCAAACTCCTTGCTCTCTTAAATGAAAAGAGAGGTTTGTCCCATTTCCTGTCGGTGGTCTGTAAAATGTTCTAATGTCGATTGATCGATTTTGTCACAGCATTAGACACTGTACTGTAGGTGGTCACACAGGTGAGGGGGATCTCATTTGTGTGTTTAGGATTATCCTCTAATAGTGCCTCACGAGGCTGATTTCTTGCTCGCTTTTGGCATTTATTAAGGATTCTGTCCGGGTAGCCACGGTTTTTCAGTTTGTTTGATAGATCTGCTGCTTGGATGCGGTAGTCCTCCACTTTACTGCAATTTCTCCTTATGCGGAGGTACTGTCCATCAGGCAGGTTCTCTCTCAATGCCCTCGGATGAAAGCTGGTAAATTCAAGGAGGTTGTTTTTCGCAGTTGGTTTGTGATACGTCCTTGTCTCAAGTTTGCCGTTTTCTTTTGTGATAGTTACATCCAGGAAAAGAATTTCTTTCCTGTCAAAGGAATGAGTGAACTTAAGATTACTGTCACAACTATTTATCCATTCCAGGAAATCAATAAGTGTTTCTTCCGGTCCTTGCCATATGATAAGGACATCATCAATGTATCTCTTCCAAAAAGAGATACACGTGCCAAAGGGGTTACTCTCGTCCAGGATGTATTTCTGCTCAAAATCATGCACATATAGCCCTGCCACACTCAGGGCAAAGGTGCTGCTCATTGAAGTACCAGTGGTTTAGAGAAATAGGTCACCCTCGAATTCAAAATAATTCTCCTTGAGCGCCAATTTTGCACACTCAATGATGAATTGTCTCGGTTTACGGAAATTCCAGTTGGTGTCCGCCAGTGCTTTACTAATCACCTTAATCGTATCATCTTGTGGGATGCTCGTATATAGACTCTCGATATCGAGAGTCACCAGAATGGTTGAGTCATCATCCACAGTGATATCATGTAGCAGATTACGAAGGCTCTTGGTGTCCTTCAGATATGTTGTAGTGTTTTGTATAAGAGGTTTTAGGAAAAAATCGCAAAAGCGATACAAAGGTTCCAAAAGGGACCCAATCCCCGAGACGATGGGATGGCCAGGGGGAGGGTTCCTGTTTTTATGTATTTTGGGCAGAGTGTAGAAATATGTTTTTTTTCCGTCCCCTGTTACTAAGAAATCTGCCTTGTGTTTAGAGATATGCCCATTTGTTTCTGCGTAACCAACCAGGGTTCCGATCTTATTTTTCAATTCTTGGGTAGGGTTAGTTCTCAATGGGTTGTAGTTAGTTCGGTCATTTTAAAGGATTCTGCAATCCTTTTGGTACTCAGATTTATCCTGTATGACCACCCCTCCTCCTTTGTCTGCTGGTTTGATCACGATGGTGTCATTTGACTGTAACTGTTGTAAGGCTTTTGTCTCTTCCTTGCTCAGGTTTTTAAAGCTTACCCTGTCTTTCACTGCTTCTATAGCATTAAACACAGCCTGTTCAAATGTAAGAATTTCTACAGGTGTGGTGTGTAGTGGTGGACAGAAAGTAGATTTTAGACATAGTCCTGTTTCACCCGTGGAATAAGTATCCTCCCTCGTCTCCTGTTTATCAAAGAAAGCTTTTAGTCTAAGCTTTCTGAAAAATTCTGATAATTCGCAATGCAAATTAAATTTATCGAGACGTGCCGTCGGTACAAAGCCTAGTCCTCGATTGAGTACTTTTTCTTCCGTGGGTGTTAAAGTAACTGAGGACAAATTTGTAATTAAGCTCTTAGATTGTTCGTCCCTGCCTGTTGTTCCCATGACTTGCTCCGGGTGTTGTTCCCTACTGGGTCATCTTCCTCCCAATTAACCTGGTTCATTCCCCTTTTCCCTTCCCAAGAATACTGATTCTACATCATATTGGCCATACACAATGGTTCACTTTCACTCTAGGATTGTGGCTGAGGAAGTAATCAACTCTATTGATGAGCTAAGATGTACAGCCAGTGGGTGGCAGAAACCAACCAGTTGTGCTCTCAAGGCACACAGGGGAGGGGGGGGGAGTCAATGCACAATTTAAGCCATATGGAGAATGGTAGCTATAAAGGTATGGGGGCAGAAAGGATTTTAAGAAAAGATCTGTGAATGGAAGACAAATCTATGCAAATCAAGAAGGAACTACTGCAAAGAGTGATCATGATTGGAATTGAATTGCAGCAGCACTCTATCTTCAGAATGTTGCCAAAAGACCTCGGTTTTAGAGATCCTGATGACGATGTTGTACACTTGTTGTCATGGAATATTACAGGCATGAAAATGAATTGGAAATTTCTAATCACCATTTTGAAAAAGAAAGGTTTTATGTTTATTGCCCAGAAGACACTTGGTAAACGTAGGATGTAGTGATGTATGAATATATGGTTCATAATTTGAATGCGGCTAAGGGAAAACATGATCATCCCACAGGGGGCTTAGCACTCTTGGTTTCAGTAAAACATGAAATAAAGGGTGCAAGAATACTTAGTGACTTCTCCAACTTCTTAAACATTACAATATCAGGTTTGATGAACTATGAAAGGATGTGTGACTAACACCTGTATAGATTTAATAACAGTCAATGCATACTTTACCCCTAGAATAGGCCAAGATACACAGTTAAAACATGGTAATTTTATTGAAAAAAATCGTTCCTAATTTTCAAAAGATGCCAGTCTTCCTGGGAGGGGATTTTAATGCAAAATGGTGGGTAATTTCCATTTAGAAACGGATAATGCCTTAGGGATTTCAGGTGAGATTCTTATAGAGACTCCTGGGGATGGTAAAGGTAGGACATTGGCTATAATATTGGAAAGCCTGAATATGATAATACTAAATGGAAGATCCAAAGGTGATCAGCCAGGGAAATAGACCTTAGATAATGGAAAGTTGTCTACTCTCATTGCTTATGCTATAATTCCCTACCAAGACTTCCATTTGGTTAATATTTTGAAATCAGGGAGTCTTTAGGAAGCGACCATAAGCCTCTCTTGCTATTGCTCTATAGTTTCATTTATCTAAGGGACTGACACCATTAACATGGCCCTTCTTTGGGAAAAATGACAAACTGGAATATTCCACCTGGATTGCAAAAAAATGATGATTCATCTTCATGTGGGGTCATAGACAAGAATAGAATTTGTTAAATGCAGCGCAATCCTAGAAAATATATACAACAATTGGCTTAAGGCAAAGGTGTATATTAGCACTACTTCTCTTCTCCATTTACATTGCAGATGCACCTACATTACTAAACTTGGGCCGTTCTTTTCTACTGAAATTAGGTGATGATGCTATTTCTTCATTGTATGCAGATGATACGGTTTTATTAGATCATAGTCCGGTAGGCCTTTAGAGGCAGTTAGATGCATTTTCAGCATACTGTAAAGTAAATGATTTGCTAATAAACATTTCCAAAATAAAATTATGGTATTTTCCAACAAAATCAGCCAGAAAGTATATCAAAAGTGGTGGCTCAATGGAGTGCAATTGAAGGTGGTTAAAGATTACAGGTATCGAGGCCTTCTATTCAAATGTGATTTTTACTTCAAAGCAAGCATTGACCAGCAGGAACTAAGATCAAAGGTGGTTGCTGGTATATTACATAGAATGGACTACAAATTGGGGCATAAATCTGTAGAAGTCCACGAAGATACTTTTAACTCAAAAATAGTAAATATGCTATTGCATGGTTGCGAAATCCTCTTAAATAAACATCATCAGTCTTCTGATTATTGAAATGAATATTTGGAAAAGATGGTTAAGCTTCCCGAGAGGCACAATTAACAGTGCATTGAGGTTTGAATTGGGCCTGGGGAGACTGATCATCTTACCTTTCACTGGTAAGCACTTTCTATGTATTTACGAATCTATGATAGTGGAATTGACGCAGATGAATTTTGGAGGTAATATTAATGCCCCACCCTTACAATTCTTGTCTTAGGATTTGGCCCCTGATTTTGACTACTCATAGAACTCACACCAGGATACCCTCATATTCTTTGACGGGATGTTCTACTATACAGGGGGTGATTTTTTAAAATATATTTACTGTATATAATAAGTTGCTGGCAAATATAGACAGGCATTCATAAAATAATACTGATGGCTGCCTTACACACTTGCAGCTTACTTTCATGAGGACACTACTTGTTTCTACCGGGACGGAATTACAACCGGAATTCAGGTATGCTGTTGGAATTATAAATTAGAGTTCTGACATGTTTTACATGCTATATATATATATAGATATATATATTTTACCTACTGGCAGTCGCCAGTAGGTAGTTCTAGTTAGGACCTTGTTTCTATTCAAACAGCAGTTTTTCTTTTGCCAATATCTTTGGCGCCGTTTGACGAATCTTCGTGAAATTTTCAAAACTAATGACCAGCTCAGGTCAGCTCCAGTCTTGAAACTTTGGGGGTGATTTATCAAGCAAGGGCCGAGAAAAAAGGGGGTCCCAAAACGCGTTTTCCCCATGTTAATTTCCATAGGAATTTTGGAACAGGCTACAGCCCGAACTGCTGAACGGAATTACACCAAATTTGGAAAAAAGGTAGCTCTTGGTTCAGAAAGCAACCTTTTTTTTAAATGGTGTAAATCCGTTCAGTAGTTCCTAAGAAATTCAAAAAATAAAAACATCGATATCTGAGCACCGAGGAGGATTCGCGAAACCTCCCGAGTACGAGCTTCATTTTGATTGGCTGCCAACACTCCAAACCAGGAAGTGTTGGCAGCCATCTTGTGACTCGGTAACTGAGTCACAAGAAAAAGGTGAAAAAAAATGAAAAACAAGAAAAGGGGGCAGGGTAGAAACACCCTGATCCCCTAGGCCTGATCAGGGGGTCCCACAAGGACCCCCAGGGCCAAAAAAAGCATTTTTTTTCAAATAAAAAAATCAGCCGAATTCGCGCTCGGTGCGCGAGTTCGGCCGAGAAAATAAAAAAAGAAATGAAGCGCGGGCTCCCGCCCTGTCATAGCAAACTTCTGCTTTGCTTCATGGAAGCGAGAGCAGGATACCTGCTCTCGCTTCCATGAAGCAAAGCAGTATTGCTTTTGGGCACGGGGAGCTGCATGTTAGCAGCTCCCCTTGCCCAAAAGCAATGCCGGCTCCCGCAGGAGGCGTGGAGCCAGCAGGGGACCGTGGGGGCATTGGGGCTCCCCCCACACTCCCCAACTTGAGGGCCGGGGGATGGGGTCCCCTGGGCCAGAAGTAGCCCAGGGGAGAAGGGCCACGTGGCCCCCCTCCCGGGAAATATAATTAATTTAAAAACAAAAAAAGCAAGGCTGGCCCCGGGGGATGGGGTCCCCGGGGCCATAATTGGCCTCAGGAGGGGGGCCACGCAGCCCCCTCCAAAATTAAAAAAAAAATGTAAAGGCTGGCTGGGGATGGGGTCCCTGGGGACAGAAGTGGCCCAGGGAAGGGGGGCCATGCGGCCCCCTCTGAATATTTAATTATTAAAAAAAGAAAAGCCGGCATCTCGCCGGAGGCCCCACCCCCTCCCAACACCACTCTGCAAACGTGCCCCCTGGCGCGTTCTACGTTGGGGGATTAAGTCCCCTTCATTCCTGAGGGTCCCTGGGGGCCAACTAGCCAACCAGGTACCTCAAGTAAGCCCCACACAGTGGGATTGTTGAGAGGTGGTCCGAGGCCACGTCCCTTTTTACACCACTCTGCAAACGTGCCTCTTGGTGCACTGCTGGTGGGGCAATGAGGTCCTCTTGTGTCCTGAGGCCCTCAGGACAAAAGTGGACTTCATCCCCCGAGCAGCAGTGCACCAGGAGCCGCGTTTGCAGAGTGGTGAAAAAGGGGGCGTGGCCTTTGAGCACTCTCAGCAAACCAGCTGTATGGGGCTCACTGGAGGTAACAGGAGGGCTAGTTGGCACCCAGGGACCCTCAATGAGGAAAGGGGACTTCATCCCCCAACCAAGAGCACACCAGGAGGCGCGTTTGCAGAGTGGTGGAGAAAGGGGGCGTGGCCTGTGTCCACCTCTCAGCAATCCCACTGTGTGGGGCTTACTGGAGGTAAGAGGTAGGCTAGTTGGCCCCTAAGGACCCCCAGCAGCGAAGGGGACTTCAATCCCCATCCAAGAGCGCGCCAGGGAGCTCATTTGCAGAGTGGTGGGCAAAGGGGGTGTGGCCTGTTATGAGAACTTAGCAACCCTGCTGTGTGGTACTTACTAGAGGTAATAGGAGGGGTAGTTGCCCCCCAAGGATGTCCTTGGGGGCCAACTACCCCTCTTGTTACCTCCAGTAAGTCCCACACAGTAGGATTGCTAAGACGTCTTTGGAGGCCACGCCCCCTTTCTCCACCACTCTGCAAACGCGCCTCCTGGCAGACTACGGGATAGGGGATGAAGTCCACTTTACTCCTGAGGGACTTTGGGGGCCAAGAAGCCCTCCTGGTACCTCCTGTAAGTTCTACGCAGTGGAATTCCGGAGCGCTGGTCGGAGGCCCAACACCCTTTCTCCACCACTCTGCAAACGCGACTACTAGTTAAAGAAGCATTTGCAATGTAATAGGTTTCGCATTTGCAAGAGTTAGAGCTATTGGCGTTGTAAATGTAAAAGTTTTTTACTAATGTTTTTTGGTGTAGAGTGGATGTATGTTGTGTGTAGTGGAATTATGTGGTATGTTGTGCAGTGAAATTATGTGAATAGAAAGTATGTGGTATTTAGTGTATAGGAATTATGTGGAGTGGGATTATGTGTTTTGGAGAGTAATTATGTGATATTGTAGTCTGTGTTGTGGAGTGGTAACCTCAGGTTTAGTCTTCCTCGTTTCCATAGAAGCTAAACTATAAACTCAATGAGACACAAAAAAAGAAGGAACCACTGAGGAGCACTTCTGGACCTAGTCGGAGGTATGAGCAGGGCACTGGAATTATGTGACTGTTCGGCTGCACCAATTGTCACATAATTAAACATTTTCGGCGTTTGCCAAATATTCCATCATCTGCTGCGTAATCTGCAGATTTGGACAAAAAAAGCCTTGTTTCTAGCTCAAACGGCTCAAATGTTCCCAAAAATGCAGCTTCACGTGTTACAGCGTGGTGGAAGGCCCTTTGCAAAGCTGGAATGGTCACGTGTTACTTATTGCTAAATGTGGGTGTTAAATTGGTACTAATGGTGCACAAACCTCTCTTCTTTCTGTGCCTCTCTTGCCTCTTTCTGCACCTTTCTTCCTCTTTCTGTACCTCACTGTCTTCTTTCTGCACTTCACTTGCCTCTTTCTGCACTTCTCTTGCCCCTTTCTGCACCCCTCTTGCCTCCTTTCACACCTCTGTTGGTTCTTTCTGCACCCCTTTTGCCTGTTTCTGCAACTCTCTGGCCTCTTTCTGTAGTTCTCTTGCCTCCTTGTGCACCTCACTTGCCTCTTTCTGCACTTCTATTGCCTCTTTCTTCACCTCTCTTGCCTCTTTCTGAACCTCACTCTCTTCTTTCGGTACCCCTCTTCCCTCTTTCTGCACCTCTCTTGTCTCTCTCTGCACACCTGTTCCCTCTTTCTGCACCCCTTTTGCCTGTTTCTGAAACTCTCTTGCCTCTTTCTGCAGTTCTCTTGCCTCCTTCTGCACCTCACTTGCCTCTTTCTGTACCCCTGTTGTCTCTTTCTGCACCCCTGTTGTCTCTTTCTGCACTCGCCTTCCCTCTTTCTACACCTCTATTGCTTCTTTCTGCACTTCTCTTGCTTCTTTCTGCACCTCTCTTGCTTCTTTATGCACCCTTCTTCCCTTTTTTGCATCCCTCTTGCATCTTTTTGCTGTTCTCTTGTCATTTTCTGCACCTCTCTTGCCTCTTTCTGCACCTCACTTGCCTCTTTCTGCACTTTTCTTGCTTCTTTCTACACCTCTGTTGCTTCTTTCAGCAGTTCTCTTGCCTCTTTCTGCACTTCTCTTGCTTGTTTCTGCACCTCTCTTGCGTCTTTCTGCAACTCTGTTGCCTCTTTCTGCACCTCACTTGCTTCTTTCTGCACCCCGCTTGCCTATTTTTGCACACCTTTTTTCTCTTTCTGCACCTCTCTTGCGTCTTTCTGCACCCCTGTTCCCTCTTTCTGTACCTTTCCTGCCTGTTTCTGCACCTCTCTTGCCTCTTTCTGTACCTCTGTTGCTTCTTTCTGCACTTTTCTTGCTCTTTCTGCACCCATCGCTCCTCTTTCAGCACCTGTTGCTTCTTTCTGCACTTCTCTTCCTTCTTTCTGCACCCCACCTGCCTCTTTCTGTACTGGTCTTGCCTCTTTGTGCACCTCTCCTACCCTTTTCTGCACCCCTGTTGCCTCTTTTTGCACCTCTGTGTGTTCTTTCTGCACTGCTCTTGCTTCTTTCTGCACCTCACTTGCCTCTTTCTGCACTTCTCTTGCTTCTTTCTATACCTCTGTTGCTTTTTTCAGCAATTCTCTTGCCTCTTTCTCCACTTCTCTTCCTTCTTTCTGTACCCCTCCTGCCTCTTTCTGTACCTTTCTTGCCTCTTTGTGCACCTCTCCTACCTCTTTCTGCACCCCTCTTGCCTCTTTTTGCACCTCTGTTGGTTCTTTCTACACTGCTCTTGCTTCTTTCTACACCCCATGTGCCTCTTTCTGCACTTCTTTTGCTTCTTTCTACACCTCTGTTGCTTCTTTCAGCAATTCTCTTGCCTCTTTCTGCACTTCTCTTGTGTCTTTCTGCACATCTGTTGCCTCTTTCTGCACCTCACTTGCTTCTTTCTGCACCCATCTTGCCTCTTTCTGCACCCCTCTTCAATCTTTCTACACCTCTCTTTCCTCTTTTTGCACCCTTGGTCCCTCTTTCTGCACCTTTCCTGCCTGTTTCTGCACCTCTCTTGCTTCTTTCTGTACCTCTGTTGCTTCTTTCTGCACTTCTCTTGCCTCTTTATGCACCCTTCGTGCCTCTTTCAGCACCTCAGTTGCTTCTTTCTGCACTTATCTTCCTTCTTTCTGCACCCCTCCTACCTCTTTCTGTACCTCTCTTGCCAATTTGTGCATCTCTCCTACCTCTTTCTGCACCCCTCTTGCCTCTTTTTGCACCTCTGTTGGTTGTTTCTGCACCCCATTTGCCTGTTTCTGCAACTCTCTTGCCTCTTTCTGCACTTCTATTGCCCCTTTCTGCACCTCTCTTGCCTCTTTCTGAACCCCACTCTCTTCTTTCTGTACTCTTCTTCCCTCTTTCTGCAACTTTTTGCCTCTTTCTGCAGTTCTCTTGCCTCCTTCTGCACCTCACTTGCCTCTTTCTGCAATTCTATTGCCTCTTTCTGCACCTCTCTTGCTTCTTTCTGCACCCCTGTTGTCTCTTTCTGCACCCCTGTTGTCTCTTTCTGCACTCGTCTTCCCTCTTTCTGCACCTCTCTTGCTTCTTTCTGCACTTCTCTTGCTTCTTTCTGCACCTCTCTTGCTTCTTTCTGCACCCTTCTTCCCTTTTTTGCATCCCTCTTGCCTCTTTCTGCACCCCTCTTGCCATTTTCTGCACCTCTCTTGCGTCTTTCTGTACCTCACTTGCCTGTTTCTGCACTTCTCTTGCTTCTTTCCACACCTCTGTTGCTTCTTTCAGCAATTCTCTTGCCTCTTTGTGCACTTCTCTTGCTTGTTTCTGCACCTCTCTTGCGTCTTTCTGCACCTCCGTTGCTTCTTTCTGCACCTATGTTGCTTCTTTCTGCACCCCTCTTGCCTATTTTTGCACCCCTTTTTTCTCTTTCTGCACCTCTCTTGTGTCCTTCTGCACCCGTGTTCCCTCTTTCTGTACCTTTCCTGCCTGTTTCTGCCCCTCTCTTGCCTCTTTCTGTACCTCTGTTGCTTCTTTCTGCACTTCTCTTGCTCTTTCTGCACCCTTTGCGCCTCTTTCAGCACCTGTTGCTTCTTTCTGCACTTCTCTTCCTTCTTTCTGAACCCCTCCTGCCTCTGTCTGTACCATTCTTGCCTCTTTGTGCACATCTCCTACCTCTTTCTGCACCCCTCTTGCCTCTTTTTGCACCTCTGTTGGTTCTTTCTGCACTGCTCTTGCTTCTTTCTGCACCTCACTTGCCTCTTTCTGCACTTCTCTTGCTTCTTTCTACACCTCTGTTGCTTCTTTCAGCAATTCTCTTGCCTCTTTCTGCACTTCTCTTGCTTGTTTCTGCACCTCTCTTGCGTCTTTCTGCACCTCTGTTGCCTCTTTCTGCATCTCACTTGCTTCTTTCTGCACCCCTCTTGTCTCTTTCTGTACCCCTCTTCCCTCTTTCTGCACCTCTCTTGCCTCTTTTTGCACCCTTGTTCCCTCTTTCTGCACCTTTCCTGCCTGTTTCTGCACCTCTCTTGCTTCTTTCTGCACCTCGGTTGCTTCTTTCTGCACTTCTCTTGCCTCTTTCTGCACCCTTTGTGCCTCTTTCAGCACCTCAGTTGCTTCTTTCTGCTCTTCTATTCCTTCTTTCTGCACCCCTCCTGCCTTCTTCTATACCTCTCTTGCCAATTTGTGCATCTCTACTACCTCTTTCTGCACCACTCTTGCCTCTTTTTGCACCTCTGTTAGTTCTTTCTGCACTGTTCTTACTTCTTTCTGCACCTCTTTTGCAAATTTCTGCATCCCTCATGCCTCTTTCTGCACCCCTCTTCCTGATTTCTCTACCTCTCTTGCTTCTTTCTGCACTTCTTTAGCTTCTTTCTGCACTGCTCTTGCTTCTTTCTGCACCTCTCTTGCAAATTTCTGTATCCCTCTTACCTCTTTCTGCACCCCTGTTCCCTCTTTCTGTACCTTTCTTTCCTGTTTCTGCATCTCTCTTGCCTCTTTCAGCACCTCTGTTGCTTCTTTCTGCACTTCTCTTGCCTCTTTCTGCACCCCTCTTACCTCTTTAAGCACCTTTGTTGCTTCTTTCTGCACTTCTCTTGCTTCTTTCTGCACCCCTCTTGCCTCTTTCTGTATCCCTTTTGCCTCTTTGTGCACCTCTCCTGCCTCCTACTGTACCTCTCTTGCCATTTGCTGCAGTTCTATTGCCTCTTTCTGCACCTCTTTTGCTTCTTTCTGCACTTTTCTTGCCTCTTTCTGTACCCCTCTTGCCTCTTTCTGCACCTCTGGTGGCTCTTTCTGCACTGCCCTTGCTTCTTTCTGCACCTCTGACTTAGAGGTAGTTTTAATCTCCCTGCCCTATTATGTACTAGGGCCTTGCAGGGGAGGTCATGCCAATCACTGGGGTACACAAACCCATAGTGTACCCTAGTGTATGTAGGTGTTTTCACTGTATTCTAAGTGTCTTTTAGCATAGCACTGGCTCTGGTCCTGGTTTGTCAGAGTCAGTTACCACCAGTACCAGTCAGCAAAAAGTTGGGGGCACAGGATGACTTTGCAACAAGTCCTCTTTCTGCACCTCTGTTGGTTCTTTCTGCATAACTCTTGCTTCTTTCTGCACCTTTCTTAGTCTTTCTGGACTTCTGTTGCCTCTTTCTGCATTTCTGTTGCTTCTTTCTGTGCCTTTCTTCCTCTTTCTGCACATGTCCTACCTATGTAGGCATAGTTAGAAATTAGCATTTAAAAACCTTAGAAATTCACTGAAAAAACCACAGGTTTCAGGGACGTTATAGTTAGAAATGAGCATTTAAAAACCTTTGAAATTCACTGAAAAAACCATAGGTTTCAGGGACGTTATAGTTAGAAATTAGCATTTAAAAAACCTTAGAAATTCACTGAAAAAACCACAGGTTTCAGGGACGTTATAGTTAGTTGGACATTTCACTCTTACAAAACCAGAAAAATTCGGCCGTTATAGTTAGTTGAGCTAACTATAACTCGCACCCCCGCAATGCACTGCTGATGACGTCACATATTACATCATTCATGACATGGTCAGTGACATCACTGATGATATCACTGATGACAACATTGATGACATCATCCACGTGATAATCTGATGCACCTCCTCATACACTAATATAACTTTTGATACACCCACTCTAAAATACAGACTACCATTTTCGAAACCATAGACACACCAACACCAGTTACTACATACCCACTCACTGATTCCTAGGTCTACACACACATCCACTCATTCACCCATACAGTCACTCATACATGCAGTCACTCATCAATACAGCATTATCATATGCACTCATATACCTATACAGACACTCGCACACCTCCACTCATCTATAGAGTTACTCACACACCCAGTCAGTCATGCAAAGAATCAATCACACTCCTATTTACTCACCTATACAGTTATACACACACCACCTCACTTATTCATACAGATACTAACACATACTTACTCTCTTATACAATCACTGATACAAGCACACACTCATCCATACAGCCACTCTCACAATCACTCACATTCACATATAGTCATTTATATACTCCAACACTCGCATATACTGCCTTTTACATATGTAGTTACTCACACATGTACTACTGAGACATCCATTCACTCACCAACACACCCATACACACACTCACCCACCCATACAGCCCTTCACAGATGCACTCTTGAACCCATACACCTAGTGAATCACCCACTAACACATCTATGCACAGAGTCACACACCCCCCACCCACCCACACAGACATTCAGGCACCCATACAGATACTCAGACAACCAATCAATAACCCAAAAAGACACTCATGTAGCTACTCACCAACCCGTGCAACCGCTTACACACCAACTGACAGACTGATACAGATATTCACACAGTTTAGTCACTAACCCATGCATTCAGTAAGACACGTTTAATCACTCACTTATACAGTCAGTCACGCACCTACTAAATCACCCATTCAGACACTTATACACCCACTCATTCTTCAATACACCTTGGCGTATATATATATATAATACATATTTAAACTTTACAGAAACACACAGTCACTGGATGATGTCATCAGTGATGTCATCTGAGATGTCATCAGTGATGTCACTGACCATGTCATGAATGATGTAATATGTGACGTCATCAGCAGTGCATTGCGGGGGCGCGAGTCCCTGAAACCTATGTTTTTTTCAGTGAATTTCAAAGGTTTTTTAAATGCTAATTACTAACTATAACGTCCCTGAAACCTATGGTTTTTTCAGTGAATATTTATATATATATATATATTGTCCCAGTTTGGTTCATCCTTTCGCCAGACCCGATAACCCTCAGTATGGGTGCGAGCTCCCGCGGCTGAACCACGCCGCTTAACACATCTACCAAATCCTCTTTCCAGAAGAAAAACGGTCCGCACTCTTGCAGGTTTTGCGATTTTTTTATTTTTCTATCTCCTTTGTTAGATGTTCATATATGCAAACAGGAATACAGGTGAAACAAAAGATCTACGCGTTTCGGTAATACTAATACTAGATATTGATGCAGGTGTGGTCTGGTTCCTTTTCTCTCTTTCTTTCTATTTTTGGCCTTTATAGATGAGAAGATACTTGAGATGCTGACAGGTACTTTCGATGGTGTCACTTTGGGTGACAATATGGTCATTGGGACAGGACTGGGCAGTGATTTGAACCAATATTTTGGTGCTGTCATATACAATGAGACTCTTAGCTTTAGTTTGGGAATTAAATGATGGTGGGACACTATCCTCGAGATGTCACTCTGGATTTGGCGTTGCGTCTTTTACGTAACATAATTATATTGTAAACCACTGCAAAGTATGCTACGTTTCCGATTAGACATTGAAAGGTTAATACTATAATTTGTGCATGGGTTTCCACTTGAAAGTCACCAGTGATATGAATAAACATAAGTAATGTTTTGGCACTGATGTCACTATAACGGGGGCAAATAGATTTGCCAATATAATGTTAAATTACAGTGGGGATTATTCTGTATTTTTTAGCCCTGAGGACAGCGGTGAAACACGTGTTGGCTTTGTGGCTAAGAAAGGCATTGTGCCCAAGAATAAAAGAACTGGACAACATACAGAAATAACAAACAATTCACTTGTGAAGATACTTTTTCTTTGAACACCAATTTGGAATGACCAATTTGTATAATACTTATGCGTGTGCCGGTGTCTAAGAGGCTTTTGTTTTGATGTCCTTTTTGATCATTTTTAGGGAGTTGGATCAATCTCCCTACGTTTGAGCACCGTAATCAATTGTCGGAACCGATAATATGTGTACTGCTTGTTGAGCGCCATTTCCCTTGTTTATGATCACCCGTTGGAGATTCATCAGACAAATGTGCTAGTTTTGGATCAATTTGGGCTTTCATGGGGACAATGATAGGGAACACCCGAGTCCTAGTAAAAACATTGTCTCCCAACCTTCATTAACATCCCTGTGTGACCTGAACCCTCGGTAGCTATGGCACAGAGCTGGCAAGCTTAACTTAGGGCAATTTGTAAAGTATTTATGCAGTACCAAAACATTAATAAAGTTGAAATGCAAAATAGGAGGGATGGGACAATGGTTGAAGGGAGTAGAATTATTTAACAAATAACTGAAATTAAGTTATACATACACCCATATGTACATAGAAGGAGCCATATTTACATGACCCGATATACGCATATATCTTTTGACTAAGTATACTAATTGTTTACCCTCCCCCTATATTAATCTATCTGCTTATAACAAGAAACATAGTCACCTTAACCTGTCATTTTTGTCAGTGAATTTCTAGTTTTTAAAAAAAAGTAAAGTAATAGATTATTACCATATGTAAAGTCAACCTCCTGCCACGCACAGCCTTTGGCCTGGCATAGCGTGCAGTTGGTCTCACAGGTTCTGGCCACACTCAGACAGATACAATCCCCAGGGGCCAATTTATCAAAAAAGGAGCAGGGTGTACGGTCATTTGCAGACACCGGAGACCAATCCCCTGGAGCAATCTTTTCATTAAGAAGAGGGGGGCACACAGCCCCCTCCCCAAGCCTTTGCAGGCCATGGGGACCCCACTACTGGCCCCATGGACTCCATCCCCTGGGGCCATATGTTTTTATTAAGTGGAGGGGGTATGCAGCCCCCCTCCCCAAGCCTTTATACCCCTGGGGACCCCATCCCTCAAGGCCTTTCTTTTTTTACGGAGGAGGGTGATGCAGTCCTCCCTCCCTAACTCTGTTGGGGCCGCTGGGACCCCATTCCCAGGGCAATTTTATATAAGGGGAGGGGGCATGTGGCCCGGGCCTCATCCTCCGGGCCAAAACATATATTTATATTCTATTTATATTGGCTCCTTCCTGAGCCACTGTGGTCCCCGGGGACACCAACCCTGGGGCATTTCTTTTAATTTAAGGGGAGGGGACCGCATCCTCCAGAGCACAAACCAAACAATATATTGGAAGCTGTGGGGGGAGCCCCAGATCCCCCGCAGCCCCACTGGCTCCCCATCCTGAGTGCTACAGGATTTGCCATTGCTCCTTCCCAGTGGGAGCTTTCCTGATTGCAAGAGGGCGGACAGGGAGACAAATGTCTGCTCCTACCCAACGGTAGCATTTTCAATGCTCCCGTCAGGTGGAAGCAGATTTGCTTTCTTGCAGGAAGGAAAACTTCGGTGTCTAAAGTGTACCCTACAATGTGTGTGGAATTATGAGTGAGCTGTTGTAGGTTGTGTGTGTCTATGCCAGTGAGGATGGCTTTGGGGTGTGCCATGTTAGGCTTGTCAAACCATATGTTGAGGTCACCCAGGATACATGGATTTGAATATATTGCAAGAAGGGTAAACTTTGCATCTAGAAATATGTCTGGGAATGTTCCCTTTGCTAAGTTGGTGTAGGGATGCATCTGACAAGGAGGGTATCACAATCTTGTCTAAAATAATCCTCAGCTTTGGTAAAGATTTGTTGTTTCCCTAAATATGGTGGCAAAGCTGCCTCCTCTTTTGCCTTTTGTAATTTTGTGTCATTGCTTGATAGCCTGATGTAACTGTGTCATGCAATACTGCTGCCATTTCTCCCCCAGCCATGATTCAGTTATGAAAAGGTTGTCAGGTTATTTGTCTGTTAATAGGTCAAATATGTAGTACTTGGTTTTTTAAATGGAATGAACATTTTTCACATTTCTAAAGAATGTTTTTTGGAGGTGGTGTGATTAGTGCTGCTAGAGAGTGAGTATTGTTTGTCCTTTGAAGTTATAGGTGGTGTGCTACTGGTGGAGGCGTTAACTATTGCAGAACAGAAAAAGTGTTGTTTTAGTTTATTGTTATCTTCCTCCAAAAGGCATTTTTCGGCTCTGCAAGTGTGAATGGTGGTGAGACTGGTTGAAATTTAGCGTATGGGCTGTGGAGTTGTGTCCTAAGGGTAGGCTTGTTGTGCAATAGACAAGGGGATGTGAGTTATGATTAGTGTAGTAGATTTGCTTTCTTTTGCACATGTTGAAACTGAAAGGTGTATGGATGACGGGTGGAAGATGGTCAGGTTGACGAGTGACGGAGTATTGTGTGTTTGTGGACTGAGCAGGTGGCATATTTGTTGCTTGGAAAGTGGGAGAAAGATCGGTTTGAATGTGCGCTATTTATGTTGGTATTAAGAGCAGAGGGGATGTGTGTAGGTGTGTTGGGATGGTTGGTGGATTCTGAATGTGTTAAAGACTTTGTTGAGAATCATTTTGTATGTGTATTTGTTTTTGTGGGGTAGTATTATCTAGTATTTTGGTAGTGATGTGAGGTGTACGACTGGTGAGTAATGTATGTTGAAGGAGAAGGGGGTGAGATTAAATGTGAAAGGAGAGCGTCTGTGTAGCATGAGCGTGGATAAACAGGGGTTTGAAGAGATGGTTGTAGGCTGAGTTGGAGGAGGATTTTGCCTTATTGGTGGAGGGGAATGTTGAAAGATTGTTGTCCCTAGTCTTGTGTGATGAGAAGAGGAGTGTTGTGTGGTGAAGCGGAATGATAGAGGGTTGAGAGGGGCGGCAAGAGCAATGTTAGGCATAGACAGAGGACAGTTGTAGGATTGTTTTTGAATGGGTGGTTGTGAGATTGAGAGTGTATGCTTTGTGGGTTATTGGTATAAAAGCAAAATGTGTTTTTGTTTGTGTTGTAGTGCAGAGTTGCAGTTTGTGTAGGAGTGAGTGAAAAATAGCTTTTGGGTGCCATTTGCTGTAAGGACAAGTTGACATTACATTTCTACATGTCCTACTTTCAAATACTATGCACCCTGCCTTCTGGGCGATAAGGCCTACACGGGTGTGATTTATTCATTTTCAATGGAAAGGTTTTGATCTGTCAAAAGGGTTTATTTTTGACAGGTCAAACTTCAGGTCCTGCACTGCTACCATCAGGCTACAAGGCTAGACTGAAGCCATGTCTGCACTGCCACTGTAGTGAATCGCCCACGAAGTGCTGCAGTGCACCAGTGGCATTTAACTTACATTTTGTACCATATACTCATAGGTAAGATAAATAGACCAATTTGAAATATGCCAATTCGACCATGTTTAAAAGGGGGCACAGACACTTTACTACTTATTAGCAGGAGTAAAGAACACAGAGTTTCAATGCCAGCACAAATATAGGGTCCAGCAAAAGGTGAAACATATGGGGTGACATGCAGAAAAAAGAAGTGAAGATAGAACACCAGCTAAAATACATCTACAATTATGACAAAGTATACCTGTAATACCCAGGAAAAATGAAGTACAGTAGTCTAATAGTCTAACAATCAACTGTGGTTAGTCCTACAGACAAACTTGATTAAAATTAGAAACCAAATCTATAAAATGTGAGCTGTGCAAAATAGCTGTGCTTATGGGTCCTGACCTGTCCACACTGCAGCCATCCCTAAATACCTGCACATTCTTCCCCAGAGGATGGACCCTTTTGAATAAAATCTGATGAAACAGCAGCTCTTTTAAGAAAGTTATCCCTGCACGGAGCTTCGGCCACCATCACACACTTGCTTTTTTCAACAATGATTTCACCCCTACTTCCTCTGCTAATAACAACTGAGAAACATTCAGTGGAGTAATCCAACTTTGATCAAAAGGAAAACAAGTTCATATGTTCTCATTGTATAGAATTTATTATATCATCATAAATTATTCTTCATAATAATGCTGATGCACTGTGTTTACTTCACATATTTCTGTTTTTGGTAACAAGGATTTTTAGCTCCCAAGTTATTGATAAGTAATTGGTCCCAATGCATTTCTGGCTGAGCAAAGCCCTTCATCAGGGGAACATTAAATATCTGAAGAAAAAAGCAAGGAAAATGCAGGTCACAGTATGGTAATAAAATGGTGTTGTGTTTTGTGACCCAAAGTGTTATATGCCTATTACCGTGGTGTATTCAGTACGAGAAACTGCAATCAAACATGTGAACAATGGGTTCACCGCGGGTTAGCATTATGTGCCATAACAAGGGTGTTTTATCAGTGTCTCATTGGGTGAGTTAGAACTCGTATATTCATGCTATACTTTCATGCATTGATATTGCAGGAAAATGAACTTGACGGTCCATGATGATTGTAGTGTACATCAAAGGATGTGACAGTGAATGGCATGCGAGAAGCTCAAATCTTTGCCTGACGTGCTTAGAGTATCAAGGTTCGTGAAAACCACAAAGTGATCACGTGCATCTCATCTGTAAATGTGGCGAAAGATGGAACAGGTAGTCATTCCAATTCTTACCAGCGTTGGTTGATCAAAACCACAGCATCGTAGTTGTTACAAACCGTGCAAAGAGCCCGGCTGTGATGCGGAAAGGAGGTGAACGACGGACTCATTCGTGCACATTAAGTAGATCAATGGGTTTGTTTGAATGAGAACAGGTGGGCCAGTAGTATCATGCAAAGTGAATCGAAAGTAAAAGCAGATTAAACAAAGACGATACGCGAGTGTTCGAAAAAAACATCAAAAAAAAGCATCAATGCCTCCAGATGGTGGCCATTCTCATGAAAAATGGACAATCAGCATCAATGATGATAAATGAAAAGCATCAACAAAATAACATCAAAATAATGCGTAAATATGAGCGTGGGTGCCATCTTGGAAAAGATGCAGATGTTGCTAAATAATACTAAACATAATATTAAAAGTCCAAACTGTAGGAAAACGGTGATACTGTGTCAGGTGGCAATGTGAATGATTGGATTCACTTTACTAACATGAGAATATAACACAATTGTGTCCAGAAATAACACGAGGATCATGTGATCTCAAGGCAAGAAAAATAAAAATAAAAATTAATGAATTCAATTCAGTGACGTCAAACCGTGTTGTAATCGTGTCCATTTGTAAAAAGCAACTATAATCTATCCGATCATTCAGCCCATTCGGATGGAGTGTCCAGTAATTTAATCCAATGTGCTTCTCTCTGAAGGTGAAGTTTGTTGTTGTTGACACCTTCAAGTGGTAACACTGTCTCAAGTATCAAGAATCGCAGTTGACTGATATTGTGATTAGATGATAAAAAATGTGAGGCTACACTTGATTTCAAATTGTGAGTTTGTATGTTACTTATGTGTTCGTTTAATCTTGTCTTAATTTTGCGCACAGTTTTTCCAATATAAACCAGACCACAAGGGCATTTCAACAGATAAACAACATTCCTGCTGTCGCAGTTGGCAGGGGTCTGTAACTTGATTTTGTTGCCTTTGCGTGGATGTGTTATGTAATTTCCCTTGATGATATTATTGCAGTTGTTGCAGTTAAAGCATGGGATTGTGCCTTTATACTGCTGACGAGTAGGTTTAATGTTTGGTGGGGATAGGATTTCTTTGATGTTTTTGCTGCGTTCGTAAGCGAACATGGAGGGAGAAGAGATCAATATGTTGCCCACAATTCACAAGAATTAGCAGAAACCTCCCTCCTCTACATGAACCAATTGGCAAGTATTTGGATCAATATCTGCAACCTTTGGTTCAATTAATATCCACGTATATTAATGATACCACAGATTTCTTCAACAAAATTCAAACTATCCATCTTGAAGACGAGTCAAACGTTCTATGAACTATCGATGTCAAATCACTTTACACCTCTATTCCTCATGATCTAGGAATAGAGGCGGTTGAATATTTCTTGACTCGAACCGATTGGGACGAGGATTTAAAAATCTTCCTGTTAGAGTTGTTGCACTACACCATATATCACAACTATTTTCACTGGGAGAACAAATACTCATGGGGACATCTATGGCCAATTGCGCAGCTCTGAGCTACGCCAATCTATTCATGCATATATTTGAGATGGAACACATTTTACACAATGACCTGTGGACTGAAAACCTACTGATGTTCGTGAGATATATTGACGACATATTTTTACGGTGGAAGGAATCTAGAAACGAATTAGCAATGGAGGTTAGCATTTGAACACAATCAACAATCGCATTGAACTTACATACAATTTTAATGACATCTCGATCTGTTTCTTGGACATTAACATCTCCAGATCTGGTAGGAACATAGAAACTGACATGTACAGGAAAGACACGAACCGAAACAACCTGCTGCATTTGAACAGCTTACATCAATTTTCCTTCAAACAACCCTTACCATACTCTCAGCTGTTACGTGTCAAAAGAATAGACTCTGACCCAGGTATTTTGTCCACAAACATCCAGGACATGTTGCAAAGGTTTAAAGAGAGGAAATATCCACCTAGAACATTGGAAAATGCCTTACAACGTGTAGCATCCACATCTCGTGAACAACTCTTGGCACCAACCACAAAATCCACCAAGGTGAATCGCGCCGTTTTAGTGTCCAAATTTTCCACATGGAGCTCGGGATTCAAAAAACTAATCTTGAAACATTGGCCAATGGTACAAACGGAACCAGACTTTAAAGGTATTTTCTCCATTCCCCCCATGTTTCCATACAAACGTAGCAAAAACATCAAAGAAATCCTATCGGCACCAACCATTAAACCTACTCGACAGCCGTATAATGGTACAATCCCATGCTTTAACTGCAACAACTGCAATAATATCAACAAGGGAAATTACATGACACATCCACGCAAAGGCAGCAAAATCAAGTTACAGACCACTGCCAACTGTAACAGCAGGAATGTTGTTTATCTGTTGAAATGCCCTTGTGGTCTGGCTTATATTGGAAAAACTGAGCGCAAAATTAAGACAAGATTAAACGAACACAAAAGTAACATACGAACTCACAATTTGAAATCAAGTGTAGCCTCACATTTTTTATCATCTAATCACACCATCAGTCAACTGCGATTCTTGATACTTGAGACAGTGTTACCACGTGAAGGTGTCAACAGCAACAAACTTCTCCTTTAGAGAGAAACACATTGGATTAAATTAATGGACACACTCCATCCGAATGGGCTGAATGATCGGATGGATTATAGTTGCTTTTTATAAATGGACACAATTACAACATGGTTTGGCGTCACTGAATTGTAATTAATTCATTTTTATTTTTATTTTTCTTGCCTAGAGATCACATGATTCTTGTGTTCTTTCTGGACACATTTGTGTTATATTCCCATGTTACTAAAGTGAATCCAATCATTCACCTTGCCACCTGACACAGTATCACCGTTTCCATACAGTTTGGGCTTTTGAAATTATGTTTAGTATTATTTAGTAACATCTGCATCTTTTCCAACAGTTTGCTCTTATCGTTTTACCTTTCCAAGATGGCACCCACGCTCATATTTATACATTCTTTTGTTGTTATTTTGTTGATGTTTTTCATTTATCATCATTGATGCTAATTGTCCATTTTTCATGAGAACGGCCACCATCTGGAGGCATTGATGCTTTATTTTGATGTTTTCTTGGAACACTCTCATATCGTCTTTGTTTAGTCCGCTTTTACTTTCCATTCACTTTGCATGATACTTCTGGGTCACCTGTTCTCATTCAAACAAACCCATTGGTCTACTTAATGTGCATGAATGAGTCCGTCGTTCACCTCCTTTCCACATCACAGCCGGGCTCTTTGCACGGTTCGAAACAACTACGACGCTGTGGTTTTGATCAACCAACGCTGGTAAGAATTGGAATGACTACCTGTTCCGTGTTTTGCCACATTTACAATGAGATGCATGTGATCACTTTTTGGTTTTCACAAACCTTGATACTCCAAGCACGTCAGGCAAAGATTTGAGCTTCTCGCATGCCATTCACTGTCACGTCCTTTGATGTACACTACAATCACCATGGACCGTCAGGTTCATTTCCCTGCAATATCAACGCATGAAAGTATAGCATGAATATACGGGTTCTAACTCACCCAATGAGGCACTGACACTGATAAAACACCTTTGTTATGGCACACTTTATTTTATTTCTAATGCTAACCCGCGGTGAACCCATTGTTCACATGTTTGATTGCAGTTTCTCGTACTGATTGCACCGTTGTAAAAGGCATATAACACTTTGGGTCACTAAACACAACACCATTTTATTACCATAATGTGACCTGCGTTTTCCTTGCTTTTTTCTTCAGATGTTTAATGTTCCCCTGCTGAAGGGCATCGCTCAGCCCGAAATGCATTGGGACCAATGACTTATCAATAACTTGGGAGCTAAAAATCCTTGTTACCGAAAAAAGACATATGTGAAGTAAACACAGTGCATCAGCATTATTATGAAGAAGAATTTATGATGACAAAATAAATTCTATACAATGAGAACAGATTAACTCGTTTTAATTTTGATCAAAATTGGATTACTCCATTTATTGGAAACCTTGCAGTGCATTCAGGGCACACCGCCCCTGGGGTGATCCTATATCACATATTTCCACAGACGCTCAGAGAGCGATACCTTGTTTGCACATGCCACCTTGTTAAACTCACATGAACAGTTGAGTTACTGGATTACCTTTTGGTGTGCATGAACCGCCGTGTCTCAAACATTCAGTGGAGACATAGCTCCAAGCTCCTGGCTTTGAATAGACATACTGGCTATGCATGTTCACAGAGCTAAAAATGACCTAGAGGGAAAACATAAGACCGATTTAGATATCGAGTATAGGGGTCTACCATTGTTGGTGGCAAATTCTATAATAACAAGGCTTGGAGATCTTCTGTTGTGACTGGAAGCAAGGGTTGGTTTCAACTGATTTTCAATGGAAGTTTTTTTCTTTCCCTTTCCGACCCGAATATCTATGTCCATTCTTGTAAGCAAACTCTAATAAAATAGCTTGTAGGAAATTGGGTTATTAGTTGAAAGAGGTGGAAGACTCACTCAAATAATAAACGGTCTTTGTCAGGGTGAACCACAAAGTCACTAGATAAACATGTGCTTAACTCTCTGGCAGCTTGGCACAAAAGCAGTCAGGCCTAAATTAGGGGCAAGTTGTAAAGTTTTTATGCTGTACTCAAACAGCTATAAAGTGAAACACAACACAAGAAAAATCCCAAACCAATTTAGAAAAATACAGAAAATTTTAATGTATAATATTACACCAATATGACAAAAATCTAATCAGTAGAACCTGAGCTATACATTTGTAAAGTTTTCAGGTGAAATGAGCGCCAAAAAGCAGAAAGTGCCACTTGAGGACATCTGGTCACCCTGGACTGGGGTGAAGTCAGAAGTTCAGACCGACTGAGATGCAGCGCCGGTCAGATACAGTGACCAGGTTAGTCCCACTGAAGAATTACCTTCTTAAATCCGCATGAGGAGCTGCCATTCATGTTGGTGGGTGTCGCAAGGAGGTCTTTGTTAGCACAAGGAGCAGGGTGGGCGTCTCAAACTGTTACTGTTTTGGCACGAAGAGCATGTCATTGCAGTAGCTTTGCACTGACGGTCGATTCAGGCTGTCGCTGTGGGACCGAAGTGCAGATCTTGCTGAAGCATTGCGTTGGGGATTGTCACGGATGGTTACTATCGGCTTGAAGTGAAGATCCCGCTAGCGCTTGTCATTGGCAGTCATATCTTGGTGCAAAAAGGCCACTTTGTGGTTGCAAGAAGCCCAAAACTTCTATAACTTCACCTTGAGTTCAGGAGGAGTACACTAAGGGTCCTGGACCTGGGGAACACCTCTTGTGGATTAGGACTCACTCCCGCAAAGGCCAGCATCAGGGCTCGGGCAGGTCCAGGCAGGCCCAGTTGGTGTTTGTCAGCTGGGCATTTGCAGAGATTCCTCTGGAAGTGTGTTGTGTCCCTGTAGCTCAAACAGGAAGTCAGCCAGCTGACGCTTGGAATCATGTCTAGAGATCCTGGGTTCAAGGCAAGCAGGTTAAGTCTTCCTTTTTCAGGTGGCCGGCCAGTCTTTCTTCTGAACCTTCCAAGGGTCCAGTAGTGTTCTGATGAGAGGTTATCCCTAGTGCCAGGCTGTGGGTGAGGTATGCGCCCTTTGTCTAACCTCCCCCTTTCCCGGATTCGGTTCCAAACTGTCTAGGGTACCAAAGGGCAGGTAGACCTAGGTGTGAGTTGCATTTCTCAGTGGCAGGGCAGGCAGCCCTTGGAAGTTTGGAAGGGGGTAGGCCAGCCCTGAGGCTACCCTTTGAAGCTCAAATTGGGCTGAGTACAATCCTCCAGGATATCATGCTCAAAATGGAAACACCCTGCCCACACCCAAGGCCCTTTTGTCCCCTCAGTCATGTGACCCTGGAAACTGGCAGAAAGGCATATTTGGTTTAGGCAGAAAAATGACAACCTTCTAACCGTTGCATTTTCAGAACAGTAACTTAAAATCCGTCTTTACCATTAAAGAGGATTTTAATTTACAATTAATTTGAGTTGAAACAACATTTCTCCATCTGGTCCCAAACTGAAGCTTTCACTTATTAAGTGTACTAAAGTAACCCAGGATTAGTCTATGGGAGGAGAGATAGCCTTACAACAGTGAAAAATGACTTGAGGAGTTTTTCACTGCCAGGACATGTACTATGAGCCTTTCAGGCCTTACTTACAGGTGACATGTAAGTATTAAAAATGAAGGTTTAGCCCATGCAAAAGGTTGATTTTAACAGGTCGAAATGGCCATTTGAAACTGCACTACAGGCAACAGTGGCAGGCCTGAGAAATATTTTACAGGCTACTTTAGTGGGTGGCTCAATGAGTGCTGTACCCCACTGGCAGCATTTAATTTACAGTCCCTGGGTATATGTAGTACCATATACAAGGAACTTTCAAGTAAATTAACTACTCTAACCAGGTGTAAACCAATTTTACCATGTTTCGAAAAAGAGCAAAAGCACTTTACCACTGATTAGCACTAAAAAGTACAGAGTTCTAAAAGCCAACAAAAACGGGTTTAGCAAAAGAAGACAAGAAACTGGGATGAACTTGCCAAGAGGGCCGGGTCCAACAGAGCAGTTGTCCCATGCTTGCACTTTCAATCAACTTCTGACCTCCTATCCCCATAGCCAATGACAATTGATTCCCTTTCAGTGGAGATCTGGCTTCTTTCTCCTTGTTCTAGATAGACACTCTTGCTATGCATTTTCAGAGACACTATACACACATGGCCAGCAGGTATCAACATTTTTAATTTCTTTGGCTGGAGCAATATTTAAAAAACTAGACTTATTTTTTAGTTCATTATAAATACATTTGTCACTTTATTTGTTGATTCTTTGTTTCTGTCTTACTTGTAAAACATGGGTTTCCTCTTCTAGGGTTGTGAAGCAGAGATAGCACCAGCAAGAGTATCTTTGTTTCCAGCCTCCTATGAGAATAATGTCACGTCCATCTATCAGTGTAGTTATTTATATTTCTGTCCAAGCAGGAAAGTTTTAAGTCTTCTGCTACAGAAATGACAAGGTTAAGGCTCCATTTGTATGCATCCATATCACAACTACTATGCTTCTGTATTCTATTTACTGACATTGCAATCTAATCCTCTTTTTGAACCCTACCTAAAGTGGTAAAGATACTGTCTCTTTTAATTGTCATCCAGGCCTCAGAGTGGATATTTTTATTTCCAGTTTTTGTAACTCTGTGGATACCACTAACAAATGAATACTACAGCCATGCATGCACTCACTTCTCCTTTCATACAATCAGTCATTCACTTTCATATTACTTACACTGCTCCTACTCCCTCACTGTTCCCCCACTCCACCATTCATCCATTCATGTACTCGCCAATTAATCTAGACAGCCATCCATGCTCTCATTCACTCATCCATAGAACCATCCATCCAACTCGTGTTCGCTCACTCATCTATGCACTCCCTCCTCTGCATTCAACATATAAACATCAAACCTTTAACTTTGCCATTGCTTGTTAATTTGGGCTACTTTATGGCAGACTGTTGCATGGTAGCTGTGCTCTGTTTTTAATTGAACTATGAAAGTGAGACAGCACTTTGACTTCTGTCATCCATCTTGCTCATAGTTGTCAGGGTTGATATTTCTTTGCCTCTCATATGTATCAAATGGTATGAAGGAAGGAATATGGACGAGATGCAAAATAACTTGGTTTTTACCAGTAATTTCCAGAAGCTCTATTCTGGATCTTTCTCATTACAGTCCAACCTGCCCTCTCTTTGGTGGCCTCCTGTGATCAGTCTCTGCTGCTCAAGTAGTTACTTGATGGCTTGGTATGACCAAGAGAAGCTATTAGTGGAGGAGGCCTTCAGAGGCTTGGGGTACAGAGCTAAATTTAATGAAAAGAGAAGAAGGATTGTAACCAGGGGTGGGCGAAGTTCGCAGAGTTTCACTCCGCAGGATTCTGCGGAGTTACCTGAAAACTCTGCATGATTCCGCGGAGTTCCGCTCCACGATGTGACAACACAATCCTGCTCGGTGACTCCTAATTGCTCTAAAACGCTCAAACACTGCACAAACACACACATGCACACCTTCTCCCCTGCCCCTTTCCTCAGGGTGTTCCATACAGATAGTGAGCAAAGTACCTGGGGAGTGGGGATCACGGGCTGGAGTGTTTCCCTCACTGGCTTTCACCATGGCACTCCGGCACCGAACCACACAGGAAAACACACCCTTTCACTGTGGGAGTAGCAGTAATTTTTGCGTACTCCTTATACAGCAGCACCGTAATTATACTTGCATAGATCAAAACTGTCCGCTACATGTTGAATACACTGATTTCATTTATATTGTAGTTCAAACTTAAGTAAGAATAACGTTTTCTCTGCACCCGTAATTCTGTCTCTAACAACAAGCACAGCCACAAATCCCCCAAATAAGATTTGCGCTCCCTCCTCACCCCGACCCTTAAGGCTGCTGCATCGCCGTGAGGTTACTTACAGTTGGTAGTCTAACTACTCTTCTCTTTTTTGGTAGAATTCTCTGTTCTTTTTGCGTGCCGAGTCCGTGAGAGGCATTGAAAAATCAAATCATGGAGGCAGTAGCTGTGGCCATAGGTTCTTGGTGGGGCAGCAGTGATGGGTGATCACACATAGGGGCAGAGGGAGCAGCATAAACTCCGGAGTGAGGAAGAGCCAGGGCTAATGTCAGAGCAACCTCTGCACTGTGCCTCCAAGAAAATCGCATAACAAGCTGCGTTGTCTTTGAAAAAAAGCCCCAAACAAGTCCAACCCACAAAGAGATAATGATAGCACAACTCAGTCAGCACACTGCGAAAACCTGGGGCTATGGAGGAACTGCTCCACAGAGATATTGTCCCTGCACTTGGGCAGTAAATTTTGCTATGCCTGATCGGCGGAGTTTTTGGCAAACTCCGCACTCTAAGCAGAGTGTGGAGTAGGGCAAAACTACGAGAACTCCGTGGGCGAAGCAGAGTTTACTGCCCACCCTTAATTGTAACTACACAAGGAAAAATTAAATAATTAATTAATTTTCCCTCGTGGTTGTCTCTCGAAATCCACCCCCCAGCCGGCCCCAACGCCCCACCGCTCTTACCTGCAGCAGCTTCTCCAACTATTAGCTCATGAGCTACTAGTAGCTCTCAAGCTACCTGTAAGTGGCTTTCCTGTGCGCAGCCCAGCCTACTAAATTAGCAGCCACTGCTTGGTTAGTTAATAAAAGTATACAAACATTGAAAAGTGTGTATTCGAGTCAAAAGTGTTTGAATTTTCAGAACTCAAACTGATGTTTGAAGAAAAATAGTTGAATTTTCCGAACATATTTAAAATTGATATTTTGAGTGCTAAATCAAGCGGCCTTGAGGAGACTTAGTGCTAATATTATTGCCTGGGTGCCAAGGGGGTGTCAGCTATGGCTGTTATGCATTACCCACATAGAAGCATTCTACATTGAGAAGCCTTTTGATATTACTGATGGCAGCCCTGCCTGATGCACTGAGTTGATCACTGCTAGCATTCTTGCATGTGGTAGCCACTAATGTAAGCTAATCTGGTGTAATCACTGTGACAACACGAATATTAGGCGTGGGGTTATTTTCATTAAACATGAGTAGCTCTTATTAGAGAAAATGTTGGAGACCCTTTTTTCCCCCCGAGTTATTTAGCGCACACTCGACCCGAAGATATCAGAGCGCTTTATTTGAGCAGTTGCCTTACAGAGTGGCACATTCACTTTGTTAGGCACGGGAGATTAAGTGATTTGCCCAGAATCACAGGATGTTAAGCGTCCCTACCGAGGCTCGAACCCGGTTCCCGGCTTCGAGGTGACCACTCTAGCTGTTAGGCCACATCTGAACTGCAAACTTAATGGGGAGAATAGTTGACACCATGGGGACTATGATGAGGAAAACTTGAAAGTAATGTAGATTACCAGTAAGAAATCAAGACAGAAACCGTGTCTGAATATCACATTACTGTCTGGCGTTAACAGACAACTCTGACAAAAAGCAGTAATAATTTTCCATTCTGGTGCCATTACACGGTTCTGCTTTTAATATTCCATTTTCCTTTAAAAATGAACTTTAGGACGCTATTTATGCTGAGAAATTTTGAAGAACCCTGTTATTCTGTTCCATAACTAGTCTCCATAACATAACAGGGCAGTCTGGACAATGGCGTAGGAAAATAAATCTTGGCGAAAAGCGTGATTTCACACTAATGTGTTTTTAGGATTCAGGCGTGTCCACGAGAGTTCGACTGCTGAAAAAGCTTTCAATATGTTATTTTATTATGTAGAATATTCGTGCTTCACTTATGTTTAAATAAAACGGTCATTGTTCACCATAAACCTACAAACCAGCTGTGAAGAGGCCGGCTTCAAAGCCATTCCAATGCTCTGCGTCCACAGTCCCTCCCTCCCTGTCGAGGCCAGCGCGCCCTTCCCTATTCGGTGCTGATTGTCTCAAAGGCAGAGGCCCCGTTCTTGGCAGGAGAAGAAAAAGATGAAAAAGTTATTTTAGGTGTAATAAGGGCTTCAAATATTTGCCATGTCGTATGAGATAAGCACACGAATGGCCTTTTGTTGAAAGAGCACATGCCACGTGGCAGGGCATTTCTTAAAAGGAGGAAAGACAATCTTTTGTTCCTGCTGTTTTGATAGAGATGTTTTTAAAGGGCAGAATGTGCCACTACAGTTAGTGTGTGGCTGAATCGAGAACATATTGGATGCTGTCAGAATTTATTCAGGTTCAATAAATTCTCACATTATCCAGAATAAGTCCAAAGCTGTAGAAATTAGCCTGCAGCAGCATAACTGTATGTAACGGGTATTTGAACTAGAACGTTTGGTACATTTTCTTACTTTCAGTGATGCTCTGCTGTCTGCACTCTGTCAGGAGGCAGCGTTGTGGTCAAGGTTGTTGGACTCGTGCATGTTACTGTCAGATCTAGTGCATGCTTGCACATATGACATCACCCATTCGATTTCCAGAGAGCTTACCTGGGTGCCTGTCCATGGAATGTATAGACACGTGCCTTTCTTTAACTATGGGGGCTGGATGAGCCAATAAGGAGTAAAGACTGCCAATTTGCATCATGTCTACTGTTTGTTGCTGACAACATCCAAAATGACCAAGTCATCACTACTGTTCCACCGTAATCCGTATTCAGAAGTCTCCAGCAGAGGAATAACGAGGTGGAGGGAATGGACGCCCCCAATAAAGAATGCAAGGCGTTAAACAGAACACAATGGGCACAATTCACAAAGATATTTGCTGACTTAAGTTAATCAAAATCGTGTAAATGCCATCATTTATTAGCGCTAATTAACGTCAGAGATTCACAAAAGATTAATTTGTACTTGTAAATGATTTTACACACACAGACATTGATGCATGCAAGCACACACACACACAACATTATAATATCAGTATTGCAGAATTTCCTATGTATCTAATTCGCTAACGGAGACAGGTTGTGGGTATTCCATGGTACGGGCACCACGAAAACTTGGTGAGCATCCAAAGACATGCAAGTAAGGGTAGCAGGCACACGACTGTAGACCAACTCCTGCCAAGGGCAGGTTTAAGTCTGTTTCTAGATTGGGGAGGGGACACATCCCCACAATTGGTGGGGGTGTCAAGCAAGAGTTTTTTTCCACAAGGAGAAATATGTTTCCCATAGAGAAACAAAAATACGTTTGAAAGTGCAAAGGTACTTCTGTGATTCTTTTACACATGCAAAAAATGAAGACTTGCTTCTTTTATGTATGCACAAATATTTACTTATGAAAGTACTCTTGGGAATGTGTGACCCCGGTGGGGTCCTAAAATTGTTTGTGAGTTCTAGGGTTTTTAGATATTTTCACGATTCCTACGCACAGACCTGCATCTAAAAACTTTCGACTGCTCCCCAGGAGTTTTGTGACTCAAGTCTTTTTTTAGGGTGTTATTTTCCTGTTTGTCCAGACGTTTGCATTCAACGTGTGATATGTGCTGTGGTGATGACTTTGGTGATGCTGTCTTGCTGGTGTGTCACAGAGCTGACTAACAATGGATACTTAATGAGGACTTGATATGCTGTTGTTTAAGCGAATACAGTCACCAGAGCACAACTAAGGACTTTTTTGTGCTGGTCCATGAACTATGACATAGAGAATTCAGACTGCAGACAGCAGATCCAGGTTTTCATGGCTTTCCGGGATGCAAGATCAGCTCATTCCTGTCTTGAAAGCCCTGGTGGTTTGTCATCATGGGGCCAGTGTACTGTGTGTTTTTAAAGGTTTGTTAGGGATGTGCAGAGGCACACCCTGGAATGTTAAGCTATCCCATATGGTCCACACCCATTGATGAATTTCTTCCAAGGGGAGAGTGCGCTGAAGAATGGCGCTTATCTCTATAATTTTTTTGTTGATTCGTTTGAAATGTTGAAGTACTGATCCCATGTTTGCAAATATGTTGTATTGAGAAAGAAATAATTCTTGTATCTCAAAGAAACATCTGCCTTACCATTTTTTCAAACACGTATTACAAAATTTAAATCATGGAAAAAAGAAAGAGTAGAACTAGTATCATGGACCAGAAACCTGGCAACGGCAAGAAATGAATTAATAAAAGACAAAGAGGTGCCCCTTATAACCAAAGGAATAGGGCACTATACAGTGAATAAAGAAACAGTATCCTTTGGACCCGATATCACACTTATAATATTCGACCAGTCAATATATTCCATTCAAGCCAATACTTCTTCACTCTTATCTCACATACACACTTGAGGGAATATTGCCATATAACTACCACAGAGAGTCATGAACCATAAAATATACAAAGATGTACAAAGATATATAAATCGATTTATTATAAAAACCAGTGTATCTAAAAAGACGTTTAAGAAACTCAAGGGCAATAAAACCCTATACTATATGAACACAATACATTGCATGGTAAATAGACAGAAATCACAAAGGTTTCAGAGCAAATAATCACATGTTAAAATACAATCCATTTAAAAAAAAACCAAAGATAAAACAAATGAAAGAGAGTACATAGCACAGACAGGTTCAATTTATCATTAGTTTTTACACATCTGTTTTACACCAATATTTAAGGCAAAGATCCTGGTATGTGTTACTCATAGACCTCCGCCTTTCTAACAGATTGTGTATTAAGATGAGCGTCGACAGCGTTTCGATGGATGAACATTTTTTAAACCATCTTTTTCAAGACCGAACCAATTTGACTCTCCTTAAATAAAACAAATTTTTCTCAAATAAACAATATCAATTTAACCACCACCTGTGTGATAAAAAAACAGATGTCAATCATTTGATCCCAGAAGGAAACTGCCAATACATCAACATAAACATATTATAAAATAAATTACAAACAAACAAAGATCCATATTCATATTAAAATTAGACCTCCACACATATTTTTTATCAGCTTGTCATATCTATTTTCATATTTACATCTCTACAATATTATCTACAATGTTCAATAGATATCCCACATACATCCCTAAACCATATCATAGATCAATTGTAAGACATGAATCAATGTTGAAACATGGAAAGAAACAAACACTCAATTGGAATTTGCATGGCGACCCTCTCTTTCTCACCACACTCACACTCCAAATAATGTGTTCTTATTAAAATAGAAACACTAACTACACAGGCATTTCCCATACCAATGTCTCCACATATTCTTCTTATAACCAGAACCTCACAAGGTAAAAAGTGGGAAATAAAACAATTATCTCACCTCCCATAGGTAGTACTAATCGTATCAAGAAAGCACTAGACGGATATAATATGATGTAATATCTTTACTTGTCTTCACTATTCCGTTCTCAATTAGTGAAAATAAATCTGTAAAAATACAGTAGTATACTAGTATTAGTCTCCACCTATAGTGTGTTTAATTAAATAGATGATAAAATCGCACTTACTGAACATAAAAACTCACCTGAATTAAAAACTAATTTCCCAACATCCTAAATTGATGCCATATTTTGAAGCTAAAAATGGTTTTGTAGTCTTCCAAACAGGTCTATAGCACACCTAGAAAAAAGACGTAATAATTCCATGTTTCAATAAATTTATATAAGACTTCACCTAGTTAAATTTTGAACTTAGAGATCTTCTATACTTATTTTTAACGTAATAAGACCTCCGCCACAGGTAATATATTGATGTATCGATGGTTCTCAAGAAAGCTCTTTAAAAATGGAAGCAGAATTACTGCTGTCAATGGGCGAATTATTTCAATTTGTCGTCCTCTATAACTCCCTCTTTAACATTAGCACCGTACTCGGCAACACGAGGAGCGACGTCCGTGTGTGGGATCAAACTACTAAGAAATAAGATTCTGGACTTCTGGGACATACAGGGATCCCTTGGATTTAACATTGAGAAGTGAGACGTCGCGAGATATTGAATCCCAGTGTGGGTTGGAATTAACACCACTAATAAAGGTTATACACAGGAAGACAATAGCCTTGATAAAGTCGCGGGATTAATTCCCATGTAAGCGACGAAACACGTGTCGGCTGTCTGAACATCGGAAAATAAAAAGGAAAAAAGAAATAAGAACTTACCTACTTGTATTTTACTTATGCTCACATCAAGCATGTTTATGTATATTGTGACATAACAGACGTGTGCTGAGGAATTCCTTTGTCCCTCTTTAACATTAGGGTCTGTAAAAAGTAAATTGTGTGCATTGATTATTGCCAAATATTTAAATCCACTCTACTCATAATTATCGCAGAAAGCCATACAACCTAAATTAAAACTTAATAAGTCCACTCTTCCTACTCTCGTAGTCTCTTTCATGTATGGCACACAAATGTGTCAAAAATATCACCCCCTTCACTATCGATTAGCACTTCAAAGTTTAACAGAGGGACTGTTTTGCACTAATTTAAGAGCAGAACCCACCGTTACTCCAGAGTATATAAAAACTTCAAGAGGAGATAGTTCTCATAAGAATACTCTCCATATCACCCCAGACTAACGATTATCCGGAAGAGCTAAACAGAATATACCTAAACATAATGGGCCCGCTCTTCCAGCTCTCGTAATGAGCACATTGAAACATGCCCAAAATAACTGTCCCTTCATAGCTTTTTATCATTTCTAGCGAACTAAGTGACTATATGCACTAATTTAATAACAAAGGCCACCCGTAACCACCGAGTATGCCTACAACTACCTACTCTATGCTGCCAAACGTAAGTAAGGCCATAAGCGGTGTGCCATTTTACTTACAGTTAGCGCGGTTGTCATCACATGCGGTCCTCGTCCTTCAGCGGTTAGTTGGCCAATACTAACCGCTCGGTGGTATACTTTTATACCCGGGGCCGCGCCTATGTTAATCTTCACCTGACTCCAATAACTAGAATCACCCTCTCCATTCTTGGCCATGCGCGGACTGACCCCTCTATTACTTCCGGTTCTATCGGAAGGTACGCATCTAAATGAAATGGTATGGGAACGCCGGCGCCATATTGGAATGATTAAAAGGCTACACGGCTATTACTATATAAGTGAATATAAACGGCAATAATATTCACATTTGTCTGATCCATAAGTACTTTATAAATGTCATTCTTATCTAGGATCCGGACCCATAAAAATAAGAATACTAATAAAATTACTAATATGAAACTCTCTTTCCTACATATAAAGGTAGACCACTCATTGAGTTTCACACTCTAAAATTTATTTCAAAGTTTATTTTTAGTTTTCAACAGATCCTGTCTTCTTAGTACCAATCAAGTCTCATACATATCCTAACACATGAGCTAAAAACCTAATATAAAAAGATACTAACTGCACCATCTCAGTAATAAATCATCACATTGAAAACCATTAAAGTGAATCCCAAGCATCCTATATAGAAACTATATTAAGCCCACTCCCTATCAGTGCTAACTCTCAAGGACAACTCATAAAAGCAGAATAGAAGCCCGAATAAGATTGAAAATTTTCTTCAGGCAATAAATGACATCCAATCCTCTCTAGAGTTAAGACCCTTATTTACGGTATCTAATTTGCATATATACCATTGTTCTCTCATTTTTCTGAGCTTGTCCACATTACCCCTTCTCCTGTTATATTTCACTTTTTCTAATACGAACCACCAAAAGTCTTCGCACTTGTGATTGTACTGAATAAAATGTGCTGTCAATGGTGCATTATCTTTTTGCGTTCGTATAGCGGATTTATGTTCTATTAGTCTCAGCCGCAACTCCCGACCAGTCTCGCCCACGTAGCCTAGGCCGCATGGGCAGACCAGAAGGTAAACTACGTTTTTGGTCCTGCAGTTTGTAAGATCTTTGGAAGAAAAGGTTAAGTGCCTGTAAGAGACCTTTTTATCAACTCTACATTGTGCACAAACTGCACAAGAACCACATTTGTTGTTCCCTATTGCTTTAGTCTGGAATAACGTGGTTTGAATATTTTCTTCAATGTCTCTATAGGTATGAACGAGCGCATTTCGGAGATTGGCATTCCGCTTAAATGCAAAAAGAGGTTTCTCTAGTGGCTTTTCCCTATTGCTGTTAATAATTTTCCAATTTCTATTTATTATATTTTTAACTTGGTTACTTATTGATGAAAATTTACTTACAAACACTACTTTCTCTGTAGCCATATTCTTGTTTTTTTGTCTATTCATATCCAGCATAGCTTCTCTGTTATAAAATCTCGCCCTTTTGAAAGAATTACTAACCAACTTTTTAGGGTAACCCCTATCACTTAGTTTTTTCTTAAGATCTTCAGCATGGACATAAAAGTCATCAATCGTTGTACAATTTCTACGCAAGCGTAGAAACTCCCCAAAGGGGATATTGTTTCTCTGCGCTTTGGGGTGATGACTATTATAGTGCAATAAGGTGTTTTTATCTGTCGGTTTCCTGTATAATTCTACCGCTAAAGTCTTATTGTCCTCCTTAATGCAAATATCCAAAAAATTAATGTGTGAGTTGCTCCATTGAGATGTAAATTTAAGATTGGGATCTCCCAAATTTAACCAGCTAATAAAATCTTCAAGCAGGTCACTGGTACCACTTCAAATGAAAATAATATCATCTATGAAGCGGTACCAGTGACTGATATTCTCAAAAAAGGGAGCCAATTCATTAAAAATATGAACTTGTTCAAATTGGCTGACATAAAGGCAGGCCAGACTAGGGGCGCAAGTTGCGCCCATGCTGGTCCCCTTTATCTGATGAAACAAATCTCTTTTATATAAGAACAGATTGTTCTTTAAAACCATGCTCACACAACTCATAATAAAATTAGTGTTGCCACCCCCAAGATCTTCAGTCTGCAAAATTGACCGAATTGTTCTAATGGTATCATCTTGGGGTATATTCGTATATAGGGCTTCAATGTCCAGGGTGACCAAAATTTAGGTCACCCCATTGAAGCCCAATCCCTCAAAAGTGGCAATGGCATGCGCAGAATCTCTCAAATATGATTTCTGTTTAGCCACAATGGGTTTCAAGAAAAAATCCGCATATTTACTTAGAGGTTCTAAAATCGATCCAATACTGCTAACTATGGGCCTCATTGGAGGGTCAACAATATCTTTATGAATCTTAGGCAATCCATAAATTGCCGGGGTAATAGGATCTGAATTATACAAAAATTTATATTCTTCCTCACAGACCCAATTTTCACTTCTGGCTAGATCTAACAATTCACCAACCTCTCTTTTAAGTTGGATATTTCTAGAATGGGACACTGGAAGGTAATGTTCTCTTACATTGAGGAGGTTCATCATTTTCTGATCATAGTCTTGATTATTAAAGATCACTACCCCGCCGCCTTTGTCGGCGGGTTTAATGATGATGGTGGTATCCTCCTTAAGTGTTCTTAAAGCCATTCTATGTTCATACGAAAAATTATTCGTGAAAGAATGTGGTCGATTAAACAAATTTTTTATCTCAATCTCTACAGTTTTTTCAAACGTTTCTATATTATTGTTTACCTGTCCCAAAGTGGGAGTAAAGGATGATTTTCCACGAAGTCCCGTGATATTCATGTTAGGGCGACTCTCTCTGTCTGTGAAATAATCCCTAAGCCTAATTTTTCTAAAGAAGAGTTTTAAGTCCTTTTCAAATTCAAATTGATTAGGGGCAGTTGTAGGTGCAAAACTAAAACCTCTCTCTAAAACTTCCTTTTCTGATCTACTCAAGGTCCTAGAAGAAAGATTAATAATAGGGATTTTATCTATCGCCAATATCTGCGATTCCTGGTCTTTAAGTATTCCTGGGGGGGATAATTCCTTACTGGTTCCCCCCTGTTGGGGTTTCTGAAATTCCCCTGTTCTCGCTTTTGGCGTTGCCCTAAAAAAGACTCAGGTTCTTGATTAAAACTCGGTCTACCCCGTGGCTCCAAACTTTGGGCTTCATCGTCACTGCTAGAGCAGGAAGTGTCTGAAAAGGTAATCCGTTTTTGACCCCCCCTTGAGTACATTGGCTTCTGAAAATTGGGTTTATCCCATTTCTGATTCTTTTGAAGGTCATAGTAATCCTTTCCTAAATAGGGATATATAGTTTCTGCACTGAATTTTTCAATATCTTTCCTAAGTTTATTCATTTTCTTATTCACCAAATATTCTCTATAACCTTCCGTTTCCAATTTCATTTCGTCCAATTTTTTCTTAATCTCATCTATCAATGGGGTATCTTTGATTTTACTTTCCAATTCATCAATAACTTTCTTCTCTATGATAATAATCTCTTGGGCTGTCTCAATAATAAGTATAAGCCAATCACGACTACATCGGTTGGCTATATGTGACCAGGTTTCCAAAACTTTTTGTGCTCTATGAACAAACCTGGCTCGTTCCTAATTTGGAGTCCAATGGGTATTACCCCTGCTTTTAAGTACTCTATAAGGAACTCCGAGTGCAATTCAGTACGAATTAACTTTTTCTTAAGATTATATAGTTTAAGTAGTTGTTCCTGATTAGATTGATTCGAGGTATTAATAACCCCACTGCCCGGATTACGATTAATGAGCCTATTGAATTGATCCTCCGAGAAACTGAACGTTTTGAAATTGTCCATATTGTGATCAATGTGTATCTATTAAATATAGTAAGGATGCTATCAGCCTTCCTCAATAGAAATAAATCTCTTCAGCCCAATGGGCTGTACTCCAAATTAATAAAAGACAAAGAGGTGCCCCTTATAACCAAAGGAATAGGGCACTATACAGTGAATAAAGAAACAGTATCCTTTGGACCCGATATCACACTTATAATATTCGACCAGTCAATATATTCCATTCAAGCCAATACTTCTTCACTCTTATCTCACATACACACTTGAGGGAATATTGCCATATAACTACCACAGAGAGTCATGAACCATAAAATATACAAAGATGTACAAAGATATATAAATCGATTTATTATAAAAACCAGTGTATCTAAAAAGACGTTTAAGAAACTCAAGGGCAATAAAACCCTATACTATATGAACACAATACATTGCATGGTAAATAGACAGAAATCACAAAGGTTTCAGAGCAAATAATCACATGTTAAAATACAATCCATTTAAAAAAAAACAAAGATAAAACAAATTAAATTGGAATTTGCATGGCGACCCTCTCTTTCTCACCACACTCACACTCCAAATAATGTGTTCTTATTAAAATAGAAACACTAACTACACAGGCATTTCCCATACCAATGTCTCCACATATTCTTCTTATAACCAGAACCTCACAAGGTAAAAAGTGGGAAATAAAACAATTATCTCACCTCCCATAGGTAGTACTAATCGTATCAAGAAAGTACTAGACGGATATAATGTGATGTAATGAAATGAACAGTTTGTCAGATCAGACAAATGCAGTCTGTTGATACTGTGCTGACTATACCTGATGTATTCACTATGAAAATGCTGTATTAACCACTGGCAATTCCTCTTCAGTATCTGTGTAAGTCCATTCAATCCAAGTAAACCTCTAGCAATAAATGCCTTCTGTGCCTTTGCATCTTGACCTGTGAATACAGCGCAACTCAAGCGTTTGACATGTATCAATCTTATTGAAATCAATTTTTAGTAGTAACTCAGAGACCCTGTAAAAACAGCTGGTGTTACCATAATAAAAATTCAGTATGAACCGTCTAATTCCAATAAGCAACCATGAGCCAATGCAGACACCCTTGCACTAGGGTAGCTGCATTCTCTAAAGCATAGGGGGCCTCATTTATGAGTTTTTGCCATAAGGCAGCGCCACATGCCTTCCTGCTGTGCTGGCCTATGGCAAAAGAAAAGGGCAGGAGTGCGCTGTATCTATCAGATACGGCTCATTCTTATCCTTTCCCCTGCACTGGGGCACAATGGGCTTCTGTGCGCCAATGCAGGCACCTTTGCACCATGGTGCAAGGGTGCCCGCATTGCAGGGATGATCATTTTTCTGCAGGAAGGGAAACCTTCCTGCACAAAAACAACCACAAGAGGCTTTTTCCTCTCTCTGTGTGTGCTGCAGAATGCAGCACACATAGAAAAAGGAAAAACGAGGAGAAATAAAGATATTTATCCTCGTTGTGCCTCCCTTACGCCTCCCCTGGGGAGGCGTACGTTTTTGGCGCTGCCTCAGAGATACGATTTCTTGTAAATCTGAGGCAGTGTCAGAAAGCCATGGATGTTGCTGGGAATGACCCCAGCAACACCTATTGCACGCCCCTTTAACGCAGAAAACTGCATTCAAGGGAACGATATTTACAAGGCAGCATTAAGCCAAAACAAGTGGCTTAGTGCTGCCTGGTAAATATGGAGCAGGCTCCTGCGCCACTGGAGCATCACAAAAAGTGACGCACTGGCGGTGCAAGGGGCCCAGGATTTGTAAAGCATGAAGTCCCTTCCCGTACACAAACTATGCCTTAAAGCTTTTCCCATTTTGTGTGTGTGAGGTACAATGTAGCACATGCACAGTAGTAAAGACAGAGAGGAATTAAAACATTTCTCTTCATTGTATTGGCCTCGAGGAGGTGAAGGTTTTTGGTGCAGACCAATGTGTACGATTCTATGTAGATAGGAATTTGCATCGAAACCCATGGGTGGTGCATGGGATTACCCATGCACCACCCATGGAACCCCCCTAGACATAGAGTAGTGCATGGCAGTGAATTGCGATTCTTTGTGTTACTTTGTATACGATACAACGCACATCCAGATTTGTGTGGGAAAGTAAATCTCATGCTAACACTTTGAGTCGGATTTGCATTACAAAAGTACCACAAAGCAGATACAAAGCAATAGTAAGTTATTTATTTGGTAGGATCCCACTATTATACAGCTGCTTTGTTTCCTAACCAGAATTACTTAGGTCTTTTAAGGTAGTTTCTTTTGAAATGGCCTGAGATACTAAAATAAAAGCACCATTATGCATTTTGACTGTATTATCTTACGTATTTAATGGACCCTGAGCGCCCACAAATTATCATTTCTAGCAGGCTAATATTAGGAACAGCATAGGATTGTATTAGAATTTTTTTGATAGACTTGATGACAATAATGGTGTATATTGATATGGTCTGCAATATACTGTTGGAAACCCCTTTTTATGTACTACCCCAAATGTTGTGTAGTAGAGCAATAAGGACAAAAGGTGGTCCTGACATCCCTCCTTAGAAAAACCAAAGAGGCTGTGTGAGAGGCTGGCTCAGTATATGATGTACACTTATGTAAGTGGCCACCTTGCACTGATCCAGAAAAACCCTGTAGGTGACTTTAGTGGTCTTAGACAACCTTAGAAAGCTCTGTAAGTGGTAGCTGTGGAGAGCAGCCTTCAGGCTTAGTCCAGAAGGCGTGTAAAGCAGCTTGTTTTACCAGAACATAATCTTATAGGTATAGATTAAGTGAGAAAGAACCACACAGTGTATTTATAAAAATATGTATTTATTATAAGACACTCACTAACACATACAGATATCTCCTAGCCGGAGATATACACAATGCACACAGTACTTTGCAATAGAAACAGGTAAGTAGCACAGAATACGCAATGGTCCCCAGGGGGAGACCAAACCATATACCAAAATAGTGGTATGCGAACCATGACTCGAGTCAAGACAATAGTCAGAGGATGCAGAAGTGCCCGGGACCCAAGGAACCACCCAAGGTGAGTATCTAGGAGCCCCACGGAGGTCGTGTGCAGTGTAGGAACATGACTGTGTTCGCCGTACAAATCAACGTGTAAGTCGCGGTTGCAATTTTAAAGAAAGAGTACCCTTCCCAGTGGACCCTGAAGAAACCCCGTGGAAGACAAGAGGTTGGAGAGCCACCCCACCCGTGGATACCCTTGGAACCCGGTTTCCTGCACCAGGGAAGCCGGGTGCATAGGTGTGAAGTGGCATCGGAAACTTTCGGCAAACTCAATGGGAGACTTCAGGATGATGCCGCTGCTGGAGAAGGTGAAAGTGTCCGGTGGAACCCAAAGGTGGATTCAAGATGTGAAGAACCTGCATGCAGAGGGGACAGAGTCTATGCCATTCAGGAGTGACCAGGAGGCATGGAAGACGAATGCCCACTGATGTCGGGTGTTGCAGAAGAGCTGACGGTGACCTTGGAACCGCAGCTGTGTGGACCAGGTGACGCTGTGAAAGACTAGGAGCCATACACAAGCTGTCCCAGGTCGGAATGTGTCAAGTCCCAACTATATACTCACTATCCTCAGTACACTCACAGGAGCAGAATGTTGCGGATTCCAAATTCCGCCCACAGGCCTCCACACGAGTTCTGTAGTTACAAGCTCTCGCATGAACCCCATAGGGGGAAAGGGGAAGGGGACAGAGAAGAGACTGCCTTGCTCCTCGGTAACCCTGGGCGTAGCGGGCGTAGTGCCTCTATGCGTATTTCCACAGAGTTTAAAAAAAACTCTGTGGAAATACGCTCCCTCCCAAAGTCTTTAAAAATGTAAAAAAGAAGCCACTTACCTGTTGTCTGCCGCCTCCTCTGCCTGGCCGCTCTCCGTACTGCTCCTCGGTCCTTGTGTCCCCTTCTGTAATTAAAATAAACACTACGTTGTACGTCCGACGCGCACGCGCGTCAGACGTACAACGTAGTGGTTTTTTTAATTACAGAAGGGGACGCTAGGAGCAGGACGGAGAGCGGCCAGGCAGGGGAGGCAGCAGACACAAGGTAAGTGCCTTCTTTTATGTCTTTAAAGACTTGGGAGGCGGGAGGGATCGGCTAACTCCGCTCCGCCACGGAGGCGGAGTTTTTTGCCTACTACGCGTTCGCCACGGAGCGCGGAGTAGGCAAATCTCTGCAAACTCCGCTGGCGGAGCGGAGTTACCCGCCCAGGGTTACTCCTGGGTTCATTTCTTCACCGCTAGGCGCCCACTGTTACTTCTTCAGGCGTAACACTTCAATGTGAACTGCAATTAAAATAACATCATTTTAAATAAACTTCTCTGACTTATTTTCTTGTATTATTTTATTCTCTTTTATTATGCATTCGCTTACCCCATTTTTGATAAGACTTAGCCTCTCTTCTATGAGTCTTTTGGTACCTTTAACTTATGAATTCTGTGGTTTCCTTGACCATACTCAATATTGCAATTATCAGACTGTTTTCAAATATTTCTTTTAACTAAAACTTTAACTTTTTTTTCTTTCATTCAGGTACTTGCGGTTAGAAGACTGGATTCTCTTCTTTGGCGCTGAACTTCCGCAAGTTGAACAGGTGAGTGGAACTGGTTCTCTTTTGAAAAATGCTTCTCACAATTTACACTGTACTCTTATTTATCAAATATAATAATAACCTATCTAACTCCACGTCGCACATGAGATGCTAGCTAACCTAAACTGATTCTAAGAAATGAACTTGAACTACACTAACCCCTGACTGACTAAGAAAATTCCTGAGCTCTCTCTCTCAGATTATTGGTAAAGTGCGCGGCTTCGAACGCCTTCAAAGGTTTGCAAAAGACTAGACCGGCAAACTTTAAGGTCTTTCTCACACGCCCGCAGTGTTCTTTCAGATCACTGCAGCGGGCGCACTCAGTTCCGGACATCGTGTACCCCAATCTGCGTCCCCTGATCCGACTGCAGTAAATTACGGCCACACAGTGTGCCACATGGGCAGTCGTACGGGGACCCTTGACAGTACCCCTCCGCAAGGCCAAGCCTCCTGGCTTGAGTTTACGAGGATACTGACGATGAAATGCTTGTATCAATCTAGGAGCAGGAACGTCAGATTGCTCCTCCCAAGATCTTTCCTCTGGTCCATAGCCTTTCCAATCGATCAGGTAATATGTCTTTCCTCCAACTATTTTTGAATCAAAATTTTTTTTAACCTCCTATTCTTCCTTGCTTTCAATCAGCAATGGTTTTGGAGGTTGAGATTCTTCAAAATAAAGTGACACCTTTTTTAACAGAGACACATGAAAAACGGGATGTATTTTGACTTGCGAAGGGAGTTTTAGTCTGTAATTGACTGGATTTATTATCTGATCTACTGGGTATGGACCTACAAAACGTGGCTGAAATTTTCTATTTCCTCTGAGCCTCAGATTCTTAGTGCTCAACCAAACCTTATCTCCCACCAGCAAATTTGCCCCTGGTCTCCTCTTTTTATTCGCACTTAATCTATAACGTTCCTTTGTTAGAGCCAAATTTCTAGTTGCTGATTCTTGAACCTTTGTTAGATGTTGAACTAGATCCTGTACAGCGGGCACCGTCACCTCTTGAAATGCTACAGAAAAGTTCGGGTGCCGCCCATAGTTTAAATAGAAACGGGTAAAACCAAGTGGGAGCATTTTCCGCATTGTTGTGTGCGAACTCAGCTGTCCAAAGGAGATCTGGCCAATGACCTTCCTGATCTAACAGAAACAACCGTAAGTATTTCTCTAACTCCTGATTGGTTCTTTCTGTCTGACCATCAGTTTGTGGGTGAATACTCTTGGAATACCTGGCCTCAATGCCCAGTCTTTTGGTAAAGGCCTTCCAATAACGGGACAAGAATTGAGACCCTCGATCAGTAATCAGAATCTTAGGGATTCCATGAATCTTAATCAAGTGCTGATTGAATTGCATGGCTAAGTGTGTGGCATTTGGGTTTCCTTTTAAGGCAACAAAGTGAGCCATCTTTGTGTAAGCATCCACCATTACTAATATTGAATTGTACCCCTGACTGGAGGGCAAATCTACTATTAAATCCATTGTGATAGTGTGCCATGGGTGAGGAGGAGTTGGTAAGGGTTGTAACAGACCCTGAGGGGCTCGTCGATCCGACTTTCCTTGTGCACAAGTCTCGCATCCTCCTACATATTGTTGAACATCTTTTGTCAAGCTAGGCCACCAAAATTGTCTCTTAAGTAATTCTTCAGTACGATGCATTCCTGGGTGACCGGCTAAGGGACTATCATGGCAGTCAAACAATGCTTGCTGTTGGAGTTCACGAGTAGGCAAATACAAGGTTTCTGCGTGGTAAGGCAACTGCTGACAAATCTCTCTCCCTGGACTTTCTTAAAGCCACCTTTGCATTTCTTCAAGCGTCATTTCCTTTCTGATCTTTTCTTCTATTGATTCCTTTACAGTGGCCCTGATTATTTTGTTTTCTGGAATGATTTTCAGCTCCTCCAAACATGTTTTCTTCCCTTCAGTATCAATTCTGGATAGAGCATCTGCCTTTCCATTATTCTTGCCTGGTTGATAAGTGATGATAAAATCATAGTCAGCGAAGTATAAAGACCATTGCAATTGTCGGGGAGTCAAGGTTCTGGATGATTTAAAAAATTGTAAATTCCTATGGTCCGCAAATACAGTCACTACATGCTTTGCCCCTAACAGAGAGTGTCACCACTCCTGAAAGGCATCCTTGATGGCTAATAATTCTTTTCCCGTAATATTGTAATTGATTTCAGCCGGAAGCAGTGTCCTTGAACGATAAGCAATTGGACGCAACTGTCCAGTATCTTTATGACGTTGCGACAAGACTCCTCCAATAGCTTGTTCTGAAGCATCAGTTTCTACGTAAAAGGGTTGACTAGGATCGGCATGTAGTAAAACAGGTGCAGAGGTGAAACTTTTCTTTAGAGACTGAAAGGCTTCTTCAGCCCCAGTTGTCCATTTAAAAGGAGTTCCTTTTTTAAAAAGTCTGGTGATTGGTATGACCTTCTGAGAAAAATCCTTTATGAACCTCCTGTAGAAATTGGCAAAGCCAATAAAGTTTTGTATTTCCTTCACAGTTGCTGGTGAAGGCCACTCAAGCACTGCTTCGATCTTCTTCTTGTCCATAGTCAGACCTTCCGGAGCGATGATGAATCCCAAGAAGGGCACAGATCTTACTCCAAAGGCACATTTTTCTAGCTTTGCGTACAAACTGTTTTCTCTTAGTCGCTGTAAAATTCTTTTGACCTGTAACTGATGTTCTTCTTCAGAAGATGAATAGAGCAAAATATCGTCAATGTAAACAATTGCACATTGATCAATAAATTCCTTTAACACGTCATTGATAAAGTATTGGAATGGCACTGGGGCATTGCAGAGACCGTAAGGCATTACCTGATATTCGAATAATCCATATTTGGTTCTGAAGGCCGTTTTCCACTCGTCTCCTTCACGTACTTTGATAAGGTGATAGGCACCCTGCAGGTTTAATTTTGTAAAAATCTGGGCACCTTTCAGTTGATCCAATAAAACTGAAATCAAAGGTAAGGGATAACGATTCTTAGTGGTTATTCTGTTCAGTGCACGATAGTCAATATAGGTCCTCAACTCGCCATCCATCTTGGGAATGAAAATGAGTGGCGAAGAGACTGGAGACTGTGAAGATCGAATGAAACCATTTTCCAAAAATTTGTGCAAACAGTCCTTCAAATACTGATTTTCCTTTTCAGTGAGAGCGTAAATTCTGCTGCACGGTAGATTAGCTCCTGGTTCCAGATCAATTTTACAATCATAAGACCGATGCAGCAGTAGTTTTTTCGCATCTGTTTCATTGAACACATCTGCAAATTCTTGATAATCTTCCTGGAGGTCTGCAGTTAGAACCGTACACACCATTAGCTTGTCCTCGCACAACGAGGAGGCCGGACTCTCTTTCTTGTTTTCCACTCTTTCATGATAGCAATGTTCAGTACAATATTCGGAGTCTAACACCACGGTTCTCTCACTCCAATTTATTGTTGGGTTATGTTCTGTTAACCATGGTAGTCCCAAAATGAGTTGGAATTGGGGGGCGTCGATAAGATTAAATTGTATCTCTTCACGATGACCCTCCGACGTAATTAATTCGACAGGCTCCGTGTGGCTCACGATTGGTCCAGACAATAAATTCGCTCCATCAACTGCCCTTACTGCTTCACTTCTGACCTTCCGAATTGCTTCTAAACCCACCTTGGAGGCGAATTTAATGTCACAAAAATTCCCTGTGGCCCCAGAATCCAACATCATGGTGACTCCCAGAAGGGTCTTTACTGTAAATTTCAAGGTCATAGTTAAGACCAGATGAGGAGCCGAAGATTGTAATGTATTTGCAACTTGATGACCTTTTGGAGCTGTTTCCACATTCGCATCCACCAGTCCAACTCCTCCTACTGGTGGTGCTGCGAGTTTTCCTTCTTGTAGAGTTTTGGCTTCTTTGGGCAGCTTTTAACAAAATGCCCACTTATACCACAATAGAGACAGAGATTATTTTGTCTTCTTTTTTCCTTCTCTTCCTTGTACCAATTTGCATTGGTTCGACTCCCGATTCTTTCTCCGATGTTTTTGTGAAGTCTGTTCATCCTCGATCGAATCTAAGAATACTTGGGTGAAATTCTATCTTTTCTCTCCCTTTCTCTCAGAGAGGCGATAATCGATTTCCAGGACTAAATCAATCAAGGCAGACAACTCAGTGGGACGATTGGGGATTTGTGCCAAGGCGTCCTTCAGCACATCCTTCAAACTTCTCTAGAATAAAGCTGCTCTCTTGCATACAGGCCACTCAGTCTCTACCACAAATTCATTGAATTGCGCTAAATAAGTCAGCAGCTCACGATTTCCCTGTCTTAATTCCAGCAATTCGTTATCTGTTGACTGAGTCACCTTTCTTTGATCAAAGATTCACAAAAATTCTTTTTTGAACTCTTCAAAATCATATAGTATTGGGTCATCTTGCGTGACCAACGGCATCGACCATGAAGCTGCATCTCCACTGAGATAGGAGAGGATAAAAGCAATTCGAGACTGTGCATCTGGAAAGACGGTTGGACGGCTCATGAAATGTAATGAACACTGAGTGAGGAAGACCTGAGCCTTTTGGGGATCTCCACTAAAACGTTCTGGTGGAGCTAGGGGAATGACAGGGGCCAAGGAATGCACTACTTGTGTGGTACTGTCTGGATTCAGGACTGCACTGGTACCTGTCGTAGCTGAACTAGAAGGGGAAGGGTGACAGTTAGCCCCAGAACCCTCACTCCTCAACTTGACTGCCAATTCTAAGGTTTCCCTTCTAGAAGCTTCCATTTCTGTCTTCAGGGCCTTGTTCTCCTCTCTAACCGCCACTAACTCTTGCTGTATTACTTCTAGAATTTTTCCAAGACTCTTCAAATCATCATAACCTTCAGCCATTCTGCTCGGGTGAGTTCACTACGTGGGCACTTCACTCTGTCAAGGCCCAGCTATATACTCACTATCCTCAGTACACTCACAGGAGCAGAATGTTGCAGATTCCAAATTCCCCCCACAGGCCTCCACACGTGTTCTCTAGTTACAAGCTCTCGCATGAACCCCACAGGGGGAAAGGGGAAGGGGACAGAGAAGAGACTGCCTTGCTCCTGGGTTCACTTCTGCACCGCTAGGCGCCCACCGTTACTTCTTCAGGCGTAACACTTCAATGTGAACTGCAATTAAAATAACATCATTTTAAATAAACTTCTCTGACTTATTTTCTTGTATTATTTTATTCTCTTTTATTATGCATTCGCTTACCCCACTTTTGATAAGGCTTAGCCTCTCTTCTATGAGTCTTTTGGTACCTTTAACTTATGAATTTTCTGTGGTTTCCTTGACCATACTCAATATTGCAATTATCAGACTGTTTTCAAATATTTCTTTTAACTAAAACTTCAATTTTTTTTCTTTTTCTTTCAGGTACTTGCGGTTAGAAGACTGGATTCTCTTCTTTGGCGCTGGATTTCCGTAAGTTGAACAGGTGAGTGGAACTGGTTCTCTATTGAAAAATGCTTCTCACAATTTACACTCTACTCCTATTTATCAAATATAATAATAACCTATCTAACTCACACAAGACGCTAGCTAACCTAAACTGATTCTAAGAAATGAACTTGAACTACACTAACCCCTGACTGACTAAGAAAATTCCTGAGCTCTCTCTCTCTCTCAGATCGTTGGTGAAGTGCGCAGCTTTGAACGCTGCCAGCGCACTTCACTGCCAAGTCTGTCCTCGCGCCTTCAAAGGCTTGCAAAAGACTAGAACGGCAAACTTCAAGGTCTTTCTCGCGTGCCCGCAGTGTTCTTTCAGATCACTGCAGCGGGCGCGCTCTGTTCCAGACATCGCGTACCCCAATCTGCGTCCCCCGATCCGACTGCGGTAAATTACGGCCACACAGTGTGCCGCATGGGCAGTCGGACGGGGACCCTTGACAGAATGTCGAGAGTTGAGGTGTCGGTGTCCGGCGGGAGCACCAACAAGCCTTGGCAACTGCAACCAACGTGGAAGTTGAAAAAGGTGTAATGACGGGACCAGCAAGGTCCAGGAGACTCACCACAAGCAGGGGAGTTAGGGCAGGCCCCGAGCAAAGGGGAGCCCAAAGAATTCAAAGGTGATCCTCGACAGGGCCCACAGGCTGGAGGCAATGGACGCAAGAGGACCTAGAGCAGCTTACCAAAGAATCAGGCCCACAGTCGGTGCAAGCAATGCGGTGTGGCCGAAGATTCTGGTCACTGGAGATGCTTGAGGTGGGGGTACTTGGAGTCCAAAGATCTTGATGGAAGGAAGCCAACAAGCCTTTGCAACGGCAAGTTGACGCAGTGCACATGGGTTCGGTTCTGGCAGCTCCGACGAGGGATACTGGCCTCAAGCTTGGTGAGAGGACAGGGCAGGCCTCGAGGGATGTGGAGAGCCACCACCTGTGTTGCTGAGCGTTTCGGAGTCTGTGGGAGCCCAGGATCAGCAGATCGGTCAGCTTAGTTGCGGTGCCTGTAGATGCAGGGAAGTGACTCCTTCACTTCAAGGGAGATTCCTTCAGGTATCTTGGATGCCCACAGGCCTTGGAAGGTTTCCTGTATGGAGCACAGGCACAGACATTGCAGCAGACGAGCAGGACGAAGAGATCAGGAGCAGCAGGAGTCTTCCCGGTTGCCTAGAGCGAAGTCCAGTGTGCCCAGACGGTCGAAGTTGAAGTGGTGCCTGATTCAATCATGTCCCATGGCAAATCTAGGGACCCACCCTCAGGTAAGCCCTTAAGTACCCTAAGGAAAGGGTTGGGACAATTTAGGGTTCCCTCCCAGGGGAGGGGTTGGACAGTGGGGAGGATACTCCCATGTCCTTTGTCCAGTTTCGCGCCAGAGCAGGAGCCGTCCCTGAGATGATTTGAACTGAACTATGTAATGAGGGCACCAAATGTGCCCTTCAAGCAGACTGAGTGGCACTGTCAAGCGCTCCCACGAGGCCTCAATACACTAAACCCTGTCTGGGAGGTGGTCACACCTCCCTGTGACAGGATACCTATTGTTCTGCCTTCCCCTGCTTGAGCTTGGCTCAGCAGCAGGAGAGCAGAATCCTGTCTCTGGTCAACAGCAGCCATGTGGTGTTGTCTGAGTCTAGAAGACTGGCACCGGGAGTACTGAGGGCCTAACGGAGGGCCTTTACAGTGCTTGGAATCATGCCTCCACACCGTTTACAGTGTAAGGGTATGATTCCAACATGTTTGATACCAAACATGACAGGGTTCATTACAGTCAGTTTCGAGATGGTCATTGCGTACTGGCGCGGTGCCCCTCTATATGTTATATGGCTGTCTCACTTACAACCCGGGAGAATGGACTTCAAAGGCTGTAGGGGGGTCCTGCTCATGCAGGGGCACCCTCACACTTAGAACCTAGCACCCTGCCTTCAGGATTGAAAAGGCCTTCTGTAGGTGTGACTTATAGGTTTTAAGTGCAGTGACCCTATATATAGGGAGCTATATCTTTCTTAAGTGGGGTTAGCACCAGCTTACACAGGCTAAAATGGCATGCTTGTAGTGACAGTTTGAATGGTCTCCCATGGGTGGCATTATACATGCTTCAGCCTATGGGGGACCCCTGGGGTACCTATGCCCTGGTTACCTTAGTACCATATACTAGGGACTTATAAGGGTACCTCAGTATCAAATCTGGGATGTACCTAAGTACTTACCATAACAATTTAGGGGAGAAAGCAGAGAGTCTGGGGTCCTGATCAGCAGGATCCCAGTCATACTAGTCAGAAACAGCATAGCACCAGGCAAAAAGTGGGGGTGACCATAAAAGCAGACCCTACTTTCCTACAGGCTGTGACTCTTGAAATTAATTAGCTAAGTCAAGGAAATGGTTTACACATAATTGTTACACAAGAGAGAAACAAATAATCTTCGAGATACACCAGAGAGAAAGACACAACTACTGAATTATAGAGACAAAATCTTATTCATATTCTCTTATTATGAAAATAGCAAAGTCAATAAAACATATGAAGGTTTATCACTAGATGGGCGCTCTAGGAAGAAGTGAAGGAAAAAAGTGCTAATGTGCAAGGTGAGTGAGCGAAGGGAAAATTGAAAAAGAAACAGTTGAAGAACATAGCATAATAATTTTCACAGTGGACACTAGCTGCAATGTTGCTGGAAACAGTAAACCAGTGTGCATGGGTCTGTCTACAAAACAATTATATTGTATTCTTCCATGTCCATTTTACAGAATGATGCTTGTATACTCAGAATGCATCATCCAATTTCGGGTAGGGCTAATATAACGCAATTCAGGCCAAAATCTGAGTGGTGTCGACGTTTCGACCCAACTTAGGCGTTAAATTTAGACCTCCGGGTGAGAGTCTTCATCAGGACAATAGGAAATAAAAGCGACAACCAAAATAAAGTAAAATACAATTAGAGCCTGTCCCCCTTGTGTGTAAGGTCTCATAAAGTCAAAATTAATTAAGTGTGTGGTCTTCTGACCGTTGCAGGCACCCAAATTGGAAGACCAGGCCAGTCCACAGCTCCCGGTAATGGGTGGTCTGTAACATAAATTATATAGATACATGGAAGAGTCATGTCCTGTTTAACCACTATAATGCGTAGAATTACTAGAAAGGGAGTTGCACAAAATTGACTAACCACCGCACTCATGAGGAATAGTTTGGATCACTTAGAGGCTCCATATTCTTAGGTGATGAGTAAATATACAATATGTATCTAGCGAAGTGTGATGCCAATTCAAATGTGGCAGACAAATCACCAATGTTTTCTAAATAATTTAACAAAATGAGGGAAAAGGTCAATCTACTGTGCTCTGCATCCGAGGCTGCCTTGCCCGGCACAAGAACCCACTGTATGCTTGAGTTAGAATAACGTAATGTACCTTGCTGGCTGGCCGTACCAATAATGGTGTACATCGATATGGTCTGCAATATGCTATTGAAAACCCCTTTTTATGTATTACCCCAAATATTGTGTAGTAGGGCAAAAGTGGGCCCCAGACTAGCTTGACAGTAGAAAGTACAATGAACCCCCTTCATTTTCCTGAACACAACAAAAAGATGTAAATTAATAAAAGTGTAAACAGTCAGGCCCTGCATTTAAGCCATGTACTATGTATTCTTGCAGTATTAACAGGCTAGAAAAACTTTTATTAAAAAATATAATTTTATCAAACTAATTTGCGATCTACCAGTGAATTTGCTGTTCCCTTATACACACACAAAATGTCCATGTGGGCCGATCAGCAAATTCCATTAGAAAAATGGTTGCTTTTTAGGTAGAGCATTCAAGACCTTTTGTATATACTTTAGTATATACTTATATGTGTATGTACTTTGTGGGCTCTGGAGATCAGCCCTAGGGCTTGTCTGCTTCCGCTTAGGGACTTTTGTTCTGTTCAACTGTCTCTATTTAACTGTCTTGATAGAAAACGACCAGTAGAGGTCAGTAAAATACCAGAATTGCTTTCTGCTTGTTCAACTGCCTCTATTTAACTGTCTTGATAAAAAACGACCAGTAGAGGTCAGTAAAATACCAGAATTGCTTTCTGCTGAGGGACTTTCTTTTTTTTAATTTTTCTGGCAACTGCCTCTATTTTTATTTTTTTTGGTAGAAAACTACCAGCAAAGGTCAGTAAAATACCAGAATCACTTTAGAATTCTCTAGATTCCAGTCCATAGAAATTGTCTTCCACGAGCACCCGTAGACAATATGTTTTTCAAATCTTGTATTTTCAGTGATATGACCACCGAAGGCCCTGATTTTATATTAAAAACAGAGCTTTGGACCATACCATTTCCCGCTGAAAGGCAATATTTCTCTCCATGTGTTCCCATACCTGGCGTGTCACTCAGTTTGGTGCTTACTTTCCCTCCATGTTAAAGAACAGTAGATGTTTCAGCACCCATGCTAATGTGCTGCAAAGCTAAATACAAATAAGGTCCCAAAGGCGAGACCAATTGCATTGCAAATGCTTGTTTAATTTGTGGGGCAGCATGTGCCTCTCTGGAACTTTCCAAATACTCCCTGCGTCAGGGTAAACTTTCCCTACCTCCTTACTCCCCGACCTTTTTTTTTCCAGGATACAGGCTTCAGTGCCTGGCATCCTCTTATAATCACTCCAGCCAAAAATGTTAGTTGCTGTCAACCAGCTAGATTATCCAGCTCATCGAAACCTCTGAGAATCCACGGATCTAAGGGAAAAAAATGTTCCCGCATACAAATGGATTTGTTTATTTTGTAAATGTATTATCCTTTTCAAAATTATTACATTTGAGGACCTAGATACATATATACACACACATCCACACATGCAAGCATGTGAACACAGTCGTGTGTGTGTGTCTTCGTCCATGCGCTAACGGTAATACAAAATATTATTAAACCTCTATATAATAATTGATAGAATGTAAATAATACAGAAGTTAATTTTATGAAGTGTTTTTTAATGTAAAATAGAAAAAGAAATTGTGTGAACCTTTAAACAATTTTTAATAATATGTAGTACAGTACACATTAAAATTTTAGTCATTTTTTTTTAAACAAAATAGCTACAATATTATTAATCAATAATACATATATATAAGTAATTTTAGCAATGGCAGTGTTAAATGGTGCTATATACATAGTTATTAAAATAAATAACATATAACTAATAACTGTTAACCCATAACGGGGTGCAATTATGTTTGAGGGGGATAAGAGAGACTTTGGGAGAGAGGTCAATTGTTACTGTTTTGCAGGTGGGCTTTTGTAGTAGCTTGTGCCTCCATAAACCCCTCCTTACTTTTCATTAAATCCTTTCTATTTTGTAGTAACTATTCCCTATTTTCAAGCAATTCCCCCTTTGTTCCCCCCCACCTTACACCCAAATCATAGGCTTATGAATTCAGAGATCTCCACCACATTGGCGGAGATCTCAACATAGAAAAGTCTCCACATGTAGGTTTGTGAATAGCAATTTATAGTGCGTAAGTAATACTGCCATACTACTACTTCACAAATTCACAAACTGCAGTTTGTCAATTGGGACCCAAGAGTTCAGGTCTAAGAAAAGCAAAGAACACACAAAGGATTCAATACTAAGAGAATGTGTGTGAGATAAAAAGTGGGTGATGTCGTGAAAGTGCGGATTTCGAACTTGGTGAATAAGGATTTATTAATCAATATACATGGATCTAAAGAGTGGCGCTAGTTGATGAGATCCACGTAGTGTACCAATGTTGTTTGATCAAGGTTCAAGAGCGAGTTACGAGCAGCATAAAAACAATTTATGTCAGTGCTATTTGAATTTGTTGGCAGTATTAGCAATATCACACATTCAGATTTGTGTCAGCACTACTTTAATTTGTTAGCAGTCAAATCTCTTGACTGTACTTTAATTATTTGTGAAAAATATTAATTATTGAAATATTATTGGCAACAATGGAAAATATATTTTCTGGTGCAAAATGGTGCTAACATCAATTTTAGGGGCATCATTTTAGAATGGAACTAGCTAGCAGTGATTCAATAACCCTATAATAAATGCGGAGACTGAAATCTCTAGATAGATATGTAAAATAGCTGTTTGGAATTTTAAGATGATAATAAAAGAAAGGAAGCTGATTTTTGCAAGGAGGTCAAATCTAAATTGAAACACATGGGGAATGTACATTAGAAAAAGGTGACTCTACTGACTAATTTTCTATATTTATGCCAGAATTTGGCCCTGGGTATATGACCACCAAAAGAGATTAAAAAGCTAATACATTCTTGAATTTCTTTTTGAGGGGTTAAGGTGATATGCCTGTGTATTATGGGAGTGATTATAGGTTGAAGAAGAAATAAGGTTGACTTACCTACTCTATTCTTTATTTATATTGGATTACATACATGTCGCAACACTTCGGCTGATTACAAGCTGTGTGGAGCAGAATGCCCATGCCGAATGTGGTTACTCACAATTATTAGGAGGCTGGTCTTCCTGCACTCAGATTTTCTGAATGCATGAACTCTGGCCCAATTTTACCAGCTGTAAAATCAAGCCAGTGAAATCTCTTTGGAAAAGTACTCCATTGAAGCCCAGACCCTTCACCCAGCCTCTGCCGACCATATGCCAAGACACAAGGGAGTCCCCTTGCAAAGCACAATCTTCCCCTTCACTCTTTCAACCCTCTTCCTGCTTTCCTCGCACACATTTGCCACCTGTTCAGAGTAGGAGGTAAATGTGTGCAATACCTTCCCTGCAATCAGGGATTCTATGAGGAATTCCACTGAGTAAATCTGGGTCGGGACATTTTTTCCCCATTCTGAGGAGTTTAACTTGCAATATCAGAAATTCTGTTCAAAGATTCAAAAAAATAATAAAATTACAGCAGTCTGGAATCTCCTTACGGATTTCTTCAAAACTAATAATCTGGGCCATAGCCTTTAGTTTAGAAAGGGAAAAAGAAAATGTCTGCAGATGTGGGAGAGATCTAGGGCCAGATGTACGATGAGAGTTTGCGAGTCGTTTGCGCATGCTAATTCTGATAGGGCCATATATAAACACTACTTTGCGACTTGCAAATAATTTCCCTTCCTAATAGCGAGTCACAAGCCAATTGCGGTCGCAAAACACTCGCAAATTACCACCCTCTTCAAGAGGGTGGTAATGCAGTCACAAATGGGAAGGAGTCCCCAGGGGACCCCTTCCCCTTTGTGACTGGCTCTGAAATATTTTTTAAGGGCAGGCAGTGGTCCAAGGGACCACTGCCTGCCCTTAAAAAATGAAACTAAATCGTTTCATTTATTTTTTTTAAATGCATCCCGTTTTCCTTTAAGGAAAACGGGCTGCATTTAAAAAAAAGAAAAACTGCTTTATTGACAAGCAGTCCCAGACATGGAGGTCTGCTGAGCCCAGCAGGCCACCATCCCTGGGAGGGCCAGCCATTCCCAATGGGGTCGCAAATTGCGAGTGGCTCATTAATAGTCATGAGCCTCGCATTTTGCGACCCCCCCATTGGAAATCGCAATCAGTGTCTCTGACACTGTAGTACATTGCGCCTCGCAATTTGCGACTCGCAATCGAGCGCAAATTGCGAGGAGCAATTTACAAGGGTCGTACATCTGGCCCAAAGAGAGAATATCGGTTTTACGATGCGACAAGCAACATATCTTGAATCAAACAAGATGTCTTTAAATACCTGTGTATAATATGGAGCACATTTCAAACTCTGATAATGGAGAATCAGTTGGAAGCACACAAGAAGAAAAAAATCCTTTCTTCCCTATTTTATAATACTCCTACCAACATGATCATTAACACACTTCCTATCAGATAAAGTTTCAGCAATCACAGCAAAGTAAGTGAATATATGAATATTTGTAGTTGTTGATTGTTTTATGAGACTATAGCATTTGCCACTAAATATAGAGAAACATATGAAGTACTGGCCTTGACTAAGAATCACAAATTACATTCAAGACAGAACGTGCACCAATTATATGAAATGATTTTGTTGGATAAGCACATATCAAACGTGCCATATTTGCAAATTGGTGCACATGCTGTACAACACCAGCTGCCAACGGTGCTGCTATAAAGTAGACAACTGTTACTCAAGAGCGATAGGTGGTGTTGTCGCTTTCTTCCAATAGAGGGCTATTAACTGTTTGGCAGTTCTGAGCATATGTGATGTAAGGCGCCAGTCTGCGTGGGTCATGGCAAGAAGCATTGAGGGCCTGATTCCTAAGATGACCACAGTAGGGGTAGTTGGTATGGGGTAACCTACGACGTCTTTTACATGACTTAGTACTTCTTTCCAATAGAGAGCCAACAATGGGCAGGACCACCATATGTGCAAAAAGTCCCCAATCGCGTGTTGACAACGTCAGCAGTTGGGCAGGGAAGTGGGGAACATTTTATGTAGGCTTTGGGGGGTATAGTACCATCTTGTCATGAGTTTGTATGCGGTTTTCTGCTTTGACACGCTTTTAAATATTTTCGGTGTGTCTCTCCATAGCTGCTCCCATTGCTTTAGGGTGACCTCATCTGTGCTATCTGTTTGCCATTGCGTCTGGTACGTGTGCTGTTTGATCGGGGTGGAGGGTTGTAATACTTGGTAGGTGCGAGAGATCAAGCCCCGTGACCCATTATATGAGTGTACTACCGTCTCAAAGGGGGTAAAAGGCCGGGTCGCCCCTTGGGTGTTCAATAGTGTGTGTCGCCAGTGTCAGAGCTGGAAATATTGTAGTCTAGCCTCATCAGATAGGTGGAATTCTTTTTTACACTGTTCAAATGTTTTAAACTTGTCTCCTTCAAAAAGATCTCGGATTATACAGCACACCCCTTCAGTCCACATCGAGAAAGAGTGCAGTTGCAAGGCCGGGGGCAAATTCGGGTTACATGCCAATGGTGTATTGGGGGAGGGAAAGGAGGTGAGGCCACTGGAAACTGCGACCTTGTCCCAGATTTCTAGCACTGTCTTCGTGGGGGTGGCTATGTATGCGCTACGCAGTTGAGATCCCCATGGAAGCCAGGCAGGGTCCCACAGTGGTCTGCAGGCCACTGCCTGATCCATATGAAGCCAGTGCTTCTCACTCTCGCGAACTACCCTTCCGAGACGTATCAGAGGTGTGACGCCCAATAATACTCTAAGTGATTGGGAAATGCTGGTCTACCTCTTTTTTTTTTTAAGAGTTTTATATAGCGCGAACTAGACCTGAGACATCGGGTATCAAGCTAGCCTGGCTGATGAGGGCTGTTAGCCCGAAACCGGTCCCAGGATGCTTGATTCCGGTCCAGGGAAGACATGGCTTGGCAGTTCGGTCTGGACTGTTCCCATGAGGCACAGGGTCAAGACTGATTTGCATATAGCTGTGTCTGAACTGGGGTGGCAGAGTGAGCTAAAGAATGATGATGGATTCAACCCAGATCTGTGACTGGGGGTGAGTGTTTGAAAAGTTTCAGCACTCCGTCCATCATCTCCTTGTGTTTGCTTTGTTCGCCCTAAGTTGGCAGGGTATGCCCAGACGTGGGTCCCTTGCTCACTTTGCGAATGGATTCAAGCTAGCCTGGCTGATGAGGGCTGTTAGCCTGAAACCAGTCCCAGGATGCTTGATTCCGGTCCAGGGAAGACATGGCTTGGCAGTTCGGTCTGGACTGTTCCCATGAGGCACAGGGTCAAGACTGATTTGCATATAGCTGTGTCTGAACTGGGGTGGCAGAGTGACCTAAAGAATGATGATGGATTCAACCCAGATCTGTGACTGGGGGTGAGTGTTTGAAAAGTTTCAGCACTCCGTCCATCATCTCCTTGTGTTTGCTTTGTTCGCCCTAAGTTGGCAGGGTATGCCCAGACGTGAGTCCCTTGCTCACTTTGCCACTGGATTCAAGCTAGCCTGGCTGATGAGGGCTGTTAGCCCGAAACTGGTCCCAGGATGCTTGATTCCGGTCCAGGGAAGACATGGCTTGGCAGTTCGGTCTGGACTGTTCCCATGAGGAACAGGGTCAAGTCTGATTTGCATATAGCTGTGTCTGAACTGGGGTGGCAGAGTGAGCTAAAGAATGATGATGGATTCAACTCAGATCTGTGACTGGGGGTGAGTGTTTGAAAAGTTTCAGCACTCCGTCCATCATCTCCTTGTGTTCGCTTTACATGAGCACCAGTTTCGTTACAGATGGACACATTCATTTTTGTTAGGCACAGGGGGATTAAGTGATTTGCCCAGAATCACAGGATGTTGAGCGTTGTTGCCGAGAATCGAACCCAGTTCCCCAGCTTCGAGGTCGACCGCTCTAGCCGTAAGGCTACATCCTCTCCCTCTGTCTCGAGGTAACATGAGGAGCTTGTTTGGAAGTCTTGGATGCTTTCCACCCCATATGAAGTTGGTTAGGTCTCGTTGCAAGCTCTGTATGGAGGCTTGCGGTATCGGAGTGGGAAGCGTTTGAAATAGATATAATATTTTTGGTAAGACATACATTTTAATTGCATTTAGCTGTCCCAGTCATGAAAGCGGTAGCGAGCTCCAAGTTCGCAAATCCTCGAGCACTGCCCTCCTATAGTCCGGCCAGTTTGCCTGCTTCCATGTAGACAAGGTGGAGGTTAGATTAAGCCCGAGATATCATATCGAGTGTGTTGCCCATTGGAAGGGGGTGAGAGATTGCAGTTCCGGGATATCTTCATTGAGGGTTGTCAAGTTCAGGGCCCATGATTTAGCAAGGTTGATTTTAAGTCCAGAGGCAGCTTCGAATGATTTTAAGATTGTTATTAGAGCCGGAAATGAGGTATTGGGTTCCAACAAGGTGAGTTGGAGATCATCTGCAAACAATTCTATCTTGTGTTCGGTATCCCCAAAAGGGATGCAGCTAATATTTCCTGATTGTCAAATGGCTATGGCTAATGGCTCTAACGCAAGAGCAAAAAGCAGGGGGGAGAGTCGGCAGCCCTGTCTGGTGGCCCTGCGTATGTGTATCGATTGCGTGAGCTGACCATTTACCCTAACCTGCGATTTGGGAGAAGCGTATGACACCATAATTCTGGAGACCATTGTCGGCCCCAATCCTATCTTCTGGAGGACCTCCCGTAGGAAGTGCCAGTCCACCTGATCTAATGCTTTTTCAGCATCAAGAGAAAGTAGGTAGGCGGGGATACACCGGCGATGAGATTTTTCTACCAAGTGAGCTAGCCGACGCACATTATCTGCCCCTTGGCATTGTCGAATAAATCCAACATGATCAGGGTCAATCAAGCCTGGGAGATATGGCTCTAGGCGATTGGCTGGGATTTTTGTATAAAGTTTAGCGTCCGTGTTAAGGAGCGCAATAGGTAGGTAAGATGAGCATAGAGTATGGTCCTTGCCAGGTTTGGTAATGAGTGCTATTTCTGCCTTGGCCATTGTGGATGTTGGGCCAGTAGTGTCTGTGAATGAATGAAAGAGTTGCAATAATTGGTCCTGTATTTGCGGAAGGAACATGCAGTAGAAATGCACCGGCAGGCAATCTGGTCCCGGTGTGTTACTGACTGGCAAATCCTTCAGAGCTCGTTGGAGCTCTTCTAGTGTGATTGGCGCCTCAAGGAGTTGTGAGTGTTGTTTGTCTAGGGGGGTCTAAGGGCAGTTAGAGAGTAGTGAATGTATCTCACCCGGGGGTGAGAGGCATCTATCGTATAGGGCAGAGTAGAAAGTGTGAAAGGCTTTAAGCTTATCCTGTTCAGTTATGGCCCAGGTGTCTTCTGCGATTTTGACTTTAGCGATGTGTGCCTTTGCCTCCCTCTGCCTCAGCCTGCGCGCCAGGGTAGACCCCACCTTGTACCCCCATCATAATACCTTTGTTTCAGTGCCAGCAATGTTCGTTCTGCCCTGTTTGCCCTATGTGCTCTCAATTGACCCTGAAGCATAGCAAGGCGTTGTTTATAGACTTTAGAGGGTGCCGAATGGTCCAGCTTCTCCAAAGCTTTTATGTTGCTAGCTAAATTAGCCTCTACTAATTGAGCTTCTCGACTGCGCGCTATCGCAATGGACGTAATGACGCCCCTGGTGGTTGCGTTGAAGGTGTCCCATAGGACAAGGCGAGGGGTCAGGGAGGTCGTTGCATGTAAAACAGGCTGAGATCGCTGTCCGCAACGCTGCCACGTCTACAGGATTGCGCAGTATATGGGGGGTAGTCGCCATCGAGGGTTAGGGCGGGTTAGGTTTGTGTGTTTTTGCAGCAGTAACTCCAGGTGGGCATGATCTGAGATGGAGATGCCGGACATAGAGACAGATGTTGTGTCTCGTGCAAGTGAATGGGAGAGGAAGAAATAATCTATGTGGGAATATGAGCGTGAGAGTAGTAGGAGTAGTCTTGCGCGTCTGGAGAGTGATAACGTCAAGCGTCTATAAGGCCTAGGTCAGTGAGGGCTCGCTTCAATGCAGCAGACATCGCCCCAGCTCCCTGAAAAGAGCTAGTGCTACGGTCCAGGTCAGGGTCTCATGCCAAGTTGAAATCACCACCTAGTATTAATTGGCTCCCTTCATACGTCACTTGGTCTCTCAGTAAATTTCTAAGAAAGAGGTCCTGCGCTTGGTTGGGTGCATATATGTTGAAAAGGGTGAGAGGTTGTGTCCCATGTTGGATGTCAATTTTGATGTACCGACCCGCCCTGTCTTTCACTACCCATGGTTTACCTCAACTTATCCCTACCTTGCACAGTATTGCTACCCCAGCAGTCTTAGTTGGGGAGGATGCCCAGTATTTTATCGGGTACCTGGGATGGGTCATACAATGCGTATCTGATTTCAGGAATTGTGTCTCCTGTAGAAATATGATATCCGGGTTTTGATGGAGGAAATAGCGCCAGATCTGGCTCCTTTTATTGGGGGCGTTGAGGCCCTTTACATTAAGGGAGAGGATTTTGACTCAAGGAGTGGTGCCCATTATTGGAGTGGGGTGTGGTTGCTAGAGATGTAGGGTTGGTCTATGTCGGGGTTGATCCCAAGTGGTGGCCGCCTCCCCCCCCGAGGTTGTCGGTCGTGAAGATGGTTTAATATTATCAGGGGAAGGGGGAAGATCTGAATGGATCCGTGAAAGTAAAAGCCAGGGCCCATTCCAGTAGATAAGAGCCTCAATGAGTCCCACATATCGTATATTTCCAGTCATAGGTACAGCCCGTGTCAGATTTGTTTTCCTCCCTCACCCCCGGTTAGAATGGAACAGGGAAGACGAGGGAGGGGAAAAAAGGAAATCAATAACAGTAAGAGGCCAACAGGGCCAACAAGCTCCATTCCAGTCCAAGAATGGCCTCAATGCTGGAGTAAGGGTCATTCCAGAGATGTCACTCTCTTAGGGGTAGGATTGGTGAGGGCTGGCAAAAAAGGAAGGATACGTCTCAATTCAAAGGTCCCATCTCCTGCTGCCAGCCTGTGCCTGGGCAAGAGGGAGGACCCCTCATTACGTTCAATCTTGTATTCCTTGCTGGATTCTGGGCAAAGATAAGTCTGAGGACAGTAGAAGGTGTCAGAGTTTAATTGTTGATTTCGCCTGTATAGTTGTTCACAGATGCATAAGTTCTAGATATTGTCCCTCCATACTTATAGCGGGTGCGCTAAGCTCATGGCTTGTTCAGGATATGCAGGGAACACATAGTTCGGGTATTTCTGGTGGGTATGTAATGTTATTCAGAGGCCGCTGAGGAAGGGGTGGGTGACTTCTTAGCTTCCATGGTTCGGAGGTGTTGTATGATGTCTTGCTTGGTTTGTGCGGAGGACTGTTCCCTAGCCCTGGTCCCCCGTCGCGGCCTAAACACCTTGGACCATTCCGGGCATGCAGGTTTCCTAGTTGAGGGGTGCTGAGGAGAGAGGCTGGCCTCCCTAGAAGGCATAGAAAGCTGTAAGAGTTTTTTGGCTTCCTGTAAGGAGAGTATTTCTCTGCGTTTGCCCTCCCAGGTGAAAATTAAGGCAAAGGAATGACCCCATTGATATTTAATATCCAGATCACATAGCTTGTCTGTGATTGGCTTAAAGTCCCTATGGCATCGCAACATTACTGGGGCGATGTCTCGATAAAGTTAGATAGTGTACCCCTTGTGTGCTAGTTAAGACTTACTTTGTGAGGCCTTCAATATTACTTCTTTTTCCGTGAAGAAATGTACCCGTGTAAGGATGTCTGGCACAAGTATTTGGTGTCCCCGGGGTGTGGCTACTCGATGTGCCCTATCTAAAGCAGGTGGGGAGACATTATCATCATCTCTAATTTCGTGGAGCAATTCTGCTTTAAACATTATGATGTCTGGGCCCTCCGCTCCTTTAGGGATGCTTCTGCTTCTATTTTTCAAATCCTCCTGCTTTATCTGGAGTTCAATATGTTGATCTTCTAATACAGACATTCGCTTCCAGAGGTTTTCTTGCTCTTCTGTCCGAGTGTCTACAGTACGTTCTAAGTCGTCGACTCGTTCCCCAATCTCAGTGATATCTTTCTTCAGTTCTTTGAGGCATGATTTAAATTCAGTTTTGAGAGAGCCAATCTCTGATTTAATTTCTTCGAGGAAGGTATTCATGTAGGCTTGTGTGAGCGGTTCAGTCGTCACTTCTGACAAGGACACCATAGGAGCAGCGGTCGGAGGGCCAGACTTGTGCCACAGGAAGGTAACTGGATTGTGTTTGGTCAGGCTTGGGGTAGTGTCCTTACCCGCTTTAGTGCGCGGCATGTTCCATGGGATGTGTCCCCCTTCAATTACAGCCAGGTCACTTTCAAGGCTCACTGTCTCCAGGCGTCTGTCTCAGCCCCCGTATCCCTAGTAACCATGGGCGTAGTTCGCGTAGTAGAGCTACGCGAAGTGCACTTCGCACTACGCGAACTGCGTAGTGCGGTAGGAAATGCTGTTCGCGATGATTGCACAGTGCTGGATGCTTGTCCGCACTGTGCAATCATTGCAAACGGCATCTTGCACAGTGCAAGCGCTCGTTTTCTGCCGCTCGAGTAGATTTGTACTCGAGCGGCAGCTTTCTCAACGCGGACTGGTAGTTTCTCATCGCGAGCGGTCGCGAGCATACGCGACCACTCGCAATGAGAAACCTGACCTCCCCGCGTTGAGAATCTCGCCGGGAGGTTTATTTTCCACGCTCGCGATCGGCAACTTGATGTTGCTGATCGCGAACGAGGAAAAAGTCTCGCCGGGATGTCATTTTGCTCGCTCGCGGTCGCCAACTTGACGTTGAGGACCGCGAGCAAGCAAAAAATGACCGCTACGCAACGCGTGTTTGCACTGTGCTACGTGCAATTCGCGTAGTGCGAAGTAGCGCAAACTTCGCAAACTACGTGAGCGTAGCGTAGTACTTCGCCCAGGGTTAATCCCTAGCAAGTAGTGATTGGTGCGGTCGTCCAGCTGCGTGATGCACTTAGGAAGGTCGCGGCCAGATGTTCCAGTGGCCTCGGTCTGGTTCTGAATGTGCTAGGGCTCAGCAGGATTCCGTGCCCCGGCGGCCAGACAGGGCCCGACACGGAAGAGGGGCACCCCGCTCGGGTTGACAATGTGTTGGCGAAGTTAAGGGTGAGTCAGGCTCAGGCAGGGGATCCAAGAGTGTCACTGAGGCTGCCAGGGGGGGGTCAAATCTCAGTCTGTTATAGAGTGGGGGAGGCTATGTCGTGCCTCAGATGCTAAGGGGGAGACAGGGAGGACCAATGCCCGTTGCACGATCCTGCAGTCGAACCCCCCCCGTGTTCAGAGGTGCGACCCGCACTCAAACAGGGATACTCCACTATGCAAGGGCCCAAGCTGATGGACTTGGCAGCAGACCCAGGGTACTAGTAGAAAGTGTATGGAGAGGGGTAGGGATGCAGTCCCTCTGCTCGAACTAGCAGTCGATCACCCCTTACCTTTTCCGGGTGGTCAGCTTTCCGCAGAGTACCCCTGTCTCTCGAGGTTACTGGCCCAAGCCACCTAGACCGCCTCCCTTCAAGGTGTAATCCTGGACTCTGCACCAAGCCTCACTCCCCCGGTGGTTGCCCACTGTATTCCCGGGGTTCAAGGATTCTATCCGGTCTCTCTGCGCGAGACGTTGGCCCACACTCTAAACAGTAAATAGCACAGGTCTATGGGGCGATGCCCCTATCATCGGGATCGTTACCTTTTTTGGAATCAGCAGGTTCTGGCTGGGCCTTCGGAACTGCCCAGCGAGCGTCCAAAACCTGATGTTGATCAGCAGGCAGGGGGGCCTCCAATCGCCCATCTTCCCCTACCAATGACTGATCCTAGATTTATTTAAGTGCGCACGGTGGGCCTAGTCTGAGCGCCAATAGCCGTGTAGGCCTCCCCTAGGCCGCTGGGCCTTCTGAACAGCCAGGTAAGCATTTAAAAGCTGATTCCGGTCAGCAGGCGGGGGAGCTCAATCGCCCGTCTACCCCAGCCGATGTCCTCTCCTGGGAGTGCTTAAGTGTGCCGCGGGCCCAGCCCCAGCGCCGATAACTGCTTAGGCCGCAGGTCTCCTACCTCGCATGATGATGGTCTCGGAGCCAGGCACCTCGCCCAGGCTGGGCCCGCCTACCCGCCGCAGGACTCCAGCACCGTCACCTGGTAATCTCTCTGGGGCACGAGGATCATTTCTCGCCGAAGCCCCCACTATTCATTGCTCTTTAGTTCCTCGGAGGAAAGGCCCCTTACTCTGCCTGAGGCCACCGCCAGGCCCCAGGGTCGCAGACAGGAAGTCGCTGATCTCTGCTATGGAGGCACCGGGATCACCCCAGAGCGCTTCCACTGATGGTGTGGCCTTGGTCGATTTGCCTCCCATGGTCCGCCATGCCGAAGCAGCCCACCTATGCTGGACAGTGGGGCCTCCAGAGCGCGCCCCGCTCAATGGCACCCCTACGGTTCTCAAGATGGTGGCTGTGGCTCCGTAGTTGGCTCCATCGTGGAGATCCACTATGGAGCTCGATCAGGGGATGATGCATCCCCAAGCTGTTCTCTGCCCCGTCAAGTGTGTATAAGGTGCCTTCGGGAGGGGCACCCCAATGCCTCGATGCTGTAGACATGGCTTTAATAGGCAGCGGTGTCATGGAGACCTCTCGGAGCACTTCCTACTCCATGCGCTGCTAGGCCACGCCCCCCCCATGGTAAGCATTTTAAAGCATCCCTGGATCACCAGGCTGAGAGAATTGGGTTCTAGACACCTTGTTGTTCCCAAGAGTGGGGATGCGAGTGGCAATCTCTAACCAGCATTGCACATAAAAGACACGTTGAAGCTGAGAAGCTATGACTTGGGGTGTACATGCTGCATGAAGACTGGTGCAGGAGACAGTGCTGAGATGGGGATCTGATACAAAAAGCCTCCAGGGTGAGACAAAAAACTTTCAGGCTTCCTGATTATCTCCTGGGGGTGATGGTGGGGCACAGTGAGCCTCCATTTATTCAATGCAGAGAGGAGGAGCTGCTGGCGGTGGATCCAGGACTTGAGGTGGCATGAGCAGTTCACATACAGCAATTCATCACTTAGTCAACAAGGTTGATTGCTAGGGTGAATCACAGAAGGGAAAACGGATCCTAACTCAGAACAGATTGTGTGGGTGGATGTGCAAGGGCAGAATGGAGACAAATCTGAGGAGGAGATGGCGAGATTGGCACTGAGTGGGCATTAATGGTGGAAATAGTGGCTGTGCAGGTGGGGGCCTGGTACCGGTACACCACCGGAGAATGGGCTGAACAGGTGTGAAGGTAGCGTGAAACTGTATACAGACAAGATGATCGCGGCCACCTCCTTTCATCTTATTCAAGCCAGGGAATTTTGTTGAGAAAGTCTCCTTTTCAACGCTTCATGCTGAGACTTGCAAGGTATGCTCTCTTCAACGTTTATGGCCACATGAACTCTCAGAACCTCATGGCATGATTTGGGTTCGTCCAGGCTGAATGTTGTTTATTTTTTTTCTTACAACTCACTCATTTTCACAGCCTTACCTAATGACTCTGTGGAACTTTTCTTAGCATTTACATTTTTCTCTATTTGGGGAGACGGAAGATTGCTGTTCCTATTTCAAGCTTGTAAAGTGCGGCTAAGGTCTTCGTAAGCTTTCTCCGAAGGTGAATGGCTTACACTGGTAAAAGCACCTTGCTCATTACATTACTCTAGAGGTACCCTGGATCATTCATCTACTGGTCAATCTGCCATCCTAAGGGGAGATTGAGGAAAGCTGATTCCTGTATTGAGCCTGCGAAACAAAAGAAATGTATTAAAAATTCCACAGTCTTTTCGAAATTTGCAGCCATGGAAGCTTCCTCAGCAGCCTCTTCTCCTAAGAATGGTACTATGTCTGATACAAACTCTGGCTCATCGGCCTTGGGGAAAGTTTCAACAAAACGTCTCAAGAAAGACCCGCCTTCCCCTGCAAAATCTCCTCCTCCTACTTCTATGGACCTGCTGCTAGAAGAAATTCGAGCCTTACGTCCTTTTATGGAGGAAACAAATAATAAATTGCAATACCTTACCGACAGATGGTCTCAAATGGATGAGCGCTTGGTGGCAGTGGAACGCAACATCTCTCTTCTCAGTGACACTGAAAATAAAGTCACGTCTCTCCAGACTCAAGTTTCGTCTCTGCAAAAGCATGTTGAAGAGTTGGAGAATCGAAACAGAAGAAATAACCTTCGTATTTTTGGACTGCCGGAAAATGTGGAGGGTTCGGATCCTCTCACCTTCTTCAAGAACTTTCTTCCAGAACTGTTAAAACTTCCTGAAGATACCTCCTTAAACATACAACGTGCTCACCGACTGGGTCACCTGCCTGCTGTGGTCTCTTCTTCAAGACGTCCAAGAGGAGTTATCTTATATTTTTTGGAATATACGGACCTTCTCAAAGTTCTTTCAGCGGCAAAATCACTCAATTGGATCTCTTGGTCCGGTCACGCTTTGTTCGTCTCCCAGGATTACGCCAAGAGCACAGCTGACAGACGCAAGGAATTTCTCAGCATGAGACCAGATCTCCGTTCATTGGGAGCACGCTATGGTCTTTTCCATCCTTGCCTTTTTAAAGTTACGTACAGAAACAACACGATTTCCTACGAGGATCCCAGCAAGTTGAGAAGCTTTATAAGTTCTTGCAAGATAGAGACAATGGATACTTCGAGACCTTCGTCTTCCGTTTCAAATTAATACTTCAAGATTTCGCTGACGTTCAGACTTGTTCATTCCTTGATTGCCATAGAGTTGTTGGCGTTGTTTATATACTCTTTTAATGTCTTGTTTTGATGTTTTATTTGATATTCATAGTTAACATGTTCTCTATATTTCCCCCCCAGATACCCTATTATCTGTGCCTGTTATTGTTCTACATCTCGTTGGTTGCGATGGTTCGTGTGTCCCGTCGATGGAGTTCGGATGTGTCGTCCTTCCATGTGGTTTCTCCCCCCCCACCCTTCTTTTGGAATTTTGTAGGTATGAGTTTTTCTTTGTTTATTTTTATTTTTGTGCCTATTTTTGTCTCCTGTCCCTTTTTTCATATATCCTTTCTTTTCCTATCCTCTCTCTGTATTCCTCATCACTGTTTTCTTTGGTCATCCTACTTTCTTTACTATGTTAATACTGATGGTCAAGCAACTTTTATGATACTTACCTTCTTATTCGGAATTACATGGTATGTTCTGTGCTACTTCTTTCTTGCGTATATTGTAATTTATCCTCTTTTCGCACCAATGTACTTATGTCGTTGAAAATCATTTCATGGAATGTACGAGGCTTAAACTCCTCTATCAAAAGACAGCGAGTTCTAACACACATATCGAAGCTTGGTGCTGACATAGCTTTACTACAAGAAACTCACCTCACTGAGAAAGACTCTTTGAAACTGAAAAGAGTTTGGGTGGGCTCTGTTTTCTTCTCCCCGGGTGATGGTAAGAGAAATGGAGTTGCTACACTTTGTCGTAATACTTTGAAGCTCAAATTACTTTCTGAAGAACATGACGACGCAGGTCGATGGTTGTTTACTGATTTGATGATTGGGAAAACTCCTCTTTCTCTTTTTAATATTTATGCTCCAACTTCAGGTGACTCTTTATTTTGGTCTAACCTCACAAAAAATCTTTTACATCACCCTCACGATAACTTCGTCTTGGCAGGGAATTGTAACCAAATTATGGACCCCTTTATTGACCGTAGTTCCTTAACTTCCTTCACACAAAACAAAGCTCACAAACTTTTTATGCAAACTATTAAACAACGTAAATTATTAGATGCCTGGAGACTTTGCAACCCTGTCACAAGAGAATATACCTATTATTCACCAATGCACCAGACTTAGTCACGTATCGATTATTTTTTTATTTCCCATAATATCTCACAGTCCTTACAGTCCGCTGAAATAGGTTCTATTTTAATTTCAGATCATGCACCAATTTCCATTTAATTAGATATTCTCAACAAACCCAGTCTACCTATTCGTTGGCGTTTTAACAATTCCCTACTTCTTGATCCCAACTTTACCTCCTCCTTTACTTCCTTTGTGAATGAATACTTTAATTTAAACGAATCAGATGATATACCTTTTCACACCATCTGGGACGCCTTTAAGGCAACAGCAAGGGATTTTATCCTTAACTACATCTCCAAAAAGAGACATATTGCTCGGAAAAAATCCACTGACCTTTTCGCAAAAAATAATAATTTAGAACACTCCTATTTTACTACCAAGTCCAAAGACTGTCTAAACAAACTTATTGACACCAAACCTAAATTCAATAAAGAATCTACAGATAATGCTTCATTATATCTTTTAAAATCCAGCGCAAAATGTTACGGGGGACAGAATAAATCAGGCAAACTCCTAGCTAACACAATAAACTTAACATCGAATCAATCCTAGACTCCCAACAAATTCTTACATTTAAAGACACTGAGATCTTAGAGGAATTTTATCACTTTTACAATTCTTTATATACACCAGATACCTCTCCCTCAGATTCTCAAATTAAAGATTATCTCTCCACTATAACCAAAACTTTTGATACACAATTAAACCTTGACCCCTTAGATCTGGACATCTCACAGGATGAATTACACAAAGCACTACGTACACTTAAAAAGGATAAAGCTCCATACCCTGATGGATTCACTGTGGAATTTTATATACATTTCTGTCATATACTTCTCCCAAAAGTGTTAACTCTCATATCTTCTTTTCTACACAAGGGAGAAGCCTCTGGTTCTTTCCTTGAAGCCCTGATTTGCCTCATCCTCAAGGAAAACAAAGATTTGCATTATTGTAAGAACTATAGACCCATTTCCTTGGTGAACATAGACTATACATTTTTTTCCAAAGCCTTGGCTATGAGACTGGACTCTTACCTCCCAGATCTTCTAGGTAGGGAATTCTTTGACATTCTATCCAAATCCTCCCATTCTTCCGAGTTTCTTGCGGCAATAGCCTTGGACGCGGAGAAAGAGTTTGATAGAGTCCATTGGCCTTTTTTATTTCAATCTCTCAAATGGTTTGGATTTGGTCCTAAGATTATTTCTTTCATCTCTCTCCTCTATTCTAATACCAAAGCAGCAATCTATGTTAATAACATCTCTTCCCCTTATTTCACTTTAGACAGAGGGGTGAGGCAAGGTTGCCCCCTGTCTCCTTTTCTCTTCAATTTAGCTTTAGAACCCTACCTCTCTAGAATACGTCAAAACCAGGAGATACATGGTTTCAAATCTAACTCATTACAAGTGAAACTTGCAGCATACGCTGATGATATCCTACTTTTTTCCTCAGAACCCCAATCTTCCCTTCCTGCCTTCATGCAAGAAGTTACCTCATATTCTCTTATCTCTGGTTATAAACTAAACAATGATAAATGCGAAATCCTACCCTTAACTAAATTTACGTTTAAGGAAGATTTTGCCAGCTCTAATTTTACTTGGAAGTCCAAACACATAAAATATTTAGGTTTGCACGTCACCTCGTCAATTAAAACCTCCATATCCACGAATTTAGAAAACTGCCTTTCAAAGCTGATTGATTTGACGAGCAGGTGGCACCCTCTTTATTTGTCATGGTGGGGGCACCTAGATACTAGTAAAATGATGCTATCTCCTATTATTCTTTATACTATTTCTTACATCCCACTGGCTATATCATCTAATTCTTTCAAGAAAATCAATACCATACTTTCTTCTTTTATTTGGAATAACAAGAAAGCCCATATATCTTTATCAAAACTTATGCGTCCCAAAGGTGAGGGATGCGTTAATTTCACCGATTTTTCTAAGTACCATAAGGCATTTTTGTTATGCCAACTCTCCAATTGGTTCTCAGATCCTCCGGGGACTCCACCTCTTTGGGTGTCACTTGAACAGTCTTATTTATCCCCATTTTCCTTCCAAGAATACTTATCATTCACTCGCAAACCCCAACATATATCTACTCCCATTCTTAAACATTCATGTCACTTATTAGACTCTGTCCTATCATTCATCCCTAACAGTCGCGAAATGTTCCTTAAATCCGCTATATGGCACAATAAATTTATATTGATCAAAGTTAAACCTTTTTGTTGGAAAACTTGGAGACAAAAAGGCTTAAAATTGGTAAATCAATTATTTGAGGCTGACAAGGTGATATCTTTTCCCCAGGCCAGTCTCCTATTCGACTTTCCTTTCTCATTCCGAAATAAATACCTATTATTATATGAGGCTCTATGCACCACCTTCAATTTGTTTCCCTTATCTCCCTCGAGTATTTCCCACAGCACCATTCATTTCCATAATCTTCTCTACACAAATCCTAGAGCTTCCACCATTTACTCTTTTTTACAAAAGTCCAATAATATTAGAGACAAAACTAATGTAGAATTAGCTTGGGAACGGGACCTAGCAATGGCTTGGTCAATTTCCACTTGGTCTAGAATTTGGTCTAAACTCAGAAAACCTCTAGAGCTGCTAATACCACCCAAACTCTTTTCTTTATATATAATAGGCTCCTCATCTCTCCCATAACCCTACATAAAATAAACAAGGATTTGCCGGATAATTGCTGGTCTTTCTCCCTAGAACAAGCTGATTTAAAGCATATACTCTTTACCTGTCCTTTTGTTCATGATTTTTGGAAGAAAGTCTGGAAACAAATAACAAAGATTTTTGACTATGTAGCTCCTTTTACCCTCGTTAACATTATTTTAGGTTCCCTATCAGACGACTGTGATAATTGTTTCTTAAACACACGAATTTTGGACTTGCTCTTAGCAGTTGCTTTTCAGCAAATCACAAAAAATTGGAAAGACTTATCCAAATTGTCCTTCCAGGCTTGGTGGTATGCAGTCTGTCATAATCACAGATTGGATACAGCGTTTGTATACCCCCCTTCTCTTGCTATGAAACGACTTTTATTGTGGTCCCCGGTCACTCAATTCATTGATAGGAATGTGAAACTTTATAATATGCGATCATCTGCAGTACAAGAAGTTTTGAAGCCTCCTTGACATTCCATATTATATGATTGTTAATATTATGTTTTACCTAACAAATATATTTGGTTAAAAATGTAACACTGCTTACCCAATTCTACCTAACTTTGATGTAAGTTCCCCCTTCTTTGTTCTCTAATGCTTTATTTGCTTGATTTGTATGACCTCTATTATACTATGTATCATTTACTCTAATAAAATCTTCTTTTAAAACTTTTAAAAAAACAACACAACTCCTGAGTGCAGTTAAAGATACCCCATAATCCCTGAAAGCCAATATCAAACTCAGGAACGATCCCAAAAAGTCTTGCATGCGGGAGGCCTTCAAGTGAGCTAAGCCCATTCTAGCTAGTGGGGACTGTATCGAGAAGGGATCACAGACCAGACGTTTGCACAGAAGAAAGCAGTCTGGTGACTACAATGGAGAGTGAAGGAGAGTGACCTGACAAACTAACCACTACATACAAGCAATCTTCAAATCCTGCATGAGAGAACAGTAGTACATCAAGAGAAAAAGGGATAGCTGGAAACACAGGCAGACTGGAGTTGTCAGGCAAAGAGCTCCTGCAACAATCGAAAGCAAAAATGACAAAGAATTACAAAAACAGACCCAAACATGCCACTAGCCTGATGGATCCCAGACAGACCCAAAAAGAATTGAGATTGCAAAAAAACAAATTAATAAAATGGATTTGGGCATCATCAGGAAAAACTTCAAAAACTGCTTCAAGGAACCAAAATGAGAGGCAACCTTGATGGAATCAAGAGTAGATGACCTGGAAAGGATGTAGATTACCATTTAAAAGTGTGACTCCAGATGTGGGGCATTATTCATGGCCTTCAAGACCATGGCAAGGCACTACTACTGAAACAGGAAGACCAGGAAAACAGATCACAAAGAATCAATGTAAGAAATCGGGATCTCCCATGATGTAGAGGGACAGGAGATCCCGGGCTATTTGAGAGAACTTTTGCACACCATTCGAAATAAACAAGACCACCACTCAGTTTTCTTTTTCTTATGGAAAAGTTTATTTGTATCTGAATATTGTGAGAAATTGGGTTGTTGATTGACTGGGTGTGAGCCCTGGTCAAGCAATAGCAACAATCGCAAAGTCACTAAATTTACCTGTGCTTAACCCTGGATTGCTTGGCACAAAAAGCAGTCAGGTGTAACTTAGAGGCAATGTGTAAAGCATTTATGTAGCTCACAAACACTAATAAAGTAAAAACACAACACAAGGAAATTCCTACAGCAATTTAGAAGAAAAAATGTAATCATTTTTTGACACCAAAATGACAAAAATGCAAAGAACTGGAGTAAAGAATTTTTAAAGTTTTAAATAAAAACTAGCGTCTAAAAGATTGAAGCGCCAACTACGGACATCTAGTCTTGCAAGAGCGGGTCAAAGTCAAAAAATATGGCTGACTGCAATTGAGCTTGGGTTGGATACAAGAATGGATTGGGCCCGGTTGGCGCTTACCTTCGGACTTAGAAGAATTTTCAAGAAAATAGTTCTCAGAGGTAAAGTTCAGCATGACAAGGCTGTCTGAGGAAGGAGCGTTGTTGTCATGGAGCCACTGGACAAAGAAGATTTCTACATTTGGACTTAGTCACTTTTTGGAAGTTAAAAATCTCTTTGGGACTGGGAAAGAGGCTGTAGCCAAAAACAGTTCCAGGGGGTTGGATACCCCTTTGGCGAATGACTGCTGAACTAGAATTGCTGCTGCGTAGAAGAACGTATTGGGATCAGCCACGAAGTCAGGTCAACTGGCGATGTACCTTAAGCAGATAGATGAGCAGGTTTGTCTCGGTCTTTCCTCGGTTCTTAAAGCTGTTTTTAGCCAAAAAAAGTCCAAGTCCCAAGTTGTGGGGTTTGGCTATCTGAGCACCTTAGCACCACAACGAAGGGCCGAAGACTAGAGGGACTCCACTTGGGTATTCAGGACTCACTGAGGCTAGGTCCAGGTGCAGGTTCAAGATGGTGGGGGCCTTTTATGTCCCTGCGACTCTGAACAGGAGGCCAGCAAACTAACCCTTGGAGTCACTCAGGCAGCCCTGGGTTCAGGTGAGGTTGAGGGCTCAAACAGCATTGTTGGCCTCTGAGGATTCAAGGCAGGCTCCAGGCAGCAAAGCAGCCCTTCCAGGTGCAGCACAGCAGTCTTGTGGTGTACACAGCAGGCCACAGCAGCAGGTAGTCCTCTGAGAGTCTTTCCGCAGGTCTAGAAAGTAAACTGAAGAGTGGGTCTGAGGGCCCTATTTTTATACCTGGTGCCTTCTTTGAAGTTGGGAGAAGTTTTTAGCAGTTTTTCTTAGAAGTGTTTGGAATTTCCTGACTCCTTTGCCCCTCCCCTGTCCTGGCTCTAAGCTGCCTGCAGAGACAATGTGGAGGTGACAAGCCCTTTGTGTGAAGGCAAAGCACAGCCTATTCAGTTGCAAGTGGGGCTGTGCTGTGCCCCCATCCTGCCAGGAGATAGCCCATTCAGGCACACCTAATCCCTCTATTGTGTGACTGTCTGGGAGGAATTCACAAAGTCTAACTGTCAGTTACATTCAGTTATGTTATCCACGAGAGGCTGAAGGTGCCAAATTGACTGAGGGCAGGAAAATGGCAACTTTCTCAAAGTGGCTTTTTCAAAATTGTAATTTAAAATCTGACTTTACCATAAAAGAGGAATTTTAATTTCAATTTCATAGATACCAAACATCAAAATTAAAAGTTAGCACTTATTAACTGTGATAAGGCACCCAAATGTTATCCTATGAAACAGATAGGCCTCACAGTAGTGAAAAATGAATTTAATAGTTTTTCATGACCAGGACATGTAAAACTTAAAGGTGCATGTCCAACCTTTAAATTAGGCCTGGGCGGAGCTCCCAGAATTTTATTCTGTGGAATTCCGCAGAGTTTCACTCCATGGAATTCCGCGGGGTTGCTGAAAATCTCTGCCAAATTCCACTGAGTTCCGTGAGCAGGTGGAGTATTTGCTTGGCCACCCCTAATGAAGTCCCCTTGGCTGCTGAGGTCATTGTGGGACAAGAACCAATATTGTTGCCAGAAATAAGTCCCCCAAAGTGGGATTGCTGAGACATCATAGGCGGCCCACCCCCTTTCTCAACCACTCTGCAAAGGGGCCTCCTTGTGCACTACTGGATGAGGGATGAAGTCCCCTTGGCTGCTGAGGGTCCTTGGGAGCCAAGAACTCCTATTGTTGCCACCAGTGAGTCCCTCACCCCCTTCCTCAACAACTCTGCAAAAACGCCTCCTGGTGCACTACTGGCTGGGGGATGAAGTCCCCTTGGCTGCTAAGGGCCTTTGGGGGCCAAGAACCCCTATTGTTGCCACAAGTAAGTCCTCCACAGAAATATTGCTGGGACATCATCAGAGGCCCCGCCACTCTGCAAAGGGGCATCCTGGCATACTACTGGTTGGGAAATGAAGTCCCCTTGGCTGCTGAGGGTCATTGGGGGGCCAAGAATCCCTATTGTTGCATAAGTACGTCCCCCACAGTGGGATTGTTGAGATGTCGTTGGAGGGCCAGCCCATTTTTTAACCACTCTGAAAAGAGCCCTCCTGGTGCACTACTGGTTGGGGGATGAAGTCCTCTTGGCAGCTGACGGTCGTTGGGGGCCAAGAACACCTGTTGTTGCCACAAGTAAGTACCTCACAATGGGATTGCTGAGACATCTTCAAAGGCCCGCCCCCTTTTTCAACCATTCACAGGGGCCTACTGGCGCACTACTGTTTGGGGGATGAGGTCCCCTTGGCTGATGAGGGTCGTTGGAGGCCAAGAACCTCTATTGTTGCCACAAGTAAGTCCCCCACAGCGGGATTGCTGAGACATCATCAGAGGCCCCCCCATCTCAATCACTTTACAAACGCGCCTCCTCGTGCTTTTAGTTGGGAGATGAAGTATCTTTAGCTGCTGAGGGTCGTTGGGTGCCAAGACCCCTATTGTTGCCTCAAGTAAGTCTCCCACAGAGGGATTGCTGAGATGTCCTTGGAGACCCCGCCCCCCTTTTTCTACCACTCTGCAAAGGGGCTTCCTAGCGCACTACTGGCTGGGGGATGAAGTTCCCTTGGCTGCGAAGGGTTGTTGGGGGCCAAGAACCCCTATTGTTGCCACAAGTAAGTTCCCCACAGCAGGATTGCTGAGACTAGGGGTGAGTGCACCGGTGAACTCCGCTCCGCCAATGGGTTGGCGGACTTTTTGCCAAACTCTGCCTTCCAAGCACAGCGCGGAGTGGCAAAACACAGCAAACTCTGCCTGCGGAGCGGAGTTTACTGCCACCCCTACTTTTAATTACAATGCACCTTGCCCTTTGGGCCACCTAGGGCCTACCGTAGGGGAGACTTACATGCAACAAAAGGGGAGCTTAGGGCTTATCAAGGGGGTTATATTGCCAAGTCGAATTGGAAGTTTAAAACTGCACTCAGGCTGCAAAGGCAGACCTGGAACATGTTTTAAGCGGCTACTCAAGTGGGTGGCACAATTTGTACTGCAGGCCTACTATTAGCTTTTAATTTACAGGCACTAGGTGTATGGTTTACTACTCTACAAGGGACTTACAATTAAATTAAATATGCAAATCAGGTGTAAGCCAATTTTACGATGTTCAGGGAGTGAGCACAAGCACTTTAGCACCGTTTAGCAATAGTAAAGTGCTCAGTCACAAGACCAAAGAAAACAAAATTCAGCAAAAAATGGAGGAAACAAAGCAAAACGTTTAGGGGTGACCCTGCAATGATGGCTAAGTCCAACAAATAATATAAACAGTACTGAGCACATTTTGTACTGGTATTCTTGCACAAAATTATATAAAGCAAAATAACATGAAGCAAGTTCACAAATTTGGAAACAAAGTTTGCGTAGAGAAAAGTTAATGTAAAGATCTAAGCTTACATGCGAAGTTGTGCACTTTAGCACCATTTAGCAATAGTAAAGTGCACAGTCACAAGACCAAAGAAAACAAAATTCAGCAAAAAATGGAGGAAACAAAGCAAAATGTTTAGGGGTGACCCTGCAATGATGGCTAAGTCCAACAAATAATATAAACAGTACTGAGCACATTTTGTACTGGTATTCTTGCACAAAATTATATAAAGCAAAATAACATGAAGCAAGTTCACAAATTTGGAAACAAAGTTTGCGTAGAGAAAAGTTAATGTAAAGATCTAAGCTTACATGCGAAGTTGTGCATATTGTATTAACATTACATATTGCAATGAATATGACTTGTCTTGAAACAAGCAGATCAATTGATGATACTGGGAGCAATAACAGGTTAACCTGTAAAAGAACAAAGAGAGAAGGAAGGTTACAGGATGGTGAGTAGAAGGAAAGAGTAGGGAAGAAAGCTCTCTTGTTACAAGTCAAGCCAAGGTTCTTTAGCACAGAAGAGAGGGGGGAGAATCAATCTGGATAATTGAAATGATAGTAGGGATAATATAATCAAACTGCCAAGTCGACTAAATGAGTGACTGGGGACTAGGGTGGAATCTTACACTAAGGAGTGAAGGGCGGCATGGGAAGTTAAAGGATATTACAGTTCCAGGGTAGATTAGTCAAAGAAGTAGTTGCCTTCATTTGCTTGAAAAAAGGGTCCCAGGATTTTGCAAGAGGGAGCTTACGGAGGTCCCTGGCCTCTTCCCTATGAAACACCATGCTCTCAGCACTAGCCCACTTCAGCAGGGCCTGGTCACAGGAGGCAGTAGAGGGAGGAGATTTTGATTTTCACTGGGACATAATCAAGCACTTAGCTAGGAGGAGCACTAGGTTGGCCAATGTAGAGTCTGCACAATCATTTTTGGATCTTTTATATATCTCCAGGGCTGCTGAGGGCCAAATCAGGGGGGATAAGTTTGGCAACAATAGTGGATAACAGATTTATAATTTATGTCGAAAATAGCCTGAGGGTGGGAAAGCTCCAGAGCATATTCATGATGTCAGCCACTGGAGCTGAGCAGTGGGTGCAGGAGGATTTTGCTTGTGGAAGCATCTTTTCATGCTGCAGGGGGACTGTATGCCCTATGTAATACAAAGTATTATATCAGTTTGAATTTGGCATTCCGAGAGATTAAATCAGGGATGTCAAGTGCTAGTTACCATTCTTTCTTTGCCATAAAAGGCTCTTCCAGCCTCATCATCTCATTTGTCTCTCAATTGAGTCGGGGTTGGAGAAGAGTATAACATAACACATGTATTTGTAAAGTGCACTCATCACCTGTGGGTCTCAAGGCGCTGAATAACAGATGTTTATTGTTACCCAACTCAATGGTACTCATTTTATCGACCTCAGATGGATGAAAGGCTGAGTGGACCCGTTGGGATTTGAACCTGTGACTGTGAGGTCGAACACAGGCCCCTGCAGTGGATGCATTAGTCCACTAAGCCACCAGACCCGGCTACGGGCAAGGGTATAGGTGAAAAGCTCTGTAAAAGCAAGCAATGTGTCTACGGACAAGCCCCATTGTAAAAAGAGTTGGTCCATAGACGGAATAGCGAGCACCGAAGAATGTTAAATGTTCGGTATTATTGACTCCTATTGAGACCATAGGTTTCAATAAGTTCTGCAAAGGAAAGAGGTCGGTCCTCTTTGAAGAGGTCACCCACCATTGTAATATTGAACTTGTGACAGTGGGCAAGAGTGGAAATAGTAATAGGTCCAGATGGAGTGGGCAAACCCATCAAAGGGATTGTGGGGGCGTAAGGAGTAACCCTTTTTGTGAGGTGCAATGCTAGAGTGTAACAGCGTAATGCCACACAGAGTAGTTGGTTGACCAAATGAGCGATAGGGGGCTGGTGAGGAGCAGAGTATTTAGTTGCCTCACTTTTAGCAGGTGCATCAATGTGGATGTGTCATTGAGAGAGAGGCCTGATAACCAGACGCTTAAACACTGGATCTTAGTTGCCAGGTGCTAGGGTTTGAATTGCGGGGCACCCAATCCACCCATATCCGTGGAAAGGCAAAGCTTTGATAGGGCCACTTTCCATCTGCCAACACTCCAAACAAGCTCTCCCTGGAGCTTATCTAAGTTGTAGAAAAAGGAGGGCAGCACAAATTTAAAAAGTAGTAAAGAAAGTGAGGGAGGATCTTCATTTTTGGCAGAACTATGCGTCCGACTGGGGCGAGAGGAAGGGATTTCTATTATGATATTTGTGAGGAAAGAGATGTGATTGCCTTGGTCAAGTTACCACCAAAAAGGTTGTGTCAGAATGATAGACTCTTATGCCATGGTAGCAAAAATTAGTGCCCTCCTAGCATAGTGGGCCTCATCCCAGATTAAGGTGAGCATTAGGGACATTGAGGAAATAGCAGAAAAATACAGGGCTTCAACCAAGTTAAACTGGAGACAGGATAAGGCCGCAAAGTCTACCAGTAAATATGCTATCTCAGAAGCTTGACATGGTAATCCCATAGGTACAAGAGAAGGTCATCTGCATATACCGCATCTGCTTGAATCCTGTCAGAGAGAGGTATTCCCCAGGACTTGCCAATGGTGCACAGTTGAAGCCAAAGGCTCCATAGCCAGAGCAAAAAGGAGTGGGTATAGGGGACAGCCCTACCGAATTATGCGACTAATATTAAAATAGGTAGAAATGGACTTGCACATTCTGAGCCGGGTGGTGGGATTGGAGTACAGAGTCCGGATAATACACATAATTCAGAGATCGAACCCAAAACGTCATAGAACCTCAAATGGGTATTCCCAGTGGACAGTGTTGATCAAATTTTTGAGAGAGAAGCTGAGGGCCAAGGGAACTCAAAAATGGGATAGGAGCAGTCTCTAGCACTCTATATATATGTTGAAGGTTCGAGGAGGTGTTTCTGCGATGAATAAAGCCGTCTGGTCAGGGTGAATACATTGGGGCAGGAGACGGAGGAATCAGGAGCTGAGGATTTTACTCAAAATCTTGTAATCTGAATTGAATATTGCTATGGTTCTGTAGGAGAAGAGGTCATTGGGAGGACACCCTGGTTTAAATATTGAGACCAGCAGAGCCTCGCTCTCATACTGTGGGCTGTGGAAGGGAGCCCTCTTTAATTGACCTAGCAAAGAGTTTTTCTAATTTAGAAGTGGGAAGTCCAGCATCTGTCAGGTTCCCAGCATTTTTCCTCCAGGAGATCTCTTTAAAGTATTGGGAGGAGAGGGGGGCCTCTAGCTTCTCTTAATCAAGATGAGGGATTTGGGGGAGAGGGAGATCAGTAAGGAAGGCCACTCTCTGGGGTAATGGGTCGTCAACTGTCTCAGTATGGAGGTGTTGGTAGTATCGACGAAAGCCGTGTAATATGCCCTGTCGGGTACGTTCCAAGGGACCAGCTGGGTCTCAAAGTTCAGTAATAGGGACCCGAGAGAAGTCACAAGTGGTGAGCGTGGCTAGGAGTTCACCCGCCTTGAAGCTTTCAGTATGAGTACTAGTGGTTCATTAAATATAATCAAATCAATGCAATATTTCCTTAAAGGAGGCCTCTATGGAGTGTGAATCTTTGAGGACTCCTGCACAGGAGGGGTCTGATATATATGAGCACTGAGGTAGTTGGATAATTTCTTCAGCTTTTGTGAGGTCTTTTGCCTCATGGTTTCTATGGCCCCTTATGATCACTTTGACGCCATCCCACTCAATAGAGTGGTATTAAGTGGGAGGAAGCTGTGCCACTGTTAGCTTTAAAAACATCATGTATGCAGGTCGATAAGGAGTCCCTAAAGAGAATGTCCTCTAAAAGCATACCTTGATGGTGCCAGGTGGGAATGGGGGAGATTATCTGCTCCCAGAAGAGGGTGGTGATCAGCAGACTGTGGTCTGAAATATTCATACCCAAGTAGTCAGTGAGAAAATGCTATGCACAGGCTAGTGGAGGAAAGAATTTGGTCTAAGCACACATAGAGGTCATGAGGGAGGAAATGATAGGAATAAAGTCAAAGTCCAGGGTTGTGATGTTTCCAAACATTCATTAGGGCCCAGTAACTCAAACAGTCCCTCAGGAAATGAGCAATAGCATTTGTGGGGCCTTGTGGGTCAGGGGGATGGAACCTGTAGAGTCGATTGTCAAGAACTGTATTGTTGTCACCTCTCAAAATCCAGGGCAAGTGGGCTCAGCTGCTAAGTGGCCTGAGAGGCATGCAGGAAATGCAGGTGTGTTTTGGGTGTGAATACTACCAAGAGTAGGGGGTATCCATCAAAAGAACCCTTAACGAACACAAATCTACCCTCTGGGCCAATGTGTGTGAAGGCATTGAAAATATGACACCTGCCTGGATCCAGACCATGGCACCCTGGGCATAGGCTGAGTAGCTGGTGGAGTAGATCTGGCCTCTCTAGCATTTCTGAAGATGGGGGGCCCTCCGCTGTGGATGTATGGGTCTCCTGTAAAAATAAATCCGTGCTCCATTATGGCAGAGGAATGAGTGTATTTTGCAGCAATGGGATAGGGTGTGCATCCCCCTAATATTCCATGATACTAAGTTGTGACCAGCTTGCTGAAAATCAAACATGTTTAAATTAAATCTGATCTAAGACCAGGGGGAGAAGGGAGCTGGGAAATGGTTTGATAAGAGCCATTGTGTCCTTGTTGTTGACAGCTATCAAAGGGGAGATTCAGGTGGGAAGAGGGGAGAGATGGGAAGCCAACCGGCAGGGGCACTTCTAACTAAACCAGGCAGTAGGCAAATGGCTTGCTTCCCAAACTTGTGAAGAAACTGTGAAACCTTCATCTGGAGGGGGGGGACTAGTGCTAGATCCAGAGTTCTCAGCATACCGGGAGCTAAGTGCCCCCTCAGTGGTCATCTGAGAGTGCATAGGATACTTATAAAGGAGACCATACAGGTTGGAAGAGTAGACAAGTGACTCAATTGCAGACACTCATGATGAAAGAGTAGGTTAAAAATGAGACCATGTAAAAAGTGTTACAGTGAGTTCAAAGCAAGTCATCTGGTGCCTGAGGGGTTATGATCGAGGGAGGAGTCCAGGCCATGAGGGAGATAGAGAAGTGAGGTGGCATCATCTTTGTCTGATGTAGGGGAGCCAAAGGATGAGGAAGCCAGATCCTGGAAGTCGTGGCTATCGCCAGGGTTGATTGTCTGCTGTCTTGAGCCTGTTCAGGTAAGGGAATGGAGGAGGACGGAATGGTCCTAAGGCCTCCAGGTCTTTGGCAGCAGTGCCACTGCCATAAGGGTCCTGATGCGGACTACAGGAGCTGGGAAGCAGGCCCATGACCCTCGGTCAAGGACCAGGGCTCTCCAAGGTTGGTGGAGAAATGAGTTTTGTTATCCGATATTATTTTGAGTTTGTCAGGAGAGAAGAGACTGTTTAATAACCATATCTCTGAGCTTTCTCTTCACACCTAGGAACAAGGCCCGTTGATGCTGGATGACTAGTGTATAATTAGGAAAAAACAAAATATGGTGGTTCTCAAATTCTATACGCCCTGCTAAGCATGCCGCTTGAAGCACCTCGTCCCTGTCCCTGAAGTGAAGAAGATGGACCACTATTGGGTGCGTAGCAGAGCCCGGGCAAGTGAACCAGCCCCAGACACAATGAGCCCTCTCCATGGAAAAGAATGGAATAAAGCTCTGTGAGGTGTGAAGGACTTGAGCAGTTGTTCAATAAATTCCACTTGGTCATATCCTTCACCCTCTCCATGAGTCCAATCAATCGGAGGTTGTTCCTTCTGGAAAGGCCCTTGGCAACTTCAGCATGACGCTCCAGGAAATGCACTGGACCAGATCTGTGAGTTTCGTTATGGTAGTTTCCACTTAGGTCACACGGTCTGCTAGTTTGTTATAATCAGCATGGGGGAAAGAGACATCTATGGTGATGGCATTAACCTTCCATTCAATGGCTGCTTGAGAGGAGTTGATAGCCTGCAGTAGGATGTCCAATTTGTCTGAGGTAGGCAATGAAGAAATGTCTTCGACACCTGCATGAGGGACGCAGTACAGGAAGACCTGGGCTTTCCCATGATGAGAGCTCAGCCTGGGTTATCCAGTCAGGAGGAACAGAGTGTGCCCAATGGGGTCCAGTTGAAAGGCCCTGATTGTGAAGAAGTTCAGTGTTGTCTTCTGGTTGAGTCAGACTCACTTGCTATGCCCTAATGGTTTCCTGGGTGAAAAAAGGGACCCCAAGGAATGCAGCATGTGCAGCCCCAGGCTCTCAAGAGTTGGCTGGAATAGATTACTCTGGTCCAGTTGATTTGGGCCAGGACCAGATGAGAGGGGGAAAGTGGCTGAAAGAGCTTGCTCTGAGTTATAGAGTACACCGCTAGAGCATCGGCTTGAGAAGCTTTGTGGAGTAGCCAGGTGAGGGCCAATGGGGGCCTAGTCCAGCAGAAGAGGAGGTACTCTGCCAGTGGCCCAGGTATGGCTTTACTCTGGACGGAAGGTGGGGGTTTGAGAGGCGCGCATTGGGTAATTTCACACCATGTGCGAGCAGCGAGACCCAACTTCAACTGGAACCACCCGGGTGATGTAACGTGGCAAGCCACCAATGCCCAAGGCTGCTCAGAAGATAGGGGGATTAATGCACCATTGCCTGGACCTGAGAGTAAATATAGGGTCTGTTCACATTTGCCTCTGGTCCACTCCAATCATGACAGGGCACTTCCACTGCCAAACAACAAAGTCAGCAAATCATGCTAGAGGATCGGACCCCTTCTACTGAGCCAATAATGAGGGGGCGTCTCAGGCCTGACCCCAGTCCCACACTTCAGAGACTAAAGCAAGTTACAAAGATTGGGGAACAGCAGAGCAGTCAATAAAGGGATGACAGGAAGTAGAGTGTAGAATTGGACTTGCAGTAGGAGAGGGATCAGCGCCCCTAAAGTCCCAGGTTCAGTAGGGAATAATCTGCAGGTCCAAAGCGGGCAGTCTAGGTCAGCGGGAAGGGAATCACACCACGGATCTCGGTAGGCATGTCGGAGGTTAGGTCCAACCAGCAAGGGCATCCCTGCAGAACCCGAGGGGATGGGGGAGTTTAACAGGCCTTGGGATCAGCTCCCAGGTGGTCACAGCATCTGTATGCTGCAGGAGGTGATCACATCCATTCCTCACCACACTACTAGGGACCCAGATAGTGCCAGGTAATGTGGGCCCTTGCAGCGCTGCTCCTGAGACTCCAGCTAGTCTGAATCAGTCGGTAGAGTGCAGTGGATGTAGTGGGCAAAGAGTAGGTCCCATTAAGGCTCTGGGTGATCAAAGAGCACTATTTTCCAGTTCCCTTTGCTCGATGGGAGAAAGCAAGCTGTGCCAGTGTATTCCCCTGACTGCCGGCGAAACCTACAGCATGGATGAGCTGAATGCTGCGGGGGAATATGCTGAATTACTAGGTATCGGGTGGAAGCAGATATAGCTTGCATCTGCCATGATGGCTGCCTTAGCCACGGCCTTAAGACGACCCTGTCAGTAAGGCTTGATTGCAGGCATTGAGTGGGATCATGATGCCCTGGAAAAAATTAAACAGCTGATATCCACAATGTGTCCACTTCTTCAAAGAAAAAGAAGAAATTAATGGCTACAGTTTTATGACTGTATCAAGGTCATAAAAATTGAATTTTCCAGTATTGAGCTCCCTCCACACTTAAGAAGATGAGAGAACTCAAAGCTATAATGGATTTCCTCTGATCTCAGAACACCTATATCGATTGGGGCACCCCGTCAGCATCCTCTTTGCCTAGCAAGCAAAAAAAGAGTATTGTTAAATCTTTCAAAGTTGCAAGACTCCTGTTCTGGCATAGCCATGACGATATTCTGGTAGAAGACCTAATCTTTGTAGCAGTGACCAAAAGATGATAGGACAAGTGTATTGCAAGCTAAAGGCACAAAGAAAAAAGACAAAACTGTCTCCAGAAGACATAGAGGCTGCACAGAGAATGTCCTTCAGCATTTGAGGGGTTACAGGACATGTTAAGTGACCCTGGAGTGGCCATTAAACCATTCTCAGTCTCCGACTCCTATGTCAAAAAAATATTTAGACATTGATATTTACTCTCGGGCTCTTGAGCAAATGTGAGGGGAAGGAGTGGGAGAGGAATTAGCATGACCTCAATATTTTTTTGTTTAATATCTGTTTATTGAGTACAAACAAATAGAAAACTACACATGTCGCAGAAAATGAGGGGCAAGGGTGGGGGGACAACAAAAAGCGGTTACAGAATAAACATTCAGCCCTAAGACCCTGCAAAGGGGGTAGGTCCAGTTTTCGAAGATTCAAAACACGTATGCGATGAGGGCATAGCAACTTTCCACAACATAGGGGACAACCTCAGAGAGAGAATTCTCGCCAAACCCAAGGGGGAAGCCATGTAGGGGGCCAAAAGGCAAAGGCCCAGCTAGAGTTTCATTGTCCAGTAAAGGGAGAACACAACACCTCAACCCGGGAATCAAACAGTTGGTCAAGGCTAACAAGGTCTGGTCAAAGCGAGACACCCCCCCAGACCTCAATATTTTTAAGGTTTTCAAATCTGTTAGGGGTATGAAGACCCAGTTTGTTCTGCTATGTTGGGCACAACCCAATGTTTCTTTGTTGATAGTTTTAGGATTTGCTATAATTGTAACAGGGTTGTGGGTTGTACTCCATCAGGTTCAGGCTGGATCATGCACTCATCATTAGATAGCACAGTCTATAACATGCACACAATTAGACGTCAAGCAAAATACAGGGTATGTAGAGAACTACTGCTCTTTAATACATTTTGAAAATTATTAGCTTGCCGTTCTTCGCAAAGGTAACAGAGACTCATGTTAACACCATCTTAACTAACTTTTTAGAAGAAAATCAAATTTTTGGACATCTCCCAGAATGGTTATAGGTAATTACATAGAACTGAGTCGGCTCTTCTTGTGGTCACCGAGCATCTTTGCAGCCTCTTAGATGAAGGCAGTTCCTCTGTACTGATTCTGTAACACCTAAGTGCCACTTTTGACACTGTATGTCACAAAATCTTGCGCCAGCACCTGAGATTGGGATAGATGGCTCTGCTCTAACTTGGTTTGCCTCTTTTCTTGCCGATCGTTCCTTCCAGTTTGTGTCTCCACCTTTTAGCTCCAACTGGCACACTTTACACTATGGCGTCCCACAGGGATCCTCCTTGAGCCCTACTTTGTTTAATATCTACATCCAGCCATTGGCTCAGGTTGTGAAAGCTCTGGGGTTTGCGCTGGTGTCCTATGCTGATGGCACCCAGCTTGTGTATACCTTTTCAGGCACTCCCTCTTCGGATCTGGTCAATTTCCAAAAAGATATGCTGTCAGTTGCGGAATGGATGACTGATAATTGTTTGCAGCTGAACACAAATAAGTCTGAAATCCTACTTGTAGGCAAGGACATCCACGCCTGGGGCGACCACTGGCAGCACTCCTCCCTTGGGCCTTTTCCTTGCCCCAAGTCGGTGGTCAAGAATCTAGGTGTCTGGGTGAATAGTGCCTTAACCTTTGAAGCACAGGTGAAAGCGGTGGCAGGCACCTATGTTGGGCTTCTACGTGGGTTCAAACCCATTCTGGGCTCTTTGATCCCCCCATCCGTCAAGTTAGGCTGGACTACTGCAATATCCTTTACCTGGGAGCTAACAAGGCTGCGATTAGAAGACTTCAGATGGCTCAAAATGCCGCAGCACGGTTACTGCTTTCCCTTCCAAAGTACTGCCCGGCTGTGTACGCTATTCGCAGATTGCACTGGCTCCAGGTGGACAAGTGTGTTCAGTTTAAGGCTCTGTGCATGGCCCATAAGATATTATTTTCCCAGGGGATCCCAATTCTGTCCATGTTGTTGATGCCGTACCTCCCTTCATGGTTCTTGCGCTCAGCTGATCTAAACTTGGCCTGTGTGCCACATGTTAGAAGAGTATGGGTGGGCGGCCGGTCCTTCCGTGCTAAAGGCCCTGCCCTCTGGAACACTCGTCCTTTACCTCTGAGGTGCATTCAGAACCACTGTTCCTTTAGGAAATTCCTGAAGACCTGTCTGTTCTCCATCTAAGGATTCTGTGGGTTTTGTTTCTTTTTTCTGGCTTTTCCTTACAGGGTGCTCTCTTTTGAGACTAACGCTGGGACGCCCCTTTGCTGAGGCAGCCATGCGCTTTATAAATTCCATAACATAACATAATGTAAAGACTTAAACGCACAGATAAAGTGTCTAACCGTTGTGAATGTTACACAAGTTAAACCATGGTACATGCCTTATACAAGAAACACATCTAATCAAGAAGGACTGGTTCAGACTCAAAACCACATGGTTCCCTAGGCAATACCTATTGTCAGGCCCTAATAAAATAGGACAAGTGGTGATTTTCCAGCACAAGGAGCGACTTGTAAGGGTAATAGTGTCATTCAAGAAATGGCAGCATGAGTTTCTATCCGGGAGGTGTTTTTAGGATTAGCTAAATGCACTATTGCCAGTATCTCTGCACCAAATATGCAACAAGAGAAATATTAAATAAGGCAGAGAGTGATATCATCAGAGGATATCTTAACCTTGTTATGAATGGTCGTGAGATAGGACAGCCTGGGCTTTCTACCTATATGATGGTTTCAACACACAAACAAATCAGACTACTCAGAAGCTTACAACACGTAAGCCATGAATAGAGTGCTTCGCTATGAAATCTTAAAGCGCTCAGATCATGCTTCAACTTATCTACCTCACCTTACCTAGTGGGACCTGTTAGAGACAAGCTATGGCAGATAAACAAATGCCTTCTTGACACACAAGTGTGAGAATTAAATTTACAAACACATTGAGACCTATATCTTTACTAATGATTATAAACAGGTATAAGTAAGTGTACTGTGGCCAGTCATCTAAGGGAATTTGAATTGGAACTGCTTTCAGTCTAAACAAAACACAGGCTACCTGGGTGTCTTGAGACCCTATTAGCTAAAGTGGAAGAAAACAGCCTCCACACAAATATGGTGTAACCATATCGCAACTAGGGCCCAAGTGAGAGCTCTTGAGATTGACAAAGCAGACTACATATTATGCAGTATTAAATAGTGCTAATACAGTGCAGGCAACATATCATGGCAACTAGTGGCTTGTAAATTAGGCGATAAAAAAAGCAAACGAAAAGGATAACAAAACAGGACTGTGGGGTGAAAGATGCTCTCCACTGTTTTTATTCCATGAAGTCCAGGATACCCCGGGTTTTCACCGAGTTATATAATGACCTCTGTGAGAAAAGGCCCCTTTTGCATGGTCAAGACAATTTTTTGCTTAATTTTATTTCTGGTTTATAGCCTCTACACAATGGGGCACCTAGAGTATATACAAATTAGCTAATCCCTGATTGGCTTATATACCGTCTTTATAAGGCCATAGTATGTGGTATAAAAAATACAACTATAGTATAGAAACTTAAATGTCACCTGTGGACTGCAGCACTTATTGTGCTATCCACTAGTGGGACTATAAAAACATGATTTCAGACCTACTGGAGGAGCCTGACTACTGCAGTTCAAATCTACAGCCCGACCTGTCACAATAACCTTTTTGACAGTTAAAAAAAACTTCCTTCTAAATATTAATAAGTCACCTCTATGTTGGCCTTGTAGCCCACAAGGTAGTGTGCATAATATTTAAAAATGGGGCAGTGTAGAAATTTTATGTCACCATGTCCCTGCAGTGACACGTCGCCAAAAGCTATTTTTACTGTGGATGGCCTGGCTGTCATATGAGAAATCAAGAGTACAGTTTAAATTATTAGTTCTATATCTCAGGTTTGGGGCCAGCTAGAAAAATAATTCAACCACTCCTTTTAATATTCATTAACGCGCTCACTTACCAGCAGTCACTGCCGTGAGGGGAACTGCTCTGCCCCAGCCTTTCTTCTCCTTTCGCCAGCCGTGAGGGGAACGGCTTTTCTTCAGTCTTCTCTCTCCTCTTGCCAGCCGTGAGGGGAACGGCGCTAGAGGACTACATATCCCAGCAGGCGCAGGGAAGGACGCCCGCTGTCACCGTCACCGCGGTGCCAGGAGGCGCAATAAGTTGAGGCCCGGCCCTCTGCAGCGCGGGACGCGCGCGGGCAGCGCCCGGGCAAAGCCCGGGCTAAGGGCGGGCCCGTCCTTGCCCGTCAGTGTCCGACTGAGGCCGGGATGGGCCATTTCTCTTTCGTTGGTGGCATTGACCTAGGTGAGCACTGCCTCTTGATCACCTGTATCCCGGCTGCTTAAATTTTTAAATATGGGGAAGAGAACTGATACAATACCCTCCCGCCCAGTTATTACAAGTATAGACAGTATGCTGGAAAGGGCGGTGAATATAGTCTCTAACGAGATTGATTTAACAGAGAGGAGACTATCCCTTGGCATTGAGGCTTTGCATGATGGTCCTATGTTAGGGCCTGAATTGGCTGATACAGTTGGCTCTCTCCTGCCCAGTAGTGCTTGGAATGCTCATCCGTTGAGCTTACCAACTTCTGCCACCGGTTCTATGTCTGGACATGAAGCAATTTTGACACAGAACCCAAAGGCTATCAGTACTATTACTGACCAGGATTCTCCCTTGACCTGTGCTATAGAGTGTGCGGGTGCAAAGAGGAAGAGGAAAATAGTAAAGCCCGCCCCTTTGAAGAGAAAACAACCACCTCGCACCGGTTCCACTCGTTCTGCTATGAGCACTTGGCTACATAAACCTTCACAGACTCAGTCTTTGAATCCTGAATCTGTTATCTCCCCTTACTATGAAGAACTAAGGAACTCTGTTGGCACTCAGACGAGTATTGTATTGCCCTCTTCTCCATATAACGGCTTGGGAGAGACTTTTATTGACACTGTTATTAATAGCATTTTTGGGCAAATTAAAGATCTGATTGATTCCAATTTCTGTGCTTTGTGGAAACGGCTTGATAGGCTGGATACTCTGTCAAATAAATTATGCTCCCAACTCAAGAATGTTAAACCTGCTCTAGTAGAGGGGTGGAATCAAGACTGATAGTGGCTGATACTGTCCCTCAGTTACATGTCCCTGCTCCACTAGCCTCACTGTTACTACCACCTGGGACATGTCCCACTTGTGAGAAGGTAACAGGGTGCCCCATAGCAAAGGATATTGTTACACCAGGGAATATACCTGACACTGTAGGTTTAAATATTTTGCCAGTTACAACTTTACACATACAACCTGATTTTAGTAGCACTATGTGTGCCACGACAGAGAGTTCAAACACAAGGGATCTTAATATACATGGGGGGATTTTATCCCAAGTAAACAATATAGATACTCAAGCCAGTAAAGATATATTGAACCTTCCACCTGCATCCTGTCCATTTGTCTGCGTATTTGCAGGTGTACCTCCACTAAAGAAAAATCAAATTGAGACATGGTACCAACTTCGCAATAAGTGCGTTGATTGGTTAGCCAAACATAAGGGGTATAAGGTGGCTGATGCAAATAATATTATCATGGTACGAAGGATAAGCTGGGTTGGGCCCTCTGTTAAAAATATCGAGGGGACTGTATCGTTGTTAATTTTTGTAACCCTGCATTGGTGAAATCCCTATTAAAGGTTCAGGAAGATACAGGTATGGGGCCCAGCAATATCTTTTTGCTCCCATTGGGATATTTCTATAAACCAATTTTTAGCTCACAAATGAACGCTGGTGCCTTTCTATCGAGGCATAATAGGTTTTTACCTCTGTCCTCTTTAGACACTCAAGATTGACTTGTACCCGCCCAGCCACCTATTGAAACTAATAGTTCAATTGATGAATGCCCTTTGGTAGGACATTTAAATCCAACTAGGTCTGGCATCAACTCTAAACTGAGTATACTTAGTTGGAATGTTGCCGGTCTGGCATCCAAAATGAATTTACCAGACTGGATTGAAATAGTTGAAAATCAGGACATCATAATGATGCAAGAAACCTGGGCCACTCGGGATTTCTACTTAGAAGGGTTCCAGTGTTTTAATAATGTTGTCCCGGTCCCCAAGGTAGGGCGACCATCTGGTGGGCTCTCGATTTGGGTGAATATTTTAATGGGTGGCAATGTGAATGTTTTAGATACAAGAAATGATAACATACAGGCTTTGATTTTTACGAGGGGTATTTCCATATGTTTAATTAACTTTTACAACAATGATTTTTACTCGGTGCCAAATATCATGTTTAATAATTTGTTTAATTTTATTTTAACTCTACAAAACCTTAAGGTTTTTACTAATGTTAGTCGGTATTTGTGTGGGGGAGATTTTAATGCAAGGATTCCAATGAGTAATAATATACCAATATTTCCGACCACTTGTTTGTCTCGGTGTACGAGGGGTATAGAACTATCAGATTATTTATGTAATTATAATCTAATTAATACTATGGATATTGCTGCTATCCCCGATAAAGATAATCGTATTGAACCAACATATAGAGGCAGGGGTTGTGCATCCACTATCGATTATGTTTTTATCTCCTCAATCTTAGAAGATAGTTTGTTAAGTGCAGAGGTTATACCGACCCATCATGGAGACCACAACCCCATTAAAATATTATTGGAAATTGCCCCCAAATCTGTAAACAATAAGGAGTGTGGTGCTAGGAATCTGTTACCCTCTACAGATAATTTGAGACTAGTTTGGCGAGGAATTGATATCAACAAGTTATTTGATAATATGTTAACTGCCTTCTCGCCACTTGTCGACACCTGCCTGTCATTTAAGGATCAAAATCCCGATGTGATTGGTGCATTCACTCAATTGTGTGCGGGCACAAAATGGTTGTTGTCAAGGCCTATTACGAAAGTTAGAACGGGACCGAGATGGTTTAATAAAGACTGCTCCTTAGCAAATAGGAAGCTTCGTAAGGCACTGTCAATGACCCCTAGAGATCGGGTACTTGTTAAAACCTTGAGGCTCCATTATAAGACAGTAACTACACAAAGGAAAGATGAAATCCTAAAAAATCACTGGGAGAGCTTAGCATGCAGTGCATCCTTAAAAAAGGGAAATGGTTTTTGGGCGGCAGTTAAAAACATTAGGACATTAGGACATCCCCTAACTGCTATTAGTTGTAATATAACCAGCGACTTATGGGTGGCCCATTTCTCTAAAATCTACTCGGCCCCAATTGGAACAGAGGACTTATATGAATATTATGCGCCTACCCCAATAGATATAACTCTGTTGGAAGTGGAGGATGCAATACAACAAAGTCTGGGTAACAAAGCGCCGGGCCCTGATGGGCTGCCCATCGATCTTATTAAAAATAACCCAGATTTTTGGGCACCTCTTTTATTGAACGTTTTTAATAATTTAACCTATGATACAATCCCGAGCACGTGGTCCATGAGTATTATCGTACCGATTTTTAAAAAGGGCGATCGCTCTAACCCCAGTTGTTACAGACCTATCTCCCTCATCGACAATACCCTGAAAATCCTGGGAAGGATTCTCTATAATAAGATAAGGTCCTGGGCTGAGGGCGAAAATATTTTAAGGCAGTGTCAACTGGGGTTTAGAAGTAAAGTAGGTACAGTAGAACAGTGTCTGAACTTAAATTTGATTATTGGCAAGTACACTGTCGCAAAAAAAATCTCCCATATATCTCGCCTTCATGGACCTCACCTCTGCGTTTGACCTCGTTAATAGGTCATGCTTATAGTCTATTCTTTTAAAACAAGGCTTGGATGAAGTTTTAGTTCATTTTTTAGCATATTTGCACAGAGATTTGCATGCGCGTGTGAGGATTAGTCAGGATGGGGACGTATCAAGTGATATTAAAATTGATAGAGGTGTCAGACAGGGGTGCGTTCTGGCACCCCTTCTTTTATTTTATACATTAATGATTTGCATGACTCACTAGTAAGACTTACCCACGACGTACCGAGTATAAATGGCAATACACTGCCTGCTCTATTGTATGCCGATGATGCGGTTTTAATGGCACGCACCCCGAATGCTTTACGCATCTTAGTACGAGGTTTTGTAGATTTTATGGCTGTTTTAGATTTGAGGACTAATTTTAAAAAATCATTTTTAATGGCATGCGGCCCTAAAAGCGCCCCATTAATAAAATTATTGTTGACTCAGAAAGTTTACAAAGCACTTGCACTTTTTCTTATCTTGGGTTACTTTACGCTACAAATGGCTCATGGTCTGAACATGTGGCATACAGCAGAAGTAAACTGTCAAGAAGCATTAATACACTTCTGGGATTACCCCAACCCAAAAGGTCTGAAACCGCCCTAGCTTTTAAGAAAATTTTTAAACTGCAGTGTGCTCCCATTGCAACCTATGGAGCAGAAATCTGGGGCTTCACCAAATGTAGTAGTATCCAATCGGAAGAAAATAGATTATGTAGAAAACTCTTGGGTGCACCGATTTCTTCATCGGTATATGTGTGCCACAAAGAATTGAACTTGCCCTACATTGAAGATTACATTAGGGCTCGTCCGGCACTGTTCTGGGTTGCAATTTGGAAAAACACTGCGGCAACCCTCACTAGAGATATAATAACGGATTGCCTTAGATGTGAGAGGGGCGGGGATATACCATGGCTTGCTGCTGTAAAAGAGAGCCTAAAAGGCGTAAATTATTTACGCATCTTTTTAAATCCAATTCAATCTGAGCTAATTAATAAAAAAGCAATACAAGAAGCACTGTACAAAAAATATAGCGACGAAAGGCACCTGAGAGAGACCAAGAAAACCTCAGTTGTAAGGTATATGTCCATAGAGAATTGTTCTTATTTGCCTGCTAGATATCTTTTAAAACCCCTAGGATATTGGGAAAGAGGGTTGTTATTTCGTCTACGAGCAGGCACTATGAAATATTTATTATGTTTCCCTTTGGGCTACAATACCGATCTTGATGCATTGCCTTGTCCATGTAACGCACACAGTAATCAAACAATGTTGCATTTTTTATTCTTTTGCGGTTTTTATTTTAAATTTGCAAAAGGATTTTTGATACCTTTTTTTAAATCACGTGCTATTTCCGACTTCAGGTTAGCCTACACGGAAGTGCTCAAATTGGCGGATGATGAATTAATTTTCCGTGTCGGATCATTCCTGAAGTCGGCCGTACGGTCACGTAGAACTATGTGTGCCCAATGAAGGTCGTTAGAAATGTATTTTATTGTATTGATATTTAAACTCTACCATTGATTGTTAATATATGATATATCATGTTATTTATGACCTATTTTAGTCATTGCTATTAATGTATTGTATCTTTTGTCATGAATATGTTGCCATCTATGAATTGTTTTATTGTGCTTTTATGGATATTTTTATATTCGAATAAAGATATTTTGATTGATTGATTGATATTCATTAAAAGTTCAATTCCTTGATGAGGTTGTAAATTTGATAAATATTTAGGAAAAGTAACTTTTAAAAGTTACATTTTCCCTGCCTGAAGTTCCTTGGAGGCTGATTTACATTGACTTTTCAGCAGCTGTCAATCAAGTTTTTGACATTAATGAGGCATGAAAACTGCTCTCAGGGCAGGAAAAATGGCCTGCGACGGGTAGGTATTTTTCTACCCCTTGAAGGAACACTATTTGGGGTAGGTCCATGAACTTCATTAACTAAGAGCCTGCCATTGTACAAGTAAATATTAGGTATCACCTGAAAAAGCCCAGCCTTTGTCCCTATAGTCAGGCTGGCACCAAACCCAGTGGGAGGCAAGGTGCCCATGGTTTTGAGTGACTACAGGTTCCAATAGAAGCCCAAGTTAGATGTGCAGGACATCTAACCTGGGCTTCTATTGGAATTCTATAACGCATATTATCAAGCCCATTATCGCCGTTTTAGCGGCATTTTCCTGCCGCTAAAACGGCGATAATTTTAACGTGGGTCTTGCTAATATGCCCCCTATTTTTATAAATTAGAGTGGGATTTGTATTGTGTTGTGAACTTCTAAATGCTTCGAAACACGTTTTCTTTACGCTAAGTCTGTATGCTCTGTGCTATAGCTTCCAGGGGTTGAGCTCAGCTTCAAGTTACTAAAACCTTTCACTGGACCTATCAAATTAGGTACTTTATTACTGGTGGTGGATTTCCATCTACCCCAATTAATAATTCACTTTCTTACAACCTTTATCAAAAAGAAGATGTTTCCCCAAATGGCATAACAACCTTTTGGGTGTTCCCAAACTTTTTGCCTTCACCCCTCCTGTTTTGCTGAATTAATTTTGTTGGTCTTGGGACTCTGTGCACTTTGCCACTGTTAACCAGTGGTGAAGTGCTTGTGCTCACTCCCTAAAACATGATAGAATTGGCTTACACCTAATTGTCACATTTAATTTACTTGTAAATCATTGGTAAAGTGGCACCACATGTATCCAGTTCCTGTAAATTACATGCTATTAGAGGCCCTGCAGCACTTAGGGCCTGATTCACAGAACTAACTTACGTCAAAAACGTAAAGTTAGTACTTTTTGGTATTCACAGAATACACTTACTCATTTTGGTATTCACAGAATGAACTTACTCATTTCGGTATTCACAGAAGTTAGTAGTCCTAACTTTAGGACTCCTAAATGCCTTCTGTGAATACCGAAAGTCTTAAAGTTAGGATTTTTCTCAGTTTAGGAGTAGTAAAGTTAGGAGCACGCATCGTACTCGCTCGCCCGGACGCACGTACGACTCGGTCGGGAAATAGGGCTCCGAATCGGATCCGGTTAAGCCAAATCCGATTCGGTGCCCTACCGGCCGAGTTCGGAATCGGCCCCTTAATCTCTCTCACAATACGGAAAAAGTGTACAACCAAGTAAACTGGCAACTTCTTGTTCAGACCCTGCACATATTTGTATATTGTATATAGTTTAGGGGATGGGCATTAGCTGTTTATAAAGAGCCACAAGCAGTAGTTGGAGTGAACTGACACACCTTCCCTTAATTCTCCAAATGACGAAGAATGAAAGTGGGCTGTCCACTATCCCACTTGCTTTTTGCACTATCCATTCAAGCCATTCACAGAGCGGATACTCAAATGAGGCAATTGGTGGGGTTAAAATTGACAGACACAACATTGTTACACCCTTAGTGGGGGCTTTGAGAAAAATTGGAAGAAGATTTAGCGCTTCCAATTACAGAAGCGGATTGTGCCAAGATACTTGCATGCACCTACACAGTATCTAGAAATGCCAGATTTAAGCTGATTAACTTTTATTATCTGCATAGGGCGTATCTAACCCCAGGCACAATTACTTGGTTCTTCCATGTTGCCAACATGGCCTGCCCTCGATGCAGAGACCAAGGAGCGAAGATGGTCCATGTGGTGTGTGCCTGCTCCCTACTTGAGGATTTCTGGAGGGAAGTAGTGACATGCATTAACGAAGTGACCCAGAGATCGATTGACTGTGCACCCCTGACATGCCTCTTACAGGGGATTCCCCAGACCTGCAAGACGCAAGGCTACCACAAGGTTTATAGATCTGGCTCTGGTCTTAGCTAGGCATGAGATTACCATGCACTGGAAAGCCACTAGGGCCCCCAGTTATGAGAACTGGAGGGAAGAGCTGTTCCAGTGGGCGGGATACGAGAGCCCAGAGAGGTAAGGACGTTAGAGGATCGATGGACAGGGCCCGAGCCTGGGACCATCTAGTGGACTGTCTTAGAGAACCAGAAATGGAACCCCCTTTGGCTCAATCACCACACAATATATCAAATGAGGGAAGCACATAGCTGCAATTTCCTTTTTTATTCTTTTTTTCACATGCACCACGGAGCGTGAAGCGTACAGACTCGACTTGACTTGTGCTCTATAACTTTTGAAATAATAGTGCAGAGACCCTAGGGCATTAATAAAGGAGTGGGAGGGAGGAGGGGAAGTTACTGTTTTCTCCGGGTAGGGTTGTTCTCCATGATATGCACTGTGCATTGCATTGTTGCCAAGTGTTGATGCTTGATTCAATGACCCGTGTGTACTGATGTTTGCACAATTATTCCCTGACGAACCCACCTGGGATATGTTGTATTATTATGAAATATCAATAAAGTTGTGTTTTTAAAAAAAGAAGTCCACAAGCTCACGATGTATGCTGGTGATTTATAGCTATCACTAACAAATACAATTAGCTGAATTCACCCATATTGCTTGAAATACAAAACTATGGTGCACAACACGTGTGATAGGGGGAACATGGCGGCTGGCAGTTAGTGGCGGTCGGGAGCTCGACTCTGCTCCTGTGGTGAATATAGACTAGTAATGGTGTGAAAGAGTAGGAAACTTACTTTTGGTGGAAAGTGGCCCTCGGATGGACCTAGACCCGCATGTTTTGGATTCTTGGTGTGCGGAACTGAGCGTATGACAGCTCCCCAGCCCCGGAGCGAGTTCCCGAACCGTAGCAGGCATGTGGGCGGAGGCCGCGAAGCGGCTTGCAGGGGTCGGCAGGTCTCCGCGAGGATTAGCCTCCGTGGCACATCGCGCGGCATCAGTGGGAGACCCGGTCGTTTGCAGCTTCAGGTGAAAGACGAAGGCGTTGCTGAGGACAACAAGGGTAATGGTGAACGGAGAGCCCCTATGAGTACTGCAGATAGGAAAAGCGGTAGAGGTATTCGTCGGGGGGAGCCTCCACTAAACCACAAAGAAAAACAGAAGTAAAAAATAAAGGTAAGGGGGAAAGGAAGATAGAAAAGAGCGCGTCAGAGTCAAAATTGAGCCTTGTGGAAACTCAACCTAATAGATATGCTTTAAGAAATAGGCATATCTGGGCGGACAGAGAATTAGAGACCTTACCTAATGCAGTAAAAATAACACCATCTAACACAGTGGTTATTGGCCAGGAGGATGCAATCCAAGAACAACTTACTATCAAGGGGAGGCTGCCCCCTCAGGTGCCCCTTTTCCCCTCACAGAGGGTACCAGGCAAACAGGCACCCTTAAAAGTGCTGGGAAGAAAAAGGGGCAAACCCAAGAATTGGGTTAAGATTACCCCCTCTCTGCACTCCTATTTTAGGGTTCAGTCTAAAGGGGAACAATCTAGCCCCCTCTAACCTCCCTCTACAATTGAATCTTCACAGAATTGCACAACACAAGTCGAGATGCAAGGAAGCATGGATAAATTGGTGGAGACTGAGAGCGGGAAGCAAATATCAGAGACCAAGCGGGCCCTGGAGTTAGGGAACAGGTATCAAGTATTAGCTGGTCTCCCTGATCAAGAAAATGATCCTCAGACTCCAACCCAGATTCTTGACACACAATCCTTAGGGAAAGAAAATCAGCCAAGTGTAGAGGGGATGCTTGCCACCCTGATAGAAGAGGTTAGGAATAAATTTGCAATATCTGAAAAGAATCCGCAAAAAACACAGGGAGCATGTGAAGTGTTAGAGGTCAAACTGAACTCTTTAATGGATAGAGTAAATGTGATGGAAGTATCCCTTGTAGAGCTTACTAGGGAGGTAGAACTGAATCAAAAGGAGATCCAGCAGTTAAAAAACAGAGATAGAGAACTCCGTGATAAGTTGGAAATACATGAGAATAACGCAAGAAGAAATAGCATCAGGATATTGAACGTACCAGAAGGTCTAGAGGGGGGATAACATCAAAGGCTTCATATTGAATTTACCCGTTCTTTAGAGGTCCCACTAGGAAGATTCCTAGGAAAATACTGGTTCATTTTAAAACCTACTCCCTGAAAGAGAGGATTCTCTCAGAAGCACTTAAGGTGGCGAGCCACACAAAAGATGACCTGTTCCTTCCTTATTAGGTCTCACATTTCTAGGGCTACTCAAGACAGGCAGTGGGAACTGGGAAAATGTATTTCTAAACTCAAGAAGTTAGAAGCTATGGCACATATACTTTTCCCGGCTTCTCTTAGAGTTGATGTGGAATAATAGAATGCATATCATTAGAGATCCAAAAGAAGTAGGTACACTAATTGAACAGATCAAAGCACACCAAACACAAAAGTGAATGGTTAATGTCACAGAGCTGAAAGAGCTCAAATGGGTAGCCTATTGAGAATACCCATAGTTATTAGAGAGGGTTCCCCAGGGTGGGGGGGGGGCACAGATACTGAAAATAAGTGTCATTTTCTACAATCACTGGGTGGAGGAGCATGTGGGGAAAAAAAGAAAAAAATTAAGTCCTCAATAGTGAGAGGTGACTTTTTGGATGATTTTGGAATACAGATAGGCCTAGTTTGGTTATTTTTAATAAATTAATCAATAGGAGGATTAGGGAATTTTAGACCACCGAAAGTTCAAACTACGAATGTTAAAGGTCTTAGGGTCAGTAGCAGAAGGAAATATTTTTTAGAGTATCTCAGACTTTCAGACAGTGAGGTCATAATTATACAAGAAACGCATCTGTTAAAAGAGGAATGGGAGCAAATCATAAAAGGTCAAAAATGGATAGAACACTGTATATGCAGTAACCAGACATGCTGTGTAAAGGGGGTGGCAGTTCTTTTTAAGAAATCCATCAAAGCTACTATGGGAGACTGTGCGGTAGATGCCGGCGGCAGATAGGAAATATAGCTAGTGCAAAAATGTATGGTACCTGAGTGGCCTTTATAGGAAACTATGGGCCAAATATAGATGACATCTCCCCTCTCAAATGATTATATAACCAGCTTCTTGATGATAAACATCCGATCATACTGGGAGGAGACTTTAATGTATTAATAGACCCTGTACAGGAAAAATCTACTTTCAGAGGAACAGCTAATTCACCTGATATGAGAGCTTTGTTGAAAAAAATGGGGGCCTCATTGATATTTGGAGGCTAAAAGGAAATAAATGGGGAAGCAAAGCAGGAAGATTCACATTTCATAATAAAAAAAAAACGGACATCGGTCCAGGATAGATTTCTTTCTGGTAGATGCAATCTTGGGTAAAAGCATTAATAAAGTGGACCACAAGGTAGAGAATTTATCTGATCATTCGGCAGTAAATATAGAGATCATGTTAAGTGATCACAAGACACCGAAGAGATGGACTGCAAGCTGAGACCTTCTCACTGAGACACAAACAATAAACAGTCTGAAAGAAGTACCAAAGGAATTTTTTCTCCTAAATAACTCATCGGCCCCCAACACATAGTATGGTACACTTATTTGGCCTTCTTAAGAGGAACCCTAACGGGTTTACCTATAGCAAAAAAGAATTAAATGATCTTGAGTTTTATATACAGTCTCTGGTAAGAGAGATCGAGAATACCCATGACCTTCAAAATTTGATAGGGTTAGATAAACAGTTAAAAATGGCAAGGTTGGAAATGGCAAACTATTTAGAAGCAATAACTAGAAGAAAATGGGAGGCTAGTAAACTCTCGCACTATGAGTATGGGGAGGGGTGTTGAAAACACTTGGCCTGGAAAACTAAAATAGAGCAGATCAGGAATGTTATTCAGGCCATTAGAAGTGAAGCTACTGGAAAACTACATTTGGAGGACGTAGGTATAGAGCTGGCTTTCATACAATTTTTTCAAAATCTTTATACAGAAGATGTGGAGGGGGATGAGGACCAGATTAAGAGATATATCGATGATGTAGAACCACCGTATATACAAGCGGGCTATAAGGATGAGCTGAATGCTCATCCTTATAGCTGTTTTACTGTTTACTGATTACTGTTGAAGAAGTATCCGAAGTAATTAAAAAGTTAAAGAGAGGGAAAGCAGCCAGCCCAGATAGCCTCTCAAATGAAATAAACATGGCTTTAAATGATCAACTGACTCCCATTTTAACAGAAGTATTTAATCTGGCTCTTTTTAAAAACATTCCTGGGATGAGGCCACTATAAACATAATCCTTAAATCAAATAAAGATCCTAAAATCTGTGAATCCTACAGACCAATCTCTTTTCTAAATAGTGATTATAAAATCTTCACACAGATCTTAGCGAAAATGTTGGAAAGGGTGATGGATGTCTTAATTCATAGGGATCAAAAGGGTTTTGTTAAAGGAAGGCAACTAAATGCATTAGTTCACGACTAAGTAGGGGCAATAGATCTGGCTAATTAGGATAGAAGTCTGTTGACAGTTCTCACCTTTGACGCAGCTAAAGCCTTTGATAGGGTTAGCTGGCCCTTTTTGTATAGTGTAATTAAACATTATGGCTTGGGAGAGACCTTTTTGGGGGCAGTTTTTATAAAAATCCCATGGCTAGGATTATAGTTCATGGGAACTTAACAAAGCAAATAAATATCAGAAGCAGAACTCGCCAGGGATGCCCACTCTCACCTTTGCTTTTTAATCTCTATATAGAACCTTTAGCGAACAAGATAACGGTAAGTAAAGATATTTCCCCTTTTAGGGTAAATAGGTGGGAGAAAAAAGTTGGCTTGTATGATGATGACTTAATGATCTACATAGGAGACCTTGAAGTGTCACTCCCTGCAATTTGGAATATTCTAGTAAATTTTGGGAAGGTCTCGGGCAACCTGGTCAATCAACAGAAAACCGAAATTATGGAGTGGAACACCCACCACATCAGTTCATTGGTAAAGCAAGAAATAAGATACCTGGGTATACAGATTGTGCAAGATTTGGACACAATGCCCCAGGTAAACTTTGATAAGGTAGACCTAGAGACAAAAAAGCTTCTTAAAGTATGGGGGGGCCTCCCGCTCTCTTTTATAGGAAGATCTAACCTCCTGAAAATGTAGATTTTACAAAAATGTACTTTCATCTTTAACGCAATCCCCCTAGAGTTTAAACCGGTATGGTTTAAGACGCTGCAGGAATATCTGAGCAGTTTTGTATGGAGGGCTAAAGGGGTGAGAATTGCCTGGAGTAAACCCTGAAGGAGGAAAGAACAAGGGGGCATTGCAGCCCCAGATTTTTATCAATATTATTGGACTTTCTACTTGAAGAACACAAGATCATTACTTTTGGATAAAACCTTTCCCCCCCCACTATTTAGATGCCTTGACAAGTGAGTTTCCCTTGGGGGGGGGCGACTTTCTTCTTTATAAATTTGGCCAACCTAAATACTTTAAGAAAATAAGACTCAAGATACTTGCGGATGCATGTAAGATGTGGTATCAAGTTAGACGGACTTTAGGAATACCATATTACAGCAGTTGTGCCCCTATATGGAATTTGCCTGGTACCCCAGCTTGCCTTATAGAAAACTTGCAACTCCCCTGATTGAATGGGATATTCATAAATGGGGGCAGCTGTTAGAAGATGATCAACTAATCCCCTGGGAACGTTTGGCAGAAATTACAGATGGTAATATATCGAAATTTAGGTACTATCAATTAGGAAGTTTGGTAAGAGAGCTAAGAAATGACGGAAAAGGAAATTGCTACTGGGAGGATACAATACTAAAAAGATCACTTCAACAAAAAGAAGTAGCTGAATGGTATTGGATGTTGGTCCAGGTGGAATTCACTTTGCCTTTGAAAATCTGGAAGAGGGACCTACCAAGCCTGGATGTAGATTCTTTGTGGTAAGTATTTATGTTTTTTCTTTGGTCGTCTACTAAATCTGAGCCTTTTAAGAAGAACCATTTGTTTACTGTTCACAAGGCATACTGCACACCAAAAAAACTGGCCAAGATGGGAAGCCATGGGATTAGAAAATGCTAAAGTGCGGGGGCAAAAAGGCTGATGATGTCCATATGTTTTGGCAGTGTCCCCCGATAGTGTCCTTCTGGCAAGAAGTAGGCAAGTCTCTTTCAGATATTTTGGGCCTTGAGATCAAGGTAAGCCTGGCATTGGTTATTTTTGGTGTCCTGCATGAGGAGAGTCCCCTGAATTTATGGAGAACACAAAAGTTCCTTATATTTGTTTTAATTTTGCTTGCACAAAGAGAGATATGACTGAAGTGGATCCTCTCTAGCTCCCTGGAGATAGGGGAATGGGTAATATCATGCCAAAGGGTAAATACTTTAGATCAGAGTGGCCCCCTTCCAAAAAAACAAAAGATTGAGATACATGGAAAAGATGGCATAATCCCCCTTATATAAGGCAGAAAATGTAGTCACCTTTCCTCTTTTTTGTAAAATGAATAGTCCAATGATTAAGCACCTAATGCAATAAACTCGAAAGGGAGTTGCATTGACGGTCATTTGCGTACGAGGCGTAGGACTTTCGGTTGTTTGGGCTCCCCCAAGTGCCCTGGGAAGGAGAGGGAGAGCTTCAACGCTATCCCGGAGATTCGGACCTCTTGAATGAATAATGAACAAAACAAAACACTATGGTGCAGTGTCAGGTGTAAAGATCAATTTGCAAAAATGACAAATCTTTCCCCTTTCAATTCCTCAAATGCGAGTTGTAGCCCTACAAATACGCATTTCCTTTCCATGTACTGCACAGCCCCTTACATCCTTGGGACTCCAGATCACGCACACTGTTAAACAAGGAATTCCAGCAAACTACCTATGACTCATGCAGGAGCTATCAAAACACATGCTGGCTTAACATATAAGAAGAATATCATGTCTCTGTAGAATGGCGGCGATGATGACAGTAATGCTGCCTAGAAATCTCTGTCCATTTCAAACACTGCCACTGCTAGTCTTGGCAGATCTGTTTAAGAAGCTCCAAAAATAATTCAGGAAAAAAATGAAGACTGGCTAGACATCACATGAATTTAGCCCTGAAAGATAAGGGTCTGGGACTTCCTAGTGCGGTTAAATGCTACCAAGCAGCCCAAATGTACTCTATGGTTGAGTAGTAAAGACTTGAATCAGAACAGCAATGGTACTTTGTGAATCAAGTCATTTCTGGTGTCAACATATGGAAAATACTATGGCATCAAAAGAAACATCAAAATTGGGGTCTACATTTTGTCCTTATTTCTAGAGCAACCTTAGTGGTATGGGACAAACTAGCAGGTAGCCTGGGCCTGACTGAAGTCCTTTCACCAATCTCTTCAATATCAGGTGATCTAACCTTTATCCCAGCAAGAGATGACTCCTTTTTGGAATGAAGAGCAAGGAATGTACTAGAGTGGGAGACCTTTTTGAAGAAACATGTATTAAGTCCTTCTACACACCTGTAAAAAAATAATTAAGCTACTAGAGATGGAACCTTAAATATATTCAGATACTTCATCGGCCTAGTAAGATTACATTAGCCCATATCCAGCCAGACATATTACCAAATTTGAGAAGTGCAAAATCATGAAAGAAGGGGCCAAAACTTGTTTTAAATGTATACAAACGTCTAATAAATCGCCCCACACTAGAGAAAGCCCATGGGCATTGTAAATGGGAGACTCAACTAGTCTGTACGTTCATAGGTAATGAATGGAGAGACATTTATGTCAGAGTACACACAACTGCCAAATATACTGCTGGGAGAGATGCACTCCTATAATGAATGATTGGCTTGTATTACACTGCAGTGAGACTACATACATTTGATTGATCAGAAAACTATTGGAGTATTAGTTGGCAACAGAGACACAATAAAACACGTATTGTGGCATTTACTAAAACTTCACACATATTGGGAAGTGGGCTTGATCCTATTGATATTAAGTTCCAAACTTCCATTCCCAGGTTCCTGGCCCATATGCTACTAGGCCTTCCCAATATGCAGACCTTTCTGTTACATCGCTTAGAGGTATGCAGATGTCACTTGTGTTTTGTAATGGGAGTCTGTAACTGCCCTGTGGAGGAAAGCTAGAACCCCTGATTCAGGGATAGGCCACACAGACTCTAGGACCTCCTGGGAAGAAGAGATTATCCTTGGTGCTGGAACAAAAATCAAAAACCTATGAATCTGAATGAGTGCCCTGCCCTTTCAATTTAGAGAACTTACATGCCACGGATGCCTGAGAGTTTCGAGAATTGTTCCACCAGATAGATTGTAACTGCTCTCCATCAGAGTGCTGATTTAAGGAACCGTAGTGGGGACTTCAAAAATACAACATTTGGCATTCTGACTCTGTAACCCTATCTTTATATAAATCTTCTGACACAGACAGATGGGAAGTGGAGGTGGATGGAATGAAAATGTTGTTTTTTTGAGTTTCCACTGAGACTTTATTTACCTTACCTTTCGGGCTGGTGCTTGTATGCCCGAAATATTGTATTTCTAAAAATGTTAATGAAAATATTTAAACTATAATTATATTTCACAATGCATATGACATTTCAATGTGAAAATACAGTGTCATTTTAAAGGCACTGGGAACCACCAAGACTTTGGAATCCAGACAGAAGCGAGGTTAATAGTTCTTTCATATATATGTAATCTCTTGAATGAAATGAGTCACTTGATTTGCATCATGTTGAATTGTTGCACTTTAAAAATGTAAATTAAAAAAACTGTAGGAATGAGAGTGGAGAGACATTTAAATCTACAAGGAAATCATTGCAACAAGAGGAATGAATTCAACAAATGTGCCATCTCAAGATGTGTTACTCTCGTTATCCTTATTCTTTGAATTTAAGATTTTAGAATTTAAACAGTATTAATTAAGAGCCAAATACGTCAGATCTTCTGATGTTCATTATTGGCCTGTAAAAGCAAAATTATACATACCCACGTCCCAGAATATTATAGTGTATTAGATCACGAAAGCATGCTGCTAATGTGAAGATTGCTGTTCACCAGGCAAAATTAAGAACAATGCTTTGATTCTGACAGGTGACAGATAGATGTTTTTAGTGCATTATTTATATTTGGAAAAAGTCCACTTGAAACTCCATTTTGATAAAGTAGGAAGGTGCATCCAGAAGGCTATTTCTGTGTTGATCGTAGGTGTATATAATCATGAACATTCGAGTATCTGATCAGTTTCAGCATTACCATGAGATAATGCTTTATTGCTGATTCATACTTTGACTTTCACTGCCACAGAAGCTAACTGTCAATTGTGTTTTGCACAAAAGACAACTACTACATGTGGACGATAAAGACCAACCACATTAAATGTGCTAGATACATGGATGGCAATTGGTACTATAATCATCAAATTGAAATCAAATGATGATTATGATTTTGCAGTAGACACAAAAAAATGGACCAACAAGAGAACTTGATGATCCATCTCTTGCTGTGTGTCTTAGTATTAACAACAGAGGGATGGAAAATTAGACGCCATGTTCTTCTTTTTGGATGATGATTTCGTTGTGGAACGTTGGCTTCACTTTGTAGGACTTACCTAAAAATGGACATAGAAAAGGATATCAAAATATATGTCACAATATCACCCTCTAGGTGTGCATTAAGAAATATCTAATTGCACACAGGAAAAACATATGCAACACATATCATAGGGATAAGTGCAATGAAACTTGATGTTGACATTACTCTAGACAAGGTGTAACCATTACCATTTGGAATACCTGTTAAATCAATGTCAGTCCCAAATGTGAATTCTGCAACAACTCCATCCATGTAACATTTCCTTATCTAGTGCAAGTCCTGCACTGAATCCAAGTACAATAGATAGAAACCTTTTCATATTGATCAGCAATCAAGGTGAAACAAACACACCTGCATTGACTCATCCAAATAAAAAAAAAAGTCACATCAATTAGGTGGTGCAAGTGGCCATTACAATGATGAATGCCTACATATAAAATCAAATGACCATCACATAGCATGTCAACCAGAGTATGCACATAGCAAAGTAGACTGTCTAAAAAGATGTAGCATAACCTGCCATCATGTTCAACAAAAATGAGAAATTCGCATCTAACTCTACAGCCTTGCCAGGAATCAAACAGGAGCTAAGGAAAAGTAGTGCCAGAACCAATTTGATCAAATACAAATAAAGTATTTATAAAACAACAAGATAAATGTCTCTAAATAAAGTTCAAGCCATTTGGCAGTTCTGTAGTCTAAAAAGGAAAGTGCACTGGGCTGTGGCACAAAGCTTGCCTCCTAATACACTGCCAATGGGAACCTCCTCAGCAAGGGGCATCCAATGGGCAGGGCAGGCACCTCACAGATCTTACATGGGAGGAGGGGGTTAGGTTTGGGAGGGGTGTCTTTATGTTGGGAAGAGGTGGATTTCTGTTTGGAAGGGGTGGTTTGGGAAGTGGAAGGGGTGGATTTTTATTTGAAAGGGGTGGTTGGGTAGTGGAAGGGGTGGTTTTCCATTAGGGTAAGGGCAAAATTGATTAACTTGGGACGCTCTGAACACTCTTTGCCACTTGCTTGGGACACCGGAAGCCGTATCTGTGACCTGGTGGGACCGGAGTCCCAGGCCACCCACGAACTGGGCAATCAACCACCCCTGCGCCATCCAGCTTGCTACCAGGGGACTACAAGTCCCAGCGTACTTTGCTGCCTTCCCAGGTGCAGCCTGTCAGGGAGAGGCACCATCCACCTGAGCACATAAAGCGCTGCTCACTCTTCCGCGGCGCGGGACGCTCTGAACACTCTTTGCCACTTGCTTGGGACACCGGAAGCCGTATCTGTGACCTGGTGGGACCGGAGTCCCAGGCCACCCACGAACTGGGCAATCAACCACCCCTGCGCCATCCAGCTTGCTACCAGGGGACTACAAGTCCCAGCGTACTTTGCTGCCTTCCCAGGTGCAGCCTGTCAGGGAGAGGCACCATCCACCTGAGCACATAAAGCGCTGCTCACTCTTCCGCGGCGCGGACGCTCTGAACACTCTTTGCCACTTGCTTGGGACACCGGAAGCCGTATCTGTGACCTGGTGGGACCGGAGTCCCAGGCCACCCACGAACTGGGCAATCAACCACCCCTGCGCCATCCAGCTTGCTACCAGGGGACTACAAGTCCCAGCGTACTTTGCTGCCTTCCCAGGTGCAGCCTGTCAGGGAGAGGCACCATCCACCTGAGCACATAAAGCGCTGCTCACTCTTCCGCGGCGCGGGACGCTCTGAACACTCTTTGCCACTTGATTGGGACACCGGAAGCCGTATCTGTGACCTGGTGGGACCGGAGTCCCAGGCCACCCACGAACTGGGCAATCAACCACCCCTGCGCCATCCAGCTTGCTATCAGGGGACTACAAGTCCCAGCGTACTTTGCTGCCTTCCCAGGTGCAGCCTGTCAGGGAGAGGCACCATCCACCTGAGCACATAAAGCGCTGCTCACTCTTCCGCGGCGCGGGACGCTCTGAACACTCTTTGCCACTTGCTTGGGACACCGGAAGCCGTATCTGTGACCTGGTGGGACCGGAGTCCCAGGCCACCCACGAACTGGGCAATCAACCACCCCTGCGCCATCCAGCTTGCTATCAGGGGACTACAAGTCCCAGCGTACTTTGCTGCCTTCCCAGGTGCAGCCTGTCAGGGAGAGGCACCATCCACCTGAGCACATAAAGCGCTGCTCACTCTTCCGCGGCGCGGGACGCTCTGAACACTCTTTGCCACTTGCTTGGGACACCGGAAGCCGTATCTGTGACCTGGTGGGACCGGAGTCCCAGGCCACCCACGAACTGGGCAATCAACCACCCCTGCACCATCCAGCTTGCTATCAGGGGACTACAAGTCCCAGCGTACTTTGCTGCCTTCCCAGGTGCAGCCTGTCAGGGAGAGGCACCATCCACCTGAGCACATAAAGCGCTGCTCACTCTTCCGTGGCGCGGGACGCGCGCGGGCGCAGCCCGGGCCAAGGGCGGGCCCGTCCTTGCCCGTCATAGTCTGGAAGAGGCTGGGCTGGGCCACCTCTCTTTCCCCTAGAGTAGCTCGTGAAAGCTCCCCTTAAAGCGTAAAGGACGTCGATTGAGTTTACCCCTCTCCAGGTACAGACGAAGTTAATTTTTCTTAACTGGAATTATTGCATTTTAACTCTCTCCCCAAGTGGTGCTGCTTTTTTGGCCCATTAGGACTTAATAGTGTCGGCACAAATCGTTGGTTGCTCGAACTGCTGCTAGCTCTGTTTCTCCATAAGGACTATATGTCTATTATACATATTGTATACACTGCTTATTTTGCACATTGAAATCTTACTGGTACAAGTCCTAATTTCTGCTAAATTCTACTTTTCCCCCGGAATTGTATTATTATGCCTATTGTAAATTAGCTTATTTTATATTAGGTGTTCGAATTTGTTCTTAATAGTGTTTTAACCAGGTTTTTACTTCTTGGCATTTTATGAACCCGTAGTGTTGCCGAGTTTTATTAAGCGCCAATCCTTTGCTGCTTCGCCCTTTCCCTTTCTCTTGCCACACATCTTGCATTAGTCTTATTATTTGGAAAATGAGCAAACGGAAAATGACCCCTGGTAAGAGTGTGATTGGGACTTTGGACGCATTTTTCTCAAGAGCTGAATCAGTTCTTATACATGAAATTCAGCTCACGGAAAGGAGATTATCATTAGAGCCTCTGTCTTTAGAAGATAGAACTCCTATTAAACTGGTAGCTTCCGTAGTAGAAGGGATCAGGAATGCCGATCCCTCTCGGCATAGTCTTCCCTTCTCTCCGGAACTAACTCCTGTCCCGACGCAAATTTTACCTAGCCCCGGCATAGAGTTGATAACTACTTCTAGCCCAGTAAAAGCTAAGACAAGAGGTCAAAAGGCCAAATTAGGACAGCTTAATAGTAGTGACCCACAGGCAAGGAAAAGAAAAGGGAAGAATGGTGGGTCTTCGAAAAGTAGTAGATTAGCCCACAAAATAGATAGCGGTAATGAGGCGTCTTCTTCTCCCCTAGTAACAAACAGTTCGAATGACTTACCTTTACTTATCCCTAATACATGTATGTTGCCTGGGTCTTGTTCTATTAAAGATCATGAGGACCATTTTTGGGGAAAATGGAAATGTTGTTGTCTTCTTCTCTTGATCCAATAAGGCAGAAAATTGGGGCTATTGAGGAAGCTTTATCTAAACTTGAGGGACAGACCGGTTGCAATTGTTTAACCTCGAAAGTTGCAAATACTAACAGGACATGTGTTACACAGACTGCCAGGGATGTAGTAGTGGGAAATGCACTGCAGGGGGATGTTGAGGCGGTCATAGACCCAAAGGAATTAAATAATGATAAAGTTACCACTAGTAGTCGTGGTGGAGTGATTTCTCGTCATCCATCCAGGGTAGTGATGCCTGGATTGAAGGACACGATAGGGTTAGCACTCAGGGATTCTCAACCAATTTGTCTCCCTGTAATTAACCTCCCACCTGAATCTACCCCCTATGTTGTTGTTTTAGGGGATGTTCCACCTCTTGAAACAGGGTCCACAGAGGATTTTAATCAACTAAAAAACAAATTAACACATTGGTTTGCCCAAAATACAGCTACTGGTGTGAGTATTGCTAATAACATCATCATGGCACGTAGGGTGAGTTGGGTAGGGCCATCTGCTAAAGTGGGTATTAAAGATTGTATTATTGTGAATTTCAATAACCCTAATCTAGTGACTATAATCCTCCATAAGGGCGCTAACCGCAATCCCTCCTTAGGTGCTATCAGAACTTTCCCCTTGGGTTTTTTTATAAGCCCAGGGTTTCCACATGCCCTATTGACTATAATGTAAGGACAAATACTGGACTAGGAAGGTCGCATAGTTCCGTACCAGCCGCACAGTCAGTAGTTAGAATGCATCAACCTCTCTTCTCGCAGGTCCAGCCGGCCACTACTCCATTTTTGGAAGTACAAAACAGATTTTCTGCATTAAGTGGACTAGAAGACTGCGACTGACTATTGCCAATAGTAACGCAGGAGCCAGGGGGTGGTCACAGTGTAGTGCCCTTAGTTGATGCCGTGGGGAGGCCAAGTGTAGTGACCTCTCGCAATTTTATTTCTTGGAATATTGCTGGGCTGGCAACCAAATTTCGAGATCCCTCTTTAGTCAATTTCTTAAAAGAGTTTAAGATAATAAGTCTTCAAGAAACCTGGCTGGTTGAAAGTAATCTGTTTTTAGAAGGATATAAGGCTTATTTTGTCCCTGCTACCCCGTCTTCCAGTGGGAGAGCTAAAGGGGGCTTAGTCACATATGTGTCTGTGGCCTTAGACAGCCAGATCCAGGTTGTTCCTATTCGGTGTGGAGGGATATTGGTGCTATTTTTTAACACTAGAGGCATCAGATGGGGACTGGTTAATTTTTATAACGCAGTATCCAGTCCCGTTCGTGATTGTAATATAGCTGCCTTATGTTCCTTTTTTAGATGTCCTAACAGATTCCCAGTTTCTGATTTTTTGGTCTCTGGGGATTTTAATGCTCACCCATGTGGTAACCCTGCGGTGTCCTGTTTATCTGAACTGGGATGCCCGCGAAGGAGTGGTTTCCATTTTGATCACCATACACAAGGGGAATTGATTAACAACATGATCCAGGAGTTCAATATGGTGTGTTTGATGGCTCTCGTGGCCCCAAACATCAAATTTTTAACTCCAACCTACAAAGGGGTTAGGACAGGATCTTTTATTGACTACATATTAATTTCCTCCCCCTTGCAGTTGTGGATCACAGGTTTCTCTATTGATGAGAGTATTTTTAGTGATCATAACCCGCTCTGTGCCCATATAGCCGGACCACTCATTAGTCACATCGAAGGAGTAGCCACGAGGGGCGTTATGACTCTGACTGACAATAAACGCAGATTGAAATGGACACAGATTGACCCCAAGCTGTTTTATGACAAGGTTAATAGGTTATGTGCCCCTGAACTCTTAACATGTCAAAATCCCTGTTCGTCCCCAGATTATTTGTTGGCAGCTTTTGGGACCTTAGCAGGGAAGATGGGAGACCTCTTAAGTGCTCCGGCCGTAAGGGCTAGAAATCTTGGGCCTAAATGGTTTGACTCTGATTGTACTCGAGCAGCTGGTAAGCTGAAGGCAGCTCTTGCATCTATACCTAGAATACAATCAGTGGTCTGTAACTATCGCAGAGAATATAAGGCCGCTTTAGCGGGGCGCAAAACAAAGCTAAAAGATGAAGCCTGGCGGGACCTTATCGAGGCAAGTGTATTGAAAAATAGTTCAAAATTTTGGCAAGTGGTGAATCGCCCAGCCATTGGTATGGATAGGGACCCCGTTTTAGGAGCTTTTATTACTGAAGAGGACTGGGTGTCCCATTTTAAAACCATTTTTGACTGTCCCCCGATTGTTGTGGCCCAGAGATAATAGATTTAAATGCTCCAGCTTTATCTTTTAGTATTGATGAGGTTATTGCAGGGATTGAAGGGCTCTCTGCTAAAAGGCCCCTGGACCAGATGGGATTCCCCCAGATTTATTTAAATCTGACCCTTCTTTTGGGCCCCCATCTTGGTTAATGTTTTTAATGCTGCAGCAAAAATTGGATGCCCCTCTTCCTGGGCTATTTCTACTATAGTTCCTGTTTTTAAAAAGGGCGACCGGGGTAGCCCCCATTGCTATAGACCCATCTCCCTTTTAGATTCAACAGTTAAGGTGGTGGGACGGATATTATTACAGCGGCTCCAAACTTGGGCAGAGGAAACCGAAATATTGTCAGATGTCCAATATGGTTTTCGCCCCGGTCGTTCCACAATTGCCCAGTGTTTAAATATTCTCATGATTTTCAGTAAATATACTATTGCACGCTCGGGGTCCATATTTTGTGCCTTTATGGATCTGTCATCAGCTTTCGATCGTGTTAACAGAACTAAACTGTGGCAGATCCTGAGGCTAACGGGTGTGGATCCTAGCCTAGTGAACTTCCTGGTGGATCTTCATAATTCTACCCAGGCAAATGTTAGGTTCGCTCAGGATTTGCGTGTCACTGAGAATTTTGATATTAAAAGGGGCGTCCGTCAAGGTTGCATTTTAGCCCCTTTTTTGTTTAATTATTATCTTAACGACTTGGAACAGGAATTATTGGAAACCGGGGTTGATTACCCGTATGTTGGACGTCGCGGCATCCCGATATTGCTTTACGCAGATGACGCCGTCCTTCTATCCAGAACAGAGGTTGGTTTACAATCTCTTTTAAAGGCTTTTGCGGGGTACATGGGTAAACGGGACCTGTCAATTAACAATTCCAAGTCCTATGTGCTGAGAATAGGTAAGCAACCTGTGAAGCCCTTTAAATTTGCAATTGACTCAACAGTGGTCCCTCTTACGAATGTTTTCTCATATTTGGGGGTTCTTATTGATAACAAATTAAAATGGGGACCCCAAATTGAGAAGAAGAAGGGGGAAGTGGTTCGGGCCAACGCGGCCATTTTTAAATTTTCATCAAGAATAGGGAAAAAACCAACTGGGGCCATGTTACAAGTTTATAAGGCTAAAAGTCTTTCCATTGCCACTTATGGAAGTGAGATATGGGGATACACAGTTGCAGATTCTCTGCAAGTGGTGGAAAATAATTTTTTAAAACGCCTTCTGTGCGTCCCTCAGGGGACCTCTAATTTAGCTGTGCATGAAGAACTGGGGGTCCCCTATATCAGTGACATCCTTGCATTACGTCCATTGATTTTTTGGTTGAAATGCTGGTTGAATCCAGATCTGTCTTTTAACCATTTATTATTAAGAGAGTGTATGCTGTTAGAACAAGCCTCATGTATCCCTTGGCTAAATTATATTCAAGAGAGTTTTAAAGGGATAGGGCGCGGCGACCTGTATAGCAAACCAGAATGCATAGTTAAGCAGGATGTCGTATCAAGCAGAATAGCTTTTATGAGTTTGTGGAGGATGGAAAGAGAAGCGAAGGAGTTGCTGAAACCCAGTGTACGCAATTTTATATTAACGAAAACCACCCTGTCAACTGAACCCTACCTTATGGGGTGTTTGTCTTCTCATGAGAAATATCTTTTAACAAGGTTCAGGATGAATCTATACCATCTCCTGTTGGTTAGACCAAAAGACCATAAGAGGGCAAGTGCGTCACTATCCTGCGGCTGCGACGGTGAGTCTCCGCAGGATTTGTTGCACTTTATGTTTGTTTGTGGATTTTATGAAGTTCCTCGTAGGATTTTTTTGGTCCCTTATTTAAAACGATTGAATTTTAGACAGGTTCGCCCCGCACTTTTGCACCTACAGATGTTGTCAACGGAGTCACTGTTTTTCACACTTGGCTATTTAAAAGCTTGTGTTAAATCGCGATCCTTTATGGATGTTTAACTTGTTATTTTATCAATGCATTTTTATTGTTCGAATGTATATTCCTATGTTTGTACTTATATAACGTGCATAATTTATACAAATGCTCCTGGGGGTTGCAGTTTTTAATATTCTTGTGGACTGTACATATGTATTTATTGCACATTGCACTTTACATTTTGAATTGCACTTGGGGAGTATGATTTTAATCTGACTTTTTTACCAGTTTAAGGAGATTTGACTTATATATTTTTAATGTTTTTGTGTAACTTTTATGGTTTTATTGTTAAAACCGAATAAAGTTTATTGATGATGATTAACTTGGTAGGCTGTTTGGGAAGGAGTTGGCTTTTGGAGGTAGAGGGAGTGCCAGTGTGTGATGTGCCTTTGTCTGTTTGTCTGTTGATGGTGCAGTTGCCTGTGCGTCTGGTGTATGTTTTGCAAGTATTGGTGTTTCTTGTGTCAAATGTGTCTGTTGTGTGCTTGACTGTGTGCGTCTGTGTTTTTTTCGGTGTGTATTTTAAGCTAGGTGTGTCTGTGGATGGGTGTGCTGGTTGTGGGTGGATGTTGATGTAGTGGTAACTGTGGGTGTGGTGGTGTGTGTGCATGTGATGGGGTGGTAACTGTGGGGGTGGTGGTATCTGCAAAATGCAAATCCAGTACTTGTATAGCGCATGAATCACCCCGGAAGGGGTCTCTCGGCGCTGGGGGACGTTGGGAAGATTAAGCGAGCTATTGCCCAGAGTCGCATGGTGCTGGGCAGACCCTTGCCGCCGGAGCCAGGGATCGAACCGTGATCCCCAGCGTCCAGCGTCAGTCGCCCTGGTCGCGGCGCCACACCTCTCCCATCTGTGGTGTGTGTGCATGTGATAGTGGTGGTAACTGTGGGGGTGGTGGTGTCTGTGGTGTGTGTGTGGATGTGATGGTGGTGTGGGTGGTAACTGTGTAGGTGGCAGTGTCTGTACTGTTTGTAGATGTAATGGTGATGGAGGTGGTAACTATGCGGGTGGTATGTGTGTGGATATAATGGTGGTGGGGTGGTAACTGTGGGGGTGATGGTGTATGTATGTTTGGATGTATGCAAGTGTTTCTTCTGATGTTTGTGTTACTGTGTAGATGTGCTGCTTGTGTCTGTATAGGTGTGTGCATGTAAATTTGTGTGTGTGCTTGGGACAGGTCTGGGAATATGTGTGGATGTGATGGTGGTGTGGGTGGTAACTGTGAAGCTGGCAGTGTCTGTAGTGTGTGTGGATGCAATGGTGGTGGAGGTGGTAACTGTGAGTGTGGTGTGTGTAGATGTAATGGTGGTGGGAGTGGTAACTGCGGGGGTGGTTGTGTCTGTGGTGCTTGCAGATATGGTGGTGTGGGTGGTAACTGTGGAGGTGGCAGTGTCTGTAGTGTGTGTGGATGTAATGGTGGTGGAGGTGGTAACTGTGGGGGTGGTATGTGTGTAGATATAATGGTGGTGGGGTGGTAACTGTGGAGGTGATGGTGTCTGTATGTTTGGATGTATTCAAGTGTATCCTGTGTTGTTTGTGTTTCTGTGTGGATGTGCTGCTTGTGTCTGTATGGGTGTGTGCATGTAAATGTGTGTGTGTGCTTGGGACAGGTCTGGGAATAGGCAATTAGGATGAGGAAGGTACAGGAGTTGGGCCATAAGTTTGGGATGAATGGGAGGCTGTGGTGATTGAGGAGGCCAGACTCTGAAAAGACCTCTGTAGGCCAGACATTGCAATGTGAATGCCTTCCAGGTTGGCTACACGTTCTTGCACATGGCAGCCAAGCCCCTGGATGGCATTCAGTAGTGTCGTCTGACCTACTGAGATGTTCCTGAGGAGGGCAACGGCCTCCTCATTCAGCGCAGCCAGGGGGACAGGGGTGGGGGGGAGGTGCCTGGAGCGAAGGAGACGACACCCCTCTTAAGGGTGTATGTGGGGCCAACTGGGTGAGGAGCAACAGGGAGGGTGGAGATGGTACTGGGGTGGCGGCTAAGGATGAAGGTGTTAAAGGTCCTGTTGAGTCCACCACCAGTAGGCAGCGTCTGCTGGAGGATGCCTCAGAAGAAGAGGTTGATGAGCTGGTGTCCACTGTTGTGCTTCTCTCACCCTCTGGGCCACTGGGTCCCTTGGTGTCAGTGGTCTCAGCACTAGCTCCACTGTGGCTAGCTGCTTCCATGCTGATGTTGGCCCTTTCTCCTTCGCTTGCCCTGGATGATGCTGAAATGACATATACAATACGTTAAACAAATCTGTGTAAACAGAACTGTTCATGATGTCTGATCAAAATACATATTCAAAGTTAACAGATTTCATCTGTGTCAAGGCTTTCAACATTTGCTTCACCAACACCTTTGTACAGTGTCTTTACAAGGCCCTAAATTCTGCATACTGTACATTTTCTAAAAGCCTTTTATGAATAGATGAGAGTCCATAAGTACTGCACTGTTGTACCAATATTAGCATGAACTGAAATGATGTCCCTCTGTATGGGCATTTCACAATGATAACACCTACTGCGAACCACTAAAATTTGTCGAGGAGCTGGCGGTCTGGATGGCCAGGGTTCCTGGTGCTGGTCAGGTCACGGACAGGCGCAGACGGGCCTTTGGCGCGCCAGCGGCGTGGCCGCGCAGCATTCGCCATTAAATAGGGGTCGGGGAGGGAGGGACAGCTGGCAGGCGGGCGCGGGGAGCAGAAACACGCAGGAGTGGGAGGGGTCGCGGGGCAGCAGCAGCGGGGTCAGAACGGCGTGGGGAAAGCCTGGAAGAAGAACAGAGAAAGTAAAAAGAGGAAAAGCGGAAATTAAGGCAAAAATAAATGCTAAAGCGAAAATAAGGCAGAAATAAAGGCTACAATGAAATTAAGGCAGAGATACAGGCTAAAGAGAAGAGCGAAGAGCAAAAGGGAATAACAGGCGACAAATAGGGAGAATAAAAAGGAGCGAGGATAGCAGGGCCTCAAGCCGGGGTCTGTGGCGGTGCTGATGCGGGGCACTTCCTGTGGAGCTGTGCGCTGAGAGAGCAGAGTACTGACCAGAAGGTTAGGGGTCTGACAGGAGTCAGGTAGGATCCTGTTCAAAAGTAAATAGACACAGCACATCATCATACACCTTGTACAATACTTACACCTTCAAGAACTCTACTTGTGCATTGAACATGGGTCCCCCATAATGTTGATGGGGAAGATTTCAGTCTGTAACAAGAAATGGGTTATTTTACATGTCAAACTTAGTTTAGACTTACCGCCTAGTTGCTGCTGTTGTGCCCTCAACTGCCCATCAATCTTTGGCTAGGCCACTGCAAGAATGCAGGCCATTAGGGGGTCAGGATGCGGTGAGCGCCCCTTGCACGTTGGGAGGACTTCCACAGCTGGACTTTTGTGATCTTCCAGGTCCAGTGCCATAGGTCCTCCCACCTCTTGTGACAATGGATGCTGCGCTGCCTGTATACCCTCAGGGTCCGCACGTTCCTTTGGATGGCCTTCCATATATCTCACTTCTGATGGGTATTGACCTGTATGGATACAAGAAAGGCAATAAAAATCAATGGTATTTTGACTTTTAATTTGTCTTTATTGATGTCACTAAATATGTCTACAGCTATCAGTAGCATAACACATGAGTTTGCATACAACATGTGTATTGTCACATGTTGATCTACACCTATGTACTCATACAGACTTTGGTAGTGGCTTGTTGGCCACCCTCAACCCATATCATGGTCTAAACACACTAAACCAGGTCTGTGATATCATCTGGCCCAGGGGACCCTACATAATCTGTAATGTGACCCACTTCTGACCAGTCCATGGGATTGCGAACTGCAGAAGGCTAAATAATAAAATGTATGGCACAGTGAATTGTGACCAGTGTGAAGGAGGGGCCTGCAGTTTGGACATAGCATATATTGACATGTGAGTCTTTGGAAAAGAAGTGTTAGTGTAATAAGTCAATAGAATGTGTGCACCGTTACGAGGTTATAGTGCCTTTTGATTGGTTTTATGCTTTAGTACATTTTACCACTGTTATATTAATTTGATATTTGTTACCAGAAGTCTGAAAGTGTGAGGGAGCCTGCACTTCCAGATTGGGGTTGCTGGACCCCAGTTAGTTTTTTAATTAGCCCACAGCTTATTGGTGGACGGTCCTCCAATCGGACATGCCCCCTGACACCGCGGCCTACTTCAGAGGCCCAGAAGCGCATCCGCGCAGCATTCGTATCAACCTGACATAGTGCATAATCTGGTGCACATATCTTCGCCGACAGTTTATTTCCTTGCAAGTTCCATGGAGCTTAGGAGGATCCTGGCTCCCATAGTGTTTGCATGCCGTTACGAGGCTATAGTGCTTTTTTTGGGGTTTTATGCTATGGTACATTTCCCCACTGTTATTTTAACTCGATATTTGTAACCAGTAGTCTGGAAGTATAGGGTAGCCAGCACTTCCAGATTGTGGTTGCTGGACCCCAGTAATCTTTTTAATTTGCCCACAGCTTATTGGTGGACCGTCCTTCAATCGGACTTGCACCCCGACACCACAGCCTACTTCAGAGGCCCGGAAGTGCATCCGTGCAGCGTTCTAATCAACCTGACATGGTGCAAAATCTGGTGCACACACCTTCAGCGACAGTTTATTTCCTTGTAGGTTCCGTGGAGCCATATTGGGAGGATCCTGGCTCCCATAGTGTTTGCGTGCCATTACGAGGCTATAGTGCTTTTGTTATTGATTTTATGCTATGGTACATTTTCCCACTGTTATTTTAACTCGATATTTGTAACCAGTAGTCTGGAAGTATAGTGTAGCCTGCACTTCCAGATTGGGGTTGCTGGACCCCAGTACATTTTTTAATTTGCCCACAGCTCATTGGTGGACAGTCCTTCAATTGGACATGCCCCCGACACCACAGCCTACTTCAGAGGCCCAGAAGCGCATCCGCGCAGCATTCTCATCAACCTGACATATTGCATAATCTGGTGCATATATCTTCGGCGACAGTTTATTTCCTTGTAGGCTCCGTGGAGCCATATTGGGAGGTGCCTGGCTCCTGTAGTGTTTGCTCACCATTACAAGGCTATAGTGCCTTTTTATTGGTTTTAAGGCTATAGTGCCTTTTTATTGGTTTTATGCTTTGCTACATTCTCCCACTGTTATTTTAACTTGATATTTGTTACCTGTAGTCTGGAAGTGTAGGGGAGACTGCACTTCCAAATTGGGGTTGCTGGACCCCAGTTAATTTTTTCATTTGCCCACAGCTTATTGGTGGACGGTCCTTCAATCAAACACGCCCCAACACCACGGCCTACTTCAGAGGCCCGGAAGCACGTCCGAGCGCAGTGGGCAGACCGCTGGTGCACCAAAGGCGCACCAAAGGCAAGCAAGTTTGCCTAACTTATTGTCCAGAGCAATACAGACATCGCCTTTCTAACAGAGATTTGGGCCGATGCAGCGTCTGACCCGGATTTTAAAGCCTGCTTACCAGGAGGATATGAAGTAGTTAGACATGACAGACCATTAAAGCGAGGGGGGGCTGACCATCGTGCATCGCAGTTCAATTAAAATCCTAGCCAAACCTCTCTCCCATTTATATTCTGAGGTGCTGCTTTTTGCGCTAAAAATCAATCATTCTTACACATTTAATGGCTTACTTATTTATCAAACCCCAGGCCCTAAAGAAAATTGCATTCAATCCCTTTTGGAATTTATGGAAACCTGTGATGATTACCTTACTTTCACCATTCATGGTGATTTTAACTTTAATTTGGAACAGTCAGCCAACACTAATATGAGTTCCCTACTAGACTACCTATGAAGTTTTGGGTTGGTCCAATTAATTAAGCAACCAATGCATACTGATGGCGTATTTTCTAATGATCCTAATTTAAGTATCGAGAAAGTACCACTTCTCATCTGGACGGACCACAATGGTGTCTTTTTATTTTTATCTTACCTAGTAACAAATGTGCATCCATGCACAGAGCCTCATCATGTAAGTTTCAAGCATGGAACAAAATTTATATCAATAAATTAGATAATCTGCGAACAACTAAATTCCCGACATTCAATGCGGTTATTGAGCAGGCCTCACTCATGCTAAATTCATGGATAAGTGGGGCGATTTCACAAGTAGCACCACATAGAAATAAAACTACCCACCATAAAACACCCTCTGCACTCTGGTTCTCTCCAGAACTAAGGGAGCTAAAGAAAAAGGGCAGACATCAGGAACAGATATGGGGCCAGATGTGCGACCATTGGCAATTGCGACTCGCAAATTGCGCCAAATTGCGAGTCGCAATTTGCGAGTCGCAATTGCCAATGTACAACAGTGTCTGAGACACTGTTTGCGATTCCCAATGGGGTTGCAAATTGCAACGCGTCATGCATATTGATGAGGCTGTCGCAATTTGCAACCCCATTGGGAATGGCTGGCACTCCCAGGGATGGTGGCCTGCTGGGGTCAGCAGACTTCCATGTCTGGGACTGCTTTTAAATAAAGCAGCTTTTTTTTTTTTAAATGCAGCCCGTTTTCCTTAAAGGAAAACGGGCTGCATTTAAAAAAAAAATGAAACTTTTTGTTTTATTTTTTAAGGGCAGGTAGTGGTCCCTGGGACCACTGCCTGGTCTGAAAAAATGTTTGCGCACCCATTCACAAAGGGGAAGGGGTCCCCTCGGGACCCCTTCCCGTTTGCGAATGGTTTACCACCCTCTTTAAGAGGGTGGTAAACTGCAATTGTTTCGCGACCGCAATTGCGGTCGCAAAACATTCTTACATAGGGTTCAGATTTGCTATTAGGAAGGGACGCCCTCGGAACGCCCCTTCCTAATAGCGAGTCGCTAACCCTATTTTGCGAGTTGCTATTTAATTAGCAACTCACAAAATAGGGTTAGTTCATGTCCCACAGGTTTTTTGCATATGCAAACGGGTCTAAAACCCATTTGCGCATGCAAAAATCCGTCGTACATCTGGCCCATGGAGAACAAAATATAGCGCACATAAAAAAGAAAATTACAAAAGTTTTTTAAAAGATTATAAAGCATTGATCAAAGAGACCAAAACTAAATTTTAAACCTATAAAATAAAAGTAGCCAGCAATTCCCCATAGGAACTATTTAAAACAGTTCAAACTCTAACCACTTACGAAGCAAACAAAAATAAAAACCCAGCTAATCAAGATTTCTGTGAATAAATGGCAAAATTATTTTTCAATAAGGTGAACAACATATTTAGGGAGTTTAATAATCTCACAATTCCACCCCTCTCTAACCTTGGCAGAGAAAAAGAGCAGAATACCATCTACTCTGAGTCTTCATATTTTCTAGACTCATTCACATCACTCACAACTGAGCAAATTGCCTCTGGTCTAAAAAGATTAAATCTGGATCCCAGAGGGATCCCTGCCCTCCAAAGGTGTGTTACAAGTTGTCGGATACAATTGCACTTTACCTCACACCCCTCATTAGTAGGATTTTAGAAACAGGAATTTTTCCATCAAGCTGGAAAAAGCATCCATACTGCCACTGATCTGAAAACCTTCTTTGAACCCAGCGGATGAAACAAACTATAGACCCATCTCTCGTCTGCCACTTGCAGCTAAGTTGCTGGAAAAGGCAATGAACCAGGAGCTCGTTATTTGTCTTGACACCAACAAATGCTTACATCCTGTACAGCATGGTTTTAGGCCATGGCACAGCACTGAATCAGCCCTTTTAGCTGCTACAGAGGAGATTAGATCCCTTGTAGACAAGGGTGACAGCACGATACTGGTCCTAATGGACCTATCAGCGGCGTTTGACATGGTAGAGCACGCCACTCTGATCAAGCACCTGGACAGAATCGGGATAAGAGGTTCAGCCCTGAAGTTAGTTAGCTCCTTCCTTTCAGATAGAGTGCCAGTATTGGCATTAGAAAGTTTTTCCTCCAAGCCTTTCTATCTACCCTGTGGGGTTCCTCCGGGTGATCCCTGAGTTCAACCCTTTTTAATGTATACATCACTTCTCTCATTCATCTAATAAGTTCTCATGGGGTCTCAGTATGTTCATATGCGAATGACACCCAACTGGTAGTATCAGTTTCCGCAGACCCAAAGAAGATAGCATCTCAGTTCTGTGCCTGCATGTCTGACATCACATATTGGATGGCCCAGAATTTCCTAAAACTGAACTGAGACAAAACTGAGGTACTGCAGATCAGTAACAACAAGACCTTATGGAAATTATTGATGGCCCCAAAGTTTGGGACCTTTGCCCACCCCATTACAGAAAGCAAGAAATCTCGGAGTGATGTTGGATAACAAACTCACTTTTATGGATCACTCCAATCAGGTAGCATCTTCGTGTTTTCTAATGCAAAAAATTCTAAAAAATATTTTGCCATATCTCCCTCCTGATCTTAGGAAAACAGTGATCTTGGTTCTGGTCATCTCTAAGATTGACTATTGTAATGCCCTCTTGGTAGGAGCACAATTTTGAGTCTAAAAAAAACTGCAGACTCTCCAAAACGCAGCCGCCAGAATGGTATTAAACCTTTCTAAATTCTGTTCAGTATCAAAATTCATCAGAGAACTTCATTGGCTCCCTGTCAGGAAACATGTTCAATTTTAAGCTCTGTGCTTGACCCATAGTAAGTAAGTCTGTTTTTATATAGCGCAGCTACTCACCCTTACGGGTCTCAAGGCGCTGGGGGTCAGAGTGGAAATTAAGTGAGCTATTGCCCAGAGTCACATGGTGCTGAGCTGAACTGCCGCCGGAGCCGGGGATCGAACCGTGAACCCTGTGCTCCGAAATCAGCTGCCCTGGCCGCTGCACCACACCTCTCCACTAAGGGATTACATCAAAATGGTCCAGGTTTTCTCCAAGATTCCTTTAAATGGTACCAAACTTATTGAGCTCTACGGTCTAGCACAGCTAACAAAGTGCAAGTTCATAGAATCTCAGCATCTAAATGGTGGAACGAATTACCCAACCATCTTAGATCTCAGCCTAATCTGTTAAGATTCAGGAAAGAGCTGAAAACCTGGCTCTTTAACATAGGTTAGACCCCAAAGTAAATTGAGCCTCCACTTATCACTGTTGTCTCAGGTTTTTCAGGACACTAAATACCAGCATTTGTAAAGCGCACAGCTACCTCTGGAGAGGTGTCCCCGCGCTGGGGGCCCTCGGGAAGATTAAGCAAGCTATTGCTCAGAGTCACATGGTGCTGGGCTAACCTGCCGCCGGCACCCGGGATCGAACCGTGAACCCCGTGGTCCGGAGTCAGGCACCCTGGCCGCTGCGCCCCACCTCTTCCACTGAGCCAAGACGCCAGTGGCAGGAGAGCGCTTTGCAAACCCTTATAACATAACATAACATAACCTAACATAACAAAACATAGCATAATATAACATAACAATATCTCCCTTCCAACTATTGTCCATTTAAAACAATTCAGAGGTATATCTTAAGCACATCATATAATTGGAGCTGCAAAGGATATATGTTCTTCACAGCTATACCTCAGTGGTTCAGTTGTTTGACCCTGTGACTCAGGCCCAGCCTGGCCCATGGCTCTGACTGGGCACTGTTCATTGTCAGGCCTTGCCATCTGCAGCCTGATTATCATAATGTCACATGAACACCTCCTTTCCCTGAATTTTACATTAAAAGGTTAATCTTGTGCCCATCCAAAAAGTGACCTCAAGACTGTGTGCTACTCTGAATGTGTCTGGGAGCCACGGGTGTCTCCCAAACAACAGTTTGGAAAACCCTGATCGAGGCTGGGGGAATTGTGAGATTATACACATAGCTAACATCATCTGCTTTTGCGTTTTACAGAGTACATACAAATCTCCAGTAGTAAGATGGTTTACCTTTTACCATGATGTGAGTTGCCGAATTAACACAAGCACAACAAATATATACATGCATTGTTCTCTACATACAAACCTAATAGGATTTAGGGCTTTAAACACACTACACATTTTAATGGTGATGTTTATTAGACATTGTACAGTGCTTACAAATCCCTGACATGAGTGTCCTATGTAAGGGCCACAATATGTGACACTTGACACCAATTACTACACTTCACTCAGGAACTCAAAGCTACATTGTAGCATGTGTAAATGGAAATGAGCCAGTTAGACAGAATCACATTTTTATTTCAGACATGTACCTGTTCCTCTGGTGAGCCATAGAGCTGGCCATACAGGGAAAGGACCTCAGTTGCCAGCAGCTCTAGCTCTTCTGCTGAGAAGGAAGTGGCCCTCTCACCTGCTTGACCTGGCATCGTTGCTCTCAGAGGTGACAAACAGTAGCAATAGTGGAGGAGGTCTTGATTTGCAGCAGTGTTGGGAAGCAAGTGAGCTATTTTTCCAACTGCCGTGTACATGCAGAGACGGACACTGCAATTGGCCTTCTACCATTACATTCACCAATGTAAGCCTATGGGTGTGTCTATCGTGGAGTTAACACCCACTGCTCGGTCAACTTCCGCCACCGCTGTCCGGTTCCAAATGTCCTATTGGTGAGGTCAGACACCCGCCAATATAGGAGTTCAAACTAGTGTGTTTGTGACTGTTAAGTGCATCTCCACCACTCCAAATGGGGTCTAGTGTGTTCAAATAATCACACTTCGATGGACACATATTTTTAATAGGAAATATTTACGTGAAGTGCGCTACTGTGCTGAAACGCAATATTAACGTGGTGTTGTGAACACCTCCATTGATGGTTTAAATTCTTTTTAAAATTAAAAATAAATAATTTTAATGTGTTGATAATACTTTTGAAATGTTTTAATTACACATTTTTTTGTAAAGAATCACATCAAGGCCACAAATGTCATTTGTGATGGATAAGGGGCAAGAAGCAAATGTTGGTTCAATTTATGTATCAAACCATATACATATTGATGAGTAACTCTTGTGTTACTCATCAAATATGTAGGGGTGGGCGGTGAACTCTGCTCCACCAGCAGAGTTTTTCTAACTCTGTGCTCCGCTGGGAGCACGGAGTTCAGCAAAAACTCAGATTCTGCTGCGTAACGGAGCTTGACCCCACTGCCCACCCCTAGTTGTGCCATTGCAGGTACTTGCACACCAGGGGCAGGTGAGATGACCCTGTGATTTGAGTTCACACTGCTGGCTTGTGCTCCTGACCTAGTGAGTTCTAGTGGTAGCACGGAACTGCACAAGTGGGTGGGGCCCAGCCCTTGTATCTTCCCCAGTGGAGAGCGTCTGAATTTTTGCATTGCCTGTGGTGTAGGTTGACCTATGAACCGGAAAGGACAGGTCACACAGTTTTGTGTCCTTTCGGGCTGGCTCTCTTTTCCTCACATTAGAGCTGACATGAATACCTTTAGCAATATGTACCGTGCTTGTCCAATAACTCCCCGATTGGCCCAGGATTTAGGACTCCCTTGCAGATGGCGGCTGTCCTTCACGGAGGTCTGGGGTTGGTGCTGAGTCTGGGGGTATACGTAACAATACCCCGTAAAGTGACTGGACCTGCCTTTAGTAACCTGCATTGTTTCTTCCAGGTCAGCCTCAGGCCACATTCTCACTAGATGGCAGGGCTGCTCTTGAAACACCCCCATCAAATCAGCTGCCCGGGCTGCTCCATGCGCTGCTGGAACAGTTGCAGCGAGAAGCCTCCACAGCATATGTCTACGCATGACTTAATCCATGGCGGCATCAACTGCACATCAAAAGATGTGATCCAAATCGTGTTTGAGTATTTCATTAACTATGATCATGTAATAATGGCAGTACAATTCAGTTCCATGCCCACATCCCTTATGTTGACACGTTTCGCACATCCTGTTCGCTTCCGCAAGGCCACACATTACATTTTTTAATTCTTTCTGTTGCAAAGTATCACCTAAGACTGAAACCTGTACCCATTCAAAGAATGAACCCGAATCAAAAGATTAACCGTGAAATCATTCCTATGAGACAATTTGTGAAAATTGTGGTGTTTGTCTCTGCTATGAAATGTACAGAACATTGTATAAAGATTTTTTGAACAGGTAGACTGCTGTCATTAGGATACGACTTAAGGAGAGCGCAGTCACACTGGATGTTGTGCCAGCGATACAGGGTCTTCATGACTCGCATAGCTGTAGGAAGTCAGCCGAGCCCTGGACCCAGCTGGCTGTGATCACAGACACATTCTGCCCTTCGCTTCCTCTGAGTCAGAGATAGGGACCAGTCGGTGACTCCTGCATGACATCTGCACGTGTGCGAGCCACCTCAATCTGAGACACTACACGGTGTAGTGTCTCAGGTCAATGTGTCTCAAACATGTGCAGATGTTACGCAGGAGGCACCGGCCGGTCCTCACACATCCCATTACTGTCTGTCTGGATGTGCATGTTCCTGCTGAGCACTCTGGATAGGGATTTGTTACAAGGTAAGGACCGAGGGGCTTGGGACAGGGTTTATTGACTGCACCTTACAGAAATGACAAAATAAATCCCATAATTAGGGTGGAGCTGAACGCCGCTGAATTTCATGGAGTTTTTATGCAACTCTGTGGAATTCTGCGTAGTGCAACTCCACAAACTCCGCCTACCCCTACAAATATGTTGTTGTGGATGATGTAATAAATATTCACATGTTCTTCCAATGCAGACATTTGAACCCTGGGAAATTGAGGAGACGACAGCCCATTTCCAGACCTGGCCATCATGGAAGAAAGGGATATCATCAAGAATTTCAGGCTGAATAGGCAAACAATACTGGATTTATGTCATCAGCTGGAGCCTGATCTTCAGCCTCACAACAAGAATCCTGCATCTAGTACACCAATTGTCAAAGCCATGGCAGTACTTCATTTTGTGGCCATAGAGTCTTTCCAATACACTGTGGCAGTATCTGGTGGCATGTCACATCCAGCTTTCTGTGGTGTGCTCCAAGAAGTTCTATCTGCAGTGTTGAGACACATTAACAGCTTCATCCGGTTCCCACAGTAGCAAGATTTAGCAATGTGAAGGGGAACTCTTATGGGTTGGGTCGCCTACCACATGTGGTTGGAGCAATTGATGACATACATATTGCTTTAGTGCCACCACACATCAGAGAACAGGTGTACCAGAATCGGAAACACTTCCATTCAATCAATGTGCAAGTTGTCTGCTTATGGGATTTGAACATCACAAGCGTATGTGCCCATTTCCTGGGCTCTGCCCATGATTCCTTTGTACTACTGAACAGCCTCATACCCCAGAAAATGTTACAACGTGGACCTGAGAGAGCCTGGCTTGTTGTTAAGTGCAATCTGTCATGTTATTTTTTGGGTAGTTTCTGGAGAAATAATCAGAAATGGTGTAACATATTTTTGTTATGTTTTTGTCTTCCATCCAGAGACTCAGCTTATCCAAACCGACCATGGTTGTTGGCACCACTGAGGAATCCCATCAATGCCAGGGGAAGACTGCTTCAATGAGGTCCATGGAGGAACACGGCGGCCAGTGAAGTGGCTTTTGGGCTCCTAAAGGCCAGATTTCACTGTCTGGACGGATGTATGATGATACAACGCGATCATTTAGATCGCGGTACATTACATCGCAAGTCGTTACAACGACTTGCGCTGGAGGGCGCTGGACTTAGGAATAGTGTGATTTACTATTCCAACTCCAGTCTACGTACAGTAGGGAAGGTGTTGGAATAGTAAATTACACTATTCCTTAGTCTAGAGCGCCCTCCAGTGCAAGTCGTTGTAATGACTTGCGTTTTAAAAACAGCGATGTAAATGTATTGCAGTGTTTTGACCGCGTTGTAAAGGTCGTTTTCCGTCTGGACAAAACTGGCGGAGCCCTCCTCTACTCACCCGCTAAGGTGTGCCAAATAACCGTGGTCTGCTTCATGCCCCACAACATCGCCCTGTGACAGAAGATCCCTTACATCGCAGAGGATAGAGACCATAGCGCTGGGAGGCCTTCTGGTAGCCATGCGCTCTATAAATGCTAATTCATTCATTCATTCATGAAGAGTACTGATATGCCAAATGAAGATGATAGTGGTGAAGAGGAAGGAGTTGACCTACGTCAATATGTCATTGACAACTTCTTTTAATCAGGGTACATTTATCTTTACATGTTATGTTTTTCACCGTTTCACCAACTATTGATGTTTTGAGAGCAGTATGTGTTGGTACTTTAATGGGAAGGGCAAGTTCAAGGAAAAACAGGCCAAAGGTGTTTGTTGATCAAAGTGTGGACACATTGACTACTGTCTTCAGTTACATTGTTTTCCTCTGATTGTTTTGTGAAACTGTGTCGTCCACAAGTTGCCTTTGTAACGTGGGCATCATGTTCTGTGATAGGGAATGTATGTTTTTTTAATCTGTTTTAGGTTCCTTCACCATGTCAACTCCATCTGGACATTTCAGAGCTGTGACATTTGCTGGTATATGGTGCTGCTTCTAAGTACAAAGGAAACCTTTGTTGATCCTGGGAAAGACAGACACAGACTTTGGATGTACAAATTTTGTACCAAGGCAACTTGCCTTGAATGGAAGTTTTGGAAATTACATTGGGCTTGTACTCGGTGGTATATTAGCACTGAAGCAATATGTGTCCCTTCAATTGCTCTGACCACATTTGATAGTTGAGCCAAAGCATACTAATCTGCCTTCACATTGGGTAAATCCTCATTTAGTGTAAAGTGTATGAAGCTGTTGATGTGTTTCATCATTGTAGCACACCACTTAAACTTGGCTGTGACATTCTACCAGATACTGGAACAGTGATTTCTAATGTTCCGGTATCTACAAAATAGAGTACTGCCATGTTTTTGTCCATTGGTGTTATTGATGTGGGATCCCTCATGTGAGCAAGAAGATCTGGCTCCAGCTAATAACATGAGTCAATAATCATTTGCTTATTCAATCTGATTGTTTTGGATGTATCCCCTTCTTCCATGTTGGCAAGGTCTTGAACTGGAAATGTGCATAAGTGTAATGTATGTATTGTAATGTTAGTGCACATGTTGGAAGACAAATATTGTTCCAATGGAATGAACATAATAGTTGAGGATTGAATGTTTATGAAACAAATTTGAGTAATGTTTTTGAACATTAGATACACATTACCTATTTCAAAATCATCTATGTTCACACAAGCATTTGTTTTTCGTAATTGTCAAGGTGTGATGGAAGAAAACAAATCCATTGATAGAGTTAAGACAGAAAACACCAGTGTATGAATTTATGAATTGTAAATGTTGTAGAGTCAGAGTTGTTTGTTGTCCAATGTCCAAAATACTACTGGTATCAGAAAGACAAATAAGTACAGAAGTAGTCCACAGAGTAAATGGTAGGCACACACTGGAGGACATTAGCGTTGAGGTTTCTTGCTGGTGGTGTCGGAGATCTTGCCATCTTTACCTCCTGGTGAATTGGAATGCCATCCCCTCTAGCGAAGGAGGTGGGGATTCCACAGCTACATGGGTTGGGGGGGCTGGAGGTGGCTCTTCCGGTGGCTGTGGCCAATGTAGATAGCTAAGATGTTGTTGGACCACAGGAAGGGGTAGATGGTGCTGGAAAAGCCCTGCATATGTGGCTATAAATATCCTGCAGCACCCCAATAAGGGAGCCCGTATTGTAGTTATGGGCCTCCATCTGGTGGATGTGCTCCCTCTCCCAGAGCTCAGTGAGTACCTAGAGCATCTTGTCTTGAGAATGATGGTAGGCTCCCAAGACTTGTGTGATGGTGTTTTAGGTGTCAGTGACACCAGTGGACTCAGCCTGCTGGCCCACAAAGACCCTCCGATGACCCCTATCCCCAGTACCCTGTGCCCTTGCCCCAGTGTGCCCCATCCAACTGGTTCCTGGGTGAGCTGAAGGAGGTAGTGTGGTCTCAACATCACCCGGGACTGGGGGGCACACAATCAGTGTCACAGTGGGAGGAACACAGGAAATTGAGTATTTGGGTGGCTGAGAAGATACAGCTGGGGTTGGAGGTGTCGGTATGGTCACAGGGAATGTCCTTACACCCCTCTTTACACCCCTCTGCCAAGACTGACCAGATGTACCAGGCTCCTCAAGCTCCTGCATATCACCAAGAGTGCTGTCCTCAGTGATGGCTTGATCCTGGGCTGCAGTGGAGATGTCTTCAGTGGCAGTTACATGCCCACGTGGTCTGGCAGTTAAACCTATTGAGTAATGGAAAACATTTTTATTAGTTAAAGTGTGTATATTGGGCATTCAAATCTTTGGAGACAGACAATGTTGATACCTAGAAGACAAAATAGGTAGAGATTATTGTGATGAAGGCTTCCAGTGGTATTGCACATATTACCCTAACATTTATCTATTTCAAACAGTACAACATCAAATCCGCAGGTAATACATGTCCTGAAATGTTCATGAAGTGATTAGGGTATATACTCACCATCTGCTAAACATTCAGGCCAACACAGTATAGTGGTGAACTGTGTAATTGACAATTCTAATGCTTAGCTGACTGCAAAACAGACATTTCCATTACTTGGATGGATGTTTGGCATTAGTCATCATGTGAACATTGCAGTGTAACATTTTGTAAGTAACACATATTCAAGATTGTAATTGGCATACCTATACTTCTCCTTACAATTTTTGTGTATACACAGTGTGGTTTGTGAAACTCATGACAACAGTAAATTTGTTTGAGACACCATTCAGAAAACAAAACAAAAAATGTTCAGAAGAGAGCACAAAATAGGAATTGATCAGTACTTGACACTTCACCATATGTTGAAAGCTGTTAGAAAGAGAGAATGAGCAACATGACATAGCAATATGCTTTTGAGTAACAAAAACAGGGCATCATGGCGGTTGTAGTCATTGCAAAGAAAAGTTCCCAACACTTGGAAAATGGTTAGTGGAACACACCTGTGGAAAATATGCAGTGGAAATGGGCCAAACAGTTACAATATGACACACATATGGGTAATGGGTTATTTTGTGTTGGAACAGTTACAGGCACCACACCATCATGTGACAAGTAATAGAGATTGACACCTGTAATCTTAGATGCTACCCAATACATTCACACAAACAATCACAATTATATGAAGGTGATAGTTTTAGATTTCTCTATTATGAAGAAAAGTCCTAAATATTTTTAATAATTTTAACATTAGTGGCTCATCTACCATTCTCTCAAATGCATGCCCTAAGCCAATCAGCGTGAGGCAATTTTTTTCTCCTCCTGAAGCACACATTGCCGAACTCACTCCCAAGATCAAGGCAGGATCCCCTAGTGATCCATGCCCCCCTTAGGGTGGGTCATATGGTACCGGAGGTTATAGCTCATTACCTTGCAGGTGTCTTTACTATAATATTCAAAACCAGCATTTTCCCTATCAGCTGGAAAGCTGTATCAGTGCTCCCTCTTCTAAAGAAACCCACCCTCGATTCTCTCGATCCTCTTAATTATAGACCAATCGCATGACTTCCCCTCACGGCCAAATTAAAAAGAAAATCATGAACATGCAACTCGCCTCCTTCTTGGAGGACAATCGTCTCCTAGATGATACGCAGCATGGTTTCAGAGGAAACCACAGTACTGAATCTGCATTGCTCACAGCCACCGAGGAAATCAGATCATCGCTCGATAAGGGAGGAAATGCAGTGCTGATCCTGCTTGATCTCTCGGCGGCCTATGACACGGTCAACCATGAGATAATGATTGACCGTCTGCAGGACCTTGGAATTGGCGACTCAGCGCTAGGGCTGCCCAAATCCTTTCTCTCAGGACGCCAACAGAAGGTGTCATTGGGGAGTTTTAACTCAGAAACTTTCTGCTTGTCTTGTGGAGTTCCTCAAGGATCTTCTCTGTCCCCAACCTTATTTAATCTGTACATTACTCCACTTGCGGCTTTGATCAGATCATTTGGGCTATCATTGGCATCGTATGCCGACGATACTCAGATTATAGTCTCAATAGCTAAAAATTAAATGGGGGCTGGCGAGACATTCAATACATGTATGAGCGCAGTCAATAGCTGGATGGCCAGCAACTGTTTTAAGCTTAATTCCTCTAAAACAGAGACCATTCAATTCGGTAAAAATCCAGCCCTCTGGCCCCTGAGTGGAGGCCATCAGATTTGGGTACAGCGCCCATGCCTACATCCAAGGTAAATAACCTGGGGTTTATGCTTGACAATGAACTAAAATTTAAAGAACAAATCAACTTAATCAACTCCTCCTCCTTCTATTGGCTGAGAATGGTAAAGAAAATTGGCAAATTCCTGCCGGCTGACTTACTGAAATCGGTGGTCGTAGCCTTAGTCCTTTCACGTTTGGACTATTGTAATAGTCTTTACATCAGCCTCTCCAACGGATTACTTAAAAAATTGCAGACCATTCAAAATGCAGCAGCTCGGTTTCTCCTTAGAGTCCCCAAACATCAGTCTGCAAGGGCCTCTATCGGGCAATTGCACTGGCTTCCAGTCCATCACCGCATCTCTTTTAAAGCTCACTGTCTTGCTTACAAGACAATCTATGGAAAGGCACCTGCCTATTAGAAGGCAAAACCGGTGCGCTACTTCCCCAGCAGAAATCTCTGGTCTAGCTCAGCAAACCTGTTGAGGGTTGCTCCTTTCAAATGTGTAACCTGGGGAGGTAGAAGCTTTTTTAGAATTACAGCTCTTCTCTGGAATCGCTTGCCTCTGGAATTGAAATTAGCACCCACGCTAATGGTATTCAGAAGGAACCTGAAAACGTGGTTATTTAACCAGTGATTCGCTAGCACATGACCCTCGTGCCACTTCCTTTTTGACTCTCAGCGCCAAGACGCCTCCGGGTATTCGTGCGCTTTATAAGTTGTATCTACCTATCTATCTAAGATGTATGCAGCACAAATGAGCAACAACTAGCTTCTAAGCAAACTGTACATTGAGATTGATTGAATTTGTAATTTGCCAGACTTCCCTCTACCAGGTATTCCTGTCAAACCATCAGTTTGTATGATCTGCAAGACCTTTTCCTCCCAGGGCATGAGTTATAAGGGGGGCCTGGGAGAAACACCACCAGTCCTGTTGGCTTCCAGGTGACACTTGGAGGCCAGGGAACGCACCCTCCCCTGCAGGTCCTTTCTACCTCTTACTAATTTCCTCATGTGTGCACAGTTTGTTAGCTGCTGCATTCACTCTGTCGACTATCCTGGCCCACATTTGCCTTTTCTGTGACAGGGGAGTATTTTGGACTTGGGCCCCAAACAATTGTGGCTCTACTCTTATTATGTCATCTACCATGACTGACAACTCACCCTGAGTGAAATAGGGATTTTTGTGTGCTAGCATTGTGCAACAAAATTATATCAAATTAAATAACATGAACACAAGGTGTACAAAGTTAAAAGGTGAAGGGTCATGTAATAGGGAAAAACTGACCCAAAAACCTGAATTCACTGTGTTTCGTTCTGCTGTGTAGTGTTGTGGAGTAGTGGAATGGCAAAGGAGCCTGGTCTGAAATGGTGTGTGTTTTATTGTGTGGTATGCAGGTGTTTCCATTTGGCAAATGAACATCAGGTGTGTTCTACTGGCATCCATCCAATAGCTACAGTGATAGTGCATTGTGGGGCGCGTACGGCAACGGACTCACTGGGAACCCCCGCTAGAAGACAGCGAGCACAACTGTGTGCTCTAAATCTGCTCAACTGGAACCCGCTGCCCTGATGACGACAGAGTAGTATTAGCCAGCACTGGAGACCGCCGAGTCAGCAGCATTGTTCAGCGACAGTGACAGGAAACATTCAGTTGATGCAATGGCGAAACAGCCAGCATGTATCTAAATAAGCGGGCAAAAGACCGTGGACTCAGCAGAATACTAAAGACTGTCACCGCAGTGGGACAGTGGCATGACCACCAAGATCATAATCAAGCCCTAAGTCCAAACATAGAACTCTTCACCGCGGCTTCGACCAAAGACTCCCCGATGACAACGCTCCCTCCTTGGATACCTCCTGCAGCCCTGCCCGCTGAACTTTGCCTTCTTAGAACACTTTTTCTCAGAATTTCTTTTAAGTCTGAAGGTAAGCACTGATGGAGCACAATCCACTTCTTGTATCCAATCCACACTCACATGACTAGATGTGCACAGATGGTGCTTTAATCTTTTAGGCGCTAGCTTTTACTAAAACGTTTTAAAGTTCATAACTCTGGTTCTGCTGATTCGATTTTTGTCATTTTGGTGACAAATAATTTATTGAAATTGACACTATTTTTCTAAATTGGTGGGGGATTTTTCTTGTGTTGTATGTTCACTTTATTAATGTTTGTGTACTGCATACTGTACTTTAACCATTGCCTCTATGTGAAGCCTGACTGACAAGCTACCCAGGGCTAAGCACAGGTTAATTTAGTGACATTTTGTGTTTCACCCTGCAAGAGATTGTGGCCGTTTCTTAACCAGGGCTCACACCCCAGTCAACCAACAATCCAATTTCTCACAGTTACCTTCTAAGTCCGATGCGAAGAGCTCTGTTTACGTTGGAGGAGGCAGAGAGGAGCAAGCTGAGCATCGTAGACAGTCAACGCTTTAGCATGGAGAGTAGGTCAGTTGTCAAGGATTGTCATTGCAGACAGTCATTGCTGTAGTTTTTCATTGGTGGTCATTGTGGGCTCTCATCACTGTAGGGAAAAATGCAGGTCTCACGTTGCTGGTCGTCACTGGCAGTCGCTGTCAATGCAAAGAGCGGGTCTCACTGGAGCTTCTCGTTGGTGATCATCGCGGGCAGCAGTCTTAGCGTGTTGGCGGTCGCGAGGAGTCCAGACTTCAGGGTTTTCACACTTTCTTCACGAAGAGTGCACTCTGATGCCAGCCAAGGATCCAGGATCTGGGGTGGCACCTCTTGGGGATCAGTAACTCACTCCAGCAGAGGCCAGCAGGGTTTAGGCAGGTCCAGTTAGAGGTCCAGGCAGTTCCAGTTGGGCAGTTCCAGGGAGGCCTCTGGAGCTTGTTGTGGCTCTGTAGCTCACACAAAAATTCTTCCAACTGACCCTTGAAGTCACTCTGGGTAACATGGGATGAAGGCAAGCAGATCCAATCTCCCTTCTAGGACAGCAGGAAAGTCCTTCAAGCAGCAAGGCAGTCCTCTGGCAGCAGGACAGTCCTTATTCAGTAACTTCCACAGGTCCAGGAGAGTTCTGATGAGTGGCTCTTGAGGTCCAATAGTTATACCTGGTGCCAGCCTTTGTGTGGGGGGGATTTCTTGTCCTACCCCCACACCAGGTTCTGTAAAATTCTTTCCCTGTCAAACCTCAAAAATGTCTGGGGGTGACAAAAGGCATGGCAGGCCTGGTGCCAGTCCTTTGTGTGCGCAGGAGGCAAAGACCTTTGAAGTGTAAGTGGGACTGGGTACAGCCCCACCCAGTCATCCTGCCAGCATGGCTCATCCTGTCCACATCTAGGCCTTCTTTGTGGTACTGTCTAGAAGCAGTACACACACCAACAGCAGAGCCATTCACAGTCATGTGATCCAGGACATTGGCAGAAGGCACACATGGCTGGGACATGAAAATGGCAACTTTCTAAAAGAGGTATTTTGAGAATTGTAACTTAAAATATGACTTCATTATTAAAGAGGGTTTTAAATTATAGTTCTTTTGAGTGTAAACAGCATATCTTTATCTGCTCCAAATCCAAGGTTAGCACTAATGAAATGGTAGGCCTACCTCTCCAATTGACACTGGGTTACTTATTACAACAGTGAAAAACAACTTTAAGAATTTTTCACTGCCATGACATGTAAAACTTAAGTGCACATGTCCTACCTTTTAAATACAATGCCCCCGCCCTAAGAGCCTTTAGGGCCTACTCTAAGGGTGACTTATAAGAATTAAAAATGAAGATTTAAGCCTGGCAAAAGGTTTATTTTGGCAGGCCTCAATAGCAGTTAAAAACTGCACTACAGGCTGCAGTGGCAGGCTTGTGACATGTTTTAAAAGGCTTGATTCATCAGTGGAGAGAGCTTACTAGAGATTGCAAGTGCTCAGAAGAAGATAATCTTCTCTTGCAGTCAGGTTGCTAGATGTCGTGCTCAGGGTATGTTTAATCATCCTTGCTGCCTAGAGTACACTGGCATTTCTGCCCGAGCAGTCAACTGGAGAGGTATTCTGACAGCTGCATAGAGTTTCAGTCGAGAAGGGCGGTTGTGCAACTGCATAGTTCAAAGCTATCCAAAGGATGCCACACTTTATGTTCTGAAACCTGAACTGAACTGAACCATTGCCTTGATTTTCAGATAAGGCCTGTGTAAAGGTTTTATAATCTTCTGCCCATTCTAAGATGGTGGTCTGTCCAGATGATTATATCTGAGATTCCCAATGCATGATGAAGTGGAGTCTTGTCTTCTGATGTCAGTTCTTGTTTGAATCATTTACAAGGAGGCTTCAAACGATGATGGATGTGTCATATTTAATTATTTTTATTTATTTATAAAGTTTTATCTAGCGCAAATTTTTATTTATTCATAAAGTTTTATATAGCGCAAACATGACCCTTGCGGGTATCAAAGCACTTTGCAGTGTTTTATGAGATAGGTAGTAGGAAGAACAACATCATAATCAAGGACGAAACAGATCATGACAGTCCCCAAGAGCAACCACCACAGGGTCCAAGACAGAAAAAAAACAGGAATCCAAAAATAAGAACACAACATGCGAGAGAAATGCATACTTGCAGACTAAGGGATACATCATGTTCAGGAGTAGAGATTGTGGGTTCTATGGCAGAAATGTGTTCATCAGTATCACTCTAACTTCTTTCTTGAATGAAGCAGTTGAGGGGTTTAGTCGGATTTCAGGGGATAGGGCGCTCCAGATTCTTGGAGCAATAATTGAGAATGCTCAGTTATTGCATGCATGCACTTTTCAAGTAAATCCTTGCGTCATATGGGAGCCAGTTTAAAGATTTCAGAACAGGAGTGATGTGATTGTTTCTTTTAAATCCTGTGATGAGTCTAGTAGCAGAATTAAGAGAGGCCCTTAGTGGTGCCAGCTTAGATCTGGGAAGATCGCAGAGGGTTGCACTTCCATACTCCTACTTGGGAATCACTAGGGGTGAAACAGCTGACTTGAAGTCATCAGGGGGATGTTCATGTGGAAGTTTGCTCCTTTGGTAATAGAGCTGATGTGCTCCTGCATGTTCAGGTTCTTGTCAAGAGCTGTTAGTTGTTTCATCCATTCTGTGATGGCGGGTGGGTGTTTGGGTTGGGCAATAAAGAGGAATTCTATTTTGAGGGTGTTTAGTTTGAGGTGGTTACAGGTCAGTCAGTTTCGGATTTTTTGTAAGGTTGTGTTGAGAGATCTAATGTCATTGGGGGAAGACATTTGTAGGTACATTTGGGTGTTGTCAGCGTACATGCAATAGTGATGTTAGATGAATTCAGCAGTTTGGTTAAAGGCTCCATAAACAGGTTAAAGAGAGTGGGTGAGAGTGAGGACCCCTGTGGGACCTCTAGTGTGACCTGTGTAGGGTTGCAAAAGGGACATTAAACTTTATTCTATGGGTTCTGTTGTGGAGAAAAGAAGTGAACCAGTTAAGAAGAATAATATTATTCATTGATTACATTCTTCGTCCTCTTGCTACTATTTTGTATCCCTGATTTTTGCTTCATAGAGTTCAAACTTCTACTGGATCTACTTCTGCACATTCTTGCTTGTCTCATCCCTCTTTACTGATGTCAGGAGGAGTGTGGTGTCTTGCTCTTAACTCTGTTTTAAGCTGCATCTTCAAGAGTAAAAAGATTGACAACACCCTTTGTGTTTTTGTGTTTTGTTTCCTCCACACTGGAACCATTTAAGGAGACATTTGACACCCTTCCTCCAACATAGATATGTGGAAGAGCAGTGCAGATGAAACCCAAGACCAGGACCATTTGACACCTTGTCCTGCAGTGACAAAATACTTTATCTGAACATGAGCTAAAGCATGTGTAAGGTAAACGTGAATTTGAAATGTATTCTTCCACATCTGTGTCCCCTTCCAGACTTGGGGCCCGATTTAGATCTCAGCAGATGGGTACTCCATCACAACGGTGACTGATATCCCATCCGCCTAAATATAAATCCCATTATATCTTATGGGATTTAAATTTCGGCAGACAAGATATCCGTCACAGTTATGACAGAGTAACCCGTCCACCGAGATCTAAATCAGGCCCTAAATTTGATGGGAATAGACGTTTGATCTAAATGGAAAACAAACTGGTGGAAACCTGCTCTGGAAAAACTCCTCAACCTATTTCCTCAAATGTTTCAAAGTGATTGACATTCCTAGATCACCAAATGAAACCAAATTGAACTTGGTGATTCCCTTTCACCTTCATAGTTCTGCCCCATTTTTGACAGTGTCACATAGATCCTTTACCTTTTTTTTCTTTTTTTCTTTTTAATCCTTTTGTATTCCCTTCATACTTTTTACTTTCAACCCAGTAAAACCAGTCCATGCCAGTAGAGCTAGTCCATTCCTCTGAGAAAAGAGAAACTGCCCATATTTAGAAGTAGATTTGTCACCTGGAAACAACTGCTCTGTATGGAAATCCTACTCACAAAACATTTGTGTATGTTCTTTAGGTGCCTCACACACGGGCAGCCTAAGGAGCACATTAGAGTTATAAAGTCCAAGGTCTCGCACTAGTGACAAACGTTTCAAAGTAATGGGAATAAAAAAAGGAAAACAATTAAATCCATTTACGTTCTCTGTTCATTAATTTACATAAGCTCGAATCTTCTGTTATATGCGAATAGAGATGACAATAGAGTAAAATATGTTTTTGACTCATTATGAAAAAATGGCTCGGTTCCCACTGTGTTAACTGCAATTATATAAGAATGCGTCAATTTCTCGATGTTTTATAGAAGTGGTTTGATGAATATTGTTATGTTAAAAGGCCCATGCAGTTCTCCAAGGTCTCTGGAAAGCTCAAACACCTGGGTTACTGGCACCTGTCCCAGATTTTTCTCATTCTCCAACGTTGCCAGACCGAACTTGGCTCACAAGTTATCAACATTTCATTTCACCAGCCGCAGGCAGACACCTGGGATGGGCTAATGTCATTCTGAACATTCCCTGTAAACATGAATATCTACACCCCTGCTAATCTGAGATACACGAGTAGGTACAAAAGGTACAAAAACGTCTATGGTGGTACAGAAAGAGACAATATTTTACGTTAGTTGCACGTGGTGGCTTTCTGTGCTCGGGTCTAAAGGCCTAAAGTGACTTAGATCATCATTATTCTTGTGCAGTATTTCGACAGGCATATATTGATTGCATTTAACTTGGCCAAACACATATTTTTACATCAATTTAAATATCACGTGATAAAATGTAACCTAATTACTATAAAATCAGATAATATTTCTAAGCTTCTAAAAGGTATTAGAAACATGCATTGACAAAGCCAATAGGTCTCGCCTTTGTAATCTATTGGCTTTGTCAATTTCTTTTGGCAGCGTTGTACAGCTTTGCCATGCTGTGCAGCAAAATCAAAATAAAAAATATTTTAAAAGGAGCAATAGCAGTTGTGTAATTCCATTCATGTGCACATGCATCAGAACACATGCAGACATCAGCGGAATCATACACGTGCAAATTTCTTTGTATTTCTATATTTCTATATTGTGATCCAAGATGGTAGGCGACACTTGGATTGTTAAATTTCAAAGTAAGGATCTTTTAGCGTGAAAGGACCCCTTTTAGAAAAAAAAAAAAAAAAGGAACACGAGTGTTGGGTTATGTTGGGGTTGTAATGGAGGAGTGGTGGGGGAGGAGCACAAGGGGAAGAGAACGCCAATGAAGCACACAGGTGAAATAGAGAAACACAGAGGTTGGTGTGAAAGAAGAGAAGCACATAAGCAAGAAATAGCAGTGTGAGGGGCGAGAAGTACATGGATGAGAGACCGCAACATGAAGTGGGAGAGAGAAGAGACACACAGGAGGGAGATAGCTGGAAAACACATACAATCTTGTGGAGTGCTTAAACAAAAAGTTGAAAGTATTTCCCTAAAAGTGAGCAGTGCAAGTACTAAATTAAAGAGTGTGTACTCCAGGAGAGGGACAAACACAGAATGGTCAAGGCAATCCATAGACTAAGACGCAAGGAAATAAGAATGATGTAGTGGGAATCAGTTTCTCAATTAAAAATCTCGTTTTACCATCACATGGGCTAATTCCAGCTCTTAGTCTCTGCTCTGAGACAAATGGATCTTTGCCGTTGTATTAGAGAAGATCAGGAGCTGAAAGTCACATAAATTATAATCACAATTTCTGATCTAATTTTCAGTCATTAATGAAAGGTAGATATGAGTCAAAGGGTATTATTATTCAAATGTTTTAGTAAGTCATCTTTATTAGGATACAAGTTAATTTGTATTAATCTCAATAAACAAATATGAACAGAAATCGCTAATCAAATATTACTCAATCAATTAATCAAAAAAAATGCATTAGGCCGTGTTCCAAAAAGGAAAGAAAATCTCTTTTCTAGGATGGGTGAAATATGGTGTAAATTAGCATAAATGGTTCTAGTTAGAGAGAGAGAGTGAGAGTGCAAGCATAAAGCTTTGGCATATAAATCAGTTTAATAAGTAATAAATCAATCAAAGCAGAACTTCCCATAAAGAGAAGTTCGAGTAAATCAGTAGAGTCTCAGAGCAGCGTGAAATGGGGTAAAGAAAATGGTAGTGGCCAAAAGTGTGTCAACCTACTCTAGGAACATCCACTTTTATAGACAACAAATGTGAAGCTTTTGTAACATGTTGCTTCTTCCATCTCCAGTCAACCAATCAGCTTTCAATGCTCTCATGTTAACAGGATCACTCCTCTTCTTTTCACAAGAATACAATAGTCCACCTACTTGCCTTCTTGATTCTAACTTTATTTAAACCTTTTGTAGAGAGGGTCAAAAGCAGAGGCTAATTCCCAAAACCTATAATAATGGTGATCCTGAAGTCAGATAAGGGCAAAAAATATTTGGTGACAATTACAGGTCAATTACATTTTCTAAAAATAGATTTTAGCTACTAAAGATTCAACACCTAGACCATGGCATGTCTGTTAAGGAAAGATGGGCTCTGAAAATGCTAGAATGATGTGTCATATAATTAAGAACTTCTTGCAGCAGCTGTCACAAATGGTAATGTTCACCATTAATGCTAAAAAGGCAACTAAGTGAGTGTTGTGGGATTTTATTTTTTCATGCCAAGACAGCATGTCTTCTATTAGGTTCAAATACATCAGCATAGTTTAGGCACTATATGATGTTCAAAGGACACTATATGATGCAACTCTTTAATCTCCTTTCAGTTTCTGATTTTCCCCAAGTGAAATCTGGTCAAGGGAACCTGAAGCTAGGTGAAGATCACCTGTTGGGCTTTTTAGAGATGCTCAGAAAGAAAAAGTTATTTCTCATATATATAATCTGAATCACTCAATTTTATTTGACACTTACTGAATTTTGAGATCTAAAGCAGCAGATCTCTTCTGTTGTGTGGGTCCCCACAAAAAAGTTGTGCTGCCTGAAAAAGGAGGCTTAGGCTTGTAGTATTTTATGGGGTGAGGGATTACAGCAAGCTTTTAACTGACGTGCAGTACGTGTGGTGGAGCGAATGCAAGTAATCTGCAGCTTAAACAGGTTTATTTTCCTCAGTGCCTTCATGCCTGTTCTAATTAAGTCTCTCTCATTGTAAAACCTAATCTGAATATCAAGAAACGACTGCCCCAAGCATAAAAGCCAGAGTTAGAGCATGTGGCTGGAATTTTAAGTTTAAAAAAATAATATTAAAAAAAAAAAAAAAAAAGTAAGAAAAACAAAAGAAGAGGCATACAATGCATAAAACATTACTTTCGGATTATTTAGCAACTATACATATTAGAGGAGATGTAAGGGAATACTTGATATAAATGAGTCTTAAAATCTTGAAAGGGAAGTCAGGGAGGTTGCAGACCTTCCTGCAGATGAGGTGGGGGGGCAAAAGTTGTGATAGCAGAATAATCAATCAATTGAGTAACAGGTGTCCAAAGGGCCTTTCATTTTAAAACAAGAGATAAAGGGTACTGCATATATGCAGTATCCAGCCGGTGATTGTGACAAACTGTATACCACCATGCCTTAAAAGACAATTGGCTAAAATCCTTCCAATTACCGGTTATTTGTTGAAAAGAAAGTGCTAATGACAGGTCTAGTAATTGCATGTTAAAATGAGCATTGACCCAAACCTCGGATTCACTACCCAAAAATACTTTGGAGATAGAGAAAGAACATTACTCTGGAAAATAAGATTACTTTGACACCAAACTTGTAACCAGAATGTAGAGACTAGGGGACAAGTGAAAAGTAAGTGTTTCAAGTCAGATTGGGGTGCAGAACAAGCCCAACAAGTGTCTGGAATATCTTGATTAATCCTATGAAGGGTGTCTGAGTCATAAAAAGTCTGTTATAAATAAAAAAAGTGTTTTGTGTAGTACTGGCTGCACGGGAGGACTTAGTTATTTTAGTTCAAATTATTTTTGAGGTGGGTATAGGTAAAGTTATGGAGAGATCTTCCGTCCATGTAAGTTCAGTCTTAGACTTGGATCTCAAAGTGGGAGCTTCAAGTAAATTGTAATAAATAAGGGAAGCCTTGGCCCACATAGGTAAAATAACAGGGAATTGTGTGGATGATGAAGTATCAGGGGACGGAATAGATTTGAAATAATTATATGCTTGAACTCAAGCCCCCTGCAAAAGAAGAACTTTGGCTAGGAAAAGTAAGGAATGAATCCCGATCAAATAATTGATGAACCCAAATCAACCCTTTAGTTCTCCAGGAATGCCAATAAATAGGATGTTTCTTCACCTGAATAAATTGGTTATTCCATATAGTAGAATTAAGAAATGAGCACAGATCCATGGGAGAGTAAGGAATTACAGAAGATAATAATTTGCAAGTATTTTTGATAATATGAGTAGACATTTTTGAGGTTTTCGCATGAAGGTCAGGAATTCTAAAAAATAATAAGGAGATAAAAAAGCTTGTTCCAAATTGACCCATAACGGAGTATATAGTGAGGAGGATGCAATCCAATGAGAAGATTGTAGCAAAAGGAAAGACTTATGGTATTTCAGGAAATCAGGAAAGTATACTTCACCTTCAACTTTAGGCCGTTTTAACTTCGCTAACTTAGCTAAAGATGTACAAGGCTTTTTATTATTCCAAAGGAATGCAGATAGTATTGAATTTAGTTTCTTGTAATGCTTGAGAGGGACATGTAGGGGAATATTAGAAAGAATAAAAAGAGTAATAGGAACTAGCATCATCTTGATGGAGTCAAAACGACCCCACCAAGACAAGTAAAGAGCATACCATTTTCTAGTTAGAGAAGAGATTGTCTGAGTGCAATTGTCCATATTAATGTGTCCCTTATAGTAACCCTCAATATTTTAGACAACAATAAGTCTATTCTGGCCAATTGTCTGGAAAAGGTCTCAGCGTGGATGGACTCTTCTTTCCTAAAGCTGAATGCTGCTAAAACCGAACTGATGTTTATAGGCAAGACCACCAACTTGGAGAGCAGCGCACTCTGGCCTAAATGTCTCGGGGCCATGCCACCCCCCAAAGACCAAATAAAAAGTCTCGGAGTATGGTTGGACCATAACCTGAACTTTAAGGTACAGGCGGGTAGGGTGGCAGGTACCTGCTATGGCATCCTGAAAATGATTAGGAGGATTATGCCCCTTCTGCCTTTTAAGGCCAGGAAACTGCTGGTACAAGCCCTGATTCTCTCGAGGCTTGATTACGCCAATGTGCTCTATCTTGGCTCCCCCTGCTCGACCATAAAAAAACTTCAAACGGTTCAAAACTGTGCGGCACGACTCCTTATGCAGGCTCACAATAGGGAATCTGCCAAACCATATATTAACTCTTTGCATTGGTTACCAGTAGCCGAAAGAATCCAATTTAAGGCCTTGTGTATCGCCCATAAATCAATGTCGGATAGTGCTCCGCCAATTCTCCGATCCTTTATCTCCCCGTATCTCCCTAAAAGATCCCTTCGCTCTGAGAAAAAACATCTTGCTACTGTTCCCAGAGTCAACCGAGCTCGGAGCGGTGGCCGTCTATTCTCTGTCATCGCGGCGAAATGCTGGAATCAGTTACCAGATCATATTCGGCTCGAGGCCAACCATCTTTTATTTCGCAAATGTCTGAAGACTCTGCTGTTCTCCTGATTTTCCCGACCTTTGCGGTTTAGGCTCTGTCTTTAGCGCTGGGAAGCCTTTGGTAGCCATGCGCTCTACAAGTGTCTATTCATTCATTCATTCATTCATTCAATCATTCATTCAATTGAAATAGAAGAGGTGAGGGAGGAACAAAATTGAAGACCAAGATATTTAAGTTATTTAGATTGCCACGTAAAATGGGAAGAAGAAAAGTCAGGGCTAAAAGTGAATTTATTAAGGGGCAAAACTTTGCATTTGTCTGTATTCATCTTATAAACCTAGACAGAAGATAGGAAGCAACTTCTGACGCGAAAGCAGGGAGTGAATAATGGGGTTTAGATATAAATAATAAAATGTCGTCAGCATAAGCAGCCAATTTAACCTGTTGTGAATTATGGATGAAACCATGAATATTAATATTCTGGCAGATCAGAGATAAAAATGGTTCTAATAAAGGAAGGGGGGAAAGGGACAGCCTTGACAAACCCCTCTGTGTAAGTTAAAATAAGAACACGTCAGGCCATTAATACAAATGGCTGCCTTAGTGGAAGTATAGAGGAGAGAAATGAAAGCCATAAATTTCGGTCCAAAACGAAACTAAGTTAAAGTTTGAAATAAATAAGACCAAATAACACGATTAAAAGCCTTTTTGGCATCCAAGGCAATGGCCGCTAAAGAATCAGGCAAGCTTGCAGACCTAGAAATAATATAAAAAAGCAAACAAGTATTGTCCAAACGATATCTGCCCTTGACAAAACCGGATTGATCTTTTCCTAAGAGATCACGAAGAAGTACTTCCAGTTGTAAAGCTAATGCTTTAGAGAACATTTTATAATCTAAGTTCACTAAAGAGATAGGTTGATAATTTTTACAAAAGTGTGGCTCTATACCCACTTTCGGAATTAAACAAATGAGGGCATCTAAGAACGAGCCAGAAGAGGTAGCCGAATTAATAAAAGAATGAATTAACAGACAAAGTTTAGGAAGAAGCAATTTGGAAAAGTGTGTATAAAACTCAGCTGTAAAACCATCCGGCCCTGGAGCCTTGTCTTTTTTATGGGAAAGCAATGCGAACTGAAGTTCTGTTTGAGTGATATCTGTCTCTAGGGAAGAGAAATCAACTTGAGAATGAGCCGGCTTTGAAATAGAGGATAAATAACTTAAAATTGCGGGATCTGAGGGTAGACAATCCGGCGTGTATAGATTTGTGTAAAAGTGTTGGAATTGAGCGAGAATATCCTGGTTTTCATGATGAGAAGAACCACTATTGTCGGTAATTGATTCAATGAATAATTTATTTTGTTTAATTTTAAGATAATTAGCTAGCAACCTTCCAGATTTATTTTGGCCTCCATAATACTAAGCGCTAGATTTGAGAAGGTAAGAAGCAGCATTATCAGTGGATATCTTATTAAAATTAAGCTTGGCTTTGATTAGTTGATTTAGAGCCTGTTGAGAATGGGACATATAGTAAGAATGCTCTAAAAGTTTAATTTAATTAATAATTAGTTTAGATTGCAATTGAGATAGTCGTCTTCTCTTAGAAACAAAATTAATTATAAAATCTCGAGCTGACGCTTTAAATGCATCCCATACAGTATGAATGGGAACATCTTCAGTCTGATTAAGGAGGAAAAAGTCTTAGGCAAAAGCAGTAAAAGAAGAGGTGAAAGAGGAGTCCAATAATAAGGAATTATTGATCTCCATCTCGTAGGAAGAGTAGATTTGGGCATGATGTCTAAATGCACAGATACCGGTGCATGATCAAAGATCAAAATGGATCCAATATCTGCTGAATGCAAGGATTGAGTAAGGTGATGTGAAACAAAAACATAGTCAATTCGAGATTGTGTACAATGTACTGGGGAAACAAAATGTGTACTCCCTTAAAGTTGGATTGCATAATCGCCAGGCATCAGAAAGGTTGCGTCTTTGAAAAGCTTGTGTGAACGTTTTATTTTTATTTTTTGAGAGGGATATAGTGTGATGAGGAGTGTCTCTCTAGAAAAGGATCAACAGGTAAGTTATAATCACCAGCCAGAACTAGATCGTCATCAGGATACTGCAAAAGCTTCTGTGAAATTAGAGACCAACATTGACAATCAGGTGCATTAGGCCCATATATGTTGAACAGAACAATTGGAATCTTATCACAATACACTTTAAGCATTAGCCATCTCCCCTCCTCATCTCTTTCCTGAGAAATCAGCTGAACTTTTAAAGACTTGTGACACAATATTACAACCCAGTGCTTTTTCCCCATAGCAGGCGAAAAGAAGACATCACCCACCCATCCTGTCTCAATTTCATAGATTCTATATCCGAGAGATGAGATTTCTGCAAAAAAGCTATGTGAGCATTAAGTTTTGACAAATGGGTGAGAAAACATTGTCTTTTAATTGGAGAATTCAGGCCCCTGACATTCCAGGAGGCCATTGTCAACACTACTGTAGACAGACAGAATGAAGAAAACAATCAGACCTTAATTGAGAGAGAATACAGCAAAGCCATAGAAGTTGTAAAAGAAGGAATATTCTGCAAGAAATAAGGCAAGGAAAAAATTTAAAATAAGAGAGAAAAGAAGGAGAAAAAGAAAAGAAGAAAAAGAAACCCGTAGAGAGAAAAAAAATACATCAACATTAATACAGCATAGACATGGCAAACAAACAACCGGAAAGAATGACAAACCAAACCTGATGAAGGTAGAGGAGGGACCACATGAAGAAGACATCACGTGTGATCCAGAGGGAGTGTCGTGGCACTGGCGGGGGCGGTGCAAAAGTAATGGGGAACGAATACAACCATAACATAGAAAAAACATCTTTGGGGTAAGAGAGAACAATATATAATGTTAAATCGAAAAACAAACCCTAAATTGTTATACTAGAACGATAAAGCTAGTCAACAAGCATAGCATAGTATGATCTTAAAAATGACGGAAGTAATAAGCAAGCTCAGCAGCAAAAGGCAGTCACTTTGTAGAGGTTGAGGGAACAACATCCATGACATCTGCTCTGAAAGACGTAAGAATATCCATGAAACGAGATGGATCTTCATAGGTTGTTGTCTTATTATTATAGGTGACTTTGAAAAAACAGGGATGGAAAAGACCAAATTGGGCTCCTATGGAGCAAAGGGCAGGTCTCGTAATCAGAAAGTCTCTTCTCCTGTCTGCTGTAGCCTTGGCATAGTCCTGAGAAAAATATAAAGAATGCCCTGACCAGGAAATTCTTTTAAGGCAACGAGCAGCAGATATAACTTGCATTAAATCTGTATACTTCAAAAAGTATGAATTGACACCTCTAGGTCTTTTAGGAGGTGAAGCAGTCGAAGAAGGACCACCCAATCTGTGAGCTCTCTGGATGTTCAGTTGTGGACTTTTTGGTAACAGCAAGAGCTGAGGTAAAAAAGATCTAAAGAAAGAGATAGAGTTTGCCGGGCAGGTTATTTCTTTGATTACGATTTTCAAGGTCTTCGACCTGTCTCTGTAAAGAAGAAACCTGTAACTGTAGGAAGTTCACTTTAAGAGTTGTTGCTCCGCCAAAGACAAACGTTCCTCTATGAGTGACCATCTATCACTGAGAGTTTGCAATTTAGCATTAGTGTCCTCCATAGAAGGGCGCAGAGCTCTAATTTATTCCAATAAAAGATCAAGAGAAGCTCCAGGTACAGATTTTGTAGGCGAAGGTGGGTCTTTTTTAAGCCTCTTAACTTGTGTCTTATTGACCTGGGTTTGAGATGACACTGCAGGTGAGATATGAGAAGAGTCCAAATTTGGCCCCTGTATTTGAATTGAGATTCTCCATTGCATCAGAAACAGCTGATGTCGACAAACGCCTACGTGATTTACCTACTAGAGACTGAGGTGTAGAGTGGAGAGCTTTTGACCAGCCCATGAATTAGAGTCACACAAAATGAGCGTAACAGCGCAGCCAATGCAAGGTAATTATTGCACCACAACATATACTCCTAAAACTGATGCAGCAGCTAGAAATCCCAAAGCAAGCATGTCAGTAAAAAGGAGACACAGAGCATAGGCTGAAATTCTCCACAGAAATGCTGCTACAAACCTTCTCAGTGCTGGGACATTGCTCCAGTAGTATCAACAGCTGAACAAATTAATTTAAAATTCAGTAGAAAGCCATTAAAGTTAAGAAACACCTCTTACAGGAGAGAAAAAGAAGAATAAAATGCCTTTAAGTGTAGAAGCAACTCAGGTGCAGAAAATGCCTTTAAGGGTAATGATTGCCTCTAAAAGAGGAGTCTGCCAGTCATTTTTCATGATAAAAATATTGAATCGAAAAGGCCTTAAATGCATAGGAGATGGCATTTCTGGAAAAGACAACTGAAGGCTGGTTACAATAGAAAACATGGAAAGCGGAATTATATCAGAGGGAGAGGTAGGAAGAGAGGAGTGTCAAGAGATTTGATTTCTGTGGACATATATATTGCTGGCATTGGAACACAATTACTACTGTGGCTAAAGTACATGTATTAGTTTAAATACCTGTTGAAATATTTAGGAACCAGACCCCTATCCAAAACGTCATGTTTAAAAGCAAAGTGGCTAAACATTTTTGGAGTAAACATTCTGCACAGGAGCTGTTGAGGCTTTGTTGAACCCCTTTATTATTGAATTTATCATAAAGGAAAATGTAGATAATTTCAAAAAAAGTAAATATGATGGGGAAGTATTTGTCAAACTATGGTCTCCATGTATCTCCCTCAGAAGGGTGGGGAATATATTATGTGTCATGATAATACATTCACCATTTGGTTGTAAACTAAAAACAGGTAACTATTAATTCTAACAGCCTGGACGAGAAATAATGTAACTGCTCTGCTAGCAGGAATTTCCAAAAAGGTAGAGAAGGCTGCATAATAGACCTCTATACAAACTTTGGGAAAAAGTCTAGAAAGTCAGATTTTAAGGTAGACTATAAGCAGGATATATCAATACAAGAAACCTAAAGTAAAGATATTTGAGGACATTTTAAGACTCAATGGGAGGAACTTTGAAGAGCCGCAGTCCCCCCCCAAAAATACAGTATAATTAGAAAACTAGAATGGTGTAAAGAAAAAATGTAACATAGAGAATACAAGTAAGGAATGGAAGCATTACACAAATTTTGAACTATCGCAAATGAAGATAAAATGATACAATTTTACTTTTTCATTGTATGCTTTTAGTGAGAAAAACAAACACCCACTGCAGTATTGTCAGTTCTTTGTTTATCAAACAATGCAATATTCTATACAATATAAAACAAAGTCAACCCTTCCCCATCATGCATGTCAGAACATATCACAATAATGAAAGTTAGCTACATCACTGTCAATAGTAGCAAGATAGTGTGGCAAAATGGCCCCAAATGTCCTTAGAGCATGAAGTAACTAACTAGCTGCAAGGAGGACTAAGACTCTACACATTCCAAGCCATATATGAACTTTTAATCAATAAAATTTGAACTGAAATAGTTAAAAAAAATAAAAGAAAGGAACTCCTAATTGAAAAAATAGCTTAAATAGAAAAGGGCAAAATGAACAAAATTGCAATGGAAACCGCCATACCTGGAGAGCATTACTCTGTATAAGGACAACAGCAAGGAGATAAACAGCACCATAAAATGAAGAAAGCATCTCTAACCCCACAAAAGTAACAAGGTAAAAATATATTTTTTTAAATGAACAAAAAACTGCATCTAAAGTTTTTTTAATAAAAAACTGTTTCAATTTAATGTATGTATTCACAATGCAGACCGAAAGACCAACAAAATAAATATCAACCGTTAGAAACAAGCACTGGCAAAGCCAAGAGGCCTGACCTTTTTTTTATTACTAATAGTACACAACAATGACTATAGTGTGTACGCTACATCAACTCTTTCTCAAACAAACAACTTTCTTACACACAAAAACACATGAGAACTTCGTAGTAGTGGTGGTAGTGGTTACAATGGTGTAGCAGTGGTGATGGTGGTGATAGTAGTAGTGGATCTGGTAGTACGGTTGATAATAGTAGTGGTAGGCATAATTTTTGATAGAGGTTGTAGTAGTGGAGATGCTGGTGGTGATATTGATAATGGTAGCTCTAGTGGTAGCAGTGATAGTAGTAGTGGTGGAAGTAGTGATAGTGGTAGAAGTGGTGATGGGATTGTGGTAACAATGGGGATAATAGCAGTGATGTGGTAGTGGCATTAGTGACAGCTTTGACAGTGGTGATGGTAGTAGTAGATGTAATGATGGTCATAGGATAGCACTATTTATGATAATGATGATCGTGGTTGTGATAGTTGTGGTGTTAATGGTGGGACAGCTGGTAATGGTTGTGGTAGGTTGGGTTGTAATAATGGAGATTATAGACTTAATAGTAGTGGTAATTATGATGGTGGTAGTGATAATGGTGAAAGAGTTAGTGATAGTTAATGGTGGTGATGGTGTTATGGTAATGGTAATTATGGTAGCAATGGTGGTAGTGCTATGATAACTGTAGTTCCCAGCTCTGAGCACGCTTGGCCGAGGTCCCGGATGCTTTACTCGTCCTTCGTGAGTTTAATTCTCCCGCCTTTCCTCCACTTGGAAACGCGCTTGGCTGCACCTTCGGATGCCTAGTCCGTCCAACACCCTTGAGTGCGGCGATTCCATTCCTGCACACCTACGCTGATTAATCTTGTTCCACGCCGAGCAGCATTCTCTCCGGCGCCTAGGTCGAGCCCGCATCCTACATCCTGCCTCCCATTGGCTACCCCTGGGATCCATTTACCGCTCCCCCCCAAGTGTATTCAGTTACCCTCTTGCCAGACGCCCACATTCTTCAACCATGCAATCTGGATTTTCCTCTCAGCACTATCTATGATTTAGCAACCATCGTCCTGAAGATGACCTGATATCGAACAGGTCGAAACACCGTTGACTACTCAGCGCAAATCGCGGTTTCCACAGGTTCAATCAACTCTGCCTAAATCATAATACTTGACTTATGTTAATCTGTCTTGTATCATTGACCCTAGTACTACTTGTTTTTACTGTTTTTTCCCGCCGTTCACGCTGTTTTTTCACCTTTTCGTGTCACTGCGCCATTCACTCACACTAGCACGTTCAGTGCACACCTGGTTGTTATGGTTACTTTAAGTTGAATTGTACTGTAGTGCTGATATAACTACTTACAAATAACAACATATATTCTACAAATCTGCTTTTGGTCTACCCTCCACTTTTTTTCCCTTCCTCAAGTGATTTATACACTTCTTGTAATTGTCTTTGCTAATGATTACCGGTTGAGACACTGGGGGATATTCACAAGGACTTATCTCCGAGTTATCGCCACCTTAACGCAACAAAAGTGGAGATAGATTTAAAGCCCCATTCACAAGCGGGTGCAAACTGCAGACAACGCAAGTATTCCTGCGATAACTGCCGCAAAATTTACCTCCACGGGTGACACCACCAACTAACCCTAATGAGATGCAGAGTAGGCGTTCCAGTGCAAAAACACACGAAAACACCACTACACCACTTTCACAATGAACTGCCAGATCTGCGATGCAAACCAAATAAGCCGCGGTAGCAGCAGCTATTTAACACCTGCCTCTTGCTGGTGATAAGCAGGACGACTACCTGCTGTAGGCAACGGAGCCCCGCACACAGCCACACCCGAAGAACAACCGACGCCATGGAGCTACTCATCATGCAGCTTGGGGCCCCAACAGTGCCACAACACCCACCGCCACCACCCCAAGGACCACCACAGATGCAGCGCAGAATGAGACAGCGGACCTACCGAAAACGCACTAGTCTCACAGACCTAACGCCCGAGGAAGTCATTGCCCACTACAGGCTCAAAAGGACAACCATCCTCCGCATCATGACCCACATTGGCCCCAGGCTGACGGTCCCAACACAGCGGACAACCAACATCCCTCAGCAGACAAAGCTGCTGGCTGTGCTGCACACGTTGGCCTCTGGTAACTTCCAAACAACAACGGCCAGAGTCGGAGGAGTCTCACAGCCAGCCCTATCAAAGTTCCTCACACCTGTCCTGGATGCCATCATCAGCTTCATACCCCAGTACCTTCACTTCCCCAACACTGCGCAGGAACAGCTGGAGACCAAGCAAGGCTTCTACGCCATTGCTAGCTTCCCACACGTGCTGGGGGCCATTGACTGCACACATGTCCCACTTGTGCCCCCTGCGGACACTGCACACATCTACCGCAACAGAAAGCACATGCATTCCATCAATGTGCAGGCAATAGTGGACCACCGGGGAATGTTCACCAATGTCGTCGCAAACTACCCAGGCAGTGTGCACGATTCCTACATCTTCCGACAGTCCATCATCAACCAGCGCTTCCAGGATGGCATCTATGGAACTGGACTGCTCGTTGGTAAGTACCAAATCAACACACCACACACCTCAAACCCACCATCACACAACGCACAACTGTGGGAATGCACACGTGACCAAACCACATACAACATGTCAGTCAACATACCCACCTACCAGACACGACAACACAACTCCATTGGAATACTGGGCTTCCCATGTACACAAGCCAGCCATATCATGGCACCACAGCCACACAACAGCTGAACGCGTGGAGAGGCGGAAAGCAGGCATGTGCGAGGGACGCAAGTGACCCATGAATGGGAATGTTCACAACGACAAGTGTGGCATGAATGTGCTGGACAGACCTGGGTATGCAAACCACAGATATGTCCATGCAGACATCAACTGCTGGTGTCTGGGGAGCAGTGAACAGTGGACGCAACCATGTCACCTCAGGCTGTGGGGTAGATCGCGGAAATGTCGCTTGGTGCGTCCACCCCTGTGTGCGTGAGCGTAGTGGGTTGGCCCGGCTTACGCCAGGCCTGCGCAGGGGTGTGGATGAAAACACTGTTGCGCTGAGCGTGGTGCACTCCCGGAATGGCCAACGTCACTGCCAGGGCGGCGCCTCTCAGCCCGCCACGAGGCCGACTACGTGAGCAGCGGGGCCTGCGAGCCTGTGCGCCTGCTGCACCCCAGGCCGCTGATACCCAGACCCGGCTTGCCTGCCCCAGTGCTCCAAGGCCGCACTGCTCACCTGCCGACACCGTTGTGTGTCAAAAAGGGCCCACCACGTGCCGGTGCTAGCTCCAAGACCCATGCCCGCGAGCTTGGCAGCCTCCTCAGACCATCGCTGACCTCCGGGACACAGGCCCCCAGGAGTCCACATTCGTTGACATTCCCCACCGCTGCAGCCGGCCTACACTGCAGTCCAGTATGTCCCCTATCTAGCACTGAGTCCTCATTCATCAATGGCAGAGTTCATGCCATGTGGACACAGGGAGAGGAGTGAGAGACCGATGCGTTTCAGTCCGGTGGGAACACGGATCACCGTTACGGAGGAGGTCAACCACTCGCAAGGACTGACCTGGTGCCACTTACCCTGTGCGCCGTGAGACACAGTCAGCCTCCGGCCGAACATTGTTGGTGTCTGAGCCTGTGGCCTTGGGGTTGTCATCAGCAACTGGCAGGTACGGACTTGGTGTTTGGCATGAGTCTGTGGCATTCATATCCGCCATGTTGCCAGACACAGCTGGTATGTGCCCTCTGCACCATGCCCTGGGGGTACATCTCCCACTCTCCCCCGGGACAGTCTGCAAAAACCACCCTTGATACATACGAGACCCTGCTCTGCCCTCATGACCCTACCCTAGTGTTCCGAAAGTCAGCGTCCCGTGGCGGTAGGCCCGTGTTGGCCGCTGTGCATCCGGGACCACTAACTCTGTGCAACTCAAGTCATGCTCCCTTGCTGTTCGTACATTGCATTCCTGAGTGCCTTATGACTGTTGAAGTTGTTGCCAGCACCAGCTACTCCCTGAGGGCTGGCCTACACACACCCCACACACAGCCAGCACAGGCATCACTGGACTAGTGGGCCTGCCAACACATCATGCCGAACCAAGTATTGACTCTTATCTCTCTGCACTGTCACAGGTGATCAAGGATATGCACTCTGCCCTTGGATGATGACACCCCTCCGAGACCCGAACACCCCCCCCCCCAAGAGGCAGTACAATGCGGCCCACATACGCACCAGGGGCATTGTGGAACGCACATTTGGCGTGTTGAAGTCACGTTTCAGGTGACTGGACATCACAGGTGGAAGGCTCCTGTACAGCCCAGACATCGTGTGCAAGATGATCGTTGCATGTTGTGTGTTGCACAACATCTGTGTACACACCAATGCACCATGGATCCCGGTTCCAGAGGTACCTGACGATGATGAGGACGATGGGGCAGGTGGCCCACATGCCACTGCAGCTGCGGCAGGAATAGCCCGTAGGAACACCCTCATTGCCAATTTCTTCTCCTGAGCACGTCACATTGTGGCCGTCCTTGGCAATCATGGGACAGTATTAAATGTCCACAAGAACGGCATGTGTGAATAATAAATATTTGCAGGTTACAGGTTGTACTTGTACATTGTCATGTCACAGTTTCCAGCTGTGCCAGATGTGATTGGCCATGTTGTGCACATATGCGGCACCAGTTGTGTCCTGTGTTCTGTTGTGGTGGTGTTGCTGTTTATACCAGGATGTTGTCAATGTCGAGGTGCACTTATTCTTCTGTGCGTATGCTGCACGTTGGGTGAGGCGCTCCGGCAGCTCTGATATGGCTGCCACTTCTCCCTTTCATGCGGTGTGCCTTTCAGTTCTGTGCTTCCACAGTGCTGAGATGTTGCAGACTTGGGTAACTTGTGCTCTTTGTCGAGTTGTGACTCTTGGGCCTGGGTTGTCCGCAGATGTGTCGTTGACGTCAGGGGTTGTTTGTGCAGGTGGTTGTGTCCGAGTGTGACCTGCTCCTTTTCGGTTGTGGTCCGCACTCAGCGACCTCAGTGTCGTGCACATTGTCATGATGATTGGACTGCAGCCATGCTACTCGTCATGTGGTGTCTCTTGCATTGTCAGTGTGGCTGACGTATATGCAGGTTTGCTGTGTTTCGCACGTGTGCATGTGTTGGTTGTGTGATTGTTGATGTGTTGGGTGGGTGCCCCTTTGGGCACATGGTGTACGTGGGACTACTTGGTGTTTGTGTGTGTGCTGAAGTGTTCCCGTGGGATCAGGGACATGATCCTGGGTCATTGTGGGTGTGCAGTGTGCTCTGCTTAATTGTGCATGTGTGCCATTGTGCCCAGTTTCCTCCTTCCCCCACTCCCTGGCCGGTACGCGCCCTGTTGCTGTGGTGTTGGATCATGTTGGGCAGTGTCCGGATCCCCAACTCCTGTCACCGTCTCCAGACTGATGGCTGTGGCCACCATCTTCCCCATGTCATTCAGCTCCTGGTATCGTGCTGGCCCCCCTCCTCCGAAGTGCGTTGCTGCTTTCGTGTTGGCAGCGTGTTTCTGCTTGGTTTTGCCATTCACATCAATCCAGCGCCTCTTGTCCTCTTCCATTGTCCTCCTCGGCACTGCGACAGCATTCACATGGTCTGAGGTGGTGTGCCATCTTTGCCTCTTTGTTGCCAATGACACGTTGGAGGTGACGTGCAGTTGGTGGTGGTGTTCTATCTCATCCGTGCCGATGATCGTGTTTTCATGCAGCCTGTAGCCCGTCTTCCTCTTCCTCTTCTCATTGCCCTTCCACGTGCCCTGGATTCCTGGGTGTTCCTCCGTGGGGATTGTGGGGTTCATGTTGTCCTCTGCAGTCGGTCAGGGTGCATCCGTGGTACTCTGCAGTTCATTTCCTTTTTGGTGGCATTTTCCGTGGGCTGTTCTTGTGCTTTTTCCCGCATTACGCGTGGGTATTGCTGGCCTCTTGCAGGTTATCACTGTTTTCTTGTCGCGTTTGGGGCCATCGCGTCTTTTTACGCGTTGGGGTTTGTGTTTTTGACTCCGTCGCTGTGGTTGTATCGCGGACATTGGCCGCGTTTTCGGAAGACTATCGCATGGTACCGCCGCGTTGTGAATTCCAGGTTAACACGGGGTTATTTTCCCACGATAGACTGCGATGTGTAAAGTTGCGTTAACATTTTTTGGACATGTTTAGCGCACGTTCTTGTGAATATCCCCCACTGTTGTTTATGCTATGGTAACTGTAGTGGCAATGGTGGTGATGGCAATAAAAAGCAAAAGGTGGTTGTGACTGTGGTAGTGGTAATTGTGGTGATGGTGATCATGGTGCAGGGGTAATATTATTAATGGTACTGGTGAAAAGGATGGTGTCGTAGTAATGGTGGCTAAAATGCTCATAATAGTGGTAGTGGTAATGGTGGTGACGGTGATTATTTTGGTGGTAATAGTGATAGTGATGTTGGAAAGGGTGATGATAATAGTGGTGGTAATGGTTGTGGTGGTAATGATGACTGTGGTAATGGTGGTCGGTAGTGGCAGTGAGGGTAATAATGATGGTGCTAATATGGTGGTAGTGGTTATGGTAACATTTAAAATTTGTTATGTAGTTTTCTTTACGTGCTTCATGCAAAAAAAAAAAATTTGCCATACATTTGCAAATTAATTAGACATATGTTGGGTTTTGGAATGGTGTCTCGTGGGGTTCCCTGCGTGGAACTTTGGTGGGGGTTGGAGCGGCAGTTGCTGCTGGGGGTTGCTGGACGATGGCCGAATAAAAAAGAGGCACTGTACCTGGGTGTGACTAGCTTCTATTTAGATGCAACGAGCTGTCTGTCGCCTCCAGCGTCCCCCTGCGCTTGCCAAGGGTGCCCTGGTCTGACACCGTGTTTGGTGTTGGGGCGATTGGGGACATCAGCGATCTGCCTGCCCGCCTCATGCCAGGCTGAATCCTTCTTGGAAGCCGTGCCCCAAGGTGAGCGTTGCGCCACAGTGTTCCCTCTGTAAATTGGCAAAGTGCGTCTTTCGTGCCTCCCGCTCCGCCCATGAAGTGCATGTTACAGGATTTGGTATCCGTTCCGGAGATCCCAACAACTACAAAATCAAACATAAGCAGCGAAGAATTCTCCTCCTTCTTTACAACCAAAGCCATATCGATGGAGGTGGAGCTCAAAAAAGCAGCGGATTGCCCTTCAATCAAAAAGAACACCCTAGCCAAGCCTCAATATCAACCAGTGCTGGAAAGGCCTAAAAATAATGTCAGAATTCAAGCCTGTCCCTGACACAGATATCGCAGAGATTATCTCGACCATAAAACCAAATAATCACTTCAACGATCCTCTACCTGCAAATTGTTGGTCTACAATAAACCATCTGCTCATCCCCTCATGGACAAAGATTATTAACGCTTCGCTATTGCAAGGCTCACTACCGGACTGCCTAAAAATAGGGCAAGTCACTCCAATTTTAAAAAAACCAACAGAGAACCCCGCAGACCTGAACAACGTCAGACCAGTAACAAACCTTCCCATGCTAGCCTAAGTCCTAGAAAAATGTGTACAACAACAACCGAGCCAACATATCTCTGAATTCAAACTGCTGAATGACTTCCAATCAAGATTTAGACCGAACCATAGCACTGAAACAGCAATTCTGCATATCGTGGACGATGCTCTACTTGCCCTTGTCCGCAACGAAACCTGTCTCCTAATCCTTCTTGACCTTTCAGCAGCATTTGACACTGTAAACCATACCAAAATACTAGATCGCCTGAAAAAAAGGATGGGCTTAGAGGGTACAGTCCTAAAGTGGTTCAGTTCGTTCTTAGAAAACAGATCACAAAAATTCATAGTGAACCAAACTTTATCTGCTTCATCCAGAAATTCTATTGGAGTACCACAGGGCTCAACACTATCCCCTGCTCTATTCAATTTGTACGTAGAGCCACTCACAGATATCTTACAGCAAGCAAACATCTCCTTCCACATGTACGCTGACGATACACTGCTTTACTTCAAGATCACATCGATAGAAGAGATCGGTATCATGAACCAGGCATTAAAGAAAACAGTCCATTGGCTAACTAGTAATCACCTCAAGCTTAACCCACAGAAAACTGAATTCCTTTTGATTTCCCCCCTGAAAAGCGCCACAAATATCGCTGAGTGGACCAAATTAATCACGGCGCTAAACTGTATCCCGAGGATTGTAGATTCAACCAAATCCATGGGCATTATGCTAGACAAAAACTTGAACATGCTTGCACATATCAACACAATAGCAAAAAACTCCCGCTTGCACTTAAGCTACCTCAGAAAACTGAAACCTTTCATAAATAACGCAGACCTTAGAACTGCAGTCCAGGCACTAGTCATATCAAGGATCGAGTACGATTGCACAACACTAGCCGGTCTTCCTAAGATTTCAACAGCTCCACTAAAAACCTGTCTCAATGTGGCTACAAGACTTATAACTGGATCCCAAAAATTCGACCACATCACCCCTCATCTGAAAGCGCTCAATTGGCTGCCCTAAGAAGCAAGAATACAGCTAAAAATGGCATGTATCACTCACAAAGCGATACATTACAATACACCCATGTATCTAGCTCAGAAAATCACTCTATCAGGAGGATGACGGGTTTCCCGGAGTCATGGAGATCTATTACTGAAACTGGCCCTCTTCCGAAAGAAAAGAACTTATGATCGAGCCTTCTCTGGCGCAGCACCAAGAATTTGGAACGCTCTCCACCCTAACATTAGAAAAATCTCGTCCATTGCGGCTTTTAAAAACGCAGCCAAAACCTTTCTTATGAGCAAATTCCTGCCATAACTCCAGCAGTCTTGTCATTATCAGAGGACCTTCTTGTTTAATACACATGCCACCACAAATGTTTCTCTCACAATTCAATGTACAACTAATTTATGAATTTGTAGCATAACTGTTGCTAGTAACTTACTGTATAATGATTAGGTTTACTGAAACTGTAAGGTGTTCGTGTAGTTATAAGTGTAAAATTATGTGAATGTAAAGAGCTCTGATACCCTATTAGGGTGAAGTTCACGCTATATAAAACACCAAATAAATAAATAAATAAAATCCCCAACATCATCCCTGCGCACTTTGCCATGCGGCGGCCATCTTAAGAAGTCAGGCAAGGACAGGAGAAGTAACTGCCAATTTTAGAGATCCCCATCATCGTGCATGTGCACTCTGCCACGCGGGGCCATCTTAGGAGGTCAAGCAAGGACAGGCAGAGTAACTGCCATTTTGGATTGGGTTGTCAGTTGAGCCCAAGTTTCTACAGAAACACACACATTGCGTGTGCAACGTGTTGGCCATTTTACAGTGGGCCAAGTTTATGGCAATCATCTGTCATTGAATTTCAGGAACAAGCACACCTATTTTCTTATTTTTTTTTCCCAAATGTTTACCATGTTTACATCAAGTAAAGCAAGCACAGTGGTATTTTGAATTTTCTGCTCTTAATACTTTATACTATGTTGGTCCTATTGTGAGGCAGCAACTCACCCACACAAGGTCACCTAATGGATCGAGTATTAGCACCACCACCTTTTCTCCAATCAGCAGGGACACCCCCAGTGAAGTGGCAACAATGAAAGGACACATTCGATGGCTATTTGGAAGCCCTTGATGGGGACACATTCACTTAAAAAAAAAAAAAAACACTTCATTTACAATTAAGGCTCTGAAGGCAGGAACATTTAAAAAACTTTACCTTTAGATGTAGTGAGCACTCTTGTGAGTGGTGGGGATGATGAAGATTCTATTATGATTGATGATTACGCCTCTCTCATCAAAACTTTGGACAAAAGTTCAATCCCAAGAAGAATGTGGTGTTAGAAAACCATAAGTTTCTTCAACGTGCTCAAATTCCTGGTGAATTCATCGGCAATTTTGTTGTCGCCCTTAGAACTCTAGCTGTCACTTGTAATTAAAGGGAATTTAGGGATGAAATCATCCCTGATCAATTAACAGCCCTCACTCTTGCCAGAAGTATTGAACGTTCTCAGCTTCACATGAAGGAAATGAATGGGACTGCACAGTCTGGGGAAGTTAAACAACTTACTTCGAAGCACAATGCTAAACCCATGAAGGGGACCAGTACTGGTTTGGTGCGCAATTTAGAAACAGGATCGTTTAGAGCCAAGAGTGAGAAAGCAGAACTCTCATGTTTTAGTTGTGGTAGCAAATCGCATCTTGAAAATGCTAAGTTCTGTTTTACTTTAAATTAAACATGTTATAAGTGTGGGAAAAAAGGGCACTTTGCGCAGATGTGTAAGGCTACCTTAGCACAGAGGATCATTGCACAGACCATCAAAACCATTGAGGAAGACCTCGATAACTCAGACAATGAGAACAATGTGTTATTAATGTTGTCTTCTTCATCCAAACAGGCAGATGTTGTGGTGGAAATAGCATCCATGGTAGGATCACATGGAGGAAATCTCCAGCTTGTGTGATCAATGTGAACAGCAAGAAGATTCATTTCATAGCGGATTCAGGTTCCCCATTCACATTTATTAATGTCAAGGATTTTGATGGGTTGGGGTACATTCAATTGCAGCAATCAAACATAAAAATGTTTGCTTATGGGGGCAAGAGGGTGGAGGTCCTAGGGAAGTTTGAGGCTGATTTTGAATTTGGAGGAAACTTTGCGACAGGATCTGTATACATTCTTAAAGACGAGGCACATTTTTTGTGGTGGGAGGAGCAAGGAGAGTTCTGGATTATTTTGGAACCCAACCATCCTGACATGGTTCTGTCCAGGCGAGATGTGTAGGAGTTTTACTGTGTACCGCTGTCTGCTTCCCCATCTAATGAAAGTGTGATCAGGCATTTGATTGGTGATGAGTGGATCCGGAGTTATCCTGAAGTGTTCAGTGAGAACCTGGGGAAACGAACCGGATTAGTTGCCGACGCCCTAACCACAGGGACCTGTTCCTAAACATTGAAACAACATTACCCAGATGTGGGAACACAGCTACAGGCGACGTGGAACTGCAGCTTAACAGGAAGAGGATAGATAACAAGAATTACCTTATTCCCTGGCTAGCGGTATCTGAATATTAAATATGCCGGTAGAAAAAATATATTCCCTGGACTGTATTTGACTCTGAGTCCATTCATATACAAAGCGAGATTCGACCTGCCATACAGAACAGGAAAAGGAATTTTCCTGCTTGGCGGTGAAACTGTGGACTCACTTGACTAAGCCACACCATATTATATTTTATTTATTCTTCCAAAACATTTGGACGCACATCACCATCAGTGATCATTCACACTGTTAGCACTCCAAGGAGGGAGGTAATAATCCCTTATCTCTTTGTCCTGAGGAAGGTGGAATTTATTTAGCCATTTCCACCGAAATGCGTCGCCGATTAGTGTCTCTGAATCCGACCACGAGGAATCACTGGAATGAATTGAGTTGTGCATTCACCAGGATATAAACTTGATGTAAACAGTCGGATCAGGTTATGCAACAGCACTCTTTAAACTGTGCATTAGGGTCTCCCCGTTAGGACCAGTGGCCCCTTTTTTCCATATTTGGATGTGAAGGTTTTTTAACATTGTAAACACTGTTTTATATTCTGATGTGAGGTTTTCTAACATTGTACACATTGTTCTTTATATTGTATACTGTATGTCGTATATGAATTTTAGAGTATTTAATGTTTTTTAAGGATGCAAACAATGGTGGTTTTATGATGTGATTTTCTTCCTGTGTAATTAAAGCCTCTGATGTTAAATTTCTAATTTGGTGGCACATAAGTCTATGGTGGGGGTCTCATTCCATATGTACATTTTATGCATGGTGAATTGCTATTCTGAGTGAGTTTATGAACAAGTGTGTTTTAAATTTTTGAATCCAAGGGGAAAACTCTTTACCGCTTCTAAAACTAAAAGGCTTCTAACATTGTATCATTTTCAAGGAGGGGGCAAAAGCAGTAGCTCACAAGGTCCGTAAGGTACCACTAAGCCTGCGCGACAAACTAAATCAAGAATTAGAAAGGTTGTGTTCAATGGGCGTGATTGAGCCCATCGAAGGTTCAGAGTGGTTGGCCCTTATAGTTTTGGAGCGCAAGGCTGACAAGTCCTTGAGGATTTGAGGGATTTCAACTCTTATATTTGGGTGGATCGCCAGCCTCTACCCAATATTAATGAGATGCTGGTGACTTTAAATGGTGCCACTTTTTTCACGTCAATAGACATTTCTTCAGCTTATCATCAGGTTGAATTAAGTAAGGATTCCAGACATCTCACATCTTTCGTTACACCCGAAGGTGCTTATTGTTATATACGGATGCCTTTTGGGGTGGCATCGGCTTCTGCTGTGTTCCAGCGTTTGATGGGCAATCTATTCAAGAACACTTTGGGGGTCATGTTTTTACAAGACGACAATATGATATATGGTAAAACTGAATCTGAGCATGATGATAGAGTTAGGCAAGTTTTAGATATTGTGAAGTTGAGTTGGTTGACCCTGAAGAAAGACATGTGTAAGTTCTTCCAAGAAGGAGTGGATTATTTGGGTCATCACATTTCGGGCAAGGGGGTAGAACCTAGCGTGAAGATCTTGGAAGCCATCCAAAGTGCACCGATCCCAAGGACAAGGACCAACTCCACTCCTTTCTTGGGTTAGTGAAGTATTATGCAAAATTTGTGAAAAATTTCTCAGATAAACCTGTGCGTTTGCGGAGCTCCTCAAGAAAAATGTCAGGTATGTGTGGAACGAAGAGTGTATGAACAATTTTGAACTCATTAAGAAGGAGATCGTACGAGCATGTCCTCTCAAATTGTTCAACATCAATGAATTATGTATCATCTCCACTGATGCAAGAAATGTGGGTCCTGGCGCCATCCTCATGCAAAAAAGATGTGATGGCCATGAAGAAACTATAGCTTTTGCATCCAGAACATTAGAAGGTGCAGAGAGCACCTATTCAACTATAGAAAAGGAGGCTCTGGCGTTGTGGTGGGGTGTGCAGCATTTTAGGAATTTCTTGTGGGGAAATTAATTCGTTCTCAGAATGGATCACAAATCGTTAGTAGATCTTTTCACCACAAAGGGGGGGGCGGGAGAGCTACTTCACGTATAGCAAAATGGCAGTACAGACTGCAGGAATTTCACTACAGGTTGGAGAACATGGCTGGGGCAAAGAATTATGTGGTTGACTGCTTGTCAAGGTTGCCTCTGGAAAGGAGTGTTGAGAACAAAGAAGTAATTAACGATCTAGAGATGGTGTGTGCAGTGTGTTCCGTGGATGATATAGTTAAATGGGCACTATCGGAGCAGGAATGGTAAAAGGCGGTGTTGGACGACAAACAGTTTAAGGCGGTGGCGAATTTTGTTGCTGCAGGTTGGCCTAATAGCAAGGATACACCCTCAGAATTAATTCCATACAGGAGAGTTGGGGAGGAATTGTCCAAGGTTGGGGGAATTTGCATAGGTGTGGTCTGTTAGGTGTCCCAGAGTGCATGCGAAGGAAGATTTGAGATTTAGCTCATGAAGGGCATCCGAGGATTTGAGCCATGAAACGTAGGATTAAGGAGGATTTCTGGTGTCCTGGTTTAGATAAGACCATCAAACTTTATTTTCGAAACTGCTGCATGTGTGTCCTGAGCGATAAGTCACAAGTTACATATCCTTCTCCTGTTGACCCAATTGCTGTAAAAAACTCGCCTTGGTGCAAACTTGTGTTTGATGTGTCAGGACCTTTTAGTGTCACACGTAGCTCACCGAAGTATGCTTTCGTTTTGGTGGACTATATGACAAAATGGCCAGAAGTGAAGTTTGTGGACAGTGTGAGTTCTTCTGTGGTCATTAGTTTTTTCAGGACAGAGTTTCTCAGAAAGGGATTCCCTGAGGAGCTGGTGTCTGACAATGGCACACAATTGGTATCTAGGGAAATGGAGACCTTTTTAAAGGAAAATGGCATCAACACACCCTCAAATCTCTTTATCACCCTCACAGTAATGGTTTAGTTGAACGGATGGACCGGGGTATCAAGGACCAGTTGAAATTGGCCCATGTCAATGGGCTGCATTGAACGGTGGCGGTCGCAGAAATGTTGTGGACTGTGAGGACTACTTCACACATCAGTATTGATGTGTCCCCATTTACACTACTCAGGGGGAGGATTGCAGGCTCCAAGCTGAACAAGGATTGGATGTCCAGGAAAAGTGTCGACCTGGGAAAAATGGGAAGAGTAGTTGATGTGAGAGCTGCAGTACAGAAGAAGTATGGTACTGGGGCTGATAGTTACAGAGTTTTCCCTGTTCGTGTTGGTGATTGGGTGAAAATCAAGAGGCCAGGCTTTGTTTGCAAAGGGTCCTCACGGTTTTCTGCACCCATTCAAGTGAAGGAGGTGAAGGATTGTGTGGTGGAGTTGGAAAATAGGAAAACATGGAATAAGTGTCAGATCTCGGTGGTGCCTGAATCCAAAGTGGGTATGTGAATGACAAGATGGGAGTGTCTCCTGATAATACTATGTGCTAGCTTCTTTATTTCTTGCATTATTTAAATGTTATGGCTACTTTTATTCTGCCAACATATCTTGTTCTAGATCTTTCAATTTTGTGTTTCTTGTGTTATTTAAATGACATGGTACTTTTATTCTGCCAACGTATCCTGTTCTTTGTGTTATATTTATCTTGTTATCATTTGTGAAGGAAGAGGGTTGTGTTGGGTTTTGGAATGCTGTCTCGTGGGGTTCCCTGCATGGAACCTTGATAGGGGTTGGAGTGGCAGTTGCTGCCGGAGGTTGCTGAACGATGGACGAATAAATGAGAGGCACTGTACCTGGGTGTGAGTTGATTCTTTTCAACATAGTCACCTACCCTGAATTTTGTCTTTTTATGCTTCTTTGCCATTTAATTCCAAGAACCATTTAATAAATTCTTAACTGCAATGCTGTATTTTGCATTGGGAAATAAATACAGGAGGAACAAAAGAGGGCCCCAGACTGTAAAGAATATTATCTACACTGTCACTTTTTGCATTTTGTATTTACTTAAAATTGAATATGCGGTGCTGCTAAGTATTTTGTTATAAATCTTCTCTAACCTCTTCATGCTGGAGAGAGCTGAAGCTGTCGACATTGTGTTTTTAGTTTCTTGGGTCTGGACTGCATGTTTCTCTTTAGAGAAAGTGCTACTCACATCACCACAATGTGAATATTGTATAAGCGAATGTGGGGCATTGAGCTGGGAGGCTTGCTTACAATACTATATCGACGTTTCTCCTATGTGCCATGCTGCACTCATGTAATGTCGCTGTTTGCAGAGTCAGAGCTTTTGTGACTCGCACCAAGAGACTTACAAGACCACCTGTGACTGTACAGAGCGATATTATGTTAGCTGCAGTGAGGCATTAAGCACAAGCACTGTGACTTTTTACCTACTAACATTTAAAGAAGTGTCCAGCATGTAAAACTTACACCAGGCACTGCTACTGTTACCATGAGGATGCCATTATTGTCTGTGCTGTAGGAGCAGCACTGCTGCAATTCAAGGTGAGGCTGGTGATTTCCTTTATGTGTATCCAGCCTAAGCTGTCATAAGCTTCAGTAAGAGCATTGCCACTAAAACATGGACTTTAAGTAACAGTAAAAGGGGAGGCTGGATGGTTACTTTTCGCTTCATGGCAATGAAAGCAATTAAAGCTGCAATAACTGTTGACCAGTCATAACAAACAAGTGGCCTGACAAACACTCCGATTAAAATGTGCAAATAAACATTGGCAGCATCAAAAAATATATATGTCATGAAAAGCACAAATTAAAGCAGCATAAACCAGCACACAGACAAAGGTGTCCTACATTTGAGGTAACTTGGTGCCTGTGATCAGGCAAAATACGTCACTCGCAGTGCAAGACACCCAGTAAGCCGATTAAGTTGGCTGGCCCAGGGCTCCATTGTGTATACTGTGTGAGGTGGAAGCAAAATGTGAATGACACATGAACAGACCAATGGATGAAGAGAGAAGACTGAAAGCCCCTAAATGTATGCATATGTTTTGAAAATGTGTTTTAGAAAACATGAGGCTGGCAAGACAACTAAAGCCTGAAAGAGTAAAAGCCTGAAAATCGATCAAAAATTCTACAAACCGAAAAGGCACAAAATATATAACAATTAAAATATATAAAATATGGATGTTAAAATGCGAAATATTGAAGAATTAAACAAGAATGACATTATTAAAAATACATAAAATAATATGATATAAACGTAAAATATATACAAAAACAATTTATTAAAACAAAATAATATTTCTTCACATATTTAAACCAAAAAAGAAGAAAACCAAAGACATGCATGAGAAAAAAAAATCCTATCAGAAAATCTACAACCAACAGAACTAAAAAAGGGAAGAAAAGAAAAAATATAAGTATAAAATGTGAAATGCTAAAAGTGTGCATATTAATATTAAATACAAATACAATATAATGTATTTTTCAATATTGTTGTAAGTCACAGATACCGAAAAGTCAGAAACTGCAACATTTTACATTCCAGAAAGGAAAATCCTTTTGTAAGTTGCATGGGCTACACACATAGCAAAGAACGAATCTCTAAAAGAAAAACACATTGGAATTGTATAAAGCATTACTCCAGCAGCTGTTATGGCAGAGCAGCCACAGTAAATTATATAATATGGAATGTAAGAGAATATAACCACCTTCTCTATACTACTGAGGTACTACTTAGAACTTTACACAAGATCTAAGGGAAGCCAGTACAAGTCCCTCTGCCCCTTCAGGAACTATATTAAAAGATATAATACCTCAGTTTCCCAATGATAATTATCAGCAATAGCTAACCTTAAAAGACTAATAAGCAGAAAATGAAATGCAGCCACACAAACAACAAGGGCTCCAATAACAATCCAAGATATACACATTCCCGACCATTTAAAAACAACTCGTATTAACCAAGATTTCATCTTTTATGACAACCAAAATAATGAAAAAAGAATTATTATTTTTTCACCTGCTAACAACCTACCAATCCTCACCCAAAGTACAACCTGGATAATGGACCATTCACACAAATGTATACCATTCACAGCCACAGCCAATATTACAATACTGCATTCCCCAAATATATGCGCTACTCCCTAACAACCAAACTTCATCTTACCAAGAACTGTCAACTATAATCAAAGAAAAAAAAACAATTACCCCCAAAAATTAATTATAGACTCTGAGTAAGCCATCATAAATACAGTGTTAAAAGTCCATTCAAAATTATCACTACAAGGATGCTATTATCACTTCAAAGAGCCCCTATGGAGGAACCTCCAAAGGTACCTCCGAAACATAGCCTACTCAACAAATTCACATTTGAAATTTAAAAGAATAATAGCACTAACCTATGTGCAAACTTCAGAAGTGAAACAACAACATGATTTATTCATAGAGTTACCCTTGTACCAAGCAGCTGTACAAGCACCATCCCCACTACTGCACTATTTCAAAGACAGTTGGGTAAGAAGCCTGCCAGCTCAGGTCACTGGTACCAACTCATGTTCAAATACCACAGTGGAATATGCACAATAGTATACTTCACCAGAAGTGAAAAGAAGTGAAGATGAATAATACTGTAGAAGGATATCTCTCTATTGGACATTAAAGCAAAAATGTTAGTAAAAGTACTAGCGGATTGGCTCAATAGAGTAGAGTTTATTGCTGGTGACCCTACAAAAGATCGGGTTTGGTCATGAGTATTTGGCATGAAAAAGACTTCTTTATGATAGGCCCGTGGTGATGGTTAGAGTCAACAGAGTGATGTCCAGGGAATTTGAGCTGGGGAGGGGAACGAGACGGGGGTTCCCACTCTCCCCCCATTGTTTGTGCTGGCACTGGAGCCTCTGACTAGGTGCACAGATCTGTGGGATAAGGTGGACATCAGACAGTAAGGACTTGGGGCCAGATGTACGACCCACCAATTTGCGAGTCGCAAATTGCATCGCATTTGCGACTCGCAAATTGGGATCTATAACAGTCTCTCAGACACTGTTTGCGATTCCTAATGGGGTTGGAAATTGCATTCCTCATGAACATTAATGAGGCAGGTGCAATTTGCGACCACATTAGGAATGGCTAGCACTCCCAGGGATGGTGGCCAGACCTCCATGTCTGGGACTGCTTTTAAATAAAGCAGTCTTTTTTTTTTAAATGCAGCCCATTTTTTTTAAAGGGCAGGCAGTGGTCCCTGGGACCACTGCCTCCTCTTAAAAATATTTTCTCACATACTCACAAAGGGGAAGGGGTCCCCTGGGGACCCCTTCCCGTTTGCGAGTGGTTTACCACCTACTTGAAGTAGCTGGTAAAGTGCGAGTGTTTTGAGGCCGCAAATGCGGTCGCAAAACAATTGTACATGGCATAGTGACTCGCTATTAGGAAGGGACACCCCTTCCTAATAGCGGGAGTCGCAAATGCTATTTTGGGAATCAGTGACTCGCAAAATAGCATTTGTACATGCCATTACCCGTTTTTGCGGTCGCAAACGGGAGGATCTCCCGTTTGCGGCCGCAAAAAAGGGTCGTACATCTGGCCCTTGATTTCCTTATACATAGATGATATGTTTCTTTACTTATCAGACTCAATGTAATCCATGGCCGAAGTCCTGAAGTTCCTGAACATATTTGAGAAATTCTCAGGAGTTTGCAGAAAGTGGCATAGGTTGGTGGCATTCCCAATAACTCAGTGAAGCCACCCTGTGGGCTTGGAGTGACCTACATGCTGGACACGGAAGGGGTGTTTGTACATGTGCATATATGTTGCCCTGGACGTGGCCGAGTTCCAGTGCTGCAATTTAGGATGGGTCCTTGAAGAATATACGCCAGATGTAGGCCACTGGCACAGACTCCCCATGTCTCAGCTGGGAAGAGAGGCTCTTTATAAAATTATAGCACTAACAGAAATTCCTATATATGCTGCAGAACATGCAGTTTGAGTTCCCTGACAAATTTTCTGGACAGAAGATGCAGTGAAACAACTGAAGCTATGGGATAGAGGTTCACTAAGATTAGCACTGGTGACCCTGAATAGGAAACCCTATGAAGGGGGAATAGCTCTTCCCAATCTAAAATTGTATTACTCAGTAGTGCAACGGATGGTGGTGAATGACTGGGCCTTCACTGATCAGCAGGAGCCAGCAGTGACAGATATTGTATGGGTGCAAACGGATACCTCTCAAGACGGTATGGCAATACCCGATCCACCCAGAGCCAGTCCCTGACAGACACCATGGTTGGGATATGGGAAAAAGCTGTGCAGAAGCTGGGTTGGAGGGGACAGTCTCCCCTCTGTGGGAATCCATTGTCCTAGCAGATGTAAAAGGGCTGGAGGGGCGGGGACATTGGGATCAATCAATCAATCAATCAGGATTTATAAAACATGGTAAACTACCTGGGAGGGTCTCAAGGCGTTGGAGTTGCTAGCAGCTTTGTGGTGCTCTGTTCATTCGGACAGCCATGTCTTGAGAGCTTTTCTGAATTCCAAGAGAGATGCAGCATTCCTGAGGTGGAGGGGGAAGGTTGTTCCAGGCTCTGGCCGCCAGGTGAGAGAAGGAGCGTCTTCCGCTGTTGGATTGGCAGATCTGGGGTTGTCTGGTCAGCTGGTGGAAGGGCATTCGTTTGTTGATGTATGCTGGTCCTTCTTTGTACAGGGCTTTGTATGGTGGGTCAGCATCTTGAACTGGCATCTCCTCTGGATTGGGAGCCAGTGTAGCTTCTTGAGGTGCGACGTGATGTGAGTCTGCCTGGGAAGGTCAAGGATGAGTATTGCCACTGCATTTTGTATTGTCTGTAGTCCCTTCAAGAGGCGTGCAGTGATTCCTACGTAAAGAGTGTTACCATAATCCAGTCTGCTGGTGACCAGTGCTTGAGTGACGGTCCTTCTGGTGTCAATTGGGAACCTATAGGAACACAAAAAGATGATGGACGGAATGCTGAACATTGCAAACATTCACCTCCTGTCAAATGGGAACCACCTGAAGATCTTACGGAGCATTTGTAGGGTGTGGAGGCAGGTGGACGAGACTGCATTTACCTTTTTCTGCAAAAATAATTTGGTGTCCAAGATGATGCTGAGGTTGCAGGTTTGGTTTTTGGGGGTGCGGGAAGGGCCGACTTCAGCAGGCCAAAGAGTGTCTCCGTGGCAGATGCTGGGCATATCTAAACTGGGGAACATCTGGGGTGCAAAGGGATTTCTCCCTTTCGAAGAGTTGTGGAAAAAATACAAAAGTCCCAATGATAGAGATACACACAAGTAAAATGTGCCCTGGCAAGATATAGAACAAGCTGCAGGAAATAGAGGAGGAAAACCCCCCTGCAGTATAGGATATTGGCAGCCTCCAGCACAAATATGCACTATCACAGATCTAAAGAACACTTCTGAGTTTTAGCCAGCCCCCCTTAGACACACTGAAGGGGAAATGGGAACAAGATTTTTTTTTTCTTTTTTTTTTCTTATTATCATTTTATTTTTCAAAAATGTTCATTTTCCTAAAACTAAGAAACAGGATCCTCAGCAAATAAGAAATTCCCACAGGCAAGGATCGGAAAAACAAGCATATGGCAATAAAGTATCAGCATACCACAAATTTCCATACAGGTGTCAAAACTCAAAGGAGAATCACTCGTACACATAAGAAATTTGTGAGGAGGAGATAGCCATCAATCTCCACAATGCCTAGCCACTCAAGACTCTAAGAATTCTCTGTGAACCTTCAAGCAATTATTATAAGAAGAATTCCATGGTACCTAGGTAGAGGATTAAGGACCCAAATATTGATATTTTCACATCTAAATATGACATTGGTGCAGCAATTTTTTGACTTAATTATATTTTTTCAATCCTAACCAAAATTGTATTGGCTTAGTGACAGCTAAATAATATTAAAATCGAAATAGCAACTAACATTTCTAACAAAGTGTCAGTCTTGCGAAGTATGAAAAATCTCAATAGTTGAAACATAGTCAAGGACATGATTTTCTCTTGATAGCAAGCATCGCTACTTCTAGTGTCACATAAAGCAAACACTAGGGCCACTAAGATATGGCTCAGTCTCTTTTTTTTAAATTTTATTTTCCAAAGCAGTAAATACAGAGATATGACATTTTCAACACACACCCTCCCACCCCCTACAACTACAAAATTACTACGTTTCAAGGACACAAAGATATATACCATTAAAAGAATTGGGTTCTTGGTCACCAAATAAAGGAACACATGGTAAAAAAGAAGAAATGACAAGGAAAGATACAGAGTAAAAGAAGGAAGAAATAATAAACATAGGAAGAAAAAGAGGAGAGAGCGCCATCAGGCCTTTGACTGACCATGAACTGCCCCTTTTCAGGCAGGGTGTCCCTCAAATGAAAGAGGACGGATTAGCCGTTTGAACCAGGCTGTTCCAGCCAGGTGGTGAGAAGTCCCCAGATTTCTAGCCCCTTATTTCGCCCTTTACGACCTTTTTTAGCATATACAGCCTTTTCCAGGTGGTAGGTCGCAACTAGCCTAGCCAACCATTGGGAGAAAGGAGGGGGGTCGGTCTCTATCCATGCTGAAGCAACACAGATCCTCCACACTGTCATAGCAACAAAGATAAGCGCTCCACCTTTTTTCCTGTTGGCCTCCTCTTGTGTCCCCAACAGGATGGTTATGGGAGTCAGCACTATAGCCTGAGAAAGAACCCTCCCCAGAAAGTCCTGTACTTTAAGAAGGACTGGAGTAAGTTTTGGGCAGGTGGCGAACATGTGTACTGCGTCAGCGCCAAGCTCCGAGCACCGAGGGCACAGCGTTCCTTTGCCTGCTCCCCATTTGGCAATTTTACTAGGGGTAACATATAAAAAGAAGATAGTTTTAAAGTGTTGCGCCTGTAGTTTAGCTGACAGCAAGTCGCGTTGGGAAAGTTCCAGTGAGTTATAGAACGTGCTATGTGGGGCCTCCAGTTTTGTGAGCCACTTGTCTGCTATTCTAGGTAGATCATCTGGGGTTTGGCTATTTAGTGCAGAGTATATAAGACCTATCTGAGGGGTCACTGGGGCCCGTAACATTTTGATGAATTCAATTTCTGAAAACCCTGCAGGTCCCCCAGCCTTTCGAGAAAGAAAGTCACGTATAGTAAAGTATTTAAAGGCGTCTTGGTTTTTCAATCCATATTTGCTTTGTAAATCTGCAAAGGATTTAACTCCTTCGCTGGAAATTAGGTCTCCTAGCTTTGTGATACCAGCTTTATACCAATCTAGTAGATAGGACCTGCCAAAGATAGCAGGCAGGTTACAGTTTGCACTGATAGGGGAATAGTAGTTAAGTCTTCCCAGCCCGTATGTTCTGCGGATATTGCGAAAAACCTTAAAGGAGTTCATCAGTGTCTTGAATCTGACATGTTTGTAGTATCCAAAGGATACCTGTCTGAGAAGACAGCCGCGGGTCTCCTCTCCCAGTAAGAGCTGAAATGGTAAAGGAAGCCCGGTTGAAGGAGAGAAGGAGTGTTCCTTCACCAGTTCAGTACTGTATTGCAGAACTGAAGCCCAGTAATAAAGCACTATGTTAGGAAAAGCCCAGCCACCCCGCTCCCTGGGGAGAGACAGTTGCTTTAGAGCCCGCCTAGGTTGTGAATAAGCCCAGATAAATTGCATAAAGAGTTGCTGAAATTTCTGCAGCTTAGTTTTGCTGAATTCCAGTGGAATGGCACGGAAAAAGTAGAGCAATTTCGGGAAGTAGGTCATTTTGATTACATTGCATCTACCCACAAGAGTCAGGTGTAAGTTGTCAATTTGTTTAAGGGCTCTCTTTGTTTCAGTGGCCAGAGGGGATAGGTTCTCAGTTACAATTTCGTCTATATTAGCGGTTATAGTTACCCCCAAATATTTGGTCTTCGGGACAATCCGGCTATCAATCCAATTAATTTCTTTGTTGATTATTATTTGGGTTTTCTTTTTATTCAATGCGTACCCCGAGATTTTTCCAAATTTTTGTGCCTCCAATTCCAATGCCAAAATAGCACTCTCTTCAAGGGTGGTTATGGCCAGGTCGTCAGCGTAGGCCATAATTTTGGTGTCACTTCCCTGCCTGCTTACTGCCAAGATTGCTGGATTCTTTTCGATTTTCTTAATTAGGGAATCTATGTAGAGGGCAAAAAGCAAAGGGGAGCAAGGGCAGCCCTGCCTGGTGCCCGGAGAGATGTTAAATTGCTCATTTAGCCTCCCATTAATCGACACACAGGCCGTCGGGCTCTGGTACAGAGCTTGTACAGCTTGCGTTAGTTTTGGCCCGAAGCCATCCTCCTCATGACACACCACAGGAACCGCCAGGAGACCCGATCAAATGCTTTTTCAGCGTCTAATAGAATCAGTGACATCGGGTCTCCTGCTACCTGTGCTGCGTCAAACAAAGTGATGGCCCGCCTAATGTGTTCGGTGGTACTTTTCTTTGGGATGAATCTGTGTTGCCATTCTGACACCAGGGACTCAAATACTGAGGACATTCTTATTGCGAGGATTTTGGAAAAGACTTTGGAGTCGCAGTTTATGAGTGTGATTGGCCTGTATGAGCCCATCTCTAAGGGTGATTTGTCTTTTTTGGGAAATATAGAGATTTTAGCATTGGACCAAGAGGCAGGAGGGGAGGCCCCATTAAATATGGCGGTTACTACAGCAAGCAAGATAGATTTTATTTGGGGAGCGAAGATTTTATAAAATTCCACAGGAATGCCATCCATTCCTGCGGCTTTCCCATCTGGCAGGCTGGCTAAGGCTTCTGTGATGTCATCCCAGGTCTGGGTAACATCCAACTGCTCGCAGTTATCCTGGCTGAGCTGCCTTAGATCTACCTCTTTTATATAGTTGGTGATCTCGATTTCTCCTGAGTCGGCTGACCTACTATTCTCTTCTGCATATAACTCAGCGCAGAATTCTCGAAAACCCTCTTGTATTTTAGTAGGATCACTGGTCTCTATCCCTGTTGACAATTGGATTGCAAGTATTTCGCTGCTTGTGGCCTGCTGCCTTGTTTTAATAGCAAGATGATGACCAATGCAGTCACTACACTCATAGTTTTTTCCCGCATTGCCGCCCATTTGGCTGCGGTTTTTTCCGCGAATACTGCCCCTATTTCCGCCTTTGTGAGTATTACTTCGTTTTGAATGTTCTCAGTGTCCATTCCAGTTTGAACCATTTGGACTAGTTTCATTTCTGCTTTTTTTAGTTTTTCCTGGAGATCACACATTAACAATTTTTCTTTCTTATTTTTCCTGATTGAGAACCTTAGAGTCTCTCCCCGAATACCCACTTTTAGTGTGTCCCAAACTATCATAGTCGGGGCCGTTCCTGTGTTTATTTCCAGAAACTCCTGGATCCAAACTTGAATGTGAGACCGATAGCCCGCATCTTGCAATAGCACTTTCTCGAAGCTCCATCTCGGTGCTTCCTTCCAGTTCCCCAGTCCCCCAATGTTTAAAATAAGTGGATTGTGGTCCGACATGAAGCACGGAGCAGCGTCTATGGTGCATTTGCCTAGTAAAGAGGATGAAATTAAAAAGTAATCTAGTCTAGCAAATGTCCGGTGTGGGGCAGAAAAGTAGGTGTAGCCAGGTTGAGTGGAGTTTAGGTTAGACCAAACGTCACTCAGCCCGTGAGTTTGAGCTAGATTAATTAGTGCTTGGTACACTAGGGGTTTTCTACCTTTATACCTCCACTTGCTGTCCATTTTCCAGTTACAGGGCAAATTGATGTTAAGATCGCCACAAATGATTATTGGAGTAGGCCAGTGAGCTAACTCCCCAGAAATCAAGTTAATGATCCCTGGGTCGTCTGCATTACTTCCATAGATTGAACACAAGGTGAAAGGGGGATTAGGGGAAAGGTGGCATTCGGAAATTACCCATCTACCCAGTGAGTCGGATTTAACCCGGGGACTTTTTAGAGGAAGTCTCCTTTCAGCCAAAATTCCTACCCCTTTTATTTTGGCGCCCTGTGTAGTAGCCCCCACAACCTTAAGCCCTAGTGAGTTTAATAAATGTTTTTGTGATCCCTCTATGTGAGTCTCCTGAAGGCAAATGATATCGCCCCCCAGAGAGCGCAAACCTTGCGCTACTTTTTGCCTTTTTGAAGCATCGTTCAGCCCACAGATGTTAGCAGAAATAAATCTGAGTGAATTTATCTTAGCCATTTGGGTATTTTAAAAAGATTTAAGCCAGAAATTTCTTGATCCTTTGAGTGCACTTAATTTGGTGAATTCTTTAACCTTGCCCAGTGTCTAAGTGAGTGATTATGTGTAAAAGGGTGTCCTTGGTTCCTCTGTGTCATTCTAAATACTCCCCCTCCCCCCCCAGCCCACCCCCCCCTTTCTTTAAGAAATCAGGAATAACCTGAATGATGGTAGTCAGTAGTGAGTCTCAGCCGCTGACCACGCCTAAAACATGTTAAGTATGCATTCGGCTAGATCCCCCTTGAGAGTTAAAGTAGAAAATTGCTAAGTCGACAAACCTTAAGCTTTACATAAAACTAACCTGATGTGAAAAACCCCAGGGAATTAGGAGTGAGAAGGAGCGAAAAAAACCAAGAGGAGAAGAAAAAAAAAAAGATATCTCTCCTTAGCCCTCCCCTACCCTGCCCATGCCCGTGTGGTAGTCTCTTTATCTTGGGCCCTTCTTAGATTTAATCTCGGAACAAGATTTGGGGTATTGGAAAATGACATGTGGGGAGAAGCCTGTCGACACCCTTGGGAGGTTGCAATCAGTGCAAGGTTTTGACTGGTGCAAATTAAAATTCAGCACCTAGCATACTTCAGAAGGACTAGACTCTACCATACAGGGATGTCAGCCAACAAGAATTGTCTGAGAGGCTGTGGCCAGAGGGGCACACTGCTTCATACCTTCTGGGGCTTCCCACGCATTAAGTCCTTCTGGACTGGGGTGAGCCACAGTGTGGTGGAGGCCACCAGGAAGGACATGCCATATGGCCTGACGCAGGGTGTATTGGGCATTTGGGGAGACAAGACACTGCCTGGGTACACTCTATTTGTGTGCAACATAGCTCTAGTGGGGGACAGAAGAGACATTATCAGACGGTGGGACAGCACAGAAATTCCAAAGGTGGAACAATGGTCAACAACATGTACTGGTATATGCTGGTATAACAATATATTTACAGGCACAAGGCTGTCTTCAGAAATTCATGAAGGCATTAGGTCCACGGAGAGGCTATTGAGACATGGCTACCCCCTCTTTATGACAAGATGCCCAAGGTAGGTGAATGGAGTTTGAGATTTTGTTTGTTGAGAGGAATTGGATGTATGATGTAACAACGCGATCAATTCGATCGCGGTACATTACATCGCTGTCTTTACAACGCAAGTCGTTACCACGACTTGCGCTGTAGGGCGCTGGACTTAGGAATAGTATGATTTACTATTCCAACTCCAGCCTATGTACAGTAGGGAAGGTGTTGGAATAGTAAATCACACTATTCCTTAGTCTAGAGCGCCCTCCAGTGCAAGTCGTGGTAACGACTTGCGTTGTAAAAGCAGCGATCTAAATGTACTGCGGTGTTTTGACCGCGTTGTTAAGGTCGTTTCCTAGAGGAATTGGGGGTGGAAAGGGAGGAAAGGGTACTTATTGTGTATTCATATCCTGATTTGCAGAGGACTTTTCAATGGATATCTAGACTACAATAATGGGAACAAACTTGTTGTGTGCTTAAAGTGTCAAACTGTTGTTTGCATCATATTTCAGTTTTTTTACTGATAAAATTTAATAAAAAAGAGTTCAAAAAAATCAATGCTGTAGAAAGGTGTTATAATTCTTACAAGGAACTCTTGGAAGGAGACACCCAATACTATCAATTTATAGAGATACTGGAAAAAGAACAACTCTACCAAGAGATCAAAATAACACAATCCCTGACATGACTAAATCCAAAATATCGCAGCAAAGAAGACAAACACACAAATTGTTACCTAACAAAGTACTCTTTTCTTCTAAAAATCAATGGACTACACTGCCTTGAACCTACAGTACACACACACACAAAAAGAAAACATAAACACTCAAAACATGCAATACCAACCAAAAACATTAAATACCTGTTCCACAGTGCAAAACTACATGCATAAATAATATCTAAACCTAGACTAACAGTGGACATTAAGGCCTACAACACTAACATAAGTAACCAAAGCTTTTTTCCAATCCTAATCACCAAAAGCATTTAAAACTATTCTAACTTACACAACCTAACTTAACAACCCATGAGACACACCAGAATAGTTTAGAAATTAGGGTAATAACATTCTTTCCTGAAGCACAGAACCACAGCCAGGAACTGCCATCCATGAACTATATCAGAGACGAAAAACAAGAAGAAAACAGAGTACAAAGTATAGTTGTTAGTAAAAAAAAAATGGCATTCAAAATTAAAATGTAAAAAAAAGACATTCCTTACATTACAACAAATAAAAAAAGAAAATCTTATTAGAAATGATTTCAAAATGTAAATAACATTGAAGAATTTACTAGTAATTTGTAAAACAATTTAATCAATACCTAGTACAAAATAAAATCATAAATACTGTTAAACAAAATTACATGTATTAACAGTACTCATTAATATATAAAGCTCTAAAGTGTATGAAAATATGTTACATATATGCAGAGTAAATATTTATAAACATGTCCTAATAGAAAATATACTTAAATACATTAATTACAATGCATATACATTTTCTTATACATTGATATATTATTCACTTTGCAAAAGTAATAGACATTTCCTTTAAAAGAACATTACGTATATATAGTGTATATATAAAGGAAAATAAATGTGTAAAGAGTGTATTTTAAAATAATGTAAAAAATAGATTATGCACAAAAAGTTTAAAAGATGTATTATATTAAAATGCATACTAATTTTATGTCCATGAAAAAAGAAAAGTTAGAAATTATGTAAATAGTAATAAGTATAACCTTAAAAACGTTAAGAAAATATTGAACTAGGTGGCGGGTGCAATTCTACAGTTCCCACTCCAACCTTAGCCATATTGGGGAGAACATCGGACTCTGTGGGGCTCAAATTTACCATTGCCACTCAAAATTTACAAACATTCGGTAAATTGTTGAACTCTATGGAGGCCAGGTTTACTATTCTAAATCCAACTTTAGCCACATTGGGTAAAGTGTTATACTGTGGAGGGGTCAGATTTACTATTGCCACTCCAAAGTGACCCATATTAGGGAAAGTGCTGAACTCTGGTGGGGGAAGGGGGACAGTATTACTATTCTAACCCCAACTTTAGCCATAGTGGAGAAAGAGCTGGACTCTGAAGGGGTTGGAATAAATATTCTCACACCAACATTAGCAAGACTGATGAAAGTGTTGGACTTTGGCCAGCTACAATTACAATTCCCACTTCAAAAAAAGTTTTTTTTAATGATTAATTGTAAACAATTTAAATGGCATTTACAAATGTCTGGGACTGTGTGAATCTTTTTAGTCAGCTTCTCTTCTGTGTTGTTCCAAATCAAAAAAATATCATCAATGAATCGTTTGTAAAATATCAAATTTTCTTGCCAGCCTGGGTCTGACAGAATGTAATCCTCCTCAACATATAGAGGGCGTGGCTACGCGGCGTAACGTAATGGCCGCTGCTTAGTGCAGCTCCGGTAATCCCAACCCTAAACCAAACATCCGACCCACATATCCTGCTACCTGAAGAGGAAACCGGCTATCGGAAGGCACCCGAAATACAAGGCAGAAGGAACGGAGACTGTGCTCAGTCTCTGCGCTGAGATACCCCCATCGGCGCCGCGAGGCCTACGGAGCGAAGAACGCCGGGACCTCAAGTGATTGGGGACGGGGCGTGCGTGACGACGCAGGCGGAGGAGCGTGGAGCCTGGCTCCGAATCACTTGTCCCGGACTGACCTCTGCTGCGGCCCTCAATTGCAGCGGTAAGCGGACGGTGGGATCGTCGGAGTGACTGCGGGGCGGACGGCGCAGACCAGAATTGGCAGGCCCCGCGCTGTGCCCCGGTGAGCCTCCGCCGAAGAAGGTGACGATCCGGCCCAGAGAGTCGTAACGGGTGCGGTGGGGAGAGAGGCTCCGGGTGGTGTGCTGTGGACCCCCATCAGTGTTGCTCCGGAAGCGGCGGTGGCTGCTGGATGTAGAGCAGCGGCAGGTACTCGTATGGGTGCAACCAGGAGATCGGGAGGGCGGAAGACCGGCGAAGCATGAACTCTCTGCGACTCAGCAGCTAAATAACTTGGCGAAGGAGAGATCCCGATCCCTACGAGGGGCGTCCTTGCAGGAACATAGTGGTGCCATTTCCCTTAGTTAGTGGAGGGGCCCCGTGGCAACATCCTGGACACATAACGATTGCAGACCTCCCACGATCCTGCCGGCTTTGTTCGACAAACACTGCATCTATATATCAGCCCAACTCCTACAGTACTTCTATCGCTCACGCCATATAGCAAAACTCCCACCTATTTGGGCCGGATAATAGGCCCCACTACGCAACACAGTAGGGAACCCGAAGGAAGGCAAAATGACGTCCACAAGAGGCCTCAAGTCAGTACAATCGAACAAATTGGACAAATATGCATTCTCAAGAGAGAGCGTAGCGGAGTCCTCCCCTAAACATAGGCACGCAGGAGAGCAAGGGAACCCGGACAAAGAACCTACTCTTAAGGATGTCATGACAGCCATAGCGGAGATAAAAACCTCGCTTGAACATAAAATGGACACCATAACGATCGAGGTGAACCTAATCCGTGCAGATCTTAATAAAAACAATGAGAGGCTTAAACAGATGGAACTCAAGACTACCAGCTTAGTGGAAGATACCTCGCAACTACAAACCGAAATTCAGGACCTGCAAGCTTTTAGAAAGCTCGAAGAAAGTAAGCTGGACGATTATGAAGGACGCCTCAGACGCAACAACGTGCGTATTTTAGGGGTCCCCGAAAAAGCGGAAGGGGAATCAGTTGATCTGTTTGTGGAAGACCTTATCCTTCAACATCTCAAACCAAAGGGACTTGGCAATCTTTTCGTCGTGGAAAGAGCCCATAGAGTCCCAGGAGGACGGCGAGGCCCGGGGCCCCCCCCACGCCCTATCCTAGCCAAGATCCTCAACTACCGGGACTGCGACGCAATACTTCAGCGCGCCAGAACGGGACCTCCACTTAGGCTTGACAACGCCGACATAACCTTTTTCCCTGACTTCACTCAGTTAGTCCAGAAGAAGCGAAGGTCCTTTCTGGGAGTAAAGAAACTGATTAGAGACAAGGGCCTCAAGTACGCAATGCTCTTCCCGTCCAAGCTCCGAGTGGAGGCAGATGGCAGGGCCTGGTTTTTCGACAACCCTGAGATGGCATCGAACTGGTTAGAGACCCGGAAAGCCTGAGGTCGGAGAAGTTAGCATCGAGGAAACGAGTTCAAGAACGATGGAGAAGTCTCTTGGGACAGTTGTACGAACTAGACCTCCACGAGAAGAAGCAGGTGGCGAGAATGACGCCTTTGATGGACACTGTAGACATAGTGAGACCGGTAAAGGGGGTGGATCTAGCTTGATAGACAAGATGTACAATGGTATACTATTTCCTCTCAGAGTCCAATAAAGTGTTCCCGGGTGGAGGGGTGGGGCGAGCCGGAGTATAACGCACCCTCATTTTCTTCATTTAGTACAGCAGTTGGGCGACAGGCACTCTGCCAGTTAGTATGGGCAGTTTCGAGTCCAGAGGGCAGGGAAGCAGGGAGGGGGGTTGTTGGAGGGGAAATCTGTTGTTATTTTTTGTTGTAGTTTTTACATCGACAAGCAATGTGATAGGCGTGCCTGAGGATTTGAGTCTCTCCACTAGGTTTGATGCATACGCAGTGGGATAAGAGTGCCAGAATCCTGAGCTGCAATGTCAACGGGCTTGGGGACAAAGTTAAACGCAGTATAGTTCTTCAGCATATTAAGAAACAGGCCCCTGACATTGTCCTCCTTCAGGAGACGCACCTAATAGGCAGATCATGTAGGGCGATGTGCAGGTGGGGGTACAAATTGGTGGCACATGCGGGGTTCACAACAAGTTCGAGAGGAGTAGGCATTATGCTAAAAAACACATTCCCCCTCAGTGTAGATGCCACCTGGGCCGATGATAGGGGCTGGTATATAGGTATCACTGGGTCCTGGGAGGGACGAACCATTAAACTAATGTCTATCTATGTCCCGCCTGGCCTTCAGACTACTACATTCCAGGACCTACGCACCACTCTCCTCTCACTACCGGAGGGAATGTTATTACTAGGAGGCGATTTCAATTCAGTGGTCTCGGGTAGATTGGACCGCCACCCCCGCGTGAATTAGGGCCCTCTAACAGATGGCTACCGGACTTTCTGGAGACCATGGGATTGGTGGACGGCTGGCGTACTTACAACCCTGAGAAAATACAACACACCTTCCACTCTGGAGCCCATCACAGCCTGTCCAGATTAGATTACATTTTGATCCCTAGCCCCCAAATCTCCCATATTCACGACATCAAACACTTAGCTAGGGGTATATCCAACCACTCACCGATATGGGTACATATGCTCCTGGATCAGGTTAGGGTGGGTAGAATTGTCCCAATTAATCCCTGGTACTTGCGCAACCCTAAAATTCGTAAAGAACTTATCAAGGCTATGGACACTTATTTTAGTGAAAACTCGGGCACAGTAGACTCCTCCCAGACACTCTGGGAAGCTTTCAAAGCGGTAATTAGGGGAGAAGCTCTTTCACTAATATCTGGCCAGAAGAAGGAACAACAAAGGGAAGTGTCTAACATAGAAGACGAGATCTACCACTTAGAAAGAGACGTAGAGACAATGACCACACCAGCTTCGCTCCACTTGTTGCGTCTTAAACAGGATGAATATAGGGCGTTAGTTACAGAGAAGGCTAAAGCACTGGGGAGAGAGAAACTCGGTAGGATTTATGACCTAGGTGATAAAGCGGGAAAATTGATAGCATGGCTTGATAAACGAGAATGGGCGAACAGATTGGTCCCGGCTCTGCACAGCGCTAATAATATTTGCATCACCGACCCTCAAGACATCGCGAATCACTTTGCCAGTCACTTTGAGGCAGTGTATGCTGCAGTAGCACCATACACTGAGGAAGACTCTGCTGCATTGTTGAGGGACATAACACTCCCAACCCTCTCCTTGACGGAACGTCAACTAATGGACAGCCCCTTGACGGCAGACGAAATAGCGCAGGCGATCAGGTCACTGAACTCAGGGAAAGCCCTTGGCCCTAACGGCATTCCAATCGAATTATACAAACTTAACCCTGATAAATTAGCCATTCATCTTAAAGCCATGTTTGGGGAGAGTAGAGAAAGGGGGGAGCTACCAAAGGACTAACGAATAGCCAATATAGTGACTATACATAAGGAAGGCAAACCCAAAACAGATTGTGCCTCATATAGACCAATCTCCCTCCTGAATGCTGAGCCCAAGATCCTCGCCAAAGTACTAGCTAACCGACTAATTAAAATCATTTCTGGCCTGGTGCACCCAGACCAATCCGGTTTTATACCGCACCGGAACACGGTGTTAAATCTGCACCGAGTGCATGGGGTCCTCGGTAGGGCGGACACGATTCTGGAGCCAGCTATCCTTGTCTCTTTGGATGCCACCATGGCGTTCGATACTATTGAGTGGCCTTATCTCATAGCTGTCCTTCGAAAATTGGGGTTCGGCCAGGAATTCGTTCAGTGGATTCGCCTCCTGTACTCGGCGCACCTGGCACAAGTCGTGGTTAATAATAAAAAATCGGACACATTTAATTTGAGCCGGGGTACCCGTCAGGGATGCCCGCTTTCCCCCCTCCTGTTTGCTTTAGCATTGGAACCCCTGGCGGCGTGGATCAGACAGAATCCAGTTATTCGAGGTATGCGTTGGTCACCTGAGTGGGAGGACCGCATCTCGCTTTACGCGGATGACATATTACTCTATTTAACTTCTCCAAAACGATCCCTAATTGCAGTTCTAGATATATTGGCAGTATTCGGCAGATATTCTGGGTTTACGATCAATTGGACCAAGTCTCACCTCTATGTCCTCCGGGGAGATCCACCTGCCCTGCCCCGTAATTGTCCGATCCAGATCAGCGCCACAGGATTCAAATACTTGGGGATTTATCTCTCCCTAGACTCTGCACTTCGATACGAAAAAAATCTCCTTCCTCCAATACAACGGTTAAAGCGGGACATAACCTGCTGGAAGTCTCTTCCCCTCTCTCTTCTAGGCAAAGCTGCTCTTTTTAAAATGATGTCCCTCCCCCGTTTTCTCTATGCCCTTCAAAACTCACTCGACCCTGTTCCACTGAAATATTTTAAAGAAATTGAACGCCTTCCTAGAGAATTATTATGGACTGGGACACCACGAATAGCCTTGGGTAAACTTACGTTAAAATGGTATGATGGAGGCATTAGTCTCCCTGACATAAAGAAATATTATTGGGCTGCGCATCTGGCAGCTATCAACCATGGCACCTACGGTGACCCTGACGATCCAGGATACCGTATGGATAGGCGGCTCCTCCCGGGAGGGAACTATAATAGATCACTCTACTCAAAACCTGGCCGACCTCGGTTAACGGGCCCCACTGGCCACTCAGTAAATGTATGGCACGCCGCAAACAGATCCCTCGGATGGGAGCGTAGACTGACGTTGGCCACCCCCCTGTGGGATTCGCCACAACTAGGTAATTTATGGACGTCGAAAGGTTCGATAAATGGGACATGATTGGCATTTCACAAATTAAAGACTTATTGGAAAAGGGTGGGGTGAAAACATTTGCCACTCTCCAAAGTCAACACGAGCTAGCCGACACTGAATCTTTTCATTACACACAGGTTAGCCATGCACTACACTCACTCCTTCCACAGGGCTCCTCCCTTCCCGAATCATCCCCGTTGGAAGACAGGATACTGGATGGTCACCTCCCGGATAAGACCATCTCCTTAACTATAATAAGTTGATATATAATATGGAAGACCCTCTCTCTGTACTGCGGCAGAAATGGGTGGCAGACGGGATAGAAATGGATGATGAGGAATGGGGGGAGGCGGTGTCCTCCCCTCGGGTGGTGGCTATTCCAGCACGATTAAGACTAGTACAGCTTAAAATCCTGCCCAGGATATATATGACCGGCCCCCGACTAGTGCAGATGGGAAGAGCTGAAACAGGAGACTGTCGCAGAAGGTGTGGGCAGATAGGTACCTTTATGCACATCATATGGGACTGCACACACATTCAAACATACTGGAGGGAGATACATGAAGTCATGAGGACAGTCCTCACTATCGCTATTCACCCTGAAACACGTAGATGCCTACTGAACATATGGGAACCAACTGACTTGAACACCCATCAAATGCAGTGGGCCACTCTGGGGTTCATGCTAGCCAAAAGAAACATCGCTCAAGCCTGGGAAGCGGCGAGCCCCCCTACGCTGGGGGCATGGAAAAAGAGTATGGACTGGTGTATGTTCAGGGAAAAGACGGTCTATACTGCCCGGGGCTGTCCTAGAAAGTGGTCCCGCGTATGGACACCATAGAATTCCTATCGTGGAGACATTTGCACCCCCCGCCGAGTATTGAATTGGATGACCTGCTCCCTCCCTGAGGTGTCCTTACTGTGTATAATGTGAATGATTATTGTCTCAAATTGTCATGCCTCTATTGATATTGAGAAGATTTTGGAATTGCTTGAATGTCGATGATTGTTAAATAAAAAGATTTATAAAAAAAAAAAACTTAGACATATAGGTGTTTGTGTACGCTGGGGCTCCGGCAAAGCCCATTGATGTCCAGGCAGAAATGTCTTGACCTTCTAGTTGTTGCAGTTATTGTAAAAAGTGCGTAGTATCCTTAATATAAGTCTTCCACTGTTGCACAAAAGGTTGCAAGAAGTGATCGACTTATCTGCCCAACGGTTCAAAAATGGATCCACATCCCGTGACTATGGGTCTAAAGGGAGGATTAACCAAATCTTTGTGCACTTTGGGTAGCATATAAAGACTCGGGCATCTGGGATGCTTGATGGTTAAGAATCTATAGGTGTTGTTGGTGATCCATTTCATTTCGAGTGCCTTTTCCAAAATGCTTTGTAGAGTCTTCTTAATTTCGTTGATTGGATCTTGAGATAATTTCAGGTATGTATTCTGATCATTCACGTGTTCTTGAACTTTAGTAATGTAAAACGTAGTGTCCATGACCACCAGTGCTCCACCTTTGTCTGCCAATTGGAAGGTTAACGTTGGATCTCGTGCCAGTTCTAGGATGATGCGCTGTTCATGCACATTGAGATTGCTCAGGGTTTTCGGTCTGAAGTTCAAATGATCTAAATCCTTCTTGACTAAGGTCTCGAACGCATCCAAGATTTTGTGGGAAATAGGAGCCATGTATGTGCTGCGTGGATTGAACTCTTTATATTCTTGTGGATCCTCATTTTCAAGTATGCTGTTGCCTTCAGGTAGAGATGGAACAATGTTAGTGAAGAAATGTCGTAATCTCAGATTACGCATAAATTTGAAAAAGAATACTTCTGTTTCTGTTTTGTTGGTGTGATAGGTGGGTACGAAAGAGGTACCTTTATTTAGTGCTTTTAACTGTTGGGCGTTGAACACTTTGGATGAGATATTGATTACTAAGGTTTGGTTTTTCTCCTTAGGTTTTTGCTGATGTTGTCTCTGTCCTCTACGGACTTTTTTGAACTGCTGTTGTCGGGTGGTCGGCCTGTTGTCGGTCCCACCTCTAAAAAAGAGGTTTGTTGAACATTAGAGGTACCAGCAATAATACTGCCTGCTTTTGAAGTTTGTTGCATTGCTTTATCTTGGTTCACATCAAGCGGCTGTCTTGTAGATGATAGATCCTGATCAGACACAATACTTTCTAGTGATGAAGTTACATGTTTTTGTGTAGGTCGTCTTTGGGCATACACAACAGCCCACGTGTAGACCTCATTGAGTTTATAATCGATTGTGTCGCGTTTGAATTTGCGTAATTTGCGTTCTTGGGTTTCTTTTCCGTAACGATCCAATTTCTCATTGAGGTCCTTCAATGTGGTTTGTCAGAATTCTGTATCACATCTTGTGCTCAAGTCTGTTTTGATGGTATCAGTCTCCTCCTTCAATCCTTTAATTGTCTTTGGCAGTTCTTCCACTAATAAAAGCATTAAATCTAATCAGCATTTGTTTAAAATGGCGTGCCATTTTTCCATAAAGTGTTTGTTGAATTGGAACTTGAATAGCATCGGTTTGATTTTTAGTCGTAATCCTCTTGGTATTCTTTGTACCTTGTGGTACTGTATTAAGGTAGATGCATGCAATCTTTGATTGAGAGCTCTTCTTGAAAGGAATTCCAATTGACGAAGCTGTTGTGTAATTGAGCCTCCCTGGGTGCTAAACATTTGAGCCTCCTGTATTAATCCATATATATCATTGACTTGTGCTGAAGTGTAAGTTTTGGTATCCGCTCTGTTGTCAGTAAATTGGAAATTGCGTCAAACGACATTACTGTTTTGCGGGTGCTGCAACTCTGGTTGGCTGAAGAAAACAGTGAATTTTAGTGATGTGTCGCGCACTCCTGTTTGTTGTGTAATCAATGTTATCCACTGTACACTGTTTCTAGAATTGAGCATGCTGAGAGGGAATGAGGTGGCCTGCCTCACGTTATACTCTGCGAAAAAATGCAAGTGTAAAGGTGCACTTGCCCCTGCCCGCACTGCTGAGTGTGCAAACTGGTTGCTAAATATTTACTCAAACTGTACTCAATACAATATTAAACATTTTCAATGCTTTACACAGTTTTATATAACTAAAAGTTTTAATGTTTTTATTGCGGATCAACTCTCCGCCAATATATCAAATTGTGCTCATAATGTACAATCACAATATTCAAAATCATTAACATAAACAACAATATATATTCATGTGCTGGACGATGATGATGTCAGCAGATATTTCCCAGAAGATGTTTCCCAATGCATTTCGGGATCTAACTGATCCCTTCGTCAGGCGAACTGTAATGAAACATAAAACATGAATGCCTGTGTTTAGCAGGCCAGGGAGGATTTGAAGAATCAAAAGATATGTGAATCAATGTTTATTACATCAGAAATATTGTCCTGCACCAACGAGCTCATGTAAATAATATTCAGTGTTAACCCGTATAGTGGGTTACTGTGTTCAGAACAGAGAAAGATTGAAAAAATAAATGAAAAAGAATTAAATTAAAAAGTAATTCACCAGGTGCTTCTCAGTGTCTTCTAAAAACACTACCTCGACCTTAATGTATATAGTGCAGCGAACCGAGTGAAAAGATCAAAAACAGCTCACTTCATATAAAACCAGTGTATCTTGAAATCGGATCCAGTTAATACTCTCTGAAGAAACTATCTCTGAAATGAATAAACAACAAGACATGTATACCACTCGTATACTAACGTTTCAAAATGCTATAAGACCTCCCCAGATTCAAAGAGGGTTACCTTTTAATGCCCTGTGGCTCCGTAGGAAAATACAACAAAACTTTATTTCCTCTTACTCCTTGTCAATACCAAAACAAGTGTCTCTGCAAACAACGGAATGTAACAATCAATGTTGGCTTGCTGCTTGTCATACTGACACGTCCGCTGCCAAAAACCACAATCCTCTCACCTTCGACTTGTATACCAGCATGCTCTGTCGTACTCGCTCCTCGATCAAGGGAAACATAATCTACCAAGTAGTGTGATCCCATGTAGCCCTGCGCTCCATACAACATCAACGAGGGACTATCCCAATGTGCCTCAGTAATTCACCTCCTGCGTACCAGCCATCTTAGACTACCTTTCTATAGTCAGAATGCGGTGATGTATCGGAGAGTACTCCCGGTACATACTGAATTGAAGCCAATCAACCAATTGCCCATGCACAACTGTGGTACCATTACGAGGTGTTTCAAAGATATAATGGTGCCAAAATTTATAAGATGATCACCACCGAAAGAAAGATGTTAATGTGCATGCCTAATGTTTCTCAGACAGGTGCGATGCACCTACATCATGAATACTGACACTAGATTTCATAAGACACACAATTGATGGACGGAATGCAGAACAAATCAAAACATTCACCCCCAGTCAAGAGATCTGGGTTTAATCCATCATTCTTTTGCTCACCATGCCACCCCAGTTTAGACCTGGCCATATGTAAATCAGTCTTGACCCTGTGCCTCATGGGAACAGTCCAGCCCGAACTGCCAAGCCAGGTCCTCCCTGGACCAGAGACAAGCATCCTAGGACCGGTTTCGGGGTTTCACCCCTCTTCACCCAGGATAGAGTGATTCCAGTGGCACAGTGAGCCCAGGACCCACGTCTGGGCATACCTGGTGCACTTAGGGCGAGAAAGCAAAAGACACACAATTGATGGACAGAATGCAGAACAAATCAAAACATTCACCCCCAGTCAAGAGATCTGGGTTAAATCCATCATTCTTTTGCTCACCATGCCACCCCAGTTTAGACCTGGCCATATGCAAATCAGTCTTGACCCTGTGCCTCATGGGAACAGTCCAATCCGAACTGCCAAGCCAGGTCCTCGCTGGACCGGAAACAAGCATTCTAGGACCGGTTTCGGGGTTTCACCCCTCTTCAGCCAGGATAGCTTGATTCCAGTGGCACAGTGAGCCCAGGACCCACGTCTGGGCATACCTGGCGCACTTAGGGCAAGAAAGCAAAAGACACACAATTGATGGACGGAATGTAGAACAAATCAAAACATTCACCCCCAGTCAAGAGATCTGGGTTAAATCCATCATTCTTTTGCTCACCATGCCACCCCAGTTTAGACCTGTCCATATGCAAATCAGTCTTGACCCTGTACCTCATGGGAACAGTCCAGCCCGAACTGCCAAGCCAGGTCCTCCCTGGACCGGAAACAAGCATCCTAGGACCGGTTTCGGGGTTTCACCCCTCTTCAGCCAGGATAGCTTGATTCCAGTGGCACAGTGAGCCCAGGACCCACGTCTGGGTATACCTGGCGCACTCAGGGCGAGAAAGCAAAAGACACACAATTGATGGACGGAATGCAGAACAAATCAAAACATTCACCCCCAGTCAAGAGATCTGGGTTAAATCCATCATTCTTTTGCTCACCATGCCACCCCAGTTTAGACCTGGCCATATGCAAATCAGTCTTGACCCTGTGCCTCATGGGAACAGTCCAGCACGAACTCCCAAGCCAGGTCCTCCCTGGACCGGAAACAAGCATCCTAGGACTGGTTTCGGGGTTTCACCCCTCTTCAGCCAGGATAGCTTGATTCCAGTGGCACAGTGAGCCCAGGACCCACGTCTGGGCATACCTGGTGCACTTAGGGCGAGCAAGCAAAAGACACACAATTGATGGACAGAATGCAGAACAAATAAAACATTCACCCCCAGTCAAGAGATCTGGGTTAAATACCAGTACTCCCGGTACATACTGAATTGAAGCCAATCAACCGATTGCCCATGCACAACTGTGGTACCATTACGAGGTGTTTCAAAGATATAATGGTGCCAAAATTTATGAGATGATCACCACCGAAAGAAAGATGTTAATGTGCATGCCTAATGTTTCTCAGACGGGTGCAATGCACGTACATCATGAATGCTGACAATAGATTTCATAAGACACACAATTGATGGACGGAACGCAGAACAAATCAAAACATTCACCCCCAGTCAAGAGATCTGGGTTTAATCCATCATTCTTTTGCTCACCATGCCGCCCCAGTTTAGACCTGGCCATATGCAAATCAGTCTTGACCCTGTGCCTCATGGGAACAGTCCAGCCCGAACTGCCAAGCCAGGTCCTCCCTGGACCGGAAACAAGCATCCTAGGACCGGTTTAGGGGTTTCACCCCTCTTCACCCAGGATAGCTTGATTCCAGTGGCACAGTGAGCCCAGGACCCACGTCTGGGCATACCTGGCGCACTTAGGGCGAGAAAGCAAAAGACACACAATTGATGGACAGAATGCAGAACAAATCAAAACATTCACCCCCAGTCAAGAGATCTGGGTTAAAACCATCATTCTTTTGCTCACCATGCCACCCCAGTTTAGACCTGGCCATATGCAAATCAGTCTTGACCCTGTGCCTCATGGGAACAGTCCAGCCCGAACTGCCAAGCCAGTTCCTCCCTGGACCGGAAACAAGCATTCTAGGACCGGTTTCGGGGTTTCACCCCTCTTCAGCCAGAATAGCTTGATTCCAGTGGCACAGTGAGCCCAGGACCCACGTCTGGGCATACCTGGCGCACTTAGGGCGAGAAAGCAAAGACACACAATTGATGGACGGAATGCAGAACAAATCAAAACATTCACCCCCAGTCAAGAGATCTGGGTTAAATCCATCATTCTTTTGCTCACCATGCCACCCCAGTTTAGACCTGGCCATATGCAAATCAGTCTTGACCCTGTGCCTCATGGGAACAGTCCAGCCCGAACTGCCAAGCCAGGTCCTCCCTGGATGGGAAACAAGCATCCTAGGACCGGTTTCGGGGTTTCACCCCTCTTCAGCCAGGATAGCTTGATTCCAGTGGCACAGTGAGCCCGGGACCCACGTCTGGGCATACCCGGCGCACTTAGGGCGAGGAAGCAAAAGGCACACAATTGATGGACGGAATGAAGAACAAATCAAAACATTCACCCCCAGTCAAGAGATCTGGGTTAAACCATCACTGGAGGCACAGGGTCAAGACTGATTTGCATATGGCCAGGTCTAAACTGGGGTGGCATGGTGAGCAAAAGAATGATGGATTTAACCCAGATCTCTTGACTGGTGGTGAATGTTTTGATTTGTTCTGCATTCCGTCCATCAATTGTGTGTCTTTTGACAATAGATTTCATGTCATGAATTAACTAGTTAAAACAACAATAGATTTTGGAACAATTGATTGGTATCCCAGCAAATGGAATACAAATTACAATTCAAGTTAGTGACTGTGTATAAATCTGCCTGAACACTTAAACTGTGTTTCCTACGTTTTGTTTAGAAAAAAAAGGGAGCTGTATAAACTAGCTCATTGTGAACGATCTTACCAATTGTGTCTGGGACTGTGTGAAATTAAAGGTTGCAGCTCATGTCTAATTTATCATTTAATCCGCCAGGCATCATGGTGTTGAGATATTTTATCCACCATATTTCTCTCTGCGATAAACAGAATTGTAATAACTCAAGAATGAACACTCTGTTTGCTGCTACAGAAGTTTGGTGTAGTAAAGCCCATTCGCAGGTATCTATACCTACGTCCAATGGTATGGATGTGTATAATGCTGTTACATCAATTGTACACAGAATCCAGGCAGAAATGTCTTGACCTTCTAGTTGTTGCAGTAATTGTAAAAAGTACGTAGTATCCTTAATATAAGTATTCCACTGTTGCACAAAAGGTTGCAAGAAGTGATCAACGTATCTGCCCAACGGTTCAAAAAACGGATCCACATCCCGTGACAATGGGTCTGAAGGGAGGATTAACCAAATCTTTGTGCACTTTCGGTAGCATATAAAGACTCGGGCATCTGGGATGCTTGATGGTTAAGAATCTATAGGTGTTGTTGGTGATCCATTTCATTTCGAGTGCCTTTTCCATAATGCTTTGTAGAGTCTTCTTAATTTGGTTGATTGGATCTTGAGATAATTTCAGGTATGTATTCTGATCATTCACGTGTTCTTGAACTTTAGTAATGTAAAACGTAGTGTCCATGACCACCAGTGCTCCACCTTTGTCCGCCAATTGGGAGGTTAACGTTGGATCTCGTGCCAGTTCTAGGATGATGTGCTGTTCATGCACATTGAGATTGCTCAGGGTTTTCGGGCTAAAGTTCAAATTATCTAAATCCTTCTTGACTAAGGTCTCGAACGCATCCAAGATTTTGTGGGAAATAGGAGCCATGTATGTACTGCATGGTTAGAACTCTTTATATTCTTATGGATCCTCATTTTCAAGTATGCTGTTGCCTTCAGGTAAAGGTGGAACAATGTTAGTGAACAAATGTCGTAATCTCAGATTACGCATACATTTGAAAAAGAACACTTCTGTTTCTGTTTTGTTGGGGTGATAGGTGGGTACGAAAGAGGTACCTTTATTTAGTGCTTTTAACTGTTGGGCGTTGAACACTTTGGATGAGATATTGATTACTAAGGTTTGGTTTTGCTCCTTAGGTTTTTGCTGATGTTGTCTCTGTCCTCTCCGGATTTTTTTGAACTGCTGTTGTCGGGTGGTCGGCCTGTTGTCGGTCCCACCTCTAAAAAAGAGGTTTGTTGAACATTAGAGGTACCGGCAATAATACTGCCTGCTTTTGAAGTTTGTTGCATTGCTTTATCTTGGTTCACATCAAGCGGCTGACTTGTAGATGATAGATCCTGATCAGACACAATACTTTCTTGTGATGAAGTTACATGTTTTTGTGTACGTCGTCTTTGGGCATACACTTCAGCCCACGTGTAGACCTCATTGAGTTTATAATCGATTGTGTCGCGTTTGAATTTACGTAATTTGCGTTCTTGGGTTTCTTTTCCGTAACGATCCAATTTCTCATTGAGGTCCTTCAATGTGGTTTGCCAGAATTCTGTATCACATCTTGTGCTCAAGTCCGTTTTGATGGTATCAATCTCCTCCTCCAATCCTTTAATTGTCTTTGACAGTTCTTCCACTAATAAAAGAATTAAATCTAATGAGCATTTGTTTAAAATGGCGTGCCATTTTTCCATAAAGTGTTTGTTGAATTGGAACTTGAATAGCATCGGTTTGATTGGTAGTCATAATCCTCTTGGTATTCTTTGTACCTTGTGGTACTGGATTAAGGTAGATGCATGCAATCTTTGATTGAGAGCTCTTCTTGAAAGGAATTCCAATTGACGAAGCTGTTGTGTAATTGAACCTCCCTGGGTGCTAAACGTTTGAGCCTCCTGTATTAATCCATATATATCATTGGCTTGTGCTAAAGTGTAAGTTTTGGTATCCGCTCTGTTGTCAGTAAATTGGTAATTGCGTCAAACGACATTACTGTTTTGCGGGTGCTGCGACTCTGGTTGGCTGCAGAAAACTATGAATTTTAGTGATGTGTCGCGCACTCCTGTTTATTGTGTAATCAATGTTATCCACTGTACACTGTTTCTAGAATTGAGCGTGCTGAGAGGGAATGAGTTGGCCTGCCTCATGTTATACTCTGCGAAAAAATGCAAGTGTAAAGGTGCACTTGCCCCTGCCCGCACTGCTGAGTGTGCATACTGGTTGCTAAATATTTACTCAAACTGTACTCAATACAATATTAAACATTTTCAATGCTTTACACAGTTTTATATAACCAAAAGTTTGAATGTTTTTTATTGCGGATCAACTCTCCGCCAATATATCAAATTGTGCTCATAATGTACAATCACAATATTCAAAATCATTAACATAAACAACAATATATATTCATGTGCTGGACGACGGTGATGTCAGCAGATATTTCCCAGAAGATGTTTCCCAATGCATTTCGGGATCTAACTGATCCCTTCGTCAGGGAAACTGTAATGAAACATAAAACATGAATGCCAGTGTTTAGCAGGCCAGGGAGGATTTGAAGCATCAAAAGATATGTGAATTAATGTTTATTACATCAGAAATATTTTCCTGCACCAATGAGCACATGTAAATTATATTCAGTGTTAACCCGCATAGTGGGTTACTGTGTTCAGAACAGAGAAAGATTGAAAAAATAAGTGAAAAATTATTAAATTAAAAAGTAATTCACCAGGTGCTTCTCAGTGTCTTCTTAAAACAATACCTCGACCTTAATGTATAAAGTGCAGCGAACCGAGTGAAAAGATCAAAAACAACTCACTTCATATAAAACCTGTGTATCTTGAAATCGTATCCAGTTAATACTCTCTGAAGAAACTATCTCTGAAATGAATAAACAACAAGACATGTATACCACTCGTATACTAACGTTTCAAAATGCTATAAGACCGCTCCAGATTCAAAGAGGGTTACCTTTTAATGCCCCGTGGCTCCGTAGGAAAATACAACAAAACTTTATTTCCTCTTACTCCTCGTCAATACCGAAACAAGTGTCTCTGCAAACAACAGAATGTAACAATCAATGTTGGCTTGCTGCTTGTCATACTGACACGTCCGCTGCCAAAAACCACAATCCTCTCACCTTCGATTTGTATACCAGCATGCTCCGTCGTAGTCGCTCCTCGATCAAGGGAAACATAATCTACCAAGTAGTGTGATCCCATATAGCCCTGCGCTCCATACAACATCAACGAGGGACTATCCCAATGTGCCTCAGTAATTCACCTCCTGCGTACCGGCCATCTTAGACTACCTTTCTTTAGTCAGAATGCGGTGATGTATCAGAGAGTACTCCCGGTACATACTGAATTGAAGCCAATCAACCGATTTCCCATGCACAACTGTGGTACCATTACGAGGTGTTTCAAAGATATAATGGTGCCAAAATTTATGAGATGATCACCACCGAAAGAAAGATGTTAATGTGCATGCCTAATGTTTCTCAGATGGGTGCGATGCTCCTACATCATGAATGCTGACAATAGATTTCATGTAATGAAATAACTAGTTAAAACAACAATATATTTTGGAACAATTGATTGGTATCCCAGCAAATGGAATACAAATTACAATTCAAGTTAGTGACTGTGTATAAATCTGCCTGAACACTTAAACTGTGTTTCCTACGTTTTGTGTAGAAAAAAAGGGGAGCTGTATAAACTAGCTCATTGTGAACGATCTTACCAATTGTGTCTGGGACTGTGTGAAATTAAAGGTAGCAGCTCATGTCTAATTTATCGTTTAATCCGGCAAGCATCATGGTGTTGAGATATTTTATCCACCATATTTCTCTCTGTGATAACGATTTAGCATTGTCTCTGTCAGAAATTAGGGCAATTTTTCCCATATTAAGAATCGTAATTGAGGTATGCTGTGATTTGACTCCATCCAATGCATGGGCAGGCTTGAACTCAAATTTTTGTTACGAATAAGACTCTTATGTTCAGTGATTCAGATTTTTATTTTTATTTCAGTTTTCCCTACGTACATTTTTCCGCAGGGACATTTTATGCCATAAATTACGACCATAGAATTGCAATCTGTGGTGTCTCGTAATTTGATGATTTTGCCTGTTTTAGGGTGTGTTATAGTTTTGCCCATAATGATGTTATTGCAGTGGATGCAGTTGTGGTATTTTTTCATGCCCACTTCTGTGACGCTTGTATTCGTCGCTTTCTTGGTCAATAGTTCCTTGATGTTTCTGCTCCTAGTATAAGCGAATAGGGTTTTTTTTATGAACAAACCTTTGAATTCTGATTCGCTTTGGAGTAATTCCCAACGAAGGTTGAGTATCTTTTTGATGTGGTGAGACCTTGTGGAAAATTTAGAGACAAAAACCATCCTGTCTTGATCTTTTTTTTCTTTAGTTTGAAGTAAATCTCTTCTAAGGACTTTTTTCCACTCTTTCTTCAGCTGCAGTAATTACTGTCATGGGATATCCTCGTGCTTGAAATTTATCCTTTTGTTGTTCCATTTCCTCTGTTAATGCTTCTGGTGTAGATGAAATTCTCTTGATTCGTAACATTTGAGAATAAGGTAAATGTTGTAGAAGAGCAGGTGGGTGAAAACTGGTGTACAACAAAAAGTTGTTTCGATCAGTTTTTTTGTGAAAAACAGTAGTGGCTTGTCCTCCTTGTGTTTTAGTAATAAGCACATCTAAAAACTCTATTTGGTTATCACTGATTTGTTGAGTGAATTGTATGCGAGTGTTCTTCTGGTTCAATTGGTTGATTTTTTTAGTCAGCTTCTCTTCTGTGTTGTTCCAAATCAAAAAAATATCGTCAATGAATCGTTTGTAAAATATCAAATTTTCTTGCCAGCCTGGGTCTGACAGAATGTAATCCTCCTCAAACTTAGACATGTAGGTGTTCGCGTACGCTGGGGCTCTGGAAAAGCCCATTGATGTCCCGCTGATTTGTAGAAAAAATTCTTCATTCCATTTTAAGTACGCATGCTGTAAACAGAATTGTAATAACTCAAGAATGAACAGGTATGTATTCTGATCATTCACGTGTTCTTAAACTTTGGTAATGTAAAATGTAGTGTCCATGACCACCAGTGCTCCACCTTTGTCCGCTAATTGGAAGTTTAACGTTGGATCTCGTGCCAATTCTAGGATGATGCGCTGTTCATGCACATTGAGATTGCTCAGGGTTTTCGGTCTCGAACGCATCCAAGATTTTGTGGGAAATAGGAGCCATGTATGTACTGCGTGGTTTGAACTCTTTATATTCTTGTGGATCCTAATTTTCAAGTATGCTGTTGCCTTCAGGTAGAGATGGAACAATGTTAGTGAAGAAATGTCGTAATCTCAGATTACGCATACATTTGAGAAAGAATACTTCTGTTTCTGTTTTGTTGGTGTGATAGGTGGGTACGAAAGAGGTACCTTTGTTTAGTGCTTTTAACTGTTGGGCGTTGAACACTTTGGATGAGATATTGATTACTAAGGTTTGGTTTTGCTCCTTAGGTTTTTGCTGATGTTGTCTCTGTCCTCTACGGATTTTTTTGAACTGCTGTTGTCGGGTGCTCGGCCTGTTGTCGGTCCCACCTCTAAAAAAGAGGTTTGTTGAACATTAGAGGTAACAGCAATAATACTGCTTGCTTTTGAAGTTTGTTGCATTGCTTTATCTTGGTTCACATCAAGCGGCTGTCTTGTAGATGATAGATCCTGATCAGACACAACACTTTCTTGTGATGAAGTTACATGTTTTTGTGTAGGTCGTCTTTGGGCATACACTTCAGCCCACGTGTAGACCTCATTGAGTTTATAATCGATTGTGTCGCGTTTGTATTTGCGTAATTTGCGTTCTTGGGTTTCTTTTCCATAACGATCCAATTTCTCATTGAGGTCCTTCAATGTGGTTTACCAGAATTCTGTATCACATCTTGTGCTCAAGTCCGTTTTGATGGTATCAATCTCCTCCTCCAATCCTTTAATTGTCTTTGGCAGTTCTTCCACTAATAAAAGAATTAAATCTAATGAGCATTTGTTTAAAATGGCGTGCCATTTTTCCATAAAGTGTTTGTTGAATTGGAACTTGAATAGCATCGGTTTGATTGGTAGTCGTAATCCTCTTGGTATTATTTGTACCTGGTGGTACTTTATTAAGGTAGATGCATGCAATCTTTGATTGAGAGCTCTTCTTGAAAGGAATTCCAATTCCACCTCATTGTACTAATTTCTGACAGAGACAATGCTAACTAGTTATCGCAGAGAGAAACATGGTGGATAAAATATCTCAACACCATGATGCCTGCCAGATTAAACGATAAATTAGACATGAGCTGCTACCTTTAATTTCACACAGTCGCAGACACAATTGGTAAGATCGTTCACAATGAGCTAGTTTATACAGCTTTCCTTTTTTTCTACACAAAACTTAGGAAACACAGTTTAAGTGTTCAGGCAGATTTATACACAGTCACTAACTTGAATTGTAATTTGTATTCCATTTGCTGGGATACCAATCAATTGTTCCAAAATATATTGTTGTTTTAACTAGATAATTCAGGACATGAAATCTATTGTCAGCATTCATGATGTAGGTGCATTGCAACCGTCTGAGAAACATTAGGCATGCACATTAACATCTTTCTTTCGGTGGTGGTCATCTCATAAATTTTGCCACCATTATATCTTTGAAACACCTGGTAACGGTACCGCAGTTGTGCATGGGAAATCGGTTGATTGGCTTCAATTCAGTATGTTCCGGGAGTACTCTCTGACACAACACCGCATTCTGACTATAGAAAAGTAGTCTAAGATGGCCGCTACGGAGGAGGTGAATTACTGAGGCACATTGGGATTAGTCCCTCGTTGATGTTGTATGGAGCGCAGGGCTATATGGGATCACGCTACTTGGTAGATTATGTTTCCCGTGATTGAGGAGCGAGTACGACGGAGCATGCTGGTATACAAGTCGAAAGTGAGAGGATTGTTGTTTTTGGCAGCGGACGTGTCAGTATGACAAGCAGCAAGCCAACATTGATTGTTACATTCCGTTGTTTGCAGAGGCACTTGTTCCTGTATTGACGGGGAGTAAGAGGAAATAAAGTTTTGTTGTATTTTCCTACGGAGCCACGGGGCATTAAAAGGTAACCCTCTTTGAATCTGAGTGGTCTTATAGCATTTTGAAACGTTAGTATATGAGTGGTATACATGTCTTGTTGTTTATACATTTCAGAGATAGTTTCTTCAGAGAGTATTAACTGGATACGATTTCAAGATACACTGGTTTTATATGAAGTGAGTTGTTTTTGATCTTTTCACTTGGTTCGCTTCACTTTATACATTACGGTCGAGGTAGTGTTGTTAGAAGATACTGAGAAGCTCCTGGTGAATTACTTTTTAATTTAATTCTTTTTCATTTATTTTTTCAATCTTTCTAGGTTCTGAACACAGTAACCCACTATACGGGTTAACATTGAATATAATTTACATGAGCTCGTTGGTGCAGGACAATATTTCTGATGTAATAAACATTAATTCACATATCTTTTGATTCTTCAAATCCTCCCTGGCCTGCTAAACACTGGCATTCATGTTTTATGTTTCATTACAGTACCCCTGACGAAGGGATCAGTTAGATCCCGAAATACATTGGGAAACATCTTCTGGGAAATATCTGCTGACATCATCGTCATCCAGCACATGAATATATATTGTTGTTTATGTTAATGATTTTGAATATTGTGATTGTACATTATGAGCACAATTTGATATATTGGCGCAGAGTTGATCCGCAATAAAAACATTAAAACTTTTGGTTATATAACACTGTGTAAAGCATTGAAAATGTTTAATATTGTATTGAGTACAGTTTGAGTAAATATTTAGCAACCAGTTTGCACACTCAGCAGTGCGGGCAGGGGCAAGTGCACCTTGATGTCAAATTCCCATACCAAGCTGCATGTTCAGATTATTTGAACTGCTTGTTGAACCTGTGGATTTTAGTCAAGTTCGTAGGCAAAGTGTGCTCTAAATGCCTAATTTAATCACTTTTTTAAAAACTATGGGGCATATTAGCAAGACCGGCGATAATTGGCTTGCTAATAAGCGTTATAGAATTCCAATAGAAGCCCAGGTTAGATGTCCTGCACATCTAACCTGGGCTTCTATTGGAATTCTATAACGCTTATTAGCAAGCCAATTGTCGCCGTTTTAGCGGCAGTTTCCTGCCGCTAAAACGGCGATAATTTTATCGCCAGTCTTGCTAATATGCCCCTATATTGGAGGAGAATTCCACCCGAACATTCCTGGAAAGCATAAGGCCTCTCAGAAAGATAATACATTATTGGAGTATATCATGCGTGCCTATGGCCTTCCAGAAAATTTCTTGCAAACCCTGTGCTGTAAAATTAATCAGGTAGCCCCATTTTCCAAGTTTTTTAAGTTGATGGGAGGAAGTTACCAAACACCTTTTGGGTAGAGGTGTGGCTCGGGTTCATTAATTGCACAATTGCCAATTCATAATGCTATTGTGTGCCGCTTTACTATTGCTTATGGACAACACCTGCACTATCATAGTTTGCTGTGGGATTGGATTGGAAGTGCCAGCATCATGCCCAACAACAAGGGCATTGGTAGCATCAGAGTGTTTGGTGGTCCTGCATTTGAAGGTTCAAGGAACATAGGAGGATCTCAGCATGGAGTGTCTACTAATTCTCAATACAAAGTCTCACAGCAGCCGTAGGGACAACTGAAGCACTGGAGACTTTGACTTACTGTTGGGGGGCTATCTTGAATTAGGGACCATAGAACCCTTGCCACACAACAACTACATAAACAGTGACAAAGAGGCCACACAAATCACTGTATTTGGCTCACACGCACCATCATAATTGTTTGCAATGTCAATTTACAACATATTTTGCCATGTCAACAATGTATAATAATTTATATATGTGTTGCACATTGTGTTAGTGTGAGAGGAGAAAGGCTGCCTTATGTACCACGTGTGTGTCTCCACAAGATCTTTTAAAGTTTTAAAATTGAATAAAAAGTTGAGGGCATTCAACAAATGCAAAGTGATGATGCAAGCACTTGCTGAGGATGAAGGCTCTGGAACATTATAGTCAGTGGTAAAACAATATATGAAAGCATGGACGTTTTTATCCATTTTACACACACAAAACACTGACAATAGCAGAACCATCATTTTAACAACTAATATTTAGAAAAAATACTCTGTATTAAAGTCATTAAATTATGCTTTTAAAAGAGAGAATCTTAAATACGGGACAAGAAGGATAAAGAAGTATCAGTGTGACCTGTTTTAAAGTTAGAAGCAGCTGCATAGAATAAAAAAGGGCCTATTGTATCAAAGAACAATTCAAAAGTCACAACGTTCTATATGTTTTTGCCAAGTGCTGTTACTTCGATATCATTTTAATATGTTGCAGGATATAATAATGAAAAGAGTTGAAATCACAATGGACTGAAAACAGAGAAAGTCATGCAGCTTAACCGTAAGGTTACATCTTGTCCAACAAGATACAATCAGTGCATGAAAGTAAATAAACACTATGCTCAGTTTATGAAGATGAGACCTCGTCCAGGAAGAGCTTAACCCTAAGACAGATGAAATCAGATCTTCTTGTCTCAAATGTAATATCCCTCCAGACCTGCTGAAGGAAACCTGGCTATGTTCCATCTTACTTCTACTTTTCATTGCTAGCATAACCCAGAGACGTCTTCGTAGGTAAAAGAAGGCTGAGTCCTTGCCAGATTTTCAGGGTGGTCATACAATGCAATCAAATACTTACACAGAGATTACCCTAAAAGCCCGGCATAGGTTTGGTTCTCCTTGACCTATATTGGACTCCCCCGATTAAGTCCCTGTCACTCATATTGGGAGTACCTGCCACCACTAGAACCATTGCGCTCTGCTATTGTAGGTATCAATTATCACTGGATTCATTAAAAATATCACACTGACAAAAAAGCACCCCAGAGCCAGTGACCTAGTATTTCAGTCATTTCTTGTGCACGTTTATATGAGAGGTCGTCTCCTGGATTTTTATAAAGTGAAGAGCCGAATATGAACACCCACCAAAATAATAACTGAAGTTTTGTTAAGTAAATTGTTTTAATGAGTAATCCTGGATTTGTCCAGGCAGAAAGGGACAGTCTTTCTAAGAGATAACGCTGTGTTAAGTAGTTATAGCAGCACCAAACAACACTTAAGTCAAGAAATCAAACAATAGATTTCCGAAACCAATTCAGTAAACAGGTGAAATTTCTAATAAGTAAAACAACACCACAGTGGTTAATTCAGACAAGCGGATTAGGAGTTATGCAGATTTGAAGATAAAATGTCACAAATCACCAAGATGCAAGGCAACATTAATGTTAATGTCTGAATGTGGGTCTTAGATGCCCTCTCAAGCCAAGCACGATGAAGCGCTAGTCAGTTAAGCATAATAGGGCACCCCAGTTGCTAGTTTTACCTTGGTACATAGACTTTAAAGTGGAAGACAAAATCCTCCAGGGCTGCAAAACATTACTTTGTGGGCAAAGATGCCTTTACAAGGCCTGGTAAAGGTCCCTCTTACACTTCACTTTGGACACCAAAAATTAAAAAGAAAGATCAGCTTAACTTGTAGACCGCAAAGTCGCTTCACCACTGGCATCACCTTGCAACCTTTTCCTGCTGACATCTTCCATGTTTGGTGTTGGGCCTTTATTACAAGTATTTAGTGAGTAATTTGTTTTCCTAGCCTTTTCTATGCTTTTCTAGACCCCCTGACTCTTTCCATATATTCTTGCTATTCTTCTCTAGTTTTTAGTCCGTTCTACTCCCGCTGACTCTCTTGTTCCTTTAATCTAACTCTCTTTAATTTCCATTTAATCTATAATCTTCCCTTTAATATTAAATCTTTAATCCTCGTGACCACAGTCTCCTCTTCTAGTTTCTCCTCATAGCCTTCTTGCTAATTTAAAGTGACTCTCCCCTTAATTCCAGGTCTCCTTCTCTCACATCTTTTGTAGTTTTGCCCCCTGACTCTTCACAGGTTTGTCTATGGCCTGATCCTCTTCAATGAAGCTCACGCTACCTTTGCATTGATAACTGTCATGCGTGTCTCTGACCCCTTATATCCTTTACCCTTCTAGTCTCTTTGTGGTGCCTCTCCCCTTGGGTCTGATCACTAACACATGTCTGCACATTAAAAACAAGTACATCCCTTTTCCCCGTGACTTTGAGGTTGACTTGGGAAATCCAAATTGCAAACCCTTTAGATCACTAAAGTCTTTCTTTGACCTACATGATCTCCTTCAACACATACACCGTTCCCATCCGTAAGAAAGAGTGTATCCTTGATGTCATCATTGATAACCTCTCCTTATTTGTTACAACCAAACTCTTGAAGTGGACTGATTCGACCATTCTCCTCTCCCTTTTGTGCTAACTCTTCCTTACACTAAGCCTGTCAGTCCACAATGTAAAGTCTGGACGTCTCCTTCAAATTCATCTTAATGCAGAATATGAACACCTATCTGCCAAAAACCCAACTCTCAACACATGTGAACAACATAATGTATACCTACAATAACATCATTTCTCAAACTACAAACATCATGCGCCGTAAAACTAAAACTGCTATGACAATGTCCTTCACAGTCTTGTTCACACATGACTCTAATTCAAAAAGGCACATTATGTACAAGATTCAAAAGCAGTGGACAAGTTTTAAATTCATCATATGTGTAAAAAAAACTCAAAGCTTTGTGAAAAGACTACCAACATAGCATCCTCCTTCCCAATCACCTGCATTCCCTGCATTTGCAATTCTCAAACCTCAAGACTCCATTTCAACTCATCCAACCTTCCCTGTCACTAAATCCTCTCTGGTGGCAGCTCCAATCAATTTCAATGCATTCTTGGATTACTTCAACAGCAAAATCTTCCCAATTTCGACCTTCTTTCCTCCTATATGCACCACCCACGTGGTACCTCCTAAAACATCAATGATTTGCAATGACATTTAACCAGTTGTTCGTGAACATCTATCAATCGTCAAAAAATCTCAAGCCAACTCCTAACAACTTCTCCTTCTTTGATGAAGCCTGGTCCAATATTATCAATATTGTCTCTCAACCAATGAGTTCTCCCAAATTCACTAAAACTCGGTGTAATCACCCCCCTGAGAAAACCCTATTTTGACCCTGACCTTCCATCTAACCTTCCAGAGCTACATAAAGGACTTGAAAAATCTGTCTCTCTTGAACCCACTGGCCACATAAACAAAGCTAACCTGCTCTAAGCTCATCAATGAGGTAAAAAATGATTTAATTTGAGATGTCATTAGTGATGTCACCAATGATGTCATTGAACATGTCTTGAGAGATGTGTAATGTAGGTATAAGCAGTGCATGGCGGGGGCGTAAGTTATAGTTAGGTCAGTAAAATATAACTAATATAATTAATTAACTTTAACTAATTTAATAGTTGTTTTGTTTTAAAACACAAATTTTTATATTATAACGCCTAATTATAATATCACTTTAACCTTTGGTTTTTTTTTTTGCAGTTGATTTCTAATTTTTTTATTGTAAACAAAATTCTTAGTATCTTATTTACCTGCCTATAATGTAACTTTAACCTTTGTTTTCTTCAGTGGATTTCTAGATTTTTTTAAGGTAAAGTGCAAATGGCTGAGATTGGCACTCTCATCCAATCAGAATGTTTTGCTATATACATTTGTGGTCCCACGAGACTTATGCGGGACCAATCGTCCAGATATCTCTGAACAGATTTACACCAAACTACAAAAAGCATGCTTTCTGAGTAATGATCTTGCTTTCTACCAAATTTGGTTTAATTCTATTCAGCCATATTTCTTTATATGTGTCTAAAATTCCTGTGGGAAATTGCATGGGAAAAATGTCATGTCATTTTCACCAATCAGTAGCAACGGTGCGTTTGTGGATGACATAAACCTAGGATGGTGCCAGACTGATTTCATGCACCCCCGTAGGATATTTTGCCCCTTGGAGCAGCTAGCTCACAGTGCCACAGTTAGCCCCCCTAACCTAGACAGGGAGCGAACAGTTCTGGCAACCACTGAACATGACAAATCTGTTCCCTCAGGAACCGTGGTGACAGACTTCACACCCTAGCTCATTCACTCGTGCTTTCCTTTGCTCAGAGAAATATACAAAGAATTCACAGAGGGGCATCATCAATATTTATTGAACTAGAGTGAGTCTTGTATAAAATATATGGGCTGCGATGATTAATAGACAGAAGCAGATAAAAGTTACAATTAGTGTCAAAACAGAAAATAAAACCAAGAGTTCCGCCATCTTGTTGAGACAGGTTATATATGCATACATATAAGAGATTGTAACAACCGAGCGTATCCATACGATGCTAACCCTAAACTATATGTCTAGGGTGTGAATATATGGTTTGTCAACAAAACCCTCATATGGTTGATCATACCCCTTTACCTAGTGGGTAATAGTGTAGGACCTCGTCATGGTCACGAACTGGACGCCCCTCACAGAGATGTCAGTCAGCTGCTAGGCGAAAGCTTCAGCATGCAGGGAGCCCTCGAGATCAGCAGAAGTGTCTCCAATGGTTGTGTTAGGGAAAAAAAGACTATATATAGAAAATGGCATCCTTGTCTCTGGTTGACATTGTAATCGGGTAGCCATTGTTTGTGTTCTATAGATAGCTGTGCCGCTATATGAATGTAATAATAAAACACAGTTGTATTACGTACATGAGAGGTCTTGCATCAAATGTCAAGGCAATGTGAAAGGATTCTCACAAAGTGTTCAGTGTCAGCAAGGTCAGTGTTTCTGCGAAACCAAACCCAGGAGTCATGAACGCAAGATGTGTGTCAAACGTTAATGTGCCAAAAAGAAGGCAACTTTAGAAAGAAGGATGACAAAAACACGGATTGGGCCCCCTCTTTTTCTCTGCCCATTTTTAGGGGCCAACCCAAAACTCCTGAGGTAGGAGCTGAGATGGATACATTTTTTGGGAAAATGTTGTTATGATTTGGCAAATGAGGGTCAAACTTCTTAGCAAACAAAAAAAGATCTTCCCATGGAAACTCTGATATAACTGTACCTTCACAGTGGCGTCCACCTCTGTGTAAAATATATATTCATTCACTGAAAACCCAAAGGTTAAAGGGACATTATATTTAGGTGAAAATCTCAGTTAAAATATACAGTTTTAAATTAACAAAACCACTGAAATTCACCAGTTATATAGTTTTTCAAGAAACTATAATAGGGCACTAAAGTAACTACACTCGCGCCTCTACTATACACAGTGTTATCCTCAATGACTTTAATTTGAGATGTTGCTGTGATGTTATCACTCAAGTCATACAACATGTTACAGGTGATGTAATGTGTAAGCAGTGCATGGTAAGGGCGTGACCTATAGTTACTTTAGAGCCCGAGTAATAGTTACTTGGATAACTATCTCAAGTTTCGTCGCTATGCACACTTTGTGGAAGATGATGTATAGTTTCTACATGACTCCTGAGTCACTGAAAATAATTAGCAAACATTAATATTTTGAAATTCCTGTCTTAGAACTCATGATCATTACTAGAACTATAACACTTTATGCATAGACATATATAGATACATGAACACCATAGAACCTTACTTTTCCATCACAGGTTAAAAGTCATGTGAAATGCAATAATCCTACGATTTAAATGTTCAAGATAATTCAAAGATTGTTTGCACCACATGACTCTAATTTCACAATACTCCTCTGTATTCTCAATTTTCTTTAAACAACTCCAAAGGAAGCAACTCTTGTTTGGAACAGAAATCCTACATCTGCGTAGCAAGTTCCTGGCAACGGCAACATTGTATCACGATTGCCTCACAAAGATGCCATTGGCAGGGCCGGCGCTAGGCATGGGCAGCGTGGGCAGCTGCCAAGGGCCCGCGCCTGCTCGCAGCCATGGGGCCTCGCACCTTTAAAGACATCAGAAGTTCCGAGGCCCAGGGGGCCCCCTGAGAGTTTATATTTTTCTTTTTTATGTCAATCTCCCCTGCTGGCCCGTCTCTGTGGGCATAATGGCTGCATCTGCATGTTGATGACAGCAATCAGACAGGTAATTTGAGTGCCCTTGCCTGTGAAGTGGCCCTGCCCCTGTATGAATAAAAGACCGAATATCCTGCAGGGGCACAGCAAAGGATAGAGTGGCGATGGCGGCGCATCACAATGGAAACTGCTCACCAAGGACAAGTGGAAAGGGAGCAGAGAGGCGAATAAAAGGGGCAAGACAAATGGAATACAGTGGGGGGAGCAGATAAGTGTGTGCACGGCATTGAGACAAGAGGTGCACGCAGAGGAGCAGAATCCGCATGCAAAAGTGGATGGAGCTGGGTTTAAAGTCTGCTGGGTCACTCAAGTCTTAGACCCGGTAGTAAATTAAAATGGACATTGAAAAGGGGCCCAATATTCATGTCCTTAACTTTGCCTGCAAAAACATTGATCCAGTGTCTGCACAATGAATGAAAGTTCTGAAAAGCAGGTGATGAGACGGGCCCGCTCTCCATTTTTGCACTCACTGTCAGAGGGAAAAAACAAATCTTAACTCTGCAGCAGTGCCACCCTTCGCTACCTTTAATGCAACTTCAGTGAGACTCGTTATAGTTCTTTCACAGTCTCATCATGTCAGAACTGGAGCATTTTCAATATTATATACAAGGAAGCTGTCGATGCTGCTTATTCATCTTATGCAACTAATAACCACTGACAAAGCCAATAGTACTGGCTTGTTCTAGGTGTAATTTTACTTGTTGTAATATTTATCTGGAGGCAATGACAGGTTTTTTCATCCCACTTAAAGCCCTGCTGTCAGGTCTGTATGTAGGCCGTTTTTTGGCTAGTTGGTGACCTGCTTTATTGTCAGGTGAGCCGGTTTTTACTGTTGATTAAGCAAACATTGCCTGCAGCAAACTCAAATCAGTGCAGTCTTCCATACCTTACAAAAACTTATACAGCATGTCTTTACAAGTTTAAAACTGCCCTAGTTTGCAAACATGGGACACTTTTCTAGCTAACTAACTCCCTAATGGGGGCCCCTTTTATTTTGGTACAGAGGCCTATTTTCTGTCCCAGTCTGATGCTGCATGTTAGGCAGGGCCACTGGAATTATGCGATTGTGCGGTGGCAGCGATTTCTGCATAATTATGCATTTGACGCATTTGCCACATAATCCATCAGCTGCTGCATAATCTACGGATTTTAACACAAAATTGCTTTCTATCTCAAACAGTTCAAAAGTTACTAAAAATGCAGCAACACGTCTTGCCGCATGTGGGAAGGCCCTTTGAAAAGCTGGAATAGTCAACTTTCTGTTTCCCACTACTAAATTTGGGTGTTAAATTGGTACTAATGGGGTGCAACCAGTGCCCAAACAGTGTTACCAAGTTTAAAAATGGCAAAAAAATGAAGTAATGCTATTTCAAAATGTGCCGGGTTATGCCGCATAATTTGCCTTTTCTTGCCACATAATTTAACCCTCTCCTGCCACATAATTCCAGTGGTCCTGCTGTTAGGGTAATCCATGGCAGTAATTTTGTTTCTGTTTATATTTCCCAAGCTTTACTGAATCTTGCATTCCCCAAGAGTGCTAGCTATTTCCAGCATGTGTGTTTGTGTATTTTATTTCACAGCATATTACTCTTGGATGATGCACCCTTTGTACTGAGTCGCCTCCAGGTGTTTATAACAGGCTACAGTTGAGCACTTTGGAGTTGAGGCTGCAGGCAGTACAACTTTCACACTGTGCCTGTCTGTGGGTCAAAAAGGTGTTCAGATTACATGACCATTCAAAATATGGCCTCTCTGCAGAGTACAAAGAGCAATGGTCCTGCATTGCAGTTGTGATTCTATGCAAGTGTGTGCGAAGGAGCTACTTATTGGTCAAAACAACAAGGTGAAAGTAAAATAATTTATTGTAGTTACTCATTTAGCTTAAACTGCTAACAACCATTGACAAAACCCAGTCGCGGCCGGCATGAGTCGGCCGCGGCTGCGTTTTGTCAAGCGTAGGTCGCTCCCCCACCACACAGCTCCGCCTGTGTTGGCCGCCCGCTGCTGCTGCTGGTAAGATCGCCGTTCCGCTTGTGGCCTCGGTGCCCGCATTTCTTGCTTGTCTCCCCTTTTCCTTCTGTACCCCTCGCTGTCCCATTTGCATTGTGCCCGTATTTGTGTCTGCTTTTCTCTCCCCATTTTCCCTTCTGTACCCCTCGCTGCCCCATTTGCATTGTGCCCGTATTTGTGTCTGCTTTTCTCTCCCCATTTTCCCTTCTGTACCCCTCGCTGCCCCATTTGCATTGTGCCCGTATTTGTGTCTGCTTTTCTCTCCCCATTTTCCCTTCTGTGCCCCTCGCTGCCCCATTTGCATTGTGCCCGTATTTGTGTCTGCTTTTCTCTCCCCATTTTCCCTTCTGTGCCCCTCGCTGCCCCATTTGCATTGTGCCCGTATTTGTGTCTGCTTTTCTCTCCCCATTTTCCCTTCTGTACCCCTCGCTGCCCCATTTGCATTGTGCCCGTATTTGTGTCTGCTTTTCTCTCCCCATTTTCCCTTCTGTGCCCCTCGCTGCCCCATTTGCATTGTGCCCGTACTTGTGTCTGCTTTTCTCTCCCCATTTTCCCTTCTGTGCCCCTCGCTGCTCCATTTGCATTGTGCCCGTATTTGTGTCTGCTTTTCTCTCCCCATTTTCCCTTCTGTACCCCTCGCTGCCCCATTTGCATTGTGCCCGTATTTGTGTCTGCTTTTCTCTCCCCATTTTCCCTTCTGTACCCCTCGCTGCCCCATTTGCATTGTGCCCGTATTTGTGTCTGCTTTTCTCTCCCCATTTTCCCTTCTGTGCCCCTCGCTGCCCCATTTGCATTGTGCCCGTATTTGTGTCTGCTTTTCTCTCCCCATTTTCCCTTCTGTGCCCCTCACTGCCCCATTTGCATTGTGCCCGTATTTGTGTCTGCTTTTCTCTCCCCATTTTCCCTTCTGTACCCCTCGCTGCCCCATTTGCATTGTGCCCGTATTTGTGTCCGTTTTCTCTCCCCTTTTTCCTTTTGTGCCCCCGCTGCCTCTCGCCATTCCCGCCGCTGTGTCCCCTGCGGCCCGCCCCTGTCTGCCCATTCGCTGACCCTGCCTCCCGCCTCCCAGCTGCTCCTCCCTCCCACCTCCCCATAAATGGCGGCCGCTGTGCGTCGCGCCGCTGGCGCGCCAAAGGCGCGCCTAAGGCAAGCCCGTCTGCGCCCGTCCGTGCCTGGACCGCGCCCAGCGCCAAACCCCTGGCCCCCGCAGCAGCCAACCCACCCACCGGACTTACGACACCGCCACCCTCAACGCACTCAACACCGGCCGTATCCCCGGCTGCCACCGTGCCACCCCAGGTCGCACCCACGGACCCTTCGGCTGCCAATCCTGCAAGTTCTCCTGCCTCCGGACCTGCACCGCACCCGCCAAGCTGAGCACCAGCAGCAACCACCTGAAGTGCATCCTGCTCAACACCCGCTCCGTCCACAGACACGCCGTGGAACTTTGGAACCTGCTCGACTCCACATCACCAGACGTCGCTTTCCTCACGGAAACATGGATGAACGCCTCCTCAGCGCCCGACATCGCCATCGCCATCCCGGACGGATACAAGATCACCCGAAGGGACCGCGCCAACCAGACCGGAGGAGGCATCGCCATCGTCCACAAGAACACCATCCGCATCACGACCAACTCCGACTACACCTTCACAGCCGGCGAACACCTGCACTTCCAGATACACACCGACCCCAAGACCACCCTCAGAGGCACCCTCATCTACAGACCCCCAGGACCACGCACACAATTCAGCGAAGACATCGCCGACCTCATCAGCCCGCACGCCCTCCCCTCGGCTGACTACATCCTCCTTGGGGACCTCAACTTCCACCTAGAGAACAACAACGATCGCAACACCACCACCCTGCTGGACAACCTCACCAACCTCGGACTCAAGCAACTGGTGACCACCCCCACACACCACGCCGGCCACACGCTTGACCCCGTCTTCTCCTCCAGCAAGGACATCTCCTTCAGCCACACCACCGGACTCCACTGGACAGACCACAGCTGCGTCCACTTCAGCTTCAGCAGGATCACCACGCACCACCACCCGCAACAGTTTCCACGCAGAAGCTGGAACAAGATCACCACCGACCAACTCACCACATCCCTGAGCCAGAACCCTCCCGCCAGCTCAACGAACCCCAACCAAGCCGCCAGCAACCTCACAAGATGGATCACCAACTGCGCAGACGACCTCGCCCCATTGAAGACCCCCAGTCAGACCCGGCAACAAGAAAGCATCCTGGTTCACCGACGAACTCAAGAAATCCAAGAAGAACTGCCGGGCCCTCGAGAAAGCATGGCGCAGAGACCCGACTGCAGACAACATGACCACCCTCAAGCACGCCACCCGAAAACACCACCAGCTGATCCACACCACCAAGAAAACCGCATTCAAGGAACGACTGGACAACAACGCCCACAACAGCAAGGAACTCTTCATCATCGTCAAAGAACTCTCGAACCCCAGCGCCGGAAACAACAACATCACTCCCTCGCAAGACCTCTGCAACTCGCTCGCCTCGTTCTTCCACAGCAAGATCGCAGACATACACAACAGTTTCAGCACACAGCCGACGTACCCTACGACCGTTCCAACGTCCCCCACCTCCACCCTCCGAGCCTGGACCCCGATCAACACCGAAGACACTATCCGCACGATGAACTCCATCCACTCCGGATCACCAACCGACCCCTGCCCTCACCACGTCTTCAACAAGGCCGACGCCGTCATCGCACCCCACCTCCGGGACATCATCAACACCTCCCTCGACACCGCCACCTTCCCAGAGAGCTGGAAGCACGCCGAACTCAGCGCCCTACTGAAGAAACCGTCAGCGGATCCCACCGACCTCAAAAACTACCGCCCCATCTCGCTCCTTCCTTTTCCTGCCAAAGTCATCGAGAAGACCGTCAACAGACAACTGGCCGCCTTCCTCGAGACGAATGGATCCCTCGACCACTCGCAGTCCGGCTTCCGGGCCAACCACAGCACCGAGACCGCCCTCATCGCAGCCACTGACGACATCCGAGCCCTGCTCGACAACGGGGAAACAGCGGCCCTCATCCTCCTGGACCCCTCCGCAGCGTTCGACACAGTCTGCCACCGCACCCTAGTGCAACGCCTGAACAACGTCGGAATCCAAGAGAAGGCACTGGAGTGGATCATCTCCTTCCTCGCCGGAAGAACCCAGAGAGTCCGCCTCCCCCGTTCAGTTCCGAGGCCACCGAAGTCATCTGCGGCGTACCACAAGGATCATCACTCAGCCCCACCCTCTTCAACGTCTACATGAGCCCCCTCACAGCCATCGCACGCCAACACAACCTCAACATCATCTCCTACGCCGACGACACCCAGCTGATCCTCTCCCTCACCAACGACCCCACAACCGCCAGAACCAACCTACATGAAGGGATGAAGGACGTAGCCGAGTGGATGAGGAACAGCCGCCTGAAACTGAACTCAGATAAGACGGAAGTCCTCATCCTAGGATCATCACCCTCCGCCTGGGACGACTCCTGGTGGCCCCCTGCCCTGGGCAACGCACCCAAACCAACGGACCACGCACGCAACCTAGGCTTCATCCTGGACTCCTCCCTCTCAATGACCCGACAAGTCAACGCCGTCTCCTCGTCTTGCTTCAACATCCTACGCATGCTGCGCAAGATCTTCCGGTGGATCCCCACCGAAACCAGGAAGACGGTCACCCAGGCCCTCGTCACCAGCCGACTGGACTACGGCAACTCCTCTACGCCGGAACCACAGCCAAACTTCAAAAAAGACTCCAACGCATCCAGAACGCCTCAGCTCGACTCATCCTGGACATCCCCCGACACAGCCACATCGCCGGACACCTGAGAGACCTGCACTGGCTCCCCGTCAGCAAGAGAATCACGTTCCGACTCCTCACCCACGCACACAAAGCTCTCCACAACCAAGGCCCCAGATACCTCAACGACCGTCTGACCTTCTACACTCCCACCCGCCAGCTACGATCGACCAACCACGCCCTCGCCGCCGTCCCCCGCATCCGAAGAGCCACAACGGGAGGAAGATCCTTCTCCTACCTGGCTGCCAAGACGTGGAACTCCCTACCCATCCACCTCCGCCTTACCCAAGACCACCTCTCCTTCAGGAAGCAACTCAAGACCTGGCTGTTCGAACAGTAGCGGACCCCCCCCCTAGCGCCTTGAGACCCTCCGGGTGAGTAGCGCGCTATACAAATGCTTGATTGATTGGTTAACTGTGGGGGTGGGGGGTAATTTTAATTTAAAGGAAAAAAAATAACTTTCTTAGCCGGCCCGATTCGATCCCGCGTCGTATCTGCTTAGGGGGCCTCACATGTTCCTATTCTGCCCGGGGCCCCACATATCCTAGGACCGGCCCTGGCCATTGGCCATACTCAGGCACCAAAAATGGCTGTTGCATCTCCAAACTACGTGACAGTTCAAGGGCTGCTGGGAAAGTTCACTGTTAGGGCACTGTTGTACAGTGCATGCTCCACACACTTGAAGCTGCATTCCTGAAAGGGCAGATACCCTGACAAGACTGCCAGCATTTCCTTCCCTAACATTTGTATCGTGCTTGCTGGCATACTCTGGCAAGAAGTATCCAGCTGCAGCAACTATGTGTCTTTACTGCTAACCAAGGACACTCTTATCCATAAGGAATTTATAATCTGTAACTAGAAAATGGATGCCACTTCTTGAAAATCTTAGCCTCAACTTTGAAAGAATTCATGGAATACAGGTCAGCAACTAAAGTTCCTGCGTTGCGTGAAAGGGATAGAGCAGAATAGTGCCATATCTACAAAGCTGTGACCCTGATGTCCTCTCTCCCTGCTCTGGTGCACTTTAGACTGCCATGCGCCAATACACACACCTTTATGCCATAGTGCAAGGGTGTGTGCGTTCTGTAAGGAATAGTTTTTATACTTGCAGGGGGGGCCCTTCCAGTTCAAAAGCTATCCTTCAACACCATTTCTACTTTGTATGTGTGCTGTAAAATACGGCACACATGCAAAGTAGAAAAAACAAGGAGAAATTAAAACATTGCTCTGTGTTACACCTGATTCGAGGAAACATAAGATTTTGGTGCAAATCTTTTTCTACAAATGTTCGTAGATAGGAATTTGTGTCAAAGCTCATAGGTGATTGAATTGGAGTCGCATTGCCCCACTGATGCAAAGTAAGACAAACCATGCAACCATGCAACCGTGCAACATCACGTAACTTTCAGAAATTATCCAACTCAAATCCTGCTTTGCGCTGGATAGTAAATTACAGTATAAGAATTTGGTCTGCTTTGCATTACAAAATTAACACAAACCCGGCACAAAGCATTGGTAAATCTGGCCCTCATGAAGCTCCTGTGGCTTTATGGAATATGTAGTTTCCTTGACTAAAATCATACGTTTCCTGTCACCCATCCAATGAAGGTGGGAAGCCTCTCTCCACGAGGTGCCAACACTCGGTGCACACTTTCAGCCTTTTCTGCTTTTGAATGCACACCTCATCAGGCAGTTTTGAGTATCGCACTTCCACCCCAGTCGAGTTTAAGGAGGTAAGTTCTAGCTACGGATTATGACCGTGCTTCCTCCCCTTACAGGTTGTCATCTTGGCAGTGGATGTCCTGGTTTACCTGGGTTTCTAGTATTGAACTCATGCAGCAAATGTCAGGCATAAATATTAGATGACGGTTCCCATGATCAAAGCGATACCAAAGGGGATGATGGACGGAGCGTTTGAGCTAATCAAACACTCACCCCCAGTCAACTGATCTGGGTTTAATCCATCATCATTCTTTAGCTCACTCCACCACCCCAGTTCAGACATGGCCATATGCAAATCAGTGTGACCCTGTGCCTCATGGGAACAGTCCAGCCCGAACTGCCAAGCCATGTCTTCCCTGGACCGGAAACAAGCATCCTGGGACCGGTTTCTGGCTATTCAGTCGTCATCAGCCAGGCTAGCTTGAATCCAGTGGCAAAGTGAGCACGGGACCCACGTCTGGGCATACCCTGCCAACTTAGGGCGAACAAAGCGATACCAAAGGGGATGATGGACGGAGCGTTTGAGCTAATCAAACACTCACCCCCAGTCAAGTGATCTGGGTTTAATCCATCATCATTCTTTAGCTCACTCCACCACCCCAGTTCAGACATGGCCATATGCAAATCAGTCTGACCCTGTGCCTCATGGGAACAGTCCAGCCCGAACTGCCAAGCCATGTCTTCCCTGGACCAGAAACAAGCATCCTGGGACCGGTTTCTGGCTATTCAGCCGTCATCAGCCAGGCTAGCTTGAATCCAGTGGCAAAGTGAGCAAGGGACCCACGTCTGGGCATACACTGCCAACTTAGGGCGAACAAAGCGATACCAACGGGGATGATGGATGGAGCGTTTGAGCTAATCAAACACTCACCCCCAGTCAATTGATCTGGGTTTAATCCATCATCATTCTTTAGCTCACTCCACCACCCCAGTTCAGGCATGGCCATATGCAAATCAGTCTGACCCTGTGCCTCATGGGAACAGTCCAGCCCGAACTGCCAAGCCATGTCTTCCCTGGACCGGAAACAAGCATCCTGGGACCGGTTTCTGGGTATTCAGCCGTCAACCGTCAGGTTAGCTTGAATCCAGTGGCAAAGTGAGCAAGGGACCCACGTCTGGGCATACCCTGCCAACTTAGGGCGAACAAAGCGATACCAAAGGGGATGATGGACAGAGCGTTTGAGCTAATCAAACACTCACCCCCAGTTAACTGATCTGGGTTTAATCCATCATCATTCTTTAGCTCACTCCACCACCCCAGTTCAGACATGGCCATATGCAAATCAGTCTGACCCTGTGCCTCATGGGAACAGTCCAGCCCGAACTGCCAAGCCATGTCTTCCCTGGACCGGAAACAAGCATCCTGGGACTGGTTTCTGGCTATTCAGCCGTCATCAGCCAGGCTAGCTTGAATCCAGTGGCAAAGGGAGCAAGGGCCAACTTAGGGCGAACAAAGCGATACCAAAGGGGATGATGGACGGAGCGTTTGAGCTAATCAAACACTCACCCCCAGTCAACTGATCTGGGTTTAATCCATCATCATTCTTTAGCTCACTCCACCACCCCAGTTCAGACATGGCCATATGCAAATCAGTCTGACCCTGTGCCTCATGGGAACAGTCCAGCCCGAACTGCCAAGCCATGTCTTCCCTGGACCGGAAACAAGCATCTTGGGACCGGTTTCTGGCTATTCAGCCGTCATCAGCCAGGCTAGCTTGAATCCAGTGGCAAAGTGAGCAAGGGACCCACGTCTGGGCATACCCTGCCAACTTAGGGCGAACAAAGCGATACCAAAGGGGATGATGGACGGAGCGTTTGAGCTAATCAAACACTCACCCCCAGTCAACTGATCTGGGTTTAATCCATCATCATTCTTTAGCTCACTCCACCACCCCAGTTCAGACATGGCCATATGCAAATCAGTCTGACCCTGTGCCTCATGGGAACAGTCCAGCCCGAACTGCCAAGCCATGGTTCCCATGATCACTCTTCAAGTCCAAAACCCTTCTGATCAACTAAATATTGCAATTATCTTCTAATTGTTTGTGCATCTAAAATTTTATGTACTTCATATTTGTTTTTAGTATTTGACTGAAATGGTGGAGGATTTGGAGCCAGATGTGTATTTTCAAAACATGGTTTCAACAAGGATACATGAAATACAGGATGGACTTTCATGGACTGGGGCAATTTGAATCATAGAGATAAGTGATTTACAAGATTTCACATTTGGTCAATGGGAAATGGACCAATACATTTGAGTTGCAAATTAGAGCCTTTCTTTAAAGTAAATGCTTTCTAAATAACCTGACTTTCTCATCCACCATATACATATGTGCTGGCGTTCTTTTTTATCAGGATGAAGCTTACAGCTAGTGTTGACTCCTGTGCTGAATTTTGAAAGTCCTTTGGTTTAGTTAAGTATTCGTGTACTGAGGACATTTATGCACACAATGTCAGCTCTAATGGCAATGTTCTGGGATGATTTCCATACATATTAAATGATGATATTCCTATGCCCTAATGTTCTATATTGTTATTTGTGAATTTTACTAACCACAATGTCTTACCCCAATGTTCATCTGGTAACAAAACTTGGTATCTCAAAAATTGCTCTATACATTATTCAAACGCTCAGTCCGTCTGTTTGTCTGGGAATTGTAACTAGTAGAGAGATGAACTAATATATCTAATTCTTTTAGCAATACAGATCAGAAGTCAGAGGTAAATTGAGAAACCCAGTTGTTGGAAATTGCCCCTTCTGCAGGGTCACCCCCAAACTTTTTGCCTTCCTCTGCCCCTTTTTGCTGAATTACTTTTTGTTGGCTCTGGGACTCTGGACACTTTACCACTTGTAGCCAGTGTTAAAGTGCACATGCTCTGTACTCTAAATATGGTAACATTGGCTTATCCACAATGGGCATATTGAATGTACTTTTACATCCTTAGTAAAGTGTACTATATGTGCCCAGGGCCTGCAAATTCAATTCTACAAGTGGGCCTGCAGCACTTATTGTGCCACCCACTTCAGTTGCCCTTTAAATGTGTCCACGATATGTCTATTTATAAAGCAGTATTGAATTTTGTGATGTAAATGAATGTTTAAAATATGATGAGCAACCGACAATTTCTGCAAATCAGCATTTTTTAAAGCACGGTCTGTTTTCTATATTCATAAGTGCCCGGTAGTCACGTGCCTGGGGAGGAATTGTTCACTATTTAAATGTTTTATTGGTGGTGGCGTGTCATGTGATCAAGGCCGCGCTTGGACGGCCGAAACGCGTCAGGGCAGGCATTTGCCTGGTTTAGACTTGTTAAGAATTGCACGATTAAAGCACTTTATTGAATAAACTATATCTCCGCGTCGAGTGGTCCGTACCTGGAAGGCTTCATCTGTAAAGTGGTGCGCCAGGACTGTGACTGTATATATATATAATGTTAAAGGTATTAGAAAGTACTAACTCAGAATAGTAAAATTCTAATAATAATTAGTTATAAAACATAATAATTTTTCAAAATACAACAATAAACATACAATAATAGACAGGACATGTAGATCAAAACGTTGCATGGTACAGCAAAATTAAATTGCACATAATTACAGAACAGCACAATATAAGCAAACATAATATAATAAATACACGCTGTCTAACAAAATAAAACAGAAAATGCACTTACTCACAATTTAATAGCTGAAGTCTGCCATACACAATTTAACAGTCACACAAGTACATAATCAACAATGTATTACAATAATGCCAGAAAGGTGGAAAATTACAGGGAAAAAAGTAAATATCATAAATTTCGATTGTATAATATCCAGGAAGGCCCTCCAAAATCCAAAGCAAACATTCAACATTTAAAAACCACTCCAGGGAAACCATAAAAAACAAGGTAAAATGAAATAGATGTTTGGTTAAAAAATATTTTTCCTTGCAAACAAATAAATAAACACATTCACCATCCAAAAATAGATGCTCAACTTTAATAAATATATGTTAAAAAAAAGCACAGAAAAGCCCATCCTCAAAACAAACATACCTCATATAAATACTTTTTTTTGTACTCATATCACCATGGCTTCTGCAAACTCAGGCCTTTTGACAATATCTATCCGGCCCTCAGCCTGCTGCATTTACACGGGCCCTCGCCGCACCAGTCAAGCCTACTGCCCCGTTACCCAAGCGGCGCCTCGGTGTAGTCATGGGACCTCTAGTTTTATCGATTCCGAAACCAACATACTGCACCACCTGAAAAAAATCAGCCCATATCTTATTCGCCCCATCATGTTTACCCTCAGTATCTATGCGGCAATTCCAATAAACAGCTTTGAGACAGTCTGTCGCGCTAGGGGAAGATGGATCAGTCCAGTGCTCACAGATCTCCCTCCTGGCTAGAAGCACAAGATAGAACAAAAGGCCCCTCTGCGCTCTACTCAACAGACTACATGAGGATATATCTACCCCCATTAGGACCAACACGAGACTTAACGTGATATTGACACCCAATATATCCTTTACAACATTCTCAATGCCCTACCTAAAATCCTTAATTCCAGAAAAGGTGAAAAGCACATGTTGGTCATTGACTCCTTAAATGCCACACCTTCCACATCTGGGGTCGGCTCCTGTGCAAACTTTGCAATCTGTTGAGGGGTCCAATATAGTCTGTTGATGGTAAGGAAATGTTTTCACTTGAGGTCGGCTGATTTAACCACAGAGTTCAATAACTTTAAGGAGGTTTGCCACATAGGTTGGTGTTCGGTCTCCTGGATAGTTCTTTCCCATACGGAGTAGGTGCCTTCTTTTTCCTATCTACAGCATCCAAAGCTTCCAATACCAAATGGCAACCTCCTTACTTTTAGGTCTCACATCTGTCATGCAGACTCAACTTCCCAGGCTCTCCCTATCTCTTGAATAGCGCTTGCAAGCCAATAAGACAGCTGCAGGTATTTAAACCTTGATAGGGAGCCACCAGTCTTAGCACTTAAAACTCCCCATGATATTACCCCCTGGACTGCTGACAATGCCCCCCATGTAGTTATCCCAGCTCTTCTTAGTGGACTACTCAACCCATCCATCAAACACTCAGGGGTAGCAGGGGAATCCCAGATGGGTGCAAAATCGGAGTAGTAGCCAATATCCAAGATCCTCCTAACTCTAAGCCATAAGCTCAGTGTGGCCTTTAGAACATTTAGCTGTACTTTTTTGAAACATTTTGGGGCACCGAACTTGTATAGGAACCCAGTTTATCCCAGCTCCCTAATCATCTCTGCCAGTGCCACCCCCAAGTTGAGCTATCCGGCTTGCCTAAAAAGCATCCTACAGTTTTTGAACTGAAAAGCCATACAATACAAATTCAAGTCTGGCAGAGCTAGACCACCCTTCTCAAGCCTACCCCTCAACTTTTTCCAGGCTAGCCTAGTCCCACCTGAGGCCCATATAAAGCTTGTTATTTTCCCCTGGATCTTGTTAATAACCAATTTTAGAAATGTGAGAGGGACCACCGAAGACACACTGAAGACAATGAAGTCAATCCACTCAGGGGCCCCCACGGACCCCTGCCCCCACCACATCTTCAACAGAGCCGCCGACACCATCGCACCCATGCTCCGCCACACCATCAACCGCTCCCTGGCGACCGCCTCGTTCCCCGACGACTGGAAACACGCCGAGGTCAACCCCCTCCTAAAGAAACCCTCAGCGGACCCCACCGACCTCAAAAACTACAGACCCATCTCCCTGCTCCCGTTCCCAGCGAAAGTCATTGAGAAAGCCATCAACAGCCAACTCGCCACATTCATTGAAGAACACAACATCCTCGACTCCTCCCAATCCGGCTTCAGAAAAAACCACAGTACGGAAACCGCCCTCCTCGCCGCAACAGACGACATCCGCACCCTACTGGACAAAGGAGAAACAGCAGCCCTCATCCTCCTCGACCTATCAGCGGCGTTCGACACAGTCTCCCACCGCACCCTAATACGCAGACTCTACAACGCAGGAATCCAGGACAAGGCCCTCGACTGGATCCGCTCCTTCCTCTCCGGCAGGACGCAGCGGGTCAGACTCCCCCCTTTCCTCTCAGACCCCACACCTACCACCTGCGGAGTCCCCCAGGGCTCCTCCCTCAGCCCGACGCTCTTCAACGTCTACATGGCTCCACTCGCCCCCATCGTCAGAACCTACGGACTCAACATTGTGTCATATGCAGACGACACCCAGCTCATCCTCTCCCTATCCAACGAGCCCAACACCGCCAGACGCAACTTTCGAGAAGGCATGGAAACCGTCGCCAAATGGATGAAAAACAGCTGCCTACAACTAAACACCAACAAAACAGAAGTACTCATCATGGGCCCAAACCCCGATGCCTGGAGCGACACCTGGTGGCCCCCCGCCCTCGGAAACCCGCCAACCCCCACGGACCACGCACGCAACCTGGGAATCATCCTGGACTCCGAGCTCAAAATGGACCGCCAGATCAACTCTGTCTCGTCTTCCTGCTTCTACACCCTCCGCCTCCTTCGTAAGACCTTCAAATGGATCCCCCTCGAACACCGAAAGACCGTCACTCACGCCCTGGTCACCAGCAGACTCAACTACGGCAACGCACTCTACGCCGGAATAAACAAAAACCTCACCCGCAAGCTACAGAACATCTAGAACGCCGCCGCAAGACTGGTCCTCAACCTGCCAAAACACTGCCACATCTCCCAGCACCTGCGCACACTCCACTGGCTCCCTGTCGAGGCGAGAATCACCTTCAAGATGCTCACCCACGCACACAAGGCCCTCCACGGCACCAGACCAGCATACCTGAACAGCCGACTCAAATTCCACGCACCCCAAAGGACCCTACGATCAGCCCAGCTCTCCTACGCCGTGGTCCCCCGCACCAGAAAGACCAGATCGGGAGCCGCTCCTTCTCCTTCCTCGCGGCCAAAGCATGGAACGCCCTTCCGCTCCACCTCAGACAGACAACATCGCTCCCCATCTTCACAAGAAACCTCAAAACCTGGCTCTTCGACAGACCCCCTCCTTGATGGATGGAACCTGCACCCCCCCCCACCCCTAGCGCCTTGAGACCCTTACGGGTGAGTAGTCGCGCTTTAGCAAACCCCTGATTGATTGATTGATTGATACAGTTAAAAGGATACGTGAAGTTGAGGAGAGTGGTCATCTTAATCAAGTTCATTCACCCATAAAATGTCAAAGGCAAGTTCTTCCATCTAGCGAGCAAAGCATCCACCTCCATCCCCACCCTCCCCAGATTATGCTGCGGTATCACCTCCAGGGGATTGAAAATAATGATGCCCAGGTACTTAATCTCTTGCCCGTGCCTCCCCCTTCCAATCTGCTACTTTCCAACACATCACCTCCAACTTGGAATTATTCACTAGATTTCGTGATAAGGCCCCAAATTCCTCCACCAAGCTTTCCATCTTAGGTATAGTCTGGACAGTATCGGATGTGTAGATGATCAGGTCATCCCCATACAGAGTGATCTAATTATGAGGAGGAGCAAAAAGGAGTAACCTGAACATCTATCTCTTCTAAGTAGCTGGGCGCACGGCTCAATTTAAATATCAAGCAATAGAGGATACAAGGGGCAACCTTGCCGAGTGCCTCTATAGATATTAAAACTCCTGGTCAATGACCCTTTAAGCAAAATTCTGGCTGACGAATTTTCATATAACCTCTGGAGCATCAAAATAAAGCAGGGACTGAAGCCCAATACTGCCAATACCTCCCACAAATAAGCCCAACAAACTCGGTCAAATGACCTTGCTGCATCTATTGTGACTACTGCCAAGGGAATCGATCGAGTTGTGGCTAGGTCTATACATCCAATCAGCTGCTCTGTAGGCTCGTGAATTTGCTGCTTTGGGACGAAGCCCTTCTGATCTGGATGTATTAACTGGGGGTGCTAGCTTGGCCAGTCTCCCAGCCAAAATGCTCATAAGAACCTTATAATCTGCATTCAATAGGGAGATCAGTTGATATGAGTCGCCTTCCTAGGATCCTTTGCAGTGTTTAAAACCAATACTATTGTGGCTTCCTTCCATGAACCAGAAATCTGCACCTTCCCCTGATAAACTGAATTAAATAATGTCTCCCACACTGGCACAATCTCCTCTTTTAGGAGCTTATAAAGCTCTGAAGGGATAGCATTTGGACCAGCCGCCTTTCCGTTCATAATGCACGACAGGTGCTCCCTTAATTCCCCCTGAGTAATCTGTGCTTCCAAACACTCCTTACCCTCCTCCATGAGCCCAGGGAGATCAATGCCTCCCAACCACCTTTTGAGCCTGTCCAGCTTCCGGAAGACCTCTTCTGTAAATAATGTCGAAAATAAGGAAACCATATGTCCCTGCATATCCTCGACTTTATTTGAGACATCTCCCTGGGAATCGACAAGCAGTTCCTTAATGATATTCCTGGGTCTCTCAACCCTCTCCTTCCATGCCAGTAATGCCCCAGCTCGCTCCCAATACTCTAACTGTCTCATACATCCAGTATGCCACCACTCCCTGCACTTCATATCCAACTTGATTTTATAGTTTAACTGCACCTCCTCCAACTGTTTTAATGCCCTTTCCCTATCCAACCCCATGCATTTGCAAGGTAGCTTCCAAAGCCCCCACTACTTGTTACAATATGGCCAATTCCGCCCTTTCCACCTTATTCTTAATATGTGCCTGGCTTTGCAGAGCCCCTTGAATAAAAGCTTTAAAAGCATCCCATATAACCCCGAGGGAAGCCATACCTGCGTTCCCAAGAAAAAATCAGCACTAGCTTTTTTAAAGTGGACTCCACCCCAACATCGAAGAGGATAGTTTGTATCAATTTCCACCTTGAATTTTGCCTATTCCCAGGGCATTGAAGTGAGATAGTGACAGCAGAGTGATCCGAAATATGACCTGGAAGATGATTAACCTCTTTTATTTAGACCGCCAAGTCTGTATCGGCAAAGAAATAATCCAGCCTAGAGTCCTGGCCATATTTTGTACTGTGGAATCGGGCCCTTTAGGTTTCTCCATACATCACCAACCCTAAATACTGGAGCATATTTTGAAGAGCTTGTCTCATCCGGGGTGCTTGAACACAGTCTCTCTGGGTTGATCTATCTATAATGGGGTCTAATAGTGTATTAAAATCACCCCCCAAGACCAGCAGGGCTATGTACTCAATTGAATTCTACTCCAAATTCTCTATATGGTAGGGATCATCCAAGTTTGGACCATAAAATGCTGCACACACAAACTAAAAACGAGCACATCTCATACCTGTCAGGCCCACCTGCTAGAACTGTCTGTTTTTGAGGATGTGACCTCCACCCCAGCCCGCTTCCTTACCAAAATCGCAACCCCCTTGCAGCACTCTGCTTGGGCCAAAACCACGAAAATCTCCAACCATCTGTATCTGGAAAAGAAAGCTTTACTCTTACTTGCAATCAAATGGGTCTCCTGCAAAATGATGATGTGAGGAAGGCTTTGTTTAAGATACGCATCACCAATCTCTGCCTACCCCGGGGCCGATGACCCCTGACATTCCAAGTTAAAAAACATATGTCCTTACCACCGCGCATCATCTTCAACAAGATTTAAATCCCTCTTCCAAGGACTATTTGGGGCCAGTGAACATAAAAAACAACTGCTTGGTGAAATAGAGGCATTTTTTTCATTTCTTTCCCACTGCTCCCCACCCTGTGTCCATTCCCACACCCACCCCAGCTCCCAATCCTGGGGAACCCTCCCAATGCTTTTACGCATGAAGATGCCGCATGAGCTTCCCCGGGAGATCACACTCATAACTACTTCGACACAATGAGCCCCTCCTAACCCCCTTCAACACTGCACACCTGGTGTTCAAAGACTTCCTAAAATTGAGAAGGCTGCCCCTTTTTTAATGGTGTCAATCAATGCATCCCAATCTTCCGCAGCACAATAGTTAAGAATCTGATTATTCCACATAATGCGAAGCATTGTTGGAAATTTTAGTTTTACTTTTCCCCCCAACTGTTGCAGCTCCTCCATTCTCCTACTGAGCTTCCACTGCTGCTGGTCTGTTGCTTTGCACACATCTGATCTGAAAGTGAAAGAGAAACCTTTAATCATGAAGGAGCCATTTCTCAAGGCGGCACTCGGCATTGGGTCCTTTATCGTGTACGAAAGAAAATTAACTAAGATCTATCTCGGCTTCATTCATTGAGGGTTCCTCCTGCAAGGATCTGTGTGCTCTCTTTACCTCCTGTTCTAGATTGATTTCTGGCAAATCTCATAAGACTGCATCCCACAACATGGAGATTATGAAATTCTTCATATCAGCTCCTTCCTCAGTCTCGGGCACATTTAGGACTCTAAGATTGTCCCTCCATGAGTTGCTCTCTACCCTCTCGAGATCTTCCCTCAATCCTTTATTTTGCTTAGTCAGTAAGCTTATCCTTGTGGTGTTTTTTATGACATCTTCTCTGATCGAGCCTACTTCCTCCTCCATTGCTCTGGTACGCACAGCCAGTTCATCAGGTTTCTGAGCCAAGGCAGAGCTGGAGGTTTGAATGCCCACCTGGTTAGCCTCTGAGACCTTGAACCTGCTTTTTATCTCTTCTTTTAGGTCCAGAAGAATGTCTGCCAGCAATTCCTCTGCTCACTTCCTAGCTGTTACTCCTCTATTTTTCTCTTGCTGGCCTCTCAGACACTGCTCCTCAGCCAGACCAGGCTCTTCTCCTGAGGCAAGGACTTTGAATCTATTGGTGGTAGCAATCTCACCTTTTCTCTTCATCGACCTTCTCTCTTCTTCAGGGGGCCTGATTATGCCGACTGAAGCATTAGGAACAGCTGCAAAAGCAGCTGTTGGATTCTCCATACTTTGGCCCTGCCTACACATATACTCTTCAGAGCCTTCTACACTCTGTAGGGCCGTTAGGATTTTGAAAAAAGATTTGTGAGGGAGTTATCTTAATCTGATGTGCCAGGACCCTTCTACCCCTACCACCCGAGCTCTTACCAGGAGACTTTACAGGCTTCCCAATTTTAGATACAGAGGCCACAACCCCAGCAACTCCATCAGGCACACATCACTGCCTCTTCACTGTGTCCTTAGAGATGGCAGAGGTGAATTCTGGCACAGGACTTACCCTTGCAGCTGGAATATTCCTTGTGCACAGCATATACTTTGAGCCCTTACTGCCAGTCTTACCAGTGAGTTGACCGCACTTATCCATATACGTTACACTCCATGCCCACAGATCTTCTTCTGCTGCCTCCCAACTCCCCCACCTCTGCCTACTACTCTCCAAGAGCTGGAAACAACTGTGTGCATCTAAGCATGTCACTGTAGTGGGCTTGGAGGCTTTGCTGCTCTCATGCCGACTTATACTGACCCTGTTACAGCAGCTGTGAGCCCATGCACAAGCCGCCCTGCTGCGTTGGAGCTTCTGTGCGGCTACCTCCCAGTGATGGCCACCGCATCTGGAGAAAACGCTACAGCAAATATTGCGGGGGCCTCCGGCGCGATAACATCAAGCTCTGAATTCAGAAAGGGGCCGCATCAAAACTTCCCTCAAAACTACGCGCTTCAAGTTGGGGCGGCAGCGACGCTACCATGCGGCACAAAGCATTCCTCTCCCAGGGAGCTCTCAGCCGCTCAGTGCGTGACAGCCATGTTCCCTATCATACCTCAACTGGGTGTTTGTCCCCATATAAATACTAACATACGAGCCAAAATTCCTCGAAACAGTTAAAATTGCAACATATTTCCTTTTTTCTTTTTTAAATATTTTTATTGAGTTTTTTACCCTTTTGATCGAGGCACTATATAAAGAAACACGGTTATGATACATTCATAGCAATTATACATATAAAACAGAAAACAATACTGTCAGGCCCAATGTGGGCTAGGTATCTGAAACAAAATAATAATAATTCATTCAAACGATACATTTTACATTGTCGAAACCCCAGATTCTCGAGCATTCTAACAAAGCCCTTCACTAAGTTCAGATCAACAGAGATATGTATTTAGAGACAGCCAATTCTGATACTGCTTATCGAAAACTTACATTGCCTACCCTAAATTTGCTGTGTCCAATCCGTTATTGGAGCCCAGATTTTACATCCCATAGCCCTTTTCCTTCTCCCTTTGGTCTTATAAATTGATAACTCTAAATTATAAGTAGCTAATAGTCTTGACCGCCAATTGATGAAGGTAGGTGGGTCAGGACAGATCCATTCATTAGTTATACATGCGCGGACCAGCGCCATAGCAATAAACAAAATAGCGGTTACTGATCTCGATCTTAAATTGCCCTCCCTGTCAAAACCCACACCGATAATTACTGATTCCCCGGTAATTCTAATCGGAGCTCCAAGAATTACACCCAAAAAATTCTCAGTCTCTTGTAGAAAAAGCCCCAGTTTTGGGCAAGAGAAAAACATATGAGTCGAATCTGCAGCCCGCAGCCCACACCTATTACATTTGTCCCCCATCGTAGCACCCCATTTAGCAATTTTGCCAGGAGTATAGTACAAGTCAAAAAGGGACATATAGTGCTGACTTCTTAGTCTGCCGGTCATTAAAATCCGGTTCGCCAAATCAAGAGATTTTTCTATATTTATACCAGCAACTCCCAGTTTATCCGCCCACTTTGAGTTCCATGTATCAATATCATCCGGCAATGATTCCAATAGTTGTTGGTATAGCTGTCCTATTGAGGTTTTTTTCCTCACTTTTTCAATCAATGGGATTTTAGCAAACTGTAGCTCTATTCCTGACCCCATCCTACCCAGAAAGCTACGAATTTGAAGATATTTAAAAAAATCTTGTTTACCTAGGCCGTATTTCTCCTGCAGATCTGAAAAGGACAAAAGTTGACCCTTATCAAACAAATCACCCACACACAATAATTCTTTCAAACCCATCTGAATGTAATTTGATCGCGAAAAATTATAGGGAGCAAACCAGATGCGGAGAAGGGGGTATAGGCATTCAAATTTGAAATATGTAGTTTACGCCTGATCTGTTTCCAGACTGCAAAAGCAGCCTTAAGTATCTTGAACTTGGTCTTTTTATAGTAGCTGGGCTCTACTATCCTAACTAAACACCTATTGGTCTCATCCCCCAACCCAAATTCATAAATGGATGGTCTATTGAAAGAGGGAATCTCAGCCTTGGCACCAACTAAAAGGGGACCCATATATTGCAACATAGCAGCCCAATAATATACCAAAAAGTATGGAACACCCCAACCCTCACGATCTCTTGGTAAGACCATCCTTTTGAATGCCCTTCTCGGTCTCCAATACCCCCAGAGAAATCTAGAACAGATCCTCTCTAACTTAGTGAAGCAAGAGGTGGAGAACTCAAGGGGAATTGTTCTGAACATATAGAGAAATTTAGGAAGGACCAACATTTTTAAAACATTACACCTCCCATGAAGAGAAAGATGAAGGTGATCTAATCTTTCCAATGTTGTATTCACCTTGTCCATCACTGGGGTAATGTTCAGATCAGGAATCCGATCCACTTCCGATGTAATTCTAATTCCCAGATATGTTGCTTCAGAAACGATTGGTAGATTTGCCGGAACTTCAGTACCTGAGTAAAGCATCTGAGTTTTATCTACATTTAATTTGTATCCGGAAAATCTATCAAACTGCCCAGCCAAAGTCTTTATTGCAGGGAACGTCGAAGATATATCGCTAGTGAGTACCACAATATCGTCGGCGTACGCCAATGCTCTGTACTCGATGTTATAAAAGCTAACCGGCTTAATATTTGTGCTCGAATTTAATTTATTAAGAAATAAATCAATGTATAGTGCAAATAGCAGAGGGGAGCACGGGCACCCCTGCCTAGTGCCTCTACTAATACTAAAAGGTCCTGACTCCTGTCCGGATATACGTATGGTTGCCTCTGGGCATATGTATAAGGTCTTCACTGCTTGAATAAATTCGCAACAGAACCCCTTCCATCGCATAACATCCCACAGGAACCGCCAGGAGACCCTGTCGAACGCCTTCTCGGCGTCCAACAGGATCACCCCCAATGAAGATTTGGTTGCTTGAGCCCAGTCTAAAAGAGCTATTACACGTCTCACGTGATCGGCTGTGTCCCTGCCAGGGATAAACCCATGTTGATAGTCTGATACTAGAGGAGTAATAACCGTTCCTAAGCGACAAGCCATGATTTTTGAAAAGATCTTGCTATCAGAATTGATAAGCGAGATGGGCCTGTATGACGAAGGATTCAGTTCAGGTTTGTCCTTTTTAAAAAAAACAATTATAGTGGTTTTACGCCAAGAGTCAGGGACAGAACCATGCTGCGCAGAAAGAAACAATACCATAAGTTCCGGCCGAAGCACCTGCCGAAACGTCTTAAAAAATTCAAGGGGGATACCGTCCGGACCTACCGCTTTTCCTGTGGCTAAAGACAATATTGCTCCCTCTACTTCTTCCCAGGTTATACATGCAGCCAATTTCTCGTTTTGATCTTGTGTAACCTTGTTTGTTTCAGTTTCAAGTCTAAACTCCTGTATCATATCTTCTACACCGCTTGGCTCTTGTTCTGTGTATAGCTGATGATAGTACCTACAAAACACAGCCAAAACTTCGCCTGGGGAGTCCTGGATCCGATCAAGATGGTCCTGAATTCTATGGATTCGGTTGGCTATTTCCCTTTGCTGCAGTCTCTTTGCTAAAATCCTCCCAGTATTTTCCCCTACTTCATATACTTGAGTCCTGTAAAGAGCCAGTTTAGCCGCTACCTTCATGGCAAAATGTTGATGAATTTTCATCTTTAAAATTGCAATAGCTTTTAAGGTTGCCTCACTATTTTGTTGCCTTATTATTTCCCCCATAAGATCTATTTCTAATAATCTTAACTGATCAATCCAGCCCTTAATTTCCCCCAGAATTTTCCGCTATTTGGCTATAGAATAGCTGAGTTTCCCCCCGTACCCCGGCCTTAAAGGCATCCCATACAATGGGGTCAGAAGCTGTGCCCCCTATTAACTTTGAAAAATTCTTTAATCCAATCACCCATATATGCACAATATTCAGAATCTAGCAATAATTTGCGTTCAAACGTCCATGCCTTCTGTTGGATCCTAGGACTAATGGCTAATTCTAAAATAACTGGGTTGTGATCAGAAATGATCCTGGGTGTGATCTCTATCTTAACATTCAATACTTTTTCAGCAGAAATAAAAAAATAATCCAGGCGCACATATTTTTTATGTGGAGCTGAGTAAAAAGTAGCTCCAGGATCATCGCTCTTGAGGGTGTACCATACATCCAACAACCCGAGTTCTCTAACTAGGCCTTGAGTAGCTTTGAAGACTTTAGTTTTCTTACCCCTATATGAGAGATTGCTAGCTATATCAAAATCACTCTCTAAATGTAAATTAAAGTCTCCACAAAAAATTAAGGGGGCGACCATAATGCTAATTCAACACTCAGATAGTGCATCACTTCAGGGTCATCTAGATTAGAGCCATAGATAGAGCAGATCGTCAATGGAGAACCATTAACAAGGATTTCAGCGATGGCCCACCGCCCCAAGATATCCTCCTTTACCCGTTTACATACTCCCAAACAGTGTTTAGTCAGAATCGCCACCACCCTGGTGGTTGTGCTCTGTCTAGTACAAGCGAGCACTTCCATACCTAAATCATTCAGCCACCCACGATTATTCCAGGGGATATGGGTTTCTTGTATACAAAGTACATCAATACGCACGACCTGCAAGATTTGGGCCATCACCCCTCTTTTTTTCTTATCATTCAAACCGCATATATTCCACGAACATATAGGTAATCTACCGGTCATCATTATGTCTAAAAGTTGTCAAATCCCATCTACCCAGCCCACACCCAGGACTAAGTTTCATAACACCGAAAAAGATTATTATCTCTTACATAGAAATAAGTACCATAACCATGATGCATAACAAACGACAAAGACCAGCAGTGCCTCCCCCAACCCCCCACTCCCTCCTTGCACACCCAAACCCCCCTCCCACCCCTCCCAAATGAGGCATAAGGACTTAGTCCTCTGTGATGGGAAGCGGATAGTTGAGCGCCCTCCCTGGCCCCCCACCCCCTAAGAAAACGACGCACACCTCGGACAATAAAGGAGGAGCGCCTTATTATTGCCCGTTATAGATTTATCCTATTATCCCTCAATCCCCTTCAAATTGTACTCAAAAACTCCTTTGCTAGAATTTCGGATACAAAAAATTGTGTCTGATCCCTATGTATAATTGTTAGTTTAGCTGGATTGAGTAAGAAGGCCTGTGCCCCCTTCGCCTGAAATAGCAGAATCATTTGGCGAAGATGCCACCTCTTTTGGACTGTAACCTGACAAAAATCAGGGCGAACAAAAAATTCACATCCTTTACCCTCTCTTTTCCTGTTTGGACTTGCTAAATCATAGATTGCTTCCCATAACAAAAAATTGTTAAGACAAATCAAAATCGCTCTTGGCCTTTCATTTGAACCCCCTACTCTAGTCCGCTGATTAAATGGGAACCTATGAGCTCTCTGAAGCTCAACTTCCCAGTCCCATTGCTTGAGTTCTGGAAAGGCTTCTGAAAAGAGTTCAATAACGAACTGCCGAATATCTTTGCCCTCCAGTCCTTCAGGTATTCCCAAAATCCGTAAGTTGTTCCTTCTGGAACGATTTTCCAATTCCGTCAATTTCCAAGTGATATCCTCTTTCAGAGACTACAGGGATGCAATAGTGGCCTTCTGCTGCACTGTTTCGTCCTCCAATACTGAAATCCTCGCCTCGGCTTCCCCGATTCTTGTTGAGAACTCAGTGCAGGTCTTTGCTACTCGGCGCACGGTGTTTTGCAGTTTTCGCACAGCGCCCTGAATCTGAAGCCCTTCCGCCCTGGTCTCCTCTCGATGGGCCATTATGCTTTGATAAATGGTGGAGAGGGTAATTTCTCCTTGTAGAGGCATATCTGAGCCTGCAGCTTCTCGAGAGTTTGTTCCTTGCTCCACAACATCACCAAGTTGAGGAGAGAACGAGTAATCCCACACTAATGATCCAGCTGCGCCGAGAGAGCCCTTTACCAAAGGATTATATGTTTCCATTTGTTTACGGACAGTCCCCTTATTTACAGAAACCTCATCGCTCATCTCTTCTTCATCCAACCGTAAACTGCTTGTGTCAATTTTATCATCTGCCCAATCTCTCCCAAGGCTCTCGTTCTCAGAAGAGTAAGAGGGGTCCGACATGGAATAAAACTTATCGCCTGAATCTACATCTTTAACACCCTCTATGTCTGGTTGATCCAGATTCTGCAAACCCAAAGTCTCTTCCCCCCTTTCCAGGTGGCTACCATCCAGGTTATGATTTCTGTTCTCAAGGACCTGACCGTCACCTAAAGAGTTAGTAGGAGGTATTACTGTTGGTACAGATATCACAGGCTCCTGTATAAGTGTTACATCTCTAATAATCGTGTTTCCAGCAAGAGCCGATTCGCCCCTTAAAGAGGAAACTTGCGTGGTGCCTGCCTTCGCAATCACAGTCTCGATACTCTGCATATCGCCACTCGTATCCCCCGGACTGCCCTGCATGGCCACAGTGCCATCGCTCTCTTTGCCCAAAGTTGCCACAGAAATAGAGTCCTTACTATGTATTGACGAAGGCAGCGGCGCAGCAGCAGCAACATTGTTACCCGGGAAAGTCGTTGCCTTATTGCAACAATCCACCGAAGAGTCAATCGCCTCGGTTTCCACCGGGCTCTTACCTTTACCCAGTTGTTTTTTAAATAGCCCAGGAACCGTTTGGAGTTTCCGAGCGGTGCTGCCTCCTTTCACCGCAGGACCTGGAGAGGAGCCATTAGTACAGTGGCGTGTTCCGCCATCTCCACTTCTACCAAGATTGGCCTTCGTCGGGCTCTCAGCGGAAGAGGCTGTAATTGTCGGGAGGCCCCGGGTCTTAGCGCCCTTGGCTATGTTCTTCGGAGCCATTGTAGTCGTTGACGAGTATGGAGAAAACTCTGTCTGTCGCCAACACAAAGCGCCGGTACACCGCCAGCACAGTGAGCCGATATGCCGCAGACCCCGAGACCCGGTAGGCACAGCTTTCAGGAAGTGCAAAAGCAAAGGCCGATACTGCCACAGCATTTGTGAAAGTCACATTGTCCAAGCCACCATCCAAGCTACCAAAGAATGAAGCAGGGGGGGAGGGTTACTCCAGGAGAGCGTCGATATCCAGCTTACTCGGTCGAACGAGCGGCCGCCATCTTGCCTCCACCTGAGCAATAAATTATTCTCTGGGAGCTCCTTGTTTAAGTGCACAAATGTACAATGATAACCGCAACATATTTCCTTATAATAAAAATACATATAAAATAAAACATAAATAAACCTACCACATGCACCTCAGACAAGGACAAGACCTAACTATAAAATATCACAATAAAAAACAAATACTAAACTTACTAACAATCTACCACATTTCCCATACACACAATAACCTTAGAAAATACATAAAATTAGACTTACCATTACAAGAGAACAGCAGTGAGGAACCACTAACTTGAAGAGTTGCTGGCATGTAAAAATTACAAAAACAGACTAAAAGATAAAGCAAGCAGTAAAAAATATAGGGGTGGAATAATAAATAAAGGGGTGGAATAATAAAAAAATGTTCAGACTATATAAACAAATGAAGCAAACAAATGGAGGGATTGAATATATTTTTCAAAAAATGCATGAAATGCTTAAAAATGGTAAATACATGTAAAAATATTTTTATAAATGTGTTACCAAGGTATATAAATATATATAAAAATAATACCGAGAAATAAATATAAAAATTATGTATTCACAGTATTTAATATATGAAAAATGTAAAGAGCAAAAATGTACCATCATTTAAAAAAAAATTATGTTAAACAAATGTAACTAAACTAAAACTAAACTAAATATATGTAATAGTGTATGAAAATCCAAACAAAAAAAATATGCTTTTAAATATACATGTTATTTATACACACTTTAATAATATGTGTTAAAAAATAAACATACATTGTTGTTTTGTGTAGGCACCATAAAAACTTGCACAGAACTTAATTATCTGCCAAAAATATCATTTACTCAAATCATCAATGTTGCCACTTACAGTGTAAAGAAGAAAGTGCCATATACATTTAGGCCCCAATACAATATCCTTTTAAACCATCTCTTCCTGTCAAAGCTAGTGCTCATGAATAGCCAACCAAACACATTTATCATTTGTCCCATTGGCCTCTCTCCACCCTCACTCATCCTCTGAAAAGAAAATCAAATAGTAAGAAACAAGAAAGAGCCAAGGAAATAAAAACTAATTAAAAATAACCCTGGGCAAAGCACTACGCTACGCTTGCGTAGTTTGCGAAGTTTGCGCTACTTCGCACAACGCGAATTGCACGTAGCACAGTGCAAACACGCGTAGCGTAGTGCAGCGGTCATTTTGCTTGCTCGCGGTCCTCAACGTCAAGTTGGCGACCGCGAGCAAGCAAAATGACATCCCGGCGAGACTTTTTCCTCGTTCGCGATCAGCAACATCAAGTTGCCGAACGCGAGCGTGGAAAATAAACCTCCCGGCGAGATTCTCAACGCGGGGAGGTCAGGTTTCTCATTGCGAGTGGTCGCGTATGCTCGCGACCGCTCGCGATGAGAAACTACCAGTCCGCGTTGAGAAAGCTGCCGCTCGAGTAAAAATCTACTCGAGCGGCAGTAAAAGACAGCTCGCACTGTGCAAGATGCCATTTTCAATGATTGCACAGTGCGGACAAGCATCCGGCACTGTGCAATCATTGCGAACAGTGCACTACGCAGTTCGCGTAGTGCTACGCGTAGCTCGCGTAGTGCGAACTGCACTTTGCGTAGCTTCGCGTAGCGCTACTTCGCGAACTACGCCCAGGCTTAATTAAAAACCTAGAATATCACCAATTAGCAAGTCTGAGTATGCCCTCATCTTTCTTATGCTCTTTAAAGTAATTGCTTAACCATTCTCTGAAGCCTCTGAAACTCCTTTCTCAATTAAGTTTCTGTTCTTTTTTCCTGGGTCAGGTTTCCCCTTTTGAGTTGAATCAATATGCCCCTATCTGAAACTGTCTTTTTCTTTTCTCAACGAGAACAGAAGAGAACCCCACTGCTCCCTGACAAATGCCAGTGCTCAACATAATAGGTGATTTTGAGTCTGCAATACTTCCCTTGTTGCACGGGACCTGAGCCATGCAACTGGCTAAGTCACAGCCATCTGGAGTTATGGCAGGGCAAAGACCCCCAAAGGTGGATAGCTGGGAAGAACATGTCCTGCTTGGTGTCAGCCTCCTCAGCGTATTCTAGACTGTTTCTTCTGCTCTGTAGGCTTCTTTCTCTCTCTCTGTGAACTAGTCACGTTGAGCATGGATCCTGGTTTCCTTTGCTTCTTTTAGTGTACGAGTGACTCTTGTCTTCATGCTCCAGGAATCTATCCAATATTGGCGTTCCACTCGCCTGTGCCACGATTTGTGGCTTCCATGGCCAGGTCCTCCTGTTGAGAGAGCAATGCAGTCTGTCATCTCAATTTTTGTTCTGCTTCTCCCTCCCATCTTTTCTTGATATTCCAAATCCCTATTCTAAGTCTTTTTTCCCCCTCTATCTATTTTGAGATTAATTGTTTCTCCTTTTCTCACCTCTCAGTGTTTCTTGCAGGTGCTGTGTTTCACCAGAGGACAGTGTGTAGTGGTAACCCTTTCCAAGGTAAGTCTACACCGTTCCTGCCAAATATTGTCATTTGTTGCATCCCGCCCAGGGCCCGCAGCCGAGGCCACGTTGGGAAGCATGGCGTGTGCTTCCATGGGGGCAAAACAGACAGCTGAGGAGCCTGCTGAAACACCGAAGGGCTGCAGCAGTCCTTCAGCGCGCTTATCTAAAGGCGGGCGGCCAGAACGCCAGTGTGTCCTGGGGCATCATTCTTCTTCTGGGGGCATAGCAAGAGACAGACTCAGTGCCTTCATTGTGAGGATTTCTGGGATAGGTTATACTGCCCAATCCAAGATGGTGGTTCCTACATTGAATTCTATGGAACCATCCCAATACAACATGGTGGTCTAATTATCTGTGAGGTACTTCCTGTTTTTTACCTATCTATCTAAGGAGGGATTTTTTGCTCAATCCTTGCATCACAATGCTTCCAAGTTTCCTGTGGTGTGTTCCAGCACTCCAGTCCTTCCTTGGGGCTCCTCTGGGATTGCCTGTCTACCTTCCAGTTTTCCTCTAATTTTTTCTGCTGTCTCCGGTTGGTCTGCATCTTCTCGATCCCTGCCCTAACTCCTGATCTTTAGTCTTCTAGCACCTTGAAGTCCTCTTGGAGGTTTTTGCCCTCTGGCATTTTCCTACCTGCTGGGGACTATTCCTGGAGGCACTTTCTGCATAGGCATTACTGTGTTGCCAGCAAAGTGGCTACTGGAAGGGGTCGTCCGTACCTGTGGCAATCAAGAACTGTGAAGCCCTGGGCATCTGGTCCAACCCACAGCCAAAGAGTGTCCATCAGCCATCACTTTTGTGACAGTTTATGATTCCCCAAGCACAGTCCAAGTCTGAAAAACATTGAACCAGACCCAGCTCTGCTTCAAGGAGTACATATGGGCCAGGCCCAGGCCCTTGTTCAGACCGTTCAACAGCAGACACAAGAATTACAACAATGGAGAGATGAAATTTTGGCTTCACGTCAAGGCTTAACATTTAGAGTTGCCGATGTTCAAAAGGTATTGTCAACCACCCAACGGTTCTCTGGGGATCCAAATACATTTAAGGAATTTATTGACTCTTTGAGTGTATATTTTGCCTTTCTCCCTGCTGAGTTTTCACAAGATCGGCTAAGGTGGGATACTAAATCTGTGCCTTATCTGGACCAACATTAGCATGGACTACCCCTTTAATGGCTACAGAAGCCCCCAGTCTCAGTAATTATGCAACATTCTTGACTTCTTTTAAATTAATTTGTGAAATACCAGATTTGGAATATTTCACAGAAGAAGCTATCTGTGAAATTCAGCAGAGAAATCAAAATGTCTGGCCTTAGTAATCCGCTTCTGTCTGCTGGCAGCTGAGACGTCCAGGGTAGAACGAATCCCGATAACTCTTTTTCATAGAAGTCTCAAAGAAGAAATTAAAGATGAGCTTGTCCATTCAGCCCGATCAAAATCTTTTGCCACCTTAATAGGGACCCTCTTTCTGAGACTGAAAAAGAAGCTCAGCGAACAACAGGCCCATTTATGTATTGTGTGTCCTCAAAGGCCTTTGGGAAATGCCAGGTCCTGTTCTTTGTAGAAGGAAGGACGGTAACATCTCAAGTCCCTTTCATTGGAGTATCAGGTGATCGTCAGGTTCCGCCTTTTCTTTTACCAGTATTTTTGGATTATCAACATGCCAAGGATTACAAAAGAATTGCCAGAACAAGTTCAGACTTTTGGATGGTACACCCTTAAATTCGAGGCCAGTCAAAGAAATTATCATACTGATCAGAATGAGGTTTGGGTAACATCAGAATGTAGTGTAGCTCCTATTTCCATAATAGGCTCTGCGCATTGGAATAATATATCCTATAGGTTTGACATAGGACTAAGGTCAGTATGTCCCTATCGAGTATATTAAACTTAATTACTTGTGCCAGCTAGCTCAGAGGCCACTAGAAACTCCTTGACAACAAGAAGGGAGTAGTTTCTGGCAGCCGCAAAACATGACCACTGTGTTTCCCTTTAGTATCAGAACGTGTCCCAGAGTCGTGGAAACAATAGATAACTATTTCACTCAGCTCAGTCGTGCATGCTTAGTTTTCTCCAAGTTACACAGAAAGAAATAGACGGGCGTTTCAATAAAGGATTTATTGAACAGTCTTGTTTCTGGTGTAAGTAAAATGTGCTGTTACGATCACAAGACAGTATGCGAGATAAATAATGTACAGTGTGAGCAGTAAAAATAAATAATACTGCGAGAGCATTATCTTTTAGTACATATGCTGTTACATAAATAACACAGACTAAAAATGCGAGTACTCATACGATGCGTTTCTAATCTAGTTCTACCCCAATGTACCTAACCTAACCTAGGTGTAGGACGAGGTATGAAGTAGGTGAAGTATTCCTTACTATGGTATACTAAGAGTATGTTAACCCCAGTATGCCTAGTATGCCAAGAGTCCCTCTAGGTTCTAGTCTGCTCCATACCTGAAGAATGAGAGAGGTTGGAATCTCTTTGCCAGACTGGAACTCCAACACCCCGCAAGGGAAGTTAGATCACTGGAAGCTGGACTCTCTGCATGCAGGGATGACAGCATCTTCTCAGTGCGTCAGGCCGGGAAATGGGCTCCTCTGAAGTCGAGGTCTCCTCTGATTTACAGGGGCTAGGGAAGGTATATTTATACCTGAGAGTACCTAGGAATGTTTAGTATTGACGTGAGTCGGACAGCGAAAGACGTCATGAATGAACCCCTAAGGAATAATGGTTCATGCATAATATATGAGTCCTTGAAGAAATCAATAGTCCTGGACTAGGGAAACTCCCGCAGCCTAAGGGTCTGTTCTTCAAGAACTCGTTGTGACGTTAGGGTGGACGGATGTCAGAGACCATGCCTGTATTTGGAGTGCACGGTTAATGCCTAAATAAGGGCTGGGATTTTATGCCTATATAAGGGCAGGGCGAATTGTGCCTATATAAGGACATGATACTGGAAAGCCCGTTTATGGACACCCTAAGAGGAATACAACACCCACTCCACTTTCGTGTGTACGATAATTCTAAAATGCTAAACATTTAAAATGCTAAACATTAAAATGGAGTACCGCATATTTCTAAAATATTTCATAAAACCATTTAAAAAAGGCATTTAAAAACCTATTAGAATGCAAAAGGTACTGTACATTTGAAGCATTGCTTTTCATTTCAGGCATATATTTAAAATAAAATGCAATATGAATGAAAGAAGCAGTAATATTTACATGTGACAAAAAAATGATCGATAAGTTTCTTAAAAATCAAAGACATTTCATGTCATGAAAATTAATGAACTGTTTTAGACACACAAGATGACTAAGTGTCCGTGGAAGTACCTTGAAGTCTGTATTATAAGGCTAGTTCTACTTTAAGCAGATTGTAGTGCCATTTTCCTTCGAAAAATGGAAAAAAGTTCAATTTTGGTAGAGTTCCAAGTTTTTGAAAAAATGAAGGCCAAATTGTTACTGCATCTCTGGAACACTGTATGCTGAATCAGAGTCAGTTTACGGGTCTGGTGTAAACATGAGATCATCTATTTCTATAGACAAAACATCATCCACTGTAGTTGGTGTCAGTTGGAACACCTCGTGTAGCAGATTAATTGCACAGAGATGTGAAGCTTCGCTTCCAGCATAGGGTGCCGCAGCAAAGTTCGCGTCCGTTGTTACCTGTGTGCCTGTAGATCTTTCTCGTACCTCAGCAGCAGCCGGAAGCGTCTGTGAGATCTCAATGAATGCTGACATCAGGATAGGAAGCCTCTGGGGACAACACAGAGCATGGGCCGTTATCGGGTCCAGCAGAGTATCGACATCCGTTGGCGTAGCTGATGGAAATGTTAGACAGGTGTCCAACACGCATTCTTCACCGCATAGCAGGCATCGTAGAACAGGTAAGATGCAATCTTGCCAGATTGGTCTGAATGACAGGAACCAAGTTGTATTAAGGTCCCGTAGACGAGTCATGCCCAATAGCTGTACTATTCGCTCACGGCCCTTTCGTTCAAGGAGAGCTTTCTCCATTTCGCTCGGAGTGATGTCTGCGAATAGGCTGGCCATAGCGCAATAGCAGGAAGAGAAATAGAATTCCGGCAACAAGTGCTAGAATTAATGGTATGCCACCAAACACCGAATGTGCAAAGTTCGGGATGATTCCGAGTATTGCCTGGAAAGGTGCTAACAGACCGGAGCAGATGCTCTTAAATACATGTATAATGCCAGTTGTATCAGACATGTTGAAGATACGTGATATCATTTCTACGAAATGTATAGGGTAGTTTGTACGTATTAAAGTCTGTATCTCAGCCGAAGTCCTTGCAACTTGTAGATCATAGGTTTCTTTGGCCGAGGTCAAAGGCACTGTTTGCTGTAAAAGCATGGCTTTCATTCTGCTCAAAGTATCAAATCTTATAAAAGAGACGTTCAGCGAAGGCCATAGAGGCGACTCCCTGACTGTGTCTATTGGGGCAAACAATACTTGCATACAGCAAGTGACCCTGGAGTTGACCGTTACTAGATATGGGATGCCTGGCAACATGCCGCAGCAACTCTGATCATTCAACATGAGGTAACTCCCATTAGAAAGTTGTCCAAACGTTGGATTAATCACAGCAGCTGGTGTACCCTGCTGATGGCAAGACAAATTTGCCACAGAACCATTACAAGCCCTGTGTAAAGAAATGTCCTGACATATAAGCGAACCGCTTAGTACAAGTTTACAGTTTGTACCGTTCAAAAACACTTCACGATCCCCACTCCAACATCTATATGTATACGGTAAATCCCAAGATGTCTTAATGTATTCCTTACCCAACCTTTCATATTTGCCTGCTTGCATTTGTCTGAGGCAATACTGAAACTGAAAAGTACTCACAGGTAATGTTATTTTGCCATGAATAAGCCATTCTGTAGCTGGTTTTTCTGCCACTGTGAATGGTAACTTTTCCAGTTTTTCAATGCTCAGCACTGTATACCTTGCTCCTCTTTGTGCCAATTCGATCTGTTTATCAGTTAGATTGTATTCTGCAAACAGAGCTGATGTGTTGATGAAACGCCAAGGCACATAGCCCGCTTGCAAAGATTGCAGCGTCCAGCTTAATAACATAATAGAACGTAACTGAGACGGGCCTTGCTGTAACATCGCCAAATCTTGTTCTAGTATGTCGATAGCAGAGGATACAATGCCATCCAATGAATATATTCTGGAGGACAAAGTTGTTAACCCATTGTCGACCACAGAGAGTGTTTTCTCTAAATTAATACGATCAAGTTCACGTATTCGTTCTGCAGCCTCCATCTGTGACACTTTCCATGCTTCATTATAAGCAGCATAAATGCCGGCATATATGAATCGTTTTTGACGCGGTTTTCTTGGTCCAAGCAAGAATTCCCTAAGGTCTGTGTCCTTTTTAAGTAAGGTTAAGTGTTGTTTCACATCCTGTAGTGTAGACTTATGCAGCCAATCGAGGCATAATTTTCCTACACTGTATGTTGTTACTACCCCCGGATGTTGTCTTTGGACGTATCTTGGGTCTGGCCTATTAATAGTAAAGCCCTGAGTTTTATTCAGGAATCTTTCCTGACAGTTATTCGTGTCTGTGGGCCAGATCAACCATTTTTTCCAATCAGGATTAGATCTGTTGAGTTGTAGTATATTGTCAACTGTCACCACTGCCTGTGTATCGTTATCTCTGGCAGGTGTTGGTACAGAAGGTGTGTTCATCTCTTTGATCTTGGCTAATCCAAGACAAGACGTTTGTTGGATGGTTTCATTCAAAAACATTATTTGTTCAGGGATGATGCAGGCTCTAAATAAAGCTTCTATCTCCTGCACTTGCCATTCTTTAGTACCCCAGACTGTTTTGGTGTCTATTGTGTCTTTCCAAAAGTCGAAACCCTGTCTAGACAGTTGGGCATTAAATAACGCAGAGTAAATCTGTTTTGTATTTGTTAACATAATTTTCAGCCCTGTCTTGTTTACATTTTTATAGTAAAACATTTCTGGTTCAGATGTATTGTATCCTGAAAAATATGGAAACTTACTAGCAAATGTTTTTGAACTACCTTTAGGTGGTGTAGGACAATGTTCCCATTGGTTAAACATAAACACATTTCTTGGATATGCAGATTTATGCAAATAATGATGACCATAGTGGTTATAACAATACATTTGTTCATAGTCTGATGAACCCTCTAAATATTCATGTTTAGAAAATGCAGCAGATTTTTCTAGGTCAAACATTATATCATTGACAGTCTCAAAGTCCCAATCATCTGAATAGGTACTGGACGTAATTAGATCACTTAGTGAAATTTTAAACAAATGTGGAATGTTCAATTGTTCCGTCGGGCCGAAGACGTCAAAATCTGTTTTGTCCCACACTATACCATCCTGTATAGGAACAGCTGTGATGTTCACTGATGACAAGTCTCTTGCTTCACGATGGGAAGATTTATGAGGTTTCAAAAGTACGTTCACGTCTTTTCCTTCAGTGTTCACATGGATGTATCTGCCACTTATAAGCACGCTCACAGTTGTAACCAAAGCTAGCCAGAGCAGGAAAACAAAAAGTCGAGATATAATCCATAGTTCAATCCATGGAGAAACCAAATAAGTCTTTTTCAGAAAGTGAAGAAAGTCTTGTACTTGCTGCTTGAATTTGAATGATGCTGGCGTCGTTTCAGGTTCACTCGGATCTTCTGAGAACGTATCAAAGTTAATGAAATAGCCAGAAGCAGTTCTGTCAATTGTTGGAATTGCATCAGGATTTGTAGAAATCACTGGAACCAGTTCATCACTTGCCACGTTGGTGTAGACAGGTGTATTTGGACGAACTGTTACTTGGTGTTCAAGAGGGACGAGTTCCATAGCGTTGTTGCATAGTCCTCCATCAGTTACAGCTGAATTCTCGATTGTTATCAGTCTTTCAGTCTGAACCTCTTGGATAGTAGCGAGAGGAGTGTGTCTGCTACTAGGTCGGAGTCCACGAGGCCTACTATTTAGTATTGGCCACATACTGTGGTTTGATGAGGTCGATGGACACAAATCTTTTCTCCTTTCTTCCAGCAAGGGGCGGCAGAAGTACTGTTCTTGTTCCTTGAACTGCTAGGACAGGTACTGGTTGTCTGTAAGAAGGTCCAAATTCCTTCTTGTCCGCAATCTTTTCTCTGACTAGATCCCCAACTTTTGGAATCCAGACAGGCCTTGCTGGGACAGCCGGTTGATCCCCAGTGGTGGTTGGCTGTAGGAATACGTTGCTTTGTTGCGATCTTAACTTGTTTAAGTCCTGTAAAACAGCCAAACGATCTTTGATATCAAAGGGTTTATTTTCCACCACTGTGCCTACGTGTTCAAGGTCTGGTACCCACATTCTTGTCCCAAATAGGACCTCATATGGAGTGACCCCCCCTAGAGAACTTCTTGGCAGGTTGTTCAATGAGCGTTGTACCCCACTAAGGTGTTTGACCCACCCATCACCCGAACCTAATACCCTAGCTGTTATAGACTGCTTTATGTCCCGGTTTTTCCTTTCCACAACAGAATTTCCCTCAGGATGGAATGGAGAGGAGTACCGCAATGCAACGCCCAGACTGGCCATGGCTTCTTTGTAAGCCCTAGAGCTAAACGCAGGACCCTGGTCAGAATGTAGCGTGCCTATTGCGTATATGCCGATAAAGACTCGCAAATATTTTATAACAGTTCGAGCGTCAGCTGAGCGCTGAGGCCATAACCATAGGAACCTAAATTTAGTATTTGTGGGAATGCCTTTGTCCAGTAGGACGCAGGCGCGTAGATAGTCAAATGCTGTCTAACAATGGTGTCTGTACTGGGTTGCCGCATTCGCAGCATGGTGTCTGGTGGCTCTCCCGCTGTAATTTACAGTCTAAGCAGTTGTTGATGAATATGTGAATTTCTGAATTCATTCCGGCCACCAGTACATCTCTTTTAACGTCAAAATTGTTTTAGAGATCCCTTGATGTGACAGACCCTCCCCCAAATGTGTTTCATAAATCAAGGCTGCTCTACGTTCCATGTTTGGAATTACCCTATCCCCCACTCCAGGGATTCGAGCAAAAGGCACGTTGTTCGCATCAATTACATAAGAGTACTTGAGTGGAAACTTTTTTGGTAACGCTGCACTGCTGCCTTTGCTTGAAGCATTGACAGCCAACATTATCTCACCGTCTATTTTTGTTTTTGAACGAGTGATCACAGCTACGGAAGCCGTCTGAACAGCCCCCTTTGCGGCTTCATCAGCCAATGAATTCCCTGCAACGTGAACGCCATCACGTTGATGACTCAGTGTGTGGATCACGTGAGCCTTTGGTAGTTCGTTTTTCAACTGAACTACTTGTTCCCAAAGCATTTTGTGCTTTATTGTGCCACCTTTCGCATCTTTGAAACCCATTTTCAAGCCAGTTTTCTATATAGTCATTATACGACTGAACACAGTAAAAGGAATCGCACACTATTAGTGTGGGGAATTCTCGATCTGTAGTTTCAAGTGCCAGTTTGAATGCTTGTAGTTCAGCTCGCTGAGCTGTACAATCTCCTAGAGATTGTGTTTTAGTGACCATAGATCTGAAGATGCCATTTCGTATGCGACCTTTAACGATTGCACACGCTGCAGTGTAAGCTTGCTTACTCCCTGTTGCGGGTTGTGCGGATCCGTCAGTGTAAATTATGAATTCGTACTGATCGAGAGGCAGAATTTCAGTAGGCAGAGGACATTCATGTTCATATTGCAGGAATGCTTGTGTTTTTAAATCTGGATCAAAAACATATTCAACATCTGTTGCAGCAAGAGAATTAACCCATTGTATCCATCTTGGATGTAATGCTTTAGCATTTGGAATGCTAGCTTTTGTGACAGCTTCTAAAGCTGGTACCGGGGTTACGACAATAATGCGTTTCCCTTGGGCTAAGGCTCTTTCTTTTGCTACAGCGGTTTGAACTGCTGTCAGAATTTTTCAGTTGAACTGAAGCGCATTTCCGCTTGTGTGTACAAATGGGATTTGTATGCTATTGGTATTTTCTCACCCTCATTGAAGGTTAAGTAGGTGAATCCACATTGACCCGAAATTATTCGGATCACCAAATTGCGTTGACTTACACGTGTTTGTATGTGATTTGTTGCTAACATGTTAGCCTGGAGTGAACGCAAGATTTCTGTGTGTTCCTGTGTCCAGTTTCTGATCGAAAAATCAGGTTTGATTAATGCGTAGAGAGGTTTAACCCTTTCTGCGTAATTTAAAATGTATGTTCTTCCAAAATTTAGGAAACCCAGGATTGATTGTAAGTTTTTTTGCGTTTTTGGAGGTTGGAGCAGCGCACATTTCTCTAGAGAGTTAGCTGCCAAGCTCTTGCCTTCACTTGAAAGCTCATATCCCAAAAATAGGACATTGAGATGGGCAATTCGGGACTTTTAAAGTTGAACTTGTAGCCCTCAGAGGCGAATCCCAGTATAATGGTGCTCACCCTGTTCAAGTGTTTGTCCAGGTCATCGTCTGTCAGATAGATGTCATCGACATAGGACAATGCCTCATTGTCATAAATTTGTAGTAACTCCGTTACCCTCGCTGAGAATAAACCTGGGCTGTTCTTGAACCCTTGTGGGAGTCGACAAAAGTGACGCTGGGTCCCCATTATGGAGAATGCTGTTAAGTACCTGCTTTCAGGTGCTATGTTTTGACAAAAGAAACCATTTGAGATGTCTAATGTTGTTTTATATTTTTTACGCACAATGTTATTCATTAATGCTGTGCTATGTGCATTTTGCACTGCAAAAGTTTTAGAACAAGTGTTTAAGTGTCTGTAGTCCAAAACTAGACGATATGTATTGTCTGGTTTGGAGACAGGAAACAAAGGATTGTTCATTGAGGAGGTGCATGTTTCAATCACCCCTTGATATTCAAGTTGATCTAAGATCTACCTGACCTGTTTTTTAGCTTCTTGCTTTATTGAGTACTGCCGTTGTGCAGTTGGTTCATGTTTCAGATGTATTTTATGGTGAGGTGAGTCCTCATCCCATCCTACATGATTTTTATATAATGCTGGGGCCTGGGCTACTGCCCATTTCCTGGCATATGTAAATCTTAGATGAATTGGAATATGGTTGGAGAAGGCAGGCATAATAATGTCCTCGCCATGTGGGAACTCCCTGACAAATTGTGGTGGCCAGTCTTTTTCTGCTAGAAGTATGTCATAGCCCTTTGATAGTCTTTCCCAAAAAAGTGCTTTCACCTGTCTAGGTTTGACTCCCTCCATCCGGAGTGTTATTTCATATAACTTTTGTGGAGTACTAACCCTGGTGTCTACAGTCTCAACTGTGATGTACTCATTCAAGTCCACTATCTCCAGAAGTTCCTTCAGGTTCTGGCGAACTATTGTGACTTCTGCTGCACTGTCCAGCATTGTCTGAGCCCATTCTCCGTTCTTGAGTTGTGTTCTCAGTATTCTCGGCATGTCTAATCTTTAGACCTGCTACTTTCTTTTGGAGAATTGAGGTTTTACTTTGGTTTTTGGAGCGTGTTTGTCGTCTTTCGATTTCACGCGTTCTTCTCTATGTTCTGATCGTCCTCTTCTTTCCGAAGTCTGTGATGAGATCTGAAAGGGACGAGAGGAACGTGTATCAGTATCTTGATACCTGTCAGGTTTTCTCAAATTATCCCTATTCCTGAGGTTATACCTCCTTTCAGAGGGCTCCTTTTGAGGAGACCTACCTCGGGATTGAGAACGTTTCTCGTTTGATTTTTGTTTAGTAGACTCCCACTTCTTTTAAGAAGATGTAGGAGTTTGTTTAATTGAGTCCTTCTCAGGACTTTCAGATAGCTTCGGCTTCACTGGTCTTCCACCCAAACTATCTCTGCCTAATTCTGCATAAGATTGTTCTATAATTCTGGGTAGCTCTGTCTGATGTTCTGTAACATCAAATTCCCTTAATTTTTGGCAGATCGCCACTGCTGCTGCCTCCCCTTTAATATTAGATAATATTATTGTTGAGACCTGGTCGAAATTTTTCAGTAATTTCAACCCTAAATTTAGAGCAGGCTCTGCCCCGTATTCGTTTTGAATTTGTTTCAGGACATCAGGTATTACCGCAATTGACGGAATGCCATGTGTTTTGGTATAGATGGCAGCAAAGACTGAGCCCCAAGTGGTGCAGTCTTCCAGTTGTGGTGTGATCCCCATTGGTAAACTGATTGTCAGTATTGTGTGTTTCTCATACGGGCTAGTATTTGGAAATACTGCTTCGATTTGAGTAATTTTTTGAGCTATCCAGAAAGGAATTTGCTCATGTTTTGTGGGCATTTTACCCATGACTGCGTATAGAGTCTGTGGTGTAATTTTTAGTGTATTCCCCTGATGAGGGGTTTGATTTGGAAGGGTTAATGGTGGTTGGACTGTGAAAGTCCGCATGACATATTGGACCAATTGTCTGTAGATTTTTATTAACTCTGTGAGTTGAGTAAGTAAATCCTCGTCTGACATCTCTTCAATGTCAGGATGAGGTGTGTAGCCGGCTAGAATCGGCCATGTTGCTCCTGGTCTACCTAGTGGACCGAGCCTAGTAATGTATTTGTGATGTTTTAGGGCGCCTTTAAACCAGAGCTGATGCTCCTGGTATGTTAATGGAATTTCTATATCCTCGAAAGGAATGTATTCCTCTGGTGGTTCATCTTCTTTGTAGAAGTGAAACATGTGTGTTACTGAATTGGATTCAGGAAATATTACCCATGAATAGAATACCTCTGTCTGAAAAGATTCATGTGCCTCTATCACGAAAACTGCTCTACCGCCTCTTGGTGGTAAGCCATGTTTTATGAGTTTTAGAGTAATGGCTCTTCTTAAGTTTGGAGCGATGTTTATGACACCCTCCTCGGTTTCATTTAAACCGGTATTGTTAAAAACTACTGCTTGGGCTGGATCAGCCGCAGCTCCACCGTTTCCGGCGTCAGTGTCGGAGCCAGCCATTTTGTTTTTTGAAAAATGTAGAACAAGTTTCAAGGAAACAAAGATAAGGTGCACAATATTTTGGAACACTGTATCCTTCAAAGTTGAGCAAACCAAACAGCTAATATATAGGGTACTGCCCTATGTAGCCGTGGTGGATACTTAACCCTGCCCACTCCAGACGTCTTTTGGAGTATATGGGTAGGGGTCTTGAGAGAAAAAGCACAGCTGAGTTACTCAGTATCTAACGTTGAATTACTGCCTTACCAAACCGTTGGGCGCCATGTAGTGTAGCTCCTATTTCCCTAATAGGCTCTGCGCATTGTAATAATATATCCTATAGGTTTGACATAGGACTAAGGTCAGTATGTCCCTATCGAGTATATTAAACTTAATTACTTGTGCCAGCTAGCTCAGAGGCCACTAGAAACTCCTTGACAACAAGAAGGGAGTAGTTTCTGGCAGCCGCAAAACATGACCACTGTGTTTCCCTTTAGAATCAGAACGTGTCCCAGAGTCGTGGAAACAATAGATAACTATTTCACTCAGCTCAGTCGTGCATGCTTAGTTTTCTCCAAGTTACACAGAAAGAAATAGACGGGCGTTTCAATAAAGGATTTATTGAACAGTCTTGTTTCTGGTGTAAGTAAAATGTGCTGTTACGATCACAAGACAGTATGCGAGATAAATAATGTACAGTGTGAGCAGTAAAAATAAATAATACTGCGAGAGCATTATCTTTTAGTACATATGCTGTTACATAAATAACACAGACTAAAAATGCGAGTACTCATACGATGCGTTTCTAATCTAGTTCTACCCCAATGTACCTAACCTAACCTAGGTGTAGGACGAGGTATGAAGTAGGTGAAGTATTCCTTACTATGGTATACTAAGGGTATGTTAACCCCAGTATGCCTAGTATGCCAAGAGTCCCTCTAGGTTCTAGTCTGCTCCATACCTGAAGAATGAGAGAGGTTGGAATCTCTTTGCCAGACTGGAACTCCAACACCCCGCAAGGGAAGTTAGATCACTGGAAGCTGGACTCTCTGCAAGCCGGGATGACAGCATCTTCTCAGTGCGTCAGGCCGGGAAATGGGCTCCTCTGAAGGCGAGGTCTCCTCTGATTTACAGGGGCTAGGGAAGGTATATTTATACCTGAGAGTACCTAGGAATGTTTAGTATTGACGTGAGTCGGACAGCGAAAGACGTCATGAATGAACCCCTAAGGAATAATGGTTCATGCATAATATATGAGTCCTTGAAGAAATCAATAGTCCTGGACTAGGGAAACTCCCGCAGCCTAAGGGTCTGTTCTTCAAGAACTCGTTGTGACGTTAGGGTGGACGGATGTCAGAGACCATGCCTGTATTTGGAGTGCACGGTTAATGCCTAAATAAGGGCTGGGATTTTATGCCTATATAAGGGCAGGGCGAATTGTGCCTATATAAGGACATGATACTGGAAAGCCCGTTTATGGACACCCTAAGAGGAATACAACACCCACTCCACTTTCGTGTGTACGATAATTCTAAAATGCTAAACATTTAAAATGCTAAACATTAAAATGGAGTACCGCATATTTCTAAAATATTTCATAAAACCATTTAAAAAGGCATTTAAAAAACCTATTAGAATGCAAAAGGTACTGTACATTTGAAGCATTGCTTTTCATTTCAGGCATATATTTAAAATAAAATGCAATATGAATGAAAGAAGCAGTAATATTTACATGTGACAAAAAAATGATCGATAAGTTTCTTAAAAATCAAAGACATTTCATGTCATGAAAATTAATGAACTGTTTTAGACACACAAGATGACTAAGTGTCCGTGGAAGTACCTTGAAGTCTGTATTATAAGGCTAGTTCTACTTTAAGCAGATTGTAGTCCCATTTTCATTCGAAAAATGGGAAAAAGTTCAATTTTGGTAGAGTTCCAAATTGTTTGAAAAAATGAAGGCCAAATTGTTACTGCATCTCTGGAACACTGTATGCTGAATCAGAGTCAGTTTACGGGTCTGGTGTAAACATGAGATCATCTATTTCTATAGACAAAACATCATCCACTGTAGTTGGTGTCAGTTGGAACACCTCGTGTAGCAGATTAATTGCACAGAGATGTGAAGCTTCGCTTCCAGCATAGGGTGCCGCAGCAAAGTTCGCGTCCGTTGTTACCTGTGTGCCTGTAGATCTTTCTCGTACCTCAGCAGCAGCCGGAAGCGTCTGTGAGATCTCAATGAATGCTGACATCAGGATAGGAAGCCTCTGGGGACAACACAGAGCATGGGCCGTTATCGGGTCCAGCAGAGTATCGACATCCGTTGGCGTAGCTGATGGAAATGTTAGACAGGTGTCCAACACGCATTCTTCACCGCATAGCAGGCATCGTAGAACAGGTAAGATGCAATCTTGCCAGATTGGTCTGAATGACAGGAACCAAGTTGTATTAAGGTCCCGTAGACGAGTCATGCCCAATAGCTGTACTATTCGCTCACGGCACTTTCGTTCAAGGAGAGCTTTCTCCATTTCGCTCGGAGTGATGTCTGCGAATAGGCTGGCCATAGCGCAATAGCAGGAAGAGAAATAGAATTCCGGCAACAAGTGCTAGAATTAATGGTATGCCACCAAACACCGAATGTGCAAAGTTCGGGATGATTCCGAGTATTGCCTGGAAAGGTGCTAACAGACCGGAGCAGATGCTCTTAAATACATGTATAATGCCAGTTGTATCAGACATGTTGAAGATACGTGATATCATTTCTACGAAATGTATAGGGCAGTTTGTACGTATTAAAGTCTGTATCTCAGCCGAAGTCCTTGCAACTTGTAGATCATAGGTTTCTTTGGCCGAGGTCAAAGGCACTGTTTGCTGTAAAAGCATGGCTTTCATTCTGCTCAAAGTATCAAATCTTATAAAAGAGACGTTCAGCGAAGGCCATAGAGGCGACTCCCTGACTGTGTCTATTGGGGCAAACAATACTTGCATACAGCAAGTGACCCTGGAGTTGACCGTTACTAGATATGGGATGCCTGGCAACATGCCGCAGCAACTCTGATCATTCAACATGAGGTAACTCCCATTAGAAAGTTGACCAAACGTTGGATTAATCACATCAGCTGGTGTACCCTGCTGATGGCAAGACAAATTTGCCACAGAACCATTACAAGCCCCGTGTAAATAAATGTCCTGACATATAAGCGAACCGCTTAGTGCAAGTTTACAGTTTGTACCGTTCAAAAACACTTCACGATCCCCACTCCAACATCTATATGTATACGGTAAATCCCAAGATGTCTTAATGTATTCCTTACCCAACCTTTCATATTTGCCTGCTTGCATTTGTCTGAGGCAATACTGAAACTGAAAAGTACTCACAGGTAATGTTATTTTGCCATGAATACGCCATTCTGTAGCTGGTTTTTCTGCCACTGTGAATGGTAACTTTTCCAGTTTTTCAATGCTCAGCACTGTATACCTTGCTCCTCTTTGTGCCAATTCGATCTGTTTATCAGTTAGATTGTATTCTGCAAACAGAGCTGATGTGTTGATGAAACGCCAAGGCACATAGCCCGCTCGCAAAGATTGCAGCGTCCAGCTTAATAACATAATAGAACGTAACTGAGACGGGCCTTGCTGTAACATCGCCAAATCTTGTTCTAGTATGTCGATAGCAGAGGATACAATGCCATCCAATGAATATATTCTGGAGGACAAAGTTGTTAACCCATTGTCGACCACAGAGAGTGTTTTCTCTAAATTAATACGATCAAGTTCACGTATTCGTTCTGCAGCCTCCATCTGTGACACTTTCCATGCTTCATTATAAGCAGCATAAATGCCGGCATATATGAATCGTTTTTGACGCGGTTTTCTTGGTCCAAGCAAGAATTCCCTAAGGTCTGTGTCCTTTTTAAGTAAGGTTAAGTGTTGTTTCACATCCTGTAGTGTAGACTTATGCAGCCAATCGAGGCATAATTTTCCTACACTGTATTTTGTTACTACCCCCGGATGTTGTCTTTGGACGTATCTTGGGTCTGGCCTATTAATAGTAAAGCCCTGAGTTTTATTCAGGAATCTTTCCTGACAGTTATTCGTGTCTGTGGGCCAGATCAACCATTTTTTCCAATCAGGATTAGATCTGTTGAGTTGTAGTATATTGTCAACTGTCACCACTGCCTGTGTATCGTTATCTCTGGCAGGTGTTGGTACAGAAGGTGTGTTCATCTCTTTGATCTTGGCTAATCCAAGACAAGACGTTTGTTGGATGGTTTCATTCAAAAACATTATTTGTTCAGGGATGATGCAGGCTCTAAATAAAGCTTCTATCTCCTGCACTTGCCATTCTTTAGTACCCCAGACTGTTTTGGTGTCTATTGTGTCTTTCCAAAAGTCGAAACCCTGTCTAGACAGTTGGGCGTTAAATAACGCAGAGTAAATCTGTTTTGTATTTGTTAACATAATTTTCATCCCTGTCTTGTTTACATTTTTATAGTAAAACATTTCTGGTTCAGATGTATTGTATCCTGAAAAATATGGAAACTTACTAGCAAATGTTTTTGAACTACCTTTAGGTGGTGTAGGACAATGTTCCCATTGGTTAAACATAAACACATTTCTTGGATATGCAGATTTATGCAAATAATGATGACCATAGTGGTTATAACAATACATTTGTTCATAGTCTGATGAACCCTCTAAATATTCATGTTTAGAAAATGCAGCAGATTTTTCTAGGTCAAACATTATATCATTGACAGTCTCAAAGTCCCAATCATCTGAATAGGTACTGGACGTAATTAGATCACTTAGTGAAATTTTAAACAAATGTGGAATGTTCAATTGTTCCGTCGGGCCGAAGACGTCAAAATCTGTTTTGTCCCACACTATACCATCCTGTATAGGAACAGCTGTGATGTTCACTGATGACAAGTCTCTTGCTTCACGATGGGAAGATTTATGAGGTTTCAAAAGTACGTTCACGTCTTTTCCTTCAGTGTTCACATGGATGTATCTGCCACTTATAAGCACGCTCACAGTTGTAACCAAAGCTAGCCAGAGCAGGAAAACAAAAAGTCGAGATATAATCCATAGTTCAATCCATGGAGAAACCAAATAAGTCTTTTTCAGAAAGTGAAGAAAGTCTTGTACTTGCTGCTTGAATTTGAATGATGCTGGCGTCGTTTCAGGTTCACTCGGATCTTCTGAGAACGTATCAAAGTTAATGAAATAGCCAGAAGCAGTTCTGTCAATTGTTGGAATTGCATCAGGATTTGTAGAAATCACTGGAACCAGTTCATCACTTGCCACGTTGGTGTAGACAGGTGTATTTGGACGAACTGTTACTTGGTGTTCAAGAGGGACGAGTTCCATAGCGTTGTTGCATAGTCCTCCATCAGTTACAGCTGAATTCTCGATTGTTATCAGTCTTTCAGTCTGAACCTCTTGGATAGTAGCGAGAGGAGTGTGTCTGCTACTAGGTCGGAGTCCACGAGGCCTACTATTTAGTATTGGCCACATACTGTGGTTTGATGAGGTCGATGGACACAAATCTTTTCTCCTTTCTTCCAGCAAGGGGCGGCAGAAGTACTGTTCTTGTTCCTTGAACTGCTAGGACAGGTACTGGTTGTCTGTAAGAAGGTCCAAATTCCTTCTTGTCCGCAATCTTTTCTCTGACTAGATCCCCAACTTTTGGAATCCAGACAGGCCTTGCTGGGACAGCCGGTTGATCCCCAGTGGTGGTTGGCTGTAGGAATACGTTGCTTTGTTGCGATCTTAACTTGTTTAAGTCCTGTAAAACAGCCAAACGATCTTTGATATCAAAGGGTTTATTTTCCACCACTGTGCCTACGTGTTCAAGGTCTGGTACCCACATTCTTGTCCCAAATAGGACCTCATATGGAGTGACCCCCTAGAGAACTTCTTGGCAGGTTGTTCAATGAGCGTTGTACCCCACTAAGGTGTTTGACCCACCCATCACCCGAACCTAATACCCTAGCTGTTATAGACTGCTTTATGTCCCGGTTTTTCCTTTCCACAACAGAATTTCCCTCAGGATGGAATGGAGAGGAGTACCGCAATGCAACGCCCAGACTGGCCATGGCTTCTTTGTAAGCCCTAGAGCTAAACGCAGGACCCTGGTCAGAATGTAGCGTGCCTATTGCGTATATGCCGATAAAGACTCGCAAATATTTTATAACAGTTCGAGCGTCAGCTGAGCGCTGAGGCCATAACCATAGGAACCTAAATTTAGTATTTGTGGGAATGCCTTTGTCCAGTAGGATGCAGGCGCGTAGATAGTCGAATGCTGTCTAACAATGGTGTCTGTACTGGGTTGCCGCATTCGCAGCATGGTGTCTGGTGGCTCTCCCGCTGTAATTTACAGTCTAAGCAGTTGTTGATGAATATGTGAATTTCTGAATTCATTCCGGCCACCAGTACATCTCTTTTAACGTCAAAATTGTTTTAGAGATCCCTTGATGTGACAGACCCTCCCCCAAATGTGTTTCATAAATCAAGGCTGCTCTACATTCCATGTTTGGAATTACCCTATCCCCCACTCCAGGGATTCGAGCAAAAGGCACGTTGTTCGCATCAATTACATAAGAGTACTTGAGTGGAAACTTTTTTGGTAACGCTGCACTGCTGCCTTTGCTTGAAGCATTGACAGCCAACATTATCTCACCGTCTATTTTTGTTTTTGAACGAGTGATCGCAGCTACGGAAGCCGTCTGAACAGCCCCCTTTGCGGCTTCATCAGCCAATGAATTCCCTGCAACGTGAACGCCATCACGTTGATGACTCAGTGTGTGGATCACGTGAGCCTTTGGTAGTTCGATTTTCAACTGAACTACTTGTTCCCAAAGCATTTTGTGCTTTATTGTGCCACCTTTCGCATCTTTGAAACCCATTTTCAAGCCAGTTTTCTATATAGTCATTATACGACTGAACACAGTAAAAGGAATCGCACACTATTAGTGTGGGGAATTCTCGATCTGTAGTTTCAAGTGCCAGTTTGAATGCTTGTAGTTCAGCTCGCTGAGCTGTACAATCTCCTAGAGATTGTGTTTTAGTGACCATAGATCTGAAGATGCCATTTCGTATGCGACCTTTAACGATTGCACACGCGGCACTGTAAGCTTGCTTACTCCCTGTTGCGGGTTGTGCGGATCCGTCAGTGTAAATTATGAATTCGTACTGATCGAGAGGCAGAATTTCAGTAGGCAGAGGACATTCATGTTCATATTGCAGGAATGCTTGTGTTTTTAAATCTGGATCAAAAACATATTCAACATCTGTTGCAGCAAGAGAATTAACCCATTGTATCCATCTTGGATGTAATGCTTTAGCATTTGGAATGCTAGCTTTTGTGACAGCTTCTAAAGCTGGTGCCAGGGTTACGACAATAATGCGTTTCCCTTGGGCTAAGGCTCTTTCTTTTGCAACAGCGGTTTGAACTGCGGTCAGAATTTTTTCAGTTGAACTGAAGCGCATTTCCGCTTGTGTGTACAAATGGGATTTGTATGCTATTGGTATTTTCTCACCCTCATTGAAGGTTAAGTAGGTGAATCCACATTGACCCGAAATTATTCGGATCACCAAATTGCGTTGACTTACACGTGTTTGTATGTGATTTGTTGCTAACATGTTAGCCTGGAGTGAACGCAAGATTTCTGTGTGTTCCTGTGTCCAGTTTCTGATCGAAAAATCAGGTTTGATTAATGCGTAGAGAGGTTTAACCCTTTCTGCGTAATTTAAAATGTATGTTCTTCCAAAATTTAGGAAACCCAGGATTGATTGTAAGTTTTTTTGCGTTTTTGGAGGTTGGAGCAGCGCACATTTCGTTAGCTGCCAAGCTCTTGCCTTCACTTGAAAGCTCATATCCCAAAAATAGGACATTGAGATGGGCAATTCGGGACTTTTTAAAGTTGAACTTGTAGCCCTCAAAGGCGAATCCCAGTATAATGGTGCTCACCCTGTTCAAGTGTTTGTCCAGGTCATCGTCTGTCAGATAGATGTCATCGAAATAGGACAATGCCTCATTGTCATAAATTTGTAGTAACTCCGTTACCCTCGCTGAGAATAAACCTGGGCTGTTCTTGAACCCTTGTGGGAGTCGACAAAAGTGACGCTGGGTCCCCATTATGGAGAATGCTGTTAAGTACCTGCTTTCAGGTGCTATGTTTTGACAAAAGAAACCATTTGAGATGTCTAATGTTGTTTTATATTTTTTACGCACAATGTTATTCATTAATGCTGTGCTATGTGCATTTTGCACTGCAAAAGTTTTAGAACAAGTGTTTAAGTGTCTGTAGTCCAAAACTAGACGATATGTATTGTCTGGTTTGGAGACAGGAAACAAAGGATTGTTCATTGAGGAGGTGCATGTTTCAATCACCCCTTGATATTCAAGTTGATCTAAGATCTCCCTGACCTGTTTTTTGGCTTCTTGCTTTATTGGGTACTGCCGTTGTGCAGTTGGTTCATGTTTCAGATGTATTTTATGGTGAGGTGAGTCCTCATCCCATCCTATATGATTTTTATATAATGCTGGGGCCTGGGCTACTGCCCATTTCCTGGCATATGTATATCTTAGATGAATTGGAATATGGTTGGAGAAGGCAGGCATAATAATGTCCTCGCCATGTGGGAACTCACTGACAAATTGTGGTGGCCAGTCTTTTTCTGCTAGAAGTATGTCATAGCCCTTTGATAGTCTTTCCCAAAAAAGTGCTTTCACCTGTCTAGGTTTGACTCCCTCCATCCGGAGTGTTATTTCATATAACTTTTGTGGAGTACTAACCCTGGTGTCTACAGTCTCAACTGTGATGTACTCATTCAAGTCCACTATCTCCAGAAGTTCCTTCAGGTTCTGGCGAACTATTGTGACTTCTGCTGCACTGTCCAGCATTGTCTGAGCCCATTCTCCGTTCTTGAGTTGTGTTCTCAGTATTCTCGGCATGTCTAATCTTTAGACCTGCTACTTTCTTTTTGGAGAATTGAGGTTTTACTTTGGTTTTTGGAGCGTGTTTGTCGTCTTTCGATTTCACGCGTTCTTCTCTATGTTCTGATCGTCCTCTTCTTTCCGAAGTCTGTGATGAGATCTGAAAGGGACGAGAGGAACGTGTATCAGTATCTTGATACCTGTCAGGTTTTCTCAAATTATCCCTATTCCTGAGGTTATACCTCCTTTCAGAGGGCTCCTTTTGAGGAGACCTACCTCGGGATTGAGAACGTTTCTCGTTTGATTTTTGTTTAGTAGACTCCCACTTCTTTTAAGAAGATGTAGGAGTTTGTTTAATTGAGTCCTTCTCAGGACTTTCAGATAGCTTCGGCTTCACTGGTCTTCCACCCAAACTATCTCTGCCTAATTCTGCATAAGATTGTTCTATAATTCTGGGTAGCTCTGTCTGATGTTCTGTAACATCAAATTCCCTTAATTTTTGGCAGATCGCCACTGCTGCTGCCTCCCTTTAATATTAGATAATATTATTGTTGAGACCTGGTCGAAATTTTTCAGTAATTTCAACCCTAAATTTAGAGCAGGCTCTGCCCCGTATTCGTTTTGAATTTGTTTCAGGACATCAGGTATTACCGCAATTGACGGAATGCCATGTGTTTTGGTATAGATGGCAGCAAAGACTGAGCCCCAAGTGGTGCAGTCTTCCAGTTGTGGTGTGATCCCCATTGGTAAACTGATTGTCAGTATTGTGTGTTTCTCATACGGGCTAGTATTTGGAAATACTGCTTCGATTTGAGTAATTTTTTGAGCTATCCAGAAAGGAATTTGCTCACGTTTTGTGGGCATTTTACCCATGACTGCGTATAGAGTCTGTGGTGTAATTTTTAGTGTATTCCCTGATGAGGGGTTTGATTTGGAAGGGTTAATGGTGGTTGGACTGTGAAAGTCCGCATGACATATTGGACCAATTGTCTGTAGATTTTTATTAACTCTGTGAGTTGAGTAAGTAAATCCTCGTCTGACATCTCTTCAATGTCAGGATGAGGTGTGTAGCCAGCTAGAATCGGCCATGTTGCTCCTGGTCTACCTAGTGGACCGAGCCTAGTAATGTATTTGTGATGTTTTAGGGCGCCTTTAAACCAGAGCTGATGCTCCTGGTATGTTAATGGAATTTCTATATCCTCGAAAGGAATGTATTCCTCTGGTGGTTCATCTTCTTTGTAGAAGTGAAACATGTGTGTTACTGAATTGGATTCAGGAAATATTACCCATGAATAGAATACCTCTGTCTGAAAAGATTCATGTGCCTCTATCACGAAAACTGCTCTACCGCCTCTTGGTGGTAAGCCATGTTTTATGAGTTTTAGAGTAATGGCTCTTCTTAAGTTTGGAGCGATGTTTATGACACCCTCCTCGGTTTCATTTAAACCGGTATTGTTAAAAACTACTGCTTGGGCTGGATCAGCCGCAGCTCCACCGTTTCCGGCGTCAGTGTCGGAGCCAGGCATTTTGTTTTTTGAAAAATGTAGAACAAGTTTCAAGGAAACAAAGATAAGGTGCACAATATTTTGGAACACTGTATCCTTCAAAGTTGAGCAAACCAAACAGCTAATATATAGGGTACTGCCCTATGTAGCCGTGGTGGATACTTAACCCTGCCCACTCCAGACGTCTTTTGGAGTATATGGGTAGGGGTCTTGAGAGAAAAAGCACAGCTGAGTTACTCAGTATCTAACGTTGAATTACTGCCTTACCAAACCGTTGGGCGCCATGTAGTGTAGCTCCTATTTCCCTAATAGGCTCTGCGCATTGGAATAATATATCCTATAGGTTTGACATAGGACTAAGGTCAGTATGTCCCTATCGAGTATATTAAACTTAATTACTTGTGCCAGCTAGCTCAGAGGCCACTAGAAACTCCTTGACAACAAGAAGGGAGTAGTTTATGGCAGCCGCAAAACATGACCACTGTGTTTCCCTTTAGAATCAGAACGTGTCCCAGAGTCGTGGAAACAATAGATAACTATTTCACTCAGCTCAGTCGTGCATGCTTAGTTTTCTCCAAGTTACACAGAAAGAAATAGACGGGCGTTTCAATAAAGGATTTATTGAACAGTCTTGTTTCTGGTGTAAGTAAAATGTGCTGTTACGATCACAAGACAGTATGCGAGATAAATAATGTACAGTGTGAGCAGTAAAAATAAATAATACTGCGAGAGCATTATCTTTTAGTACATATGCTGTTACATAAATAACACAGACTAAAAATGTGAGTACTCATACGATGCGTTTCTAATCTAGTTCTACCCCAATGTACCTAACCTAACTTAGGTGTAGGACGAGGTATGAAGTAGGTGAAGTATTCCTTACTATGGTATACTAAGAGTATGTTAACCCCAGTATGCCTAGTATGCCAAGAGTCCCTCTAGGTTCTAGTCTGCTCCATACCTGAAGAATGAGAGAGGTTGGAATCTCTTTGCCAGACTCGAACTCCAACACCCCGCAAGGGAAGTTAGATCACTGGAAGCTGGACTCTCTGCGTGCAGGGATGACAGCGTCTTCTCAGTGCGTCAGGCCGGGAAACGGGCTCCTCTGAAGTCAAGGTCTCCTCTGATTTACAGGGGCTAGGGAAGGTATATTTATACCTGAGAGTACCTAGGAATGTTTAGTATTGACGTGAGTCGGACAGCGAAAGACGTCATGAATGAACCCCTAAGGAATAATGGTTCATGCATAATATATGAGTCCTTGAAGAAATCAATAGTCCTGGACTAGGGAAACTCCCGCAGCCTAAGTGTCTGTTCTTCAAGAACTCGTTGTGACGTTAGGGTGGACGGATGTCAGAGACCATGCCTGTATTTGGAGTGCACAGTTAATGCCTAAATAAGGGCTGGGACTTTATGCCTATATAAGGGCAGGGCGAATTGTGCCTATATAAGGACATGATACTGGAAAGCCCGTTTATGGACACCCTAAGAGGAATACAACAAGAAAGCAGTCTCTTTGATCTAATATCATCTTAGCTATTCTGGGTATACTTTATATTTCATATGTCAACTGGGAAACTAGAACAATCTCCTTAACTTCCCAATTTTGCCATGAACATTGTTACTCTTCAGTAGTCTATTGGGCTCCGAAGTGAATGATTTCGGTACAAGACTCAAGTATAATAAACCTTCCCCAAGGATTTCCTGCTGAATTATGTTCTTTTTCCGACCTTTCTGAGAAACCACAAGAGATATCCTTACCTCCTCACTAGGAGTTTTATTGTGCTATTCTCAATGAACCAGGAGCTACTGTGCCTTTTGGAAGGGTGTATTCTCTGTCAGAGTCCGAGAAGGAGACCCTATGGCCATATCTGCAGAAAAACTAGGAAAATGGTCTACACTCAATCTGCCTCTGCTGCTGGAGCATCACTGTTCTTCGTTCCTTAAAAATAGACTTTAGAGGATTAAACAAGCTCACAATAAAAGAGAGATATCCTCTTCTTTTAATCAAGAACATTTTAGAGTCTCTAAGAAATGCCAAAATATTCAATAAATTAGATCTTCATGGAGCCTACAATCTTCCCGGAATAAAAAAGGGCGATGAACGGAAGACTGCTTTTCGGACGCCGTTAGGTCACTTTGAGTACCATGTAATGCCTTTTGGCCTAAGCCATGCACCTTCCATTTTTTAACGCTTTATGTATCAAATTTGTTCTGACATGCTGAATCAATTCGACATTGTATACCTTGACGATATCTTGTTATTCTCCAAACATCCTCTGTTACACCACGAGTACGTCAGTCAAGTATTAATCAGACTCCACCAAATCAGCTCTATTGCTAATTTGAAAAATGTAAATTCAGCCAGTCGGAGTGGATTACTTAGGTATTCGAATAAATAGTACTGGCATCTCCATGGATCCATGTAAAGTATCAGCCATTTTGGACTGGCCTTCTCCTTCTAGCAACAAAGAGGTATAGGGCTTCCTTGATTTGGCTTCTTTCTACCTGTGGTTTATTGATAATTTTGATCAGTTAACCTGCAACATCACCCATGTACAAGCATGAAAGCCTGCATTTGCTCGCACTCCTATTTTATGCCACTCCGATCCAACAAATGATTTTTTCGTTGAGACCGATGCAGCTGACAGAGCTAATGGAGCAGTCCTTTTGCAATTTCAAGAAGATGATGGGTTGAAACGTCCAATCTTTTACTTCTCTCATATCCTGTCAGATTCCGAGAGGAATTATTCAGTCATGGGAAGGGAGCTATTAGCCATAAAAACAGCTTGCTGGGAATGGAGACATTTCTTGATGGGACCATTTGAAATTTGCACCGACCACCGCAATCTCCAATGTCTTGGGAACATGTAGTGGAGGAACAGTCGACAGGCCCACTAGGCTTACTTTTTTAATCAATATGACTTTATCATCACTCACATTCCTGGTCCTAAAAGCATCCTGGCTGATGCTCTCTCATGAACATATCCAGAAACTCAATCAAATTTTGGTCAATACGTCCTTCCTCCACAAAGGATCATTGGAGTTGCCCAAACCTTCCTTGAAAAGCTTCTAAATCAGTTATTTCAAGGTCTCTGGGAAAGAGTAGAAAGCCATTCCTGTCCCTTAGGACTTTTGCAAACTCTACCCATTCCGCCAGAACCTTGGCATACAATATATACTGGCTTCATCGTTTCTCTGCCTCCTTCTGAAGGGAATCGGGTCAAAAATGGCTCATTTCACATCCATCAAAAATGACCATCTGCCAAGTTATTGGGCAGAACTTATTTCAGGAAGTTTTGCTTTTGCATGGTGTGCCCCAGATTATTGTGTCTGATTGTGGCCCTCAGTATATCTCCCGTTTGAGAAAATCTTTTTGCAAATCTCTTCAAATTGATGTGGGTTTGCCTTCTTGTTTTCACCCCCAGACTAATGGTCCGACTGAACGATTGAACAAAGGGCTGGAACAATATCTTCAATGTTTATGTAACTCTACTCAAAGGGACTGCTCCTCATTTGTGGTTTTCGCTGAATGTTCCTATAACAATTCCATTTATAGTGCCACCAATTCTACCCCTTTATTCTGCCTTCAAGGTCTCCATCCTTGTACATTTCCTTCTGGTTTTCAGAGTTCTGTCATGGTGCCTGCTCCTGCCAGTTCTGTTCAACAGCTGCAAGCTGTTCAACTGAAAATTGCACATTATCTTCAGGCATCTAAGAAACAAATGTAGGTTTATGCTGATACCCATCACCGAGGGGCTGCCGTGGTCCCTCAGGACACTTACCTCAATGTGGCCAGCCTGCCGGTGTGTCCTGGGACACCAGTCTTCTTTCTGGGGGCATGGTGGGAGACAGCCTTGACATCTCCATAGAGAGTCTTCTTGTTAGACTACTCTAGTGAGGATTTCTGGAATAAGTTATACTGCCCAATACAAGATGGCGGTTCCTACATTAAATTCTATGAAACCCTCCCAATTCAACATGGTAACCTAATTCCCTTTGAAGTATTTCCTGTTTTTTACCTTTTTAAGGAGGAGTTTCTGCTCAGTCTTTGTGTTGCAATGCTTCCAGAATTCCTGTGGTGTGTTCTAGTACTCCAATCCTTTCTTGGGGTTACTCTGGAATTGACTGTCTTGCTTCCAGTGTTGCTCTCATCTTCCCTTTTGTCTCATGTTGGTCCTAATCTTCTCCATCCGTGCCCTGACGCTTGATCTGAAGTCTTACAGCGCCTTGAAGTCATCTTGGAGGTTTTTGCCCTTGGGTTTTCCCTCCCTGCTGGGGCCAATTCCTTGAAGCGCTTTCTGCTTAGGCACTACTGTGCCAGCAGCAACGTTGCTACTGAAAGGAGTCGTCCGTACCTCTGACAGTGAAGAACTATGAAGACCCGGGCATCAGGTCCAAGCCGCAGCCAGAGACTCTCCATCAGATGTCAGCTGTGTGACAGTCAATAAAAATTATTTACGTAAACTGTGTTATTTTTTAATGAAAATATATGTTTAAAAAACTGCCATGTTTAAAATGCATGAAATAACTTTCTCTTATTACTAAGTAAAATATAAAAATTTCAATACCAAACTAACAAACTCAAACAAACAATATTTTGGAAAGTTAAAGTTATATTTGCTAATCCCACTCCGAACTTAACCCCTTTGGGGAAAGTGCTGGACTTTGGGGGAGGGAGGATGGTTAGATTTACTATTCGTATTCGTATTGTTTCACCCTGACAAGGGTTGTGGATATTACTTGAGGTGGGTACTCATCCCTTACAACTAATACCACAGTTTCCTACAAATGTTTTAACATTTGCATACATTTTTAACATTGTAATTATTTTATTACATATAAAATATTGATATTTTCATACATGCAATCCAGATATCATATACATAGTTAGCTTAATTTTTAACTTTTTGTTTTACATTTTTGTTGTTGAAGTGCATTGTTTAAAATATTTAAAAAAACATAATATAGTTGCATTTTATTGCCTTTGAGCTCTATTGATGTTTAGTCTATTTTTATTTCTATATTTCTATCAAGACTCCATTTTTTTACCACATGTATATGGTTTTAGTCTTTTTTCCATAATTTGGGTTTGCAGCCATTGCAGTCACAGCTGATTGAGGCTATTGTCGGGTAAGATAAGACTTTTTTTTATTTTACTATGACTTTTAAGGTTTATTGTTAGTATTAGTGAGTATATGAGCATTCTAGCTTAGCTATTTGTGTTTTTGATGTAGGTAGTGTTATTAAGTATAACGTGTAGAATGTAGATATGGGTTTGGTGTAACGCTTTGTCAGAGGTGCATGTAAATTCGAATGGTTTAAAAGTGTTGACACATGTGAAGTTACTGTGCTATTTTTATTTACTGTTGTTTTAGTTGGTGTTAGGTTAGGTACTAGGTTTCAATGGTTTCATGGATTTTCCTAACAGCTTGTATTTTAGCATGTGTTTATTATGTGTGCAGTGTGTATTAAATGTTACTTATGTGTCTTCAGTTTAATTATTTTTTTAATATTATTTGTGGAGAGGAGATGCTTTGGCTTGGTGATTTTTATTTTGGATTCTGTTTTTTTATTTTAATTTTAGAGCTATGTTTTCATATATTGTTTTATCATATTTTTATTATCATTTCTTTGGAGCATTTCTTTTGTTCTTCTGCAATTTTACAGATCTATACAACTGCATTAAAGTGTATTTATTTATGCATTTATTTTTCAATGGATTTTTGCATTTTTTGAGTTACGTTTTGTGGATTTAAATTGGCATGAAGGGATTATTAAGGTGGCTGAATTATGAGCATTGTTTAAACTGATTTTTATTTGTGGGTGGGTATGCTTAATATTTATATGTTGTTGTTTTATATTATTATGTTTAAATGTACATGGATTATGATTTATTTAACCACTTATGTTTATTTTGTGTATGGTGCTTAATATTTTGAAATCTACTGCTTGAATTTAATTGAGTGAAATATATTTTATACGCTCATTTGAAAAAGAGGATTGTGTTCTTTGGTTGGTGTACTTTGATTGTTTACAGTAGTGTGTATGCCGTGGAGCCTAAGTAGTCTTGGGGTGGTAGGTCGTTGTAGGTTAAACGTTTTAAAACGTTTTTCATGCATGTGTTGTTTGATTGTTTACTCTTAGTTTTAATGTTTGTGATAGGAATAGGGATTGTTGGAATTTTTAAGATTTGGTAGCTCTGTTCTCGTTGCAGTATTTAAATGAACTGGTATATGGTAGGGTAGGGTCTGCCAATTGTGGCTTGAAAAGAGTTAGTCCACCCTTCTACACTATTGTTGTCTTAGATTATTTGTTGAGGGTTCTTTTATATACATTCCAATATTTAATGTGGAACCTGGCTTGACGTGTGTTTACCAGAGCGGTTGAGGAAATTAACCCAGATGACCTCAAAATAATTTAAGGGTGGGGTTAGTTTCTCTCTGTTTCATTGTAAAAATTAGAATCTATTAGCTGGTCGCACTACATTGCTATTTCTTTGGGTAACACAAATGCTAGTGAAAATATTTTTTTAATTTGGAATTGGAATGTGTTATTTGTGGAGTATTAAATACTTAAGGTGTTTTTTAGGAGGTGCCATATGGCTCAGTTATATTGGAAAGAGCACCCTTGTAGGTGTGTATTTGGATAGATTTGGGATAATGTGTGCATCATAGTAAACTCAAAACCTATGATTATTTTAGTTGCGGCATAATTGGCACATTATTTTCTATTATATTAAACATTTCTAAGTAGGTGTTTGATTGTTTAATGGGTAGTTAGACAAATAACAATGGTATATTATTCATGCAGTTGTCCTTGGATGGTATATGATTGGTTGAAAGGTGGTAGACATGTCTTAAAGGCGCCTTCCAGTAGCCATATGGAGCATTGTTTTCATGTTTGCAGGTTCTGTTCTGTAGGAAACATTGAACTTTTTTTTCTTTAGATTGTCATATAGTAGGAAATTCTTTTCTATATGGGTTAGTAATAGGTTGTCAGAGATGACTACTTCTGCAAAGGCTATAAGGGTTGGGTTTGCTATTTTGTCTGTGTGTCTCTTTCTAGATATGCTTTTTAAGTTAGGCACAGTTAGTAATTGGCTATGCAGTGGTTTGGATTTTGTAGTGAACCCTTTTAGTACTGTTCCACGTGGAGCTCTAGAGCTTGTGGAAGCTTCCTTGAGGACTTTCTCTTGAACTATATTTCTGACCTCTATTACTGGTTATATTGGTTATAAGTAAAAGAGTGTGAATTTTGCATAATTTTCTTTTGCATAACTACAAACAATTCTGCAAAAAATATGCAAAACTGGCATTTAGCAGTATATTCTAGCATAACATGTATCCTTGTGTCCACTTTGGACGCAAGAATGCATTGAAAGTGGACTAATTTAGTGTTTGATGGCCCTAAAGAATGCTTTGCTTCTATTAGTTGCTTTGGTTTTGTTGATCATGCAGAAGATGAAGTTAGATGTAGTGATTGTGGATCTTCATGTGGAGTGGAGTGCTTCGGCTTGTGTAATGTCATCACGGAGACTGCTTGGATTGATCTGGTGATGATGAGGAATTTCTTGATGTCTAGAGTGTAGGCAAGCCTAAGATTTCAGTGGATATATGAAGGGTGTTCAAAGAAGGCAAAGGCGATGAGATCAGAGATTTCTTCCATGAAGATCCCATTCTGTTTTGGGGGGTTCTGTTAATCAGGTGAAGGAAGTTTGTCTAAAATACTGAGCCTGAGAAGTGTCAGTAAAGGAGTTTAAATAACTTCATTTTTGATGGGTCGCTAAGGGTGCAGGGCCAGGAAGAGATGTGAATGGCTTTCCCCCGCCTGTTTTGTGTGCTAAATGCTGTAACTGCAGGGAAGAGGATGTCAAGAATGTGGGTGGAGGTGAATGTGAAGCATGTTTCAGAGAATACATCAAGGATGTGTTATGTGATGCTACCTATGTCAGGTTTGTAGGTGACTGCAGTATTGTGATGAGCACGACTTGATAGAATTGTGCTGTTTGTGATGTGTAAGTGCTACTGAGTGATATGTAGATGAGGTTCCCGGTGTTAGCTATGTAGGAATGGTGTTTGTGTTTGCATTGTCTATGTCTGTGCAAGGCTTGATATGTGGAGTTGTGCAAAGTGTGCGAGGCACATGCTGCTTTTTATGAGTGGTGTATGTCTGTACAAAAGTTGATCTGATGAATTGTGCAAAATATGCAAGGCACTGGCGCAGCCAAGCTGCTGAAGGCTTACCACAGAAGCAGGGGATCTGACCCTAATCCCGCCTTGGTATGAATTAGCCTAAGCAGGTTGTACCGTTTCCCTCGTCTTCATTTGTAATTTGCTAAGAAAGTTCAGGTGATGGGTCCCCTTGCAAGGATGCCAGAAGAACGGTGCAGAGAGCTCTAATTGGCTGGGTGCCAGAGTGCAGGAGGACCACACCAGGCATCTGGCCAATGGGGTTGATGTGATAAGATGCTGCTGCTTGGCCATTTGTTTAAACTTCCTTAGTGGCAGGAAGAATAAAGCGGTGGTGGAATGATATGTTGAAGTAGCATATCAATGTCTTCTGGGGACATATTGCTTGTACCTTGGATGTGAACTGGGTCACTAGGGCATCTGCTGGTGGAGTTTTTGCTCATGTGATTCAGATGCATGTGATATATTACTGGCTATTGCCTACTCCATTATCACCACATCTATATTCATAACTAACTCCTCTTGATCTCTGCATGGCTCCTGCTGGGCACACACTCTCACTCCTCAAATGCTGGGATAGGCATTATAATACCTCAGCAAGCTCCTATTTGGGCCCCTCTTTCCCAGATAGCTACCTATGCCCCACTGTGTCTTTTCTTAGGCTCTTCTTCCACCAAGAAACTTTCTCTTGGCATGCTGGGTCCAGATCATACCACAATAAGACCAAGGGATGCAAATGACCCTTTCCAGCTATCGTTATGTATTTTACTTGTCAATAGACACAAGCTTACTAACTATGCAGAGATCATGTCTGCAGGCACAGAGGAAGATCAAAGAAGAGAAAGGGTTGCAGAGACTCCCCAACTGTGCTCAATCTGGCTCCCTACACTAGGCTCAAAATGGAAACAGCCTCAGGTGGTGTTCAAGGGTCTGCCAGCCTCAGCTTCATCAGAGTGCTCTAAACAGCCATTCAGAAATTGATGACTAATTTGCTTGGTTTCAAGTCATACTTCAAATCAAAAAGAAAGAAATGTGATTGCCGAACTGAAAGGATTTATTTTTAGTTTAAAGTTTCTGATTGCTTTTAGGGCCAAGAGTCTTATGCATACATGGTTTGATGAAGACATATACACTTTTCAATTCCATTGCTGAGATTATTTTAGTACGGTCTTTGGATCATTTTCGCATTCAACCCCTAGAGAAGAAAGGATTGTTTTTCTAACCATCATGTTTATGTTCATTTCCTTACCATCTATTTGTGAACCTCCACTGTAGAGTCTTCCCACAAGAAAAATCTGAACTATAAGTCTGATGATGCTTCTTTCCATGCATTAAAAATAAGCAATGATGTCATGTGATTTGTGCCAAATAACTCCAACTTTAGTAAATTATTTCAATAAGTATTATTTTACTATGTTCATGATGATAATCTGCTTTCTGATGGTGTAGAGAAAGTCAGTCACAAGCACGAAGCAGTCCTTGCTGTTTGCCCCAGTCGCCGCTCTCGTCAGGGCCACTCATTGTTACTGCTAAACTTACATATATCACAAACAAGCATTGGTAGGTCTGGGTTATGAATTAAAGTGCTTTTAGTGTTGTTGATGGGTTTAGGCACTAAATAAGTCATCATACTTATACTCTGTCACCAATTTGTGCACTCATGCATGCATCCATCATCGACTCATTCTTGCATTCACCATCTGTCACAACGCAATGAAACACACACAAACTCAAAAACATATGTAAGATAAATTAAAAGAATTCAAGTACAAAAAGAAAACATGCTGCAGTCTAAACACAGCGAGCATATGCTTCTAATAATAAAACTACACATAGCAATGAGGTATTTTCAAATAGTCTATTGCTGTTTTAAAGTTCAAGCATGGCTGCCACATTTAGAACCAATGGGTTGGCCATCTTAGAATGGTAAAACAATGGTGCATTATGGACATCAGCATTTCACAACGGATCCTGGTTTAAAGGAAGTGACCCCTTAGGATGCGGTGCACCGCAGATGAAAGGAGCGGCAAGCAATCAACCCATTAGCACTGCCTGGAAATCTGTAGTATCCTCTTAGAAACCTTAAAATAAAAAGAGGAAAAGCAAAGAAATGAAAGGGGGTACATAAAAGGAGAACTTTCAAAACCAAAGGCCTGACCAACCAACCATGAAACTGACACGCACTCATTTTCACGTGGATGTACACATGTGTCATTCACAGGGCAAGAGACAAGAGAGCCAATGACTGATGTGGACTGAACCATTACTCCATGCAAATCATGGACATGGATGGAAGCAGAGTGTAAACAACACTCAGACTGACTAATGACAAAACACAGCTGATCCAAAGGTCTCTATATGGATAGATATTTATATATGTGGATGTATATATTATTTAATGATTATTTGTTATTACAAGACCCCGGTATACAGCTAAGAAGAGATTCTAGCAGAAATGTTCACGGTACACATCTTCTCCCCCTAGAGTTTGTCAAAGGCAGTAACCAACACCACAATCAATCCCTGCAAAGGTAATCTGAGATATTTCATGTACTAAAATACCTATCTGTAGGCTTTAATATAGAGAAATAACAATCCACCCTTAAATGCCTACTGATTTTAACATGCTTTTCACAATCAGTATGTCAGACCTAATGCGTTTTTCATAACTGTTCATAATAACCAGATAAGTCCTATGGCCACAGAAATAACTTTTCTAGTGAACTGATAAGCCTTGTGGCTACTATCTTTGGCTTATCGCCTTAACCAACTAAGGCATCCTGTACTGAGCGAAAGCTTTCGCACAAAGCAGCAATCAGGGATAGGCTTATAATTTCATAGTATACAAAATTCCAGTTGTCAAAGCAAAATACAATCTCTCCTAAGAGGGGTAACAAGGATTCTGAGAATACAAATCATCTATGCCAATGATTTGTATGAGTGGTAACCAGCACCAAAACCATTGCCCAGCGCTTAATTGTGAAAGAAAAAGTAGCGGTGTCTGAAACTCTGGTCAGAAGCCTGTGGCTGGTGCAATTAAAGTTCGCACACCAAACACCAAGGCTGGTAGTCCTAAATCCACCTCGTGCCTCTTTAATCCACTACCAGACTCGCCCTGTAACTATATCCCACTCTTGCAGGTCCTGCGTTTTTCATTTGTTGTGGGTTTTCCATCTTCCTCTTCCTCTTCCTCCGTCTTTCCGATTTGCATGTTTTTACCTCTCTTGCAATTGGCAAATATCTGATGCGGAAACATAAGTGCCAGTCCCCAAAAATAAGTGCTGGTGACCCCCCCACCGGCAACCACTAGCTCAAATTAAGGACTGCCCTTGCCTACTATGATAGTCTGTGAGATTTCATGGAACAAAATACCTATCTGTAGGTTTTTTTTACAGAGTAATAACAATCTACACTTAAATGCCTATTGACTTTAACCTATTCTTTTCACAATCAATATTTCAGGCCTACTGCCATTATCATAACTTTTATTTATAAACAATCAGGCCCTATAAACTTTATCATTGGCATGCCACCATAACCAACTTAGAACTAATGCGTTGGTTCATAAGCCTCCCTACAAAGCAGCTATCAGGTATAGTGTAATAAAATTACAAATATATACAAAATACAGTTGGCAAAATAACATAACATCTCTACTAATATAGGCTAATAATTATTACCATACTGCAAATTGTCTATCCCCATTAATTTGTTCGGGAGCATCAGCAAAACCCTTGCACACCATGGTAGTCTGTGAAATTCCATGGAACAAAATAACTGCCTACAGGTCTCGGCACAGTGTAATAACAAATCATCCTCAAAAGCCTGTTGTCTTTAATATATGCTTTTCACTAGAAGTACATTAGTCCTACCTGCTCTATCATATTGTTTCATGATAAACAGATCAAACATATAAAATCTGTTTATATCTTGTGCCAATGAACTAATGAAGCCTTTTTTCTTTGACATTGGCTTTACACTTTACCCAACATTGGCCTATTAAGTGCACATAAATTGCCAACCATCATGCATACAGTTATAAAGTTACAAATATGTAGAAAAATACAGCCTGCAAAACCATCTACAATCCCTCATAACAGGACCTAACAGGAATCATCACAGGGAAAACCCCAGGGTTTGTCAGAGTGGGTAGCCAACTTCAAAACCCTTGCCTAATCTGTGAGGTAACATGTAACGAAATACCTATCACATGCAATACAATGTGATAACAACAAACTGTTAAAGGCTTACTGGCTTTAACATACGCTTTTCACAACTAATAAGCTAGACCAACTGCCTTCATCATACTGTTTCATAAATAAACAGGCAAGATGTATGGCATCAGACATTCTGTTTCCAGTGCGCCAAACAGACATATATAGCTTGTTACCATATCCAGCTGAGGCTTGCTGTTTTGGATGTAAGTGTTAAATTTAGGACATGCAGCAAAGTTTGTGAAAATATTTAATGTTCTGTTTATTTCCAAGACACATGTACAGCAGGCAACTGTCCTGGGCAGATAAACAACTGTCTTCTCTCTGTCACGTCCCCCATGCCGCTCTGATCAGAATGAAAAGATAAAGATTCCACATTAGATCAAAGAGCAAGAGGCACAAGCTGGAGAGCAGACTGAAGATATAACACAGCTCCCTATTTACAAATAAAATAACAAAGCATAAGAAAATATAGGAATACATGCATGGCAAAATAGATGTTCTTCCCAATAAAGGTTGGAACCAAACCATAAGATAAAACTAAAAGCAATGTCTATGTATAACTTCAGAATTGTACAATACACTTCCCACCAGAACAAATTACACTTAAGAACAACATTTTTACATTTTCCCAGAACTTAACAATTGCTTTTCTCACATGAACAAATATCAGAGCCATCTTGCAAACCATGGAATACCTTCACCACATGTGCATCATTCCTCCATTGACCATTAGATAACTTCACAGCACAACCGTCTTCACTAACTTCCTCTACTCGGTGAGGTCTTCCAAATCTCACTTTCCCTTTCAATCTTTCATTCCGGTAACTTCACACAAACTCAATCACCTTTTTTGAAAAACGAAGACTTAGTCCCTTTGATCACAATATACTTTCTCTTGCTCTCTTCTTGACTTACATAGATCTTGGACTTAATTTTACTGATTTATTTACTTTCTTATCAGTAGCATCAGCTTTGGTTAACTTGCCCAACAATGCTGGTCTCAACAAATTTGGAGAAGTTCTGCCTTTTAATGCTAGGAAAGGCAAAACACCAGTCACACTATGTGCTGTGTTGTGGTATGACCACAACATGGTATGAACAGCATCTCCCACATCCACCCCTTCAATCTTCTCACCTCTAATACACTCATTCACCATTTTGTTGACTCTTTCGACCTGGTGATTGCTCTGGGGCTGATATAAACCACACCTCTCATGTTTTATACCTATCCCAGACAGAAAATCTTTCATTTCAGAAGATACAAATTGCACACCATTATCTAAAATTAATTCAGATGGAAAATCCTCCCGGGCAAAATCATTAGTAATGAACCTAATTACATTTATGGTGTTAGTCTCACAAACAAATTTCCCCTCAATCCACTTGGAAATGTATCTATCAAAACAATTGTTGGATGTTGGGAAGAAGATCAAACAGACCTAAAAAATCCAAACTAACTCTGTCCCAAACATTTTCTGGGCTGCCTACTACCTTCCTAGGAGGCGTGACACATTTCAGTCCTGTGTCTTTGCTAAAACAAATCACACACCTACCAATCCGGCATTTAGTGTTCCTGTACATCCTTCACCACCAAGATGTTTCTCATTTTCTTTCTGTATTAAGAGTCATACCCAAATGACCTTTGTGACTGTTCAACAGCTTATCCCTGTGTGTATTAGGAGGAATCACTTGTCAGTTCTAAATAACAACACTGTTTCCACAGGCAGCTCAGTTTGCACCTTAGCATAAACCTGAAGAGCTAAAGGAAGACTACCCTCTCTTGGCCAACCTTTCTTCTTGTACTCCATGACTATGCCCAACAACATCTTGAGCAAAGGCACCTCTCCACTCTTCCTCACTGACACACATTTCAGCAGTCCACATCACACTCACAACAAGACAATCCACATTCTGCTGCTCATCAATGATTTCTTCACTCTCATCATCCGACCACGGAAGATGAGAAAGACAATCAGCTTTTTTTGGTTTTGTCTCCAGGAATATACTCAACTGAGAAATTATATACCAGTAGTTTTACACTGAATCTTATCAATCTTGCTGTGGTTTTTGAAGAATGAACATTTGAACCACCAATTATGGGCACCAAAGTTTAATGATCAGTTTGCATTAGGAACTTGTTACCCTATGCATAAGCTTTGAAATTATCAATAGCCCAAGTGCAAGCTAGCACTTCCCATTCAATGACAAAATATTGTCACTCTTCTATTCTGAGTGTCCAAGATGCAAATGTAATAGGGCGTTCATTGGCACCCCAGCTTTGAGACAAAACAGTGCCAAGATCGACATTTGCTAGCATCAACAGTGATAGTCAAAGTTCCAATAGGCACAAACAGGCTGATTAATGGTGCATTTAGCAGACAATATTTAATTAAATTAAATGCTAACTTTTGCCCTTGACTCCAAACAAATTTAGCATGTTGCTTCAATAAAGCAAGAAGAGACTCCACTTTGCTACCAAATATCTGACTATATTTGGCATAAAACTCACACATGCCTAAAAAAGCTTGAAGTTGTTCACTTGGAGATGGAACCTCTTCAATTACTTTAAATAACCCTGGACCAGGGGCAATGCATTTTCCTGAATCCACATTACCAGGATACTCGACTTCACACACCCCAACCATGCACTTATCTCTTCTTAGTCTCAAACCTTTCTCCTTCAAAGCTGAAAGGACAGCACACACTCTATCAACATGTTCATCATGGTCCTCACCACAGACTAAAATATCTTCCTGAAAAAACAGAACACACTTGAGATTCTTTAACACATCACATATGACTCTGAAAAACAGCCGCTGTAGAAGCAAGTCCAAAAGGCACTCTGCAAAACTGCAAAACCCTGTTAGTTGTCTGGACTCTTGAGCTAAAACTACCTGATGATAGGAGGACCTCATGTCCAGCTTTGAAAAGAAATGGGCCCCCACAAGTGTAATGATCATTTCACCAATTTTTTGCAATGGACGTCCATCAATCCAGATAGCTTTGTTCAAACTCCTGAGATCAATACACATCCGCAACTCATTATTCTTTTTGCGGGCTACCACCATGGGAGACAACCATAAAGAAAATTTCACAAATTCTATCACACCCTCGCTCCTCAGTTGACTGAACAATTTATCTAATTTCTCTCTAATACTTTTAGGTACACATCTCAACTTGTGTTTGATTGGAATACTCCATTACTTTAGTTTGATTACGTGCTAAAAATGTTTCAATTTCCCAAGTTCTTCTTTAAAAACCTCATAATGTTCTCTCAACTCTCTATGTACTTTACTCAACTCGTTATCAACCTCATCTCTAGTCACCTCTTACATTTCTAGTTTGTTGTTTTCACCACTAAATTATGTTAAGAGTTGCTCCATTGAAAGGATAACACTAGCAACAATTATTCTTTCACACGTCTATCAAACAGGTTTACTAAGGTTATTTAATAAGTTGTAATCGAATTGAAGTTTAAATTTGAAAACTCGATCCAGATAGTCTATCAGGCCCAGATTTATCAAACAATGGTGCAACACAGTAAGATAACTTGCTGCGCTTCATCAAATGGAGAGGACAGGAATGTGCCATATCTTGATAGATATGGCACATACCTACTCTCTACTTGCACACAGTTTTTCCTGTTTCTATGTGTGCTGTAGAATGAGAAAATGTTAATACAATAAAAAGACAAGGGATGAAACTGCTTTGCAAATCATGCAATTCATTTTGCTTTAAGCTCAAGACTGATAAGATCACAAGTAGGGGAGAAAGAAGCATTTATATGTCACCTGTAGTAATTAACATAGTCTCATGTGTAGTCACATCTGAACTACCAACACCACTGTTAGTAGATGGTATTAAGACCCTTTTCGTGAGCCATTGCAATTTTGAGGCACAGAAAGGGAAATTACATTCAGGTCAAGGAGTTACCAGTTACCAGTTCATTTTCTGCACGTTTTTTCATATTCTGGGCTTTTTCTCACTAGTATTTTCCTCGAGCTAAAAGCAGGGGTAAAATGAAAGGGGACACACTAGTGATAATAACAGGTGTAATAATATCCTGGTAAATCTTGTAAACATGCGGAGTGATAATACTTAAAACATATGGAATTACCACTCTGTACAACTTGAAAGGAGTCCTCAAGTCTATTCATGAGTCTGATTAGAAAAAGAGAAACATTCAGCAAAGTAGGCAGACAACACCAATGTTTTATATTTAATTTAGTTTGTAAAACACTGGCTTGTAACAGATTTCCACTTCGCAGTGCAGGTGAAGATGAGATTGCAGTAGTTCCAGAAGATTGTTCAATCCATTACCTGCATGTCGCAGCTCCAGTCTTGCTGAAAGAATCTTCCTATTCAATACTCATATGTAGTAAGCTCAAACACAATAGGCGTTGGGCATCAAATAATGCTATATTTTCCATGATGATAGCAGACCAAATGTTCACACGTAGCAGGTAGTGAACCACCAATGATATTCACACGATCGCATGGGCACGTCAGCAAAAGAGATACTGTTGTTTGTCATCCGGTTGTTCTCCTGTACAGCAAAATTCATCTAAATGAGTACTGTGTTTGTAGAAATGTAGCAATTGTCAACAGTGGTTAATCCTTTGTAAATAATTTTTCCACACCTTTGATTCACTTTTAGTCACAAACCACTTGCACCGCGCCATTTTCTTTTTTGGATCACCTGTATAAATGTTTATGTTTATAAGTCAGTAAAAACTATAGAATTAACATACAACAAATAGCGTATGTAATCTCGCCTTGTTAAGAAATTGCCGAGGGAGCATAGGCTGTTAGCTCTCTCTGAGGGAGCCTTGTTTTTGTACTATTGATGTATTGCCCAGGTTCCCAGGGTTATGGGGAGACCCCTCTTCTGTTCATGGTTCACCAATGATATTCATTATCTTCTTGACAACTTGGTTCTTGGGTCTCTAAAGTTCCAGTGACACTTCTCAGTAGCCACAGTGATCCCACACTATAACAAACGACTGGATGCCTTCAGAAAGGATATGCTATCTTGTGGAGGAAAATCCAAAGACAGAAAAACCTTCACTGTTGAATACTGGATTCAAGCTTCCAGAAGGACTTGTGTCAGATGACCAGGACCATAGAACTGAAGCAGGGCCAAAGCACTAATGAAGATCTGCAAATACCTATAAAAATGCAGGAACAGGAAAACTGTGACAGCCATGATAGACTGGGAACTACTCACATAGGAAAGAGGAATAAGGCTCATTTTAGATTGGGTTTAACTTTAGGAAGTGACTTTTGAGGAGTAGTTTCTAGCAAACAGCTTGAATGTTACTGGAATTTCTGGATTTCCCATTTAAAAGGGCTGAAGCCCACTGTCCGCTTCCTTAGGTAGAATTTTAAAGAACAGTCCAGCACCAGACACAAGCCCAAACCCCAGCTGCAGAAGGACTAGCATGAAAAGGCCAAGCACTGAAGAGGCAGCAGAACCGGCTGGATTGTGTGTACTGATGCACAATGCAAGCAAATCGTAGGGTGGAGGGCAGTGCACATCATGAAACCTGCAACTGGGCCTGCCTGAGCCCTGCTGCTGGCCTCTGCTGGAGTGAGTCCTGATCCCCAAGAGGTGCCTCCCAGGTCCTGGACCCTTGGCTGACATTAGAAAGCACTCCTTGCCTAAGTGAAGGTTCCAACAAATCTGGTGTGAAGCACCACAAAGTCTTGCAGTACAGCTAAGAACTTCATCAGAACTGACGCAGAGCAACACAAAGCCCCACAAAATCTTGCTTCACATTCAAAAGCTTCATCAGAACCAAAACAGAGAAATGCGAAGCCTCGTAAATCAGTGCCGCACAGACCTCACTTCAAGGACATAAGGTACAACTCACAGCAGGTGAACTCGTTCCTGTGCGTGGCCTGCACTCCATCGGGGTTGTCTTGAACTTGTGACTTTGCCCTGTGCCTTTCAGCGATATTTTTGCCTTTACAATTCAGTACATCCTATTCTACTGATTGGGTTTTTATCATTCTGATATCATTTTTTTTCCGAATTGGTTTGGGATTTTTCTTGTGTCATGTTTTCACCTCATTACTGTTTGTGTGTTGCTTAAATACTTTACACATTGCCTCTAAGTTAAACCTGCCTATTTTGTGCTAAGCTATCAGAGGGATAAGCACTGGTTAATTTAGTGACTTTTGTGGTTCACCCTGACAAGGATTGTGGTTGTTGCCTCGCTGGAGCTTCCACCCTCCTCTAACAATAACCCAATTTCATGCAATATGTTTATTTTGCTTTGTAAAAAGAGGCATTTATATAAAGAAGGGTACAAAGTTGGCACATAACTTTTTCATGATATATCATTTTGTGTGGTGCCTTGCTTGTTGTTTTAATATCTCAATATTATTTCTAGTATTTGAAAATCTTTGTGTTTAATGGTGTTAATTGTGTTATTATATGTGACATAGGTCCATATAAGTGACATGGCACTGTGCTACAATTTTACATCAGTGTGGCAAAGTACATAAGGAACCCTGAAGGCTAAAATGTTTTTCCAACTCACCATGGGCAATTCGTGATCCATAACAAATGGTGTGAAATGGCAGTCCCCTTTGTTTTGCAATTCAAAATGCAATGTTTCAATGCTTGGGGTGGGCGGTGAACTTGGTTCCTCCAGTGGAGTTCGCAGAGTTTTGCTCACTCCGTTCTTGGCGTAGAGCAGTGAGGAGCAGAGTTTTTCCTCTTGCGCGGCTCACCAATGTTAAGTTGGCAAGTGAGGAAAACCATAAGCTAAACTACCTCCTGGCAAGATTTCTCAACGTGGGCAGTCGCGGCAGGTCACCACCTCTCGCATTGAGAATCCTGCCGCTCGCACTGAGAAAGCAGCCGCTCGAGTAAAACATCTACTCGATCGACAGAAAGAAGCAGCACCCTCTTACACTTGCAGTGCAAGAGCTAAAAGTTCTAAAAATCAGTGCGAGAAGCACGACTTAATGCACTTCGCTGCTTGTGAAACTCCGCGGAGTGCGGTGAAGTTTGTTCGGCACTTCACTGAGTTCCGCATAGCAGAGCTCCGCGAACTCCGCCCAGGCCTATGATGCTATGGAACTGCAATTGTATTAATAAACCATTATTATGTTACTGAATCCCCAAAGGGAGTGCTAAAGCATTTGCAGAATTTCTGCTATCCCTTAGGTACAGCCTCCACTTTGAGAATGGTTGCTGCCAGCATTCGAGAGAGCAGACAGTAGTTCAGGGATCATTGCATTAACGTTATTGGCTGAATTACATTTTTTATTTTTAAAGCAGCCCTATCCTTTGAAGGGACACCGGCTGAATGTGAATGTAGGGCTGGAACTCTGCTGTCCCTCATGTCTCGGTCCCTGTACTCTCATCGTGTCACGAAAGTGCTCTTGCCTCAGAAATATTAATGGAGCAGGAGTTTCTGCAACTCCCTGCAAATGGGCATGCTGCCATTCAAATGGATAGTGGATTAGAGGCAGCACAAAGTGAAGGCAGATTCGCAAAGCAGGGGCTCTCCAAAAACACGCCTACTACTTTGCAACCTCACATTTGTAGGCGCATGTTCACCCAGAATGGTATCTTGTTGCAGAATAACAGATGCTTATTGTTACTCAACTGTACTCATTTTATCGACCTCAGAAGAATGAAAGGCTGAGAATAACAGATGTTTATTGTTACCCAACTCAATGGTACTCATTGTATTGATCTCAGAAGGATGAAAGGGTGAGTGGACCTGCCTGGATTTGAACCTGTGACCATGAGGTTAAAGAGAGGCCCCTATAGCGGACGCATTAGTCTATTAAGTCACCAGACCCGGCTACATCAGAACTGGTATTCATTCCCCTTTGCACACTATTTATCCAGGTGTCATCTTAACGAACTTGTGCAAGAGAAATCCTGGGCTGAGTACTATTGACTCAGGCTGCGGGAACTGTAGCCGCGCACTAACAATGCTTGCACCCGATTTGAAAGATACCGCGCACTCAAAACGAGACCAAAATAGACGAAACATTATTAGGCAAAAGGAGCGATGTAATTTTATAAAAACTTGTCAGACAGACACACCACACATTCCTTCGAGTGTGTGCTGGGGTGTGCCCGCACGAAACTGCTCTGTATCCCACAGGCACCATATGCTCCCCGTGACACAGGGCAAGCATTGTATTTACAGAGCACTGTAACCAACATCTGTGGAAATTTGGAGCGAGTGCAAATGAAAGTCTGCCCTAGGAGGTTAAACCTAACACACCCTCATGGTTCCTTGAACAGAAGTGCTTTTTGACCTGAAAAAAAGCAGATATTGGCTGCACTCTCGCTCCCCCTGGGAATACAACCATCAGGGGCTCACTTGCAAAGAAGCTATTTATTTGCACAGCATAAGAAGGGAAGGAATTCGAGGAGCGTTGATCGGGGGTGGGGGTGGAGCAGCGTGGAGGGAATCTTCCAAATTCCGCCTTGCTGGCACTCTCCGTACTTTCCCAAGACACTGAGCGCAATCTGCTGTAACCCGTGTTAAGAAAACGCGTCTTTTGCTGTTTCAGACTGTGTCGGGGGAGGGAGGGATTCATGAAACAAAGATTGCCTCATCCCAGCTTAACTGTGATGTGAACATAACCCCTGTAATTACGAGGAAAAGAAATTGGAAATACTATTGGAGGTTGTATTTGTAAAGTCTTACCCTGACCTTTTACTTAAGATGCAAGTTTTAAAAAATGCAGGATTGGTGATTAGCAAAATAATGAAAACCATCTGCTTTTAATCAGTCCCTTCCTGCTCCCTCAACCTTCTCATGTTCGGATATTAATGGAAACAGAGCTGAATCCCGCAAAGGGCGATTCTGGAAAATAACGATTGGATATTTACTAGGTGAAAAGTGAAATTGCGCAGGCGTTTCATGGAAGTCCTGCTTGACAGGTGCAATTTTTCTTCCGAATGTGTTGCATGCCACTGGCTTATTAAGCATGGATATTGGTGCAGGGGATTACCACTTCGCATTGGCAACTGTTAGCAGTTAGGTAAGGTAAGCACTTGGAGCCAAACTAGGCACCAGCAGGCGAAGGGGAGGGATGATTGGAAATGTAGTCCCAGCTGATTACTGGAGCGGAGTGATGCAAAACGAAGGTCATACACACGGCCTAGAATGACTCACTGTCCCGGTGCTCAGGCTAATATCACATAGCAACACTATACTCAGCCACACAATAATTCTTTACTTTAGTAATGTTTGCATCAAAGAAAGCAAAACACGAAGCACCAGCAGTCAAATTAAATACTTAAGTGCATGTTTAAATAAATATAAGGCGTATAAGTACATGTGCAAATAAACATGGAACCTAATGCCTTGTTTTTTATACAGCGCTTCATACCACACATGTTTTTTCTAAGCACTTTAAACAACATAATGCTATGTTATGTTACCCAATTTTTAATGCTAATAAATTTACACAATACTCGAAAAGATGCGAGGCTTACTTGTTTTGCCTAGATTAGGATTTATGATCTGGCGATCACAGCATATGTCTGCAGCAAGCACTTAACTCAGCAAACCATCTTCATAATAATTGTCTGTTTTTATATAGCACTTAATACTGCCGTCGAGTTTTTTGTATATACTGTACAGGAACGATCTTAGTAGTAACCAGGCTAATGGTACCCTAGGAATACCAATTCAACATAACACCTATACCATGTGATAAGTTATGATGAAATAGTTCTATAACTTAAAAAAAAAAAAAAAATATTTTATTTATTCTTCCGTGACAAACGCAAAAAGTGTTTAAGCGAAATCGGTAAAGACACCATTGTGCCCGTGCACTCTATGAACTTAAAGTACCTTATAATGGGCATATGAAGATAGTTCCCGCATCAGTTACCTAGTCACAAACTAGTTAATTTGTATTGATCGTTATAATGGTGACTCTGATACTCCTCTCCAGTGCTTAATTTGTGGAAAAATAAATGCGAAGACCCAAGTTGTTTCACTGGTGGACACTACAGCTTTCTTCAGCCAATCTCCCTGCCAGCACTGCCAAATGCCAGTACAAGTGCTATCTACTCACCACCATACTCCTGTAAATGTGACAATATGGACCATTGCTGGTTATCCACAGCTGTAAGAAAGGCCTAGAGTTGCAGGTATTATTTTTATGTACCTTTCATTGTTAGATAGTATGCTGATGTTTAAAAATAGACCAACAGCGTCACCATGTTGTGGACTGTCATAAATATGTGCTGGTGTCAAGGAATAAGTGCTGGTGCCAAACACCAGCAAACACCAGCACAAATAAAGCACAAGCAAATAATAGTCTCTGATGATATAGAGTATTGTGGACAAGCAACTATTAGATAAAGGCTAGTTAGGACTTACAGCCTTGAAAACGAAGGGTTTAGTCCAGTGAAATGTGCTGGCTATGTAATTAATACAAAAGGTTTTTGGATGTATTCTGCACATTTGAAAAAAATAAACTTTTTGTTTTTGTTGGAAAATGGACTTGTCTGAAGAGTCACCCCAAACCTTTTGCCTTCCTCCTCCTCTTTTTCTGACCTTCTTTTTGTTGGCTTTAGGACTCGGAGCACTTTACCACTGCATGTGCTCTCTCCTCTAAACATGGTATAATTGGTTTACACGTGTGGCATATTTAGTTTACTTATAAGTCCCTTGTAAAGTGGTATACCATATGCGCAGGGCCTGCAAATTTAATGCTACTAGTGGGCCTGCAGCACTGATTTAGCCACCCACACAAGTAGCCTTTCAAACCTGTCTCAGGACTTCCATTGCAAGGCCTGTGTCTGCAGTTTGCTACCACTTTGACTTGGCATTTAAAACCACTTGCGCAGCTTAAACCCCCTTTTTATTACACACATGTCACCCAGACCTGGAACGATCTCCCGGCCGACATCAGATGCGCCCCCTCCCTGAACACCTTCAGGAAGGCTCTGAAGACCTGGCTTTTCGACTTATACAGAACTGCTGATCCCCCCTCCCCCTAGCGCCTTGAGACCCTCACGGGTGAGTAGTGCGCTTATAATCCCCCTCATTGATTGACCCATCAGGTAGGCCGTATGGGTAGGGTGCTGTGTAAGTAAAAGGTAGGACATGTACTGTTAAGTTGTGCATGTCCTAGTAATGACTACTCCTCCTAGTATATTATAAATATCTACTTTCCCCCTTCTCTCGTACAAAATATACATAGGTATTGCAAATTATTAGAAGAGCTGGAGTTATTGATGGAAACGCATGGGCAGCTATTTCTAATCATTACAGGGGACTTTAACCAGGCTCTGTTCCCTCCAGCGAACCACTCTCCATCCACACATTTAAGTTATAATATTCCTCAGCCAAAAATCATACAACAGGGAAAACAGAAGTGTCCCTTTGCCCTAACCAGATTCACCTACAGTCTTTTGACAGATTCTGGATATAGACCACCTAATGGGAGATCAGCTGATAACCAGCTCAAGGCACCTACATTCTGCGGTGCAATGGCATCTACTATCATTGTTTACACCTTTGTTCATTATACTATCACCTCCGCAAAGGGTACACCATTATCTAGAGGCCAGAGAGTGACCATGTCTCTCAAAAGACAGTTGTTAAAATCAAACTAGATCTGCCAGAAACCTGGACAACGGCGAACTGTCACCATCTGATCGCTTTTATTGGCAAAAAGCTCAAATGGAACAGCACTTTGAAAACAAAGCATCCAATTTGGGTGAAGTACTGCAACCATTTTGCTCATCCCTGAAAAATGAATATTCCAATCTCAAGATGAGTGACGGCTGGATGAACACTTGGCAATCTACATTATATTCTATACTGTCTGTTCTGATGACAAAATTACCAACTGCCCTGTGAAATATTTATAATTCGTCCAGCATCCAGCAACTAAGCGAGTCAAAAAGGGTCTATCGTAAGACATTGCGACACTTTCTCAAACTACCTCCTTCTAATGATCGCGATGCAAGAATAAAAAAATCTGAAAAATTGCATTCAAAAAGAAAAATACACAAATAAAAAGGGACAGCCAAGAAAATGCTTGGGCGAAATTGTTACATGCCATCTCATCTCGAAACGAAAGAGCCTTTTGGTCTCTGGACGGTCACGGCTCAGGATCGTAACAATGACCAGATGATCTGTTTATATCAAACGACAAGTGGGAAACACATATTAGGTCCCTATATAAATCAGCTATCACTGGCTCCTTTGAACCTCCAAGAGATTTTGCATTATGTACTGATATTACTAAGGAGGAAATATCAAAATTAGTAAGAAGCTCCTGCTCATCTAAAGCAGAAGGTCCAAACATCATACCGATGGATCTGGTTAAATTAGATGTCCCCTTCTGGAGTATTCCTTCTGGAACAGTTATTCTCTTATGTAACTAAATCTGGGAAAGTTCCTTCCTCTTTGAAAGGTGCGGTAGCCCATCCAATTTTCAAGAGGGGCCCTAAGCAAGACCAAACCAGCTATAGATTAAAAGCCCCCCTAGATTTTGAAGGGAAGCTATTTGTCAACTACCTACTAAACAAATTGAAGAATTGGGCCGAGAAACAATTGTTAATTCCACTAATGCAAACTGGATTTTGCACCAGCTGCTCAACTGTCATAACATCACAGCACTGACTCTCCTTGCAAAAAAATAAATTGCAAAGAGTCAATGTTTTATGCCTGTTTTGTCATTGTGGATTATTCCACCACTTTTGACAAAGTGAATCGGCAAAGACTATAGGCCAAGCTAATCAAGTGGAAAATTGATCCTTATCTGCTGCACTTTATTTTCGAACTGCACACAAATACATGCTTGCAGGTAAAGCTATCCACCGACAATACCTTTACTTCTAGATTTTGCACAGAGAACGGCCTCAAACAATATTTTAGCCCCCTTTTTTTTCCTTGTACATCGCCGATTTAACCGAGTCATTGGATTCGAATCAGGGCATTTCACCTAAGCTGGGTGGTCCAAAAATAGCATATTTGGCCTAAGCTGATGACTTGGTGAGTATGTCACAAACGCTGAAAGGCCTACATCATCAATTAAAGGCCAGATGTACGACTGTTTTTTGCGTGCGCAAATGGGTTTTAGATCCGTTTGCGCACGCAATAAACCTGCGGCCCATGTACTAATCCTATTTTGCGAGTCGCTAATTAAATAGCGACTCACAAAATAGGGTTATCGACTCGCTATTAGGAAGGGGCGTTCCAAGGGCGTCCCTTCCTCATAGCGAGTCAAGCACCTATGTAAGAATGTTTTGCGACCGCAATTGCGGTCGCAAAACACTTGCAGCTTACCATCCTCTTCAAGAGGGTGGTAAACCATTCGCAAATGGGAAGGGGTCCCCAGGGGACCCTTTCCCCTTGTGAATGGGTGCGCAAACATTTTTCAGAGCAGGCAGTGGTCCCAGGGACCACTACCTGTGCTTAAAAAATGAAACAAAAACGTTTTTTTGTTTTTTTTTAAATGCATCCCGTTTTCCTTTGGGGGCTGCATTTAAAAAAAAAAAACTGCTTTATTTAAAAGCAGTCCCAGACATGGAGGTCTGCTGACCCCAGCAGGCCACCATCCCTGGGAGTGTCAGCCATTCCCAATGGGGTCGCAAATTGCGACAGCCTCATTGATATGCATGAGGCATGCAATTTGCAACCCCATTAGGAATCGCAAACAGTGTCTCAGACACTGTTGTACATTGGAAATTGTGACTCGCAAATTGCGACTCGCAATTTGGCGCAATTTGCGACTTGCAATTTCCAATGGTCGTACATCTGGCCTCAAATCACTTACATAAATTTAACCTGGAGAATGGATTAATTGCTAATTTGTCAAAAAAACGATCATGACCTTTGGAAAGAAATATAAATTCATGGGGTGGGTCCTAGGAGATGCTACAATTGAAATAGTCAAACAATATCTTGGGGTGAAATTTGACAGCAAGAGATCATGGTCTAACCATCTAACCATTAGAAAGCTTAAGTCAACTTTGATCATCAAATCAGTGTTAAGATTTGCAAATCGGGTTGGCGTGAAAGCAATCAGGACATCACTGAAAGCATTACAAATGAAACTGATTCCATACTTGCTATATGCATCTCCTGTGCTGAATCACAAGACCATTTCCAGTCTTAATAAACTTTTTATGCAACGTATACGCAATCTGCTGCATCTTCGTACAGCTTTCTCTCATTGTGTCATCAGGTTGGAATTAAGTCTAAAATTTCTAATATCACTCCATTACAGAAGAACTATGAACTACTTCTGTGTCTGTGCAAAAGCGGATCCAACTTCACTAAAATATTTAAGTTACCAGGAAGCAAGTAAAATTACATGCAAGGACCTAGAGTTGCACACCTTACCTTCTAACATAAAAATGTAAAATCTACCTGACCCAGAGGCGCTGGCACAGCTAAATCGACCAACACAGAAAAATCTAATCCGTGGAACTTTTACTCTCAAACAGAGGGACTCTCACCTGGCACAGGACAAACAGTATAATCACATGGACTTAGTTTTTGATACCTATTCCTTGCAGAGCCAATAGTACATAGAGTCAAATTTGCCAGGGTATGTTAAAATGACATTTTTAAGGTTCAGATTGTTTTGTATCCCGATTTAGAACTTTGAGAGGAAATGGAATCCAGTTTTTAAACATAAAACTACCTGTAAACTTTGTGGTCATAGAATTGAATCCCTTCTGCAAATTTTGTGTATCTGCCCTAAACTTCTGTATCTAAGGTAAAACTATTTGCGGCCTATATTTATAAAGGCAAAAATAAGGTCAACTGTGGAAGCTGTCAGATACTGTTTTAGCGTAAGAGCAATAATAATGCTAATGACATTTTTAGACCAGTCTTACAGAGCTTTATCCTCATGATTTTACTCCCTATTTATATACCCTGATTTGATTTCTTTTGTGTCTGGGTTTAAGAAAGCTGTTGTTACACAATTAATCTTAAACCACATGCGTCCTTGCACATCTTGCGCTTTTTGCACCATATCTGCATGTTCAAGAAAAATTGGCTCCCACCGATTCTCTTAAGGTCAAATAGGATTGACTGTAGAGGCTGCCTGAGACCAAAAGAGTGTCCGGGACAACAGTGCAATAATAATGCTAGCAATACTTTTAGATTAGGTTTATAATGCATTTCATCTGTAAATCATGTAACTGTCTTATACTCTGTTTTGATGATATTTTTATGCGAACTGCTTTCACACACAAAATACATGTCCTTTCACATTTGTGCCCTGGCCCGACAATTTTGCATTTAAGAAAAGGCATCATTCTGTGATTTTCCTACGGCAAAACAAGTCAAACTCTTTTAAACTGCTTGTAACTGTGACTGCGTCAAGGACAATAGTGCAATAACACACCAATTACATTTTTTGACCAGGCTTACAAAACATCAACTTGTAATATAAATATATCGCTTGTACTCTGAACTGTATTCATCTGTGTTCAGATACTGTCAAAACTGTGTTTATGCCTCGATTTTACTTCGATCTTTGAATTTTATTACTGACCACCTGATACTTGTACTGATTGTGATGTTTTTATACCTTTTATTATAATCTTTTAATTAATACAATAAACGTACATTACTACTACTACTCCTCCTCCTAGTAGGCCTACTCCTCTCTTAGGCTAGCATTGGGAATTCCTTAAAACACTTTAAAGCTATAATTCCTGATCAGAAAGGAGTGGCTGACTCATGTTTTATATCTTTTAAATGGAAATGATAAATCCTCTTTAATGGTAAAGTTGGATTTAACATTACTATTGTAGAAATGTCACCTTTAGAAAGTGGGCATTTATCTGCTCATACTGCTCTGTGTGCCTGCAGCCTGCCTCCATTACATGTCTAGGGTAGGTGACAGCTACACTTTGTGAATTCCCTCTAGACAGCCACAAACACAGGAAGGGTGGGTGTGACAGAGAACTCATTTGCATTCTGATCGCTCTTTCTGGGCAGGAAGAGAGAGGTGTAGCTGACGCTTAAGCCTGATTAGGGGGTGTCCTATTTCCCACACAAAGGGTTGATTACCTCCTACTGATAGTCTGGAGCCAGGGCTAGGAAGAAAGGGGGACCTGTGCACTTCAAGGGCCTGCTTTCAAGTCACCCCCACTTCAAGAGCACAACTAGGTATAAGTACTGGGCCTCTGACCCTACTAAGACAGTACACTACTGGACCTGTGAATATCTCTGCCAGGAGTAAAGACTACTGTGCTACAAGGATTGCCATTCTGCTTGACTGCTGCTCTGGAAGAACTGCTTTTCTTCTTTGCTGTGCTGCCCTGCTGCCTGCTGATCTCTGCCCTGCTGAAGACAAGGACTGGACCCATCTCACTTGAACCCAGAGTGATTCCAAGGGCTTGCTGGCTTGCCCTTGTTCTGAAATCTCAGGGCTATCAAAGACTTACTTCAACCGTGCAACAGCACCTGGACTCTGCCATCTGTGAATCCTGCCATGCCAAGTGGTGTCAATCCAGTCCTAGGCCCTGGAAAGGTGACTTCTGATGTAAAGAACTAACATAATTGGTGCAGTGACGACTTTGCGCCGATTGGAACCAATGCATTGCCCTCCGACACTGATGCAGAAGCAATTCAACAACATCATCTCAACGGACTCCGAGGCTTACCAATGGTGGACAGCGTGGCTCGACAACGACGCAGCGCCTGTATCATTAAGGGGTTCATCAGCGAGCCTTTATCGCCGGTGCAGACCAGAACTGATGCATCAAGCCTTCGACATCAAAGCTTGCTCCTTCCAAGGTACTCTTTCAGGGTGAACTGCGTGAGTCCTGTAGCCAGCCTGCCCTCCATCGTGGTCGGCCTGAACTTTGGATTTACCCTGGTCCAGCGTGACCTCAAGTAACCCATAAGCGCTATTTGCTTCTAAGCACTACTTTTTGATTTATTCCTCAAAAAACGTAAGTCTGGCTCTACTTATTGGATCTTTGTTGTTTTGGTCTTGTTTTACTCATAAAAATATAATCTACAAATCTTTTCTAAGTCTGTGTGGAGTATTTGTGTGGTGTTTTCATTGTGCTGCTCTGTGTGTGTGTGTGTGTGTGTGTGTATGTGTGTGTTGCACAACTGCTTTACACATTGCCTCTTGAGATAAGCCTGACTGCTCTGTGTCAAGATACCAGAGGGTGAGCACAGGGTAGTTCCTGCTTGTACAGGGTGCATACTCTGACAACCAGAAACCCCATTTCTAACATTATTTTTGACAGATGAAGAAACAATCGGATTTTTTGTATTATAACTGATTAGTCAATAATATAACTATAACTTTGTTATAGTAACTAACTACATGCTAAAGTTGGTATGTTGAGATGGTGCTGCTGAGGAATCACCCATCATTTACAATTAAGTTACACCAGTAGGTATCTGGTATCTCAGTGGTGCACCAGACTCTCCAGACAAATAACCTACCTACCCACTGTATGGATTGTAAACTTTAGTAATTGTGTTGTTGAAAAATAAGCACAGGCACTTTAAATAAATAAATTAATACACGTCCAATATAATATGTGCAGTAATAATATCTTTTTAGCTCTTGCTACATATAGCTATGTCTGTTGCCGAAGGACTATTGTCTCTTATACATTAAAATATATACATATACTGGACTGTGGGTCAGCCATTTGCACTTAATTAGATGGATTTCTTGTCTATCTAATTTCTCTGCTTCTTTTTAGATGGCTTAACTCCTAATTCTTTCTTTGTCTTTGTCCCTGATCTGTACCATTTCTTCTTTACAGCTTCAATTGGATGACTTGTACTTCCACTGCTTGCAATCAGGGAAAAACGTTTTACTTTTAATACTAGCACTCCATGAAAGTGCATGTCAGAATTGCTTTCAGATGACCACCGGGCACGTAGGGACTACTGGGCCCAACTGCGGTGGTTCAGGCCTTTTACTGCTGATGTCCCGGGGCCTGACATACTAAGGATCTTGCACAGCTGGACCAAGTAGCCCTTCTTTCTGCACTTGACTCTCAGTGGTAGCTGTTGTTGAGCAGTCAAGGCTCCCTCAGGGGGAATGTAGATACAGGTCAGTAAACACGACTCATGATAACTTAAAGTGCATACAATATGAACAATAAATCAGGGTCCAGCCAAATACTTGCTTTTATAATAAAAAGTAGAATTTTATTTCTAAGTCTACACAGGCAAAGTAATACGATATTCATGAGTAATAGCACAATTCCCTTGAGGTCGTGGCTCTAGTAGTTGTGAGGCAAATCCTTGTCCCACACTCCTTTGTGTAATGTGTGCAGTGTTATCTCCCATTCACCGGTGGCTGTGGAATGCTCACTATTAGGCCGTTCTCAAGAGTTCCCCTTTGACTCATCAGGATTATAGTTAAAAGTTTCTATGGTGCCGCAGCAGCGTTAGCGTTGAGTCTCCATTTGTCCAACTGGCCCAATTCACGTTTTACCTGCTGTTGCAGCACAAAAGAGTTAATCGGTGCAATGAGTGCCTTCAACACACACTTGCCAAACTATGCTCAGTTTGGAGAAGTCAAGCTGCTCATGGCCAACGCAGTAGCAACCGGCAGTGCAGGCTTGATCTCCTGAGCGGCGCTGCCGGAGGTCTCTCAGTTGTTGGAGCAGCTCCCAGCTAATGAAGATGCAATAGATTGACTTTTATCATCAGGGGGGAATCCTTTCTTCAGCTACCGACTGGAGCCAGCAGGGGTGCGACGTTGTCCACAGTGTCACCGCCATTCCTCAGTGCTAAGTCAGAGGCAATTTCCTCACACTGTGGGTCCAACCCACCAATCATAGCCTCAGTCTATCTTTTGGGTGGCCTGAATCTTGTGGCAACGTTGGTACCAGGGGCCCCCCCTAGCATATGGGGTGGCCGCGATACATGGCAATATGGTACGGAGACTCTTCCAGCATACTTGCCCCGGCCAAGACAGTCACAAGTCATGGCACTCCTGAAAGTAGTAAATTGACCGGTGGCCCTCTCTGGCATAAGGGGGTTGCAAGAGAGCGGCGGTACAGGCTTAGCGAGACCCGCTCAGCGCTCAACCTTCGGCTCAGTTTATGGCTGCCCTCTCCTGGCTCACCACTCTACTCTGTGCTCTCACAAAAGATTTGATTTGCGATGTCATAACTGTTCTTGTAAATACTAATATTTAACATGATATAAGTGAGATAATATAAAATGGTATAAGCAGAGCCTGGAGAAGGCCCAAGTTATAGTTCATGTAGTGTGGCTACATAGTTGAATATACTGTGTTTGGATGTGCGTGAGTTATAATAATTTGAAGGTGTTGCGAAAATTATAAATGAAAGTTATAACTATAAAGTTAGAAATTTACATTTTTGAGTACTTTAACTTTTGTTTGTAGCCAAAGAATAAATAAAGTTAAATTAATTCAATGATGGTGTACATAAATAATAAATATAAGGTATAATTATAACAGAATTTCTAAAGTATGTGTATTTTAAGTTTGGTTTGTGTAGAAAGAATAAATAAAGTGTTTGTAACTATAGCAAAGGTTATATATATATAACAAGTGGTGAAGGTAGCCACTCTGTCACTCACTAGCTATAGTTAAGATTTCCAGAGATAGGAATTCCTCCCATTTTTGCCTGCTAATAACTTTGCTACCATTTGATGAGTCTTAAAAAACTTTGCAGAACTGTTCCTTTTTCTATATTGGGGATGATGCAGCGTTTCATGGTGATTCACTAAGGGGGTGCACAGAAAAAATGGGGGTCCCAAAACACGTTTTTCCACCAATGTATTTTCAATAGACTTTTTAAACAGACGTTGTGTTAAAATGGCTTGCCGGATTTTCACAAGCAATGTGAGGAATATAGATTATGATGTGGAAAGGATCCTTTTTAGTAGTAGATGTAATTTGGTTAAGTAGTTTCAAAGTAATATGGCATAAAAAACATACTGATATATTGGACTGTGGTATGCCGCGAAACATGCCAATGACAAGGCAGTATATGGTTGGGTAAAAAAAAGCACTTAGACAATTGAAAGGCAGCAATGTTTAACTCACAATTAGTCTGCGTTGGGGTTAGAAGTTGAAATATACTGAACTGGTGGTTTATTAGTGTATCGGAAAGATTGAAACACTTTAGGTAAGTATGTAAAGGTAGGGAAAGTAGTTTTATTACTTTATATACTTTAAAAAAGATTATAGAGTACCACGGTACTATCTAGTAACTAATATGGTACTTAAAAAAATGAAATATGTAAAAATACACTGTACTATACCTTGGGGCATAATAACAAGGGCATTGTGCCACAGGAACTTCACTTTTAATGACGTTCCTGTGGCGCAATGCCCTGCTCCAGATTTACAAATTGGTGTTAAACTCGTTTTGTAGCTTAACGCTGCTTTGTAAATATGGTACCCTTTCATGCTGGTATCTGCGTGAAAGGGACAAGCAATGGGTGTTGCTGTGGGCATTCCACTGCAACATCCATTGCTTTTTTGACACTGCCCCAGATTTACAAGGATGTGTAAATCTGAAGCCGCGCCAAAAACTAACTTCGTCCAAGAGCAGGCATTAGAATGGCGAAACGAGGAGAAATACTTTTATTTCTCCTCGTTTTTGCTTTTTCTTTGTGTGCATTCTGCAGCACACATAGAAAGAGCATAACGCCATGAATGATTGTTTATCTGTAGGAAGGTGTCCTTTCCTGCACATAAACAATCATTAAATAATGACGATTAGCTACTTCTATGTGTGCTGCAAACTGCAGCACACATAGAAGTAGCACATCAGTATTATTGATTGTTTATGTGCACATAAACAATCATTCCCTGCAACGCAGGCACCCTTGCACTATTGTGCAAGGGTGCCTGTGTTGGCGCTAGGCAGCTAATTTTAGCGCCAGTGCTAGGGAAAACACAGGGGTGCGTCGCATTGTTGTAAATACGGCGCATCCCTGCATTTAGGAAGTTGGAGCGGGGCGCTGCCAAATTTGGTGGAGCTCTGCGCTCTGACATTTCTTTGTACATATGCCCCCATATTTCAAATATAGTGTACTACAGTTTATTTTCAATTTCTCCCATTTAAAAAAAAAAAAGTTTACAGAGTACCACAGTACTAACTAGAAAGTACTGTGGCACTTACAAAAAGTTAAAAAAAATACATATGTGAAAAAATTAAAAATGCATTGTACTACACTATATTTCACAAATATAGTGTACAACTGTTTTTTGTTAAATTTTTTACATATTTTTTTTTTCTGTAACTACCGCTGTACTTTCTAGGTACTAGCGTGGAACTATGCAAATTAAAAAAATATATATATTAAGTAATAAAACTACTTTTCCTTACCTTTACATGCTTACCTGAACTGCTTCATTCCTTCATCTGCACTTATGATACTGTAGTACACTATATTTCCACTTAAAACCCAGAGCACCGACTAAGTGTGATTTAAGCAATATGGCTATCTTTTAACTTTATAAGGGCTTTTATTACCCAATCATAAACTATTTTTCTTTGCGATGTAACGCGGTATACCATGAAGTTACCGCGGGATACTGCAGCCCAATATATAACTACGTTTTTGTGCCTTATAACTTTAACACTACTGAACCAATTTAGATTGACTGTAAAAAGGACCCTTTTCACCCTATAATGTATAATCCTGCATAATTTCAAGTACCTTCTTTCAGCCATTTTCTTGCTAGGTCTATTTAAGCTAAACTGAATGGCAAGACCTGCCACTCGACTTCATTGTACGACACACCACTCCAGTCGATGACATGTTACTCCATTCTATGACACATCACTCCACTGTACGACAGTCCACTCCTCTTTATGACAATCAATGCCACTCCACTTTTCAACACACCACTCCACTCTGTGACACACCACTCCAGTCTAACACACGCCACTCCACTTTACGACATGCCTCTCCACTCTATGACCCTCCATGCCACTCAACTGTATGACACGCCACTCCACTGTACGACACACCACTCCACTATACCACACACCACTTCGCTCCATCACATGCCACTCCACTCCACTCGAGGACATCCCAGTTTACTCTCCGCCACTCCACTTTAAGACACTGTACCTGTGCCATTCTATGACACGTGGCTCTGCTTCACTTTATGCCCCTGCACTGTACGCCACTCTACTCCACTGCATGACACTGTATGACACATCACTCAACTCCACTCTGTGACATGCCGCTCCACACCACACCACTCCACTCTACAACATGCCACTCCACTCTGTTATACACCATTCTACACTACGCCACTCTACAACACTATACGACACTTGACGTTCCTCCACTCTACGACACTCTACTCCACTCTGTGCCACTCTGCAACCCTCTACTGCACTCTATGCCACTCTACAATACTCTATTCCACTCTACAAAACTTTATGTAACACCCTCTACACTACTCCATGCCACTTTACTCCACTCTAGTCTATGACACACTACTCCACTGTACAACAGTAATCCACTCTCTGCCACACCACTGTTGACCACTGTATGTCACTCCACTCTATGACACTCTTTGTCACTCCACTCTAAAACATTAAAAAACATGCTACTCTACTCTATGCCACTCTGCTTTACCACAATGTATTCCACTCTGTGCCCCTCCACTGTATGCCACTCTACTCCAGTCTAAAACACTGTACACCACACCACTCCACAGTACGACACTCCACTTCACTCTAAAACATGTCACTCCACTCTACGGCACTCCACTCCACTCTATGCCACTCTGCGCCATGCCACTCTACTCTACAACATGCCACTACACTGTACGACACACCAATCAACTGTACACCACTGCACTGTACACGACTCTAGTGTATGCCACTCCAATCTACACAACGACACTGTACGCCACTCCACTTTACAACATCCCAGCTCACTCTACACTACTCCACTCTATGCCCCTCCTCTCTAAGACACTGTTCTACATGCCACTAGTATGTTATGCCACTTCACTCTACTGTATGGCATGCCACTCCACTATACAACATGCCAATCCACTCTATGATTGTCCACTCCACTTTGTGACATGCCACTCTAGATTATAACACACCACTCCACAACAGTCCACTCCACTCTACCCCACTCTACGCCACTCCACTCTGCGACACACCACTCCACTCTATGATATGCCAATATACTGTACGTCACTCCACCCTATGCCCCTCCACCCTAAGACAGGGTACACACCACTTTATGACACAACAGGACACTCCACTCTACTCTATGGCACTCTACTCTACTCCACTTTATGCTCCTCCATTCTATGAGTGGAGAGGTGTGGTGCAGCGGCCAGGGCAGCTGACTTCGGAGCACAGGGTTCACGGTTCGATCCCCGGCTCCGGCGGCAGCTCAGCACCATGTGACTCTGGGCAATAGCTCACTTAATTTCCACTCCGGCCCCCAGTGCCTTGAGACTTGTATGGGTGAGTAGCTGCGCTATATAAAAACGGACTTACATTTTACACTCTATACCGCTCTACAACACCTTACTCCACTGTATGACACTACGTGACTCCCTCTATGCCACTCCAAGCCATTTTTACTCTACTGTGCTCTACGACACAGTACTCCACTCTACTCCACTCTACACCACTACGCTACTCTACAGGACTCCACTCTACCCCCAATCCACTGTACTCCACAAGAGGACACTCCCCTCTCTGCCACTCCATTCTACAACACTTTTCTCCACTCTATACCCCTCCACTCTACACCAACTTTCTTCACACTACAACACTGTACGACAAGCCACTCTATGACGCGTCACTCCCTCTACTGTATTACATGCCACTCCAGTCTACACCACTGCACTCTACAACACTGTACTCCACTCTATGCCCCTACACTCTACACCACTCAACTCCATTCTACAACACCGTCTGACACGCCATTCCAATCCATTCTACGACACAGAACTCCACTCTATGATGCACCACTCCACTCCAGTCTCTGACACACCAGTCCACTCGATGACACTTTATTCCCCTCTACGCCACTCCACTCTATGCCACTCCACTATACAACACTCTACTACACTCTATGCCACTCTATGACAGTCTATTCCACTCTATGTCCCTCCAGTGTACGCCACTCTACTACACTGTATGACAGTCTATGACATGCCACGGTACTCCTCTCTACAACATGCCACTCCACTATATGACATGGCACTCCACTCTTTAACACTTTCATCATTTCTACTATATGACACTCCAGTTGACGACACTCCACTCTATGACACTCCACTCCACCCTACTGCCGTATACCCTTCAGAACTCTACTCCACTCTGTGCCACTCTATAACTCTCTACTCAACAACACTCCACTCAATGAAACTCCACTCAACGACACTCCACTGTACTCTATGACATGGCATTTCACTCTGCACCACTCCACTCTAGAAGACTCTACTCCACGGTATGCCCCTTCTCTCTATACCACTCTACTCTAGTCTACAACACTCCAGTCCACTGTATGACACTTCACTGTACTCTATGACACGCCACTTCACTGTACGCCACTCCACTCTAGAAGACTCTACTTGACTGTATGCCCCTCTACTATACCTCACTCTACTCCACCCTACCACACTCCACTGTAAAACACTCTGCTCCACTCTACTGTACAGCGCTTGACTCGACAAGACTCCACTCTATAACACTGCTCTCCACTTTATGCCACTTGACTTTCCAACACTCTACTCCACTCTATGCCAATCTGTGAGACTGTACTAGACAACACTTCACTCCATGACACTCCACTCTACTACATGAGACTCCACGAGACTCCTGTTGACAGCATTTCACTGTACGACAATTCACTCTACCATACTCCACTCTATGACACGCCACTCCACTCTACCGCACTCCACTCTAGAACACTCTACTCCACTGTATGCCCCTCCACTCTATGCCACTCTACTCCACTGTACTACTCCACTCTATGACACGCCACTCCACTCTACCGCACTCCACTCTAGAACACTCTACTCCACTGTATGCCCCTCCACTCTATGCCACTCTACTCCACTGTACTACTGCACTCTATAACACTCCACTCTGACTCTTCACTGTACAGCACTCCACTCTACTTTATGCCACTCTACTCCACTCTACGCTCCTCCAATCTACGACACTGTACTCCACTGTATGATACTCTACCCAACTCCCTCTATTCCACTGCACATTACTTTACTCCACAGTACTCTATGACACACTACTCTACTCTACTCCACTCTATGCTACTTCACTATATGCTACTCCTCTGTAACACAGTGTACATACACCACTTTATGACTCACCTCTCCATTCAACTTTTCAAAACGCCACTCCACTCTATAACACTCGCCTATGGCCCTCCAATCTACGCCAATCTACTCCACTGTATGAGAATGTACAACACGCCACTGTATGACATGCCACTACTATACAATATGCTGCTCTACTCAAAGCCACTGCACTCTTCAACACTGTACTCCACTTTATGCTCCTACACTCTACACCACGCGACTCCACTCTACAATACTGTATGACACACCACTCCACTTCACTCCACTCCATGACACCGCACTCCACTGTATGCCACACTACTCCACTGTATGACATAGTACTCCACTCTACGACATGCCACTACACTGTGCGCCATTCCACTCTACACCCCTCCAGTCTGACACACTCTACGGCACGCCACTCTATGACATGCCACTCCACTGTAGTCTACGACATGCCACTCCACTGTACTGTACCACAATCCACTCCACTCTACTACACAGCAATCCATTCTAAGACACTTCCCTTCATTATAGGACCCACCACACCACTCCCCTCAATGACCTTTTACTCCACTCTGCTCTACGCCAAACCACTGTACTCCACTGCACTGCACTCCACTCTACAACACTCCACTAATAAAACACTACACTCTACGACACTTTCCTCCATTGTACTCTACGACACTCCATTTAAGGACACTCCACTTGACAACACTCCACTCTGAGATTTGAAACACTTTTTATTAAAAAATAAAAACCATTGAAATTCATTGAGAAAAACAGAGGCTAAAGCTTAGTTACAGTTATGAAAACATTATTTATTCTTTCCATACAAACCAAACTTACAAACTACACAAACATTAGAAATTATAAAATTATAGTTATACCTTAAATTTATAGTTTATGCACCACTTTCAAATGACTATAAGTTAATCACTTTCGTGTGCAGTGTTATCAACTTGCTAACCACACTACATTAACGATAACTCACCATTCTACCATGCTCAGTATACTCACAAATTATGTCATTTGAGATGTCATATGTGTTGTTATGAATGCTATGATTTCACATGGTATAAGTGATATAATATCAAAGGGTATAAGCAGTGCTTCATAAAGGCGGCCTATGAGCAATTTGAGGCAGGCCGTGCTGGAGCATGGGTCGGATAGAAGACCAGGTTCGACCCAGTCAGAGGATTTACCTTGGGATTTAGTCTAAAAAATGGAAGTCAAAGTCTGCAGAGGGGCAAAGCAGCAAGCTGCAGCCAAGGAGGGCTCCATGAGGTCTCATAGACGTCAGATGAGGTCCCAGTGAAGCCGTTGGTTTTTGGCAGGAAATCTCAGAGTAGGAGAAATTTGGATTTCACACCAGTGGAGGTCCCTCTCCGGCCAGATACTTTTGGCACCTTTGCCTGGTCAAGATTTCTTTGTTCGCACTTAGTCACATTTTTTGAGCTCAGGTTCCTCAAGTCGGGCAAGGCTGCCAGCTGTTGCCGAAGAGGACTCCACTAGGCCAGATATTGTCTCCACAAGATCCTCCTATAGAGGATTTGCCATCACAAAAAAGCTTTCAGCAGGGGAAACCTGAATCTTTAACCCAGAGGCATCACATCTTGGTCCGATTGCCTTGGCAGGTTTAGGCCGGAGGTCTTTGGAGCCAAAACGTTTCTAAGTCCTGGGTTTTCAAGGGTATTAGGGGATGTCCACTCAGACACACGCAAGGCTTCCAGAACCTCAGCAACAGCACTTGGACGCCAGGACTCATTCCAGCAGAGGAAACCAGCAGGGTACAGGTCAGGTCCAGTTGGAACTGGTCAGCTGGAAGTCTTCAGTTAAGGCCTCTTGTACCTTGTTGCATCCCTGTAGCTTGAACTGGGTGTCAGCTTTATGACCTTTGGTGTTCACTTCTTTGTCCTGGCTACAAGAGGGAACAGGTCCAGTCCTTCAGGGCTCATCCCTGGTCTCAGACAGCAGGGTCATTCCGCTTCTGATCTTCCTCAGGACCAGTAGTGTTCTGAGGAGGGTACTGAGGATGCCAGATTTATGCTTGGCATCAGCCTGTAGGTTGTGGTGTCTCCTGGTTCCTCCCTAACCAATGGAGTAAAAGTTCCCAGGAGTTACTCTACACACTTTAGCAGCATTTCCTGTGTGCCCTACAGTAAAAAATCCCACTCTAACTAAATCCAAGATGGTGAATCTCTTCTCCCCTTGTGCAAAGCGTGTGTGTCCACACAAGAGGTGTGGCCAGGGAAATGAGCAATCCCTCCTCTGTGGTCACTCCACCCAGTTGTGGGGGAAGCCTGACTGGGGGAACAAAAGAAGGGGCCTGTCCAGGCGTCATCTGATATTTCCCTTTGACCGGAGAGGCCTCTTTGTTGTAAATTAAGTCCCTGTGCACAGTCCAAATGGCCATCCTGCCAGAGGAACAGAAACTCCTCCCCACACCAAGGCCTTTGTGTATGCTCTCAGAGTAGTTTTCATACTTCATTCAGGGCATAAACCCCCAGAGGGCTGCAAATGATGGCTAATGGAAATTAGTCTCCAGAGGTTTCAGGCAGGTAAAGGGTAATTGTATAAAGGTACCTTTTGCTTAATATTTGTATTAATCTGACTTCTCCACTCAATTGGGCTTTTAGGAAAAATTACAGAGTCCAAGAGTGATGTTTCTAGGGATTTCCTAACCACATATAGCATTATTCAAAATAATAGTGCATCCAAGTGTTTCCCTATGGAACAGCCCACCTTGCTACAGTGAAAATAGATTTTAGGTGTGCATGCTTCACCCTTATGTGGCTTGCTTTCTAGAGCTCAAGATACTCAATGAATTGTGCCCAGTAATAGCTATAATATCTCTAAACAGATGGGTCTTGTAGCACCATTCAAGATGGAGGACATTAGTCTACTCAAATAATTTCATTGCTGCAGCTTGGCTTGTATAGTACATCTAAATTTAAAAGGCATGCATTTCTCCATGTATCCTGATCTACATTAACCATCAGAGATTTCTCTTTCCCTGTTCTTAGCCCCTTGGTTCTTCACCAAACGTCTTCTAGCTGTTATAGGCCATCTTGGCATCTGTGGATTTTGGTTTGTGATCAATATGGTCAACTGTCTTCTGATGGGTCAGTGCTGTAGCGTGTTTCAGAAACATCTTCATTACACTTTAAGTCGTGTACATATTCTAGGCTTTCTTGTAAACTCTGAGGTCAGTTTGTACTCCCCCCAGGTAACAGACGTCCTTGGAATTGTTGACACCAAACATTTCCTGCTCATACTTGCTGAAGAAAAAACATTTTTTCAGGGCCCCCTCCACTACAGAACATACATATGGCAACACAGTGGTCCCTGTATATTTATTAAGAAAACCAATAATATATAGGCAATTTAGGAAAAGAAATATAGGATAATACTACATTTTTCAATCTGTCAGTTTGTACGAACGAAAGCTGCAAACAAAAAGCACAAATTTTAATTTTTTTCACAACATATTTTAAAAGTAAGCAAGCACAATAAATGGTATAATGATGTGTGAAAATCATGCTTGGTGCTCACAATTAATGACAATCAAGTGTACAAAGCAACAAAGTTCCAATGTGTGTTTCCTTTTGCCATTCCTCTTTATAATTCACTGGCTACTCTTTCCCCTCACACTACCAATTTTCAATGCTCATTCACAGGCTAATTTTCTTTTTAGCACAGATACATTTTGGTCACTTTGCTGCCAAACATTGTAATTGAAGTTAAAGTACCATATAATATCCTTTTCCTTGTCTTTTAATGAGAACTCTGGATTTTCTCTGCACAGGCATAGAAAAACTCTATTCTAACGGAAAGTGGTGTACTTATTTGTATACCTATTTTTAATCATCATTTCTGAAACAATGTCGTTCATTTTAAAAGGATTCCACTTTATTTTATATATGGGCTGGAATTTCATTTCATTTCCCTTCAAATGTGCCTTTGTGGTTAGAAATACACTACTCTGTAGTCTTGGCTCTACTCTCTAACTACAGTTTTCAATATTCATTAAATCCACTAATGGTCCTCAAAATCATCCTGCTAATCCATTGCCTCCTCAGATGTTTGACACACCAGGGTGGCCAGCAAATTTTAGCTGCCATTTTTATTCTCAAATATGGTTCTTATAAAAACCATTATCATGCATAAATCTATTCATTATCTATCTCTTCCCACATAGTTAATAGGTGCTCCTTTTTCTTGCTCACAAATTTAAAGTTTTACAAGCAAATAGTGCCCTACAGACCCTCAGTATTTTGTACTCTTATCACTGTCTCAATGACAGTGACTTTCAGGCAGGCCTTGTATTGACCCTAATAAATTTGTTGGTTATAGTAGTTACAATGGGCACCCTTAGACTGACTTTGGATGTTGACTGCGACAATGCGTTTATTGTGCTAGACATGTCTGTGGTGTTATACAAGGTTGACCAGACCATCCTCCTGAATCACCTGCCTTGAGCAGGCATCAAAGGTGTTAAAATGGTTACTGCTGTTCTCTACAGAGTGGTTCAAGGTAGGCTACATACTTTGATTTACTTTAATGCTTAAACCCTTACATTATAGAGTTCCCTAGATATAGTACCAGATTATTAAGTTTTACATATTGTGATACCAAAATATCATAGCCAGAATATTAACTACTAAAATATCAGGAAGGTAAGTACATATACATAGGTGTAGGTTTACTATACTTAACTTCAGAATATGTTCCTTGACAATACATATATCTTCAAGACACATAGAAGTGGAGTTAAGAATAGTAAATCTACACTTACCTATATATAATTATTTTCATTATATTCTGGCTACAATTGTTTTCCAGCGCCTTGCTATTCCCGGTCTTTAAAATATCTACTTCTGACTATTTGTCCAACTCATTTAGCCTCCTGACCTCCACTTTTATATGTATTAGGATTATTTTTAAAGTTTTATGTAGCTCACCTGCACTGCAAGGGGTATCAGGGCTTTTTATGGTATATACTTGAATTAAATTGGAGATGATTAAATAGCATTGACTGAACATTTTAACTAGGTAAACATTAGTCAAAATGCAGAGCATTAAGGGCAATATGAAAATGATTCTACTCTAGGAAGAGGTGAAATTGGTGAATCTGTATCTTTTTCCTGAGTGTGAGAAGAGTTGATTTACTTTTAATATTAGTAGGTAGAGTGTTCCAAGGAGGAGTCACTGCACCAGAGAACAAATATTTCCATGCATGAGCATCAGATTTCACGAAAGAGAATTCCAACTGATCATCTACTAATTAAATCTTAGTCCCTCAGAGAAAGTTGAGGAATTCAGGGGGTTTCTTCGCATGTATGACTTTATTAGTGAGACAGTACAATTTGAATTGAAATCTTGCTGGAAAAGAAAACCAATGTAGGTCTCATAGAAAGAACATAAAGTTGTTGATTTGTTTTGACTAACTACTGAGTGGGGTGCTACTTTGAGTACAAAAGGATATACTTGTGTGTCACCTGCAGTTTTGGGTGGCCGGGGAGATAAGATGCTTGCCTGTTGTAGTAAGTGAAGAACGTAATTTATAGATTTAGAAACTTGATAGGTTGTGGGATGGGGTTGGATTCAAATATCAGTTACATCTCAAATATGTTAGTTGTGGCAAGAATGATTATGAGAAGCCTTATGTTGTTAAAAGAGAGGGGTTGAATTTGATTTTATGTATGTATGAGAAGAGGAGGATTAATTTCTGGTTTAGAGCTTGAGAAGTTTTCAGACCTCTATAAGTGCAAATTTTGTAGACATGAATGAGAAATGAGGATGTCCCATGGAGTAGATGCACATGCCACTGAGTTGTGTTTCCAGAAGGATGGGAGCATCGGTGTCCCTACCTTTAGGTTTCATTTCAGAAGCATTTTGGTGGAAGTCCAAGGCTGGATGGGTGGCTTAAGCTAAACTGAGATAAGTTCAAATTCATGATCATTCGGGGCAGCAAGGACTTCAGCGGCCTGTAGTTCTAGCAAGCTAATGTCTGATCGTGTCCTATCCCTACAAAGATTGTGAATATTTGAGGAATACTACTGGATTCTGATCAGAAATAACTTCTGTCTGTTTCTTTTTCAAGTTCAGCTTTTAAGAAAGATTTTGCTCTGTCACTTCCCTGCAGGCAACCTGCTGGTGGTATCAATCAATCAATCAATCAATTATTTCTTTATTTTGGTTATACAAACCATAAACGCAGCGCACAAATAAATAATTAAAAACACTCATGTGAATAAAATATAGTGTACATACCAATTAAGCAATGTTACAGACCATGACACTATGAAAAATTTGTTGCAATGCTTTCTGGTAGCATGTAGAGTGGGGGCACAAGATGGGATGAATAAATGGGTTGCAGACACATCCAGTAGTGGTTAGAGCTTATTGCGTTAGCCCAAAAAGATCTTTAGGACATGTCCTTGTCTCTCTCTTTCAATTTACTTGTTCTAATTCTCCATGCCCACGATAAGTACCTAGAGACAGAAAACACAATGTATTCGTTTGTGTCACATCTAAAAATTCTGCTTGCTTCCCAGTAGTGGGATATACCCAATAGTTTGCATACTAGGATTATCCACCACCTTTGGGGTAGGACGTAGACTGGGCAGAAGAAAAGAAAGTGATCATCTGTCTCTGGCACCCTCGGGCAATACAGAAAGTTTGAGGATTGCGATCCTTTCATGTCCCATTTACTTGTGAAAGAGTCCAAAGGCAAAATGCTAAATCTAAACTTGATATAGAGACTTTTAACTTGTAATCGGCAGATCCTGTCCAAATATGACTCAAAACTAAAATAACATTTAAACAATAGAATTATTTCAGTAATTCTCCCCATTTTTTGTTAATTTCAAATTTGCTACAGTATAGAATCCCAGAATGCTTGCTTCAATTTGGTAAGAATACCTTCCTTGGGAGTAGCAGGAGAGTTCCACACTTCCGCTATCTTAATGGCTTCACTAAGATGTTTGATTTTATTCAGCCATAGGACACATACGATTTTGTCAGTATTAATCAGTTCCACCAGGCCTTCCCTAGACTGAAACAGTTCCGGCATAGACCACAGGCGCACCCAGTATGTCAGGGGTCTTAGGAGGACAACATGATCAATTCTGGCTAGTGAGAGGTCTATACGAAGAGGAATGAGGGGGGTGCTTTGAGGGAGATTAAACAATAATCTCATACATTTACTTAGTATTTGTGTTAGTGAAGACACTTTTGCACAACTCCAGAGCTCTGCCCCATATATGCCCCCCACCAGAGCGGCATCCCTATAAACGTCTTGGGCAGGTGTTACAGCGCCACTCGAGGTGGACTTGTAGTTCCTACTTATGGCAGTCGCCCTTTGGTGGAGGATCACCCTGCTTTTACCTACCTGGGGAGCCCAAGACAGGTTGTCAGCCAGTCAGATGCCTAGGTAGTCAAAGCATTTCACTTTTTCAAGAGTCCCCCGATCCAAGCTCCTCCTGCCTCTGAAGGACCGATGAGGATTCAGGACCATGAATTTAGATTTGGAAGGGTTCACCTCAAGGCCACTAGCTAAACAGAAATTATAAAAACAGTCTTAGAGGTATTGAAGACCTGATGGAGTTCTAGATATAAGAAGCGTGTCATCTGCAAACATGAGTATTTTTAAACTGATACCTGCAGATTTAGGGGCATCATGTCTGCAATTGGCCAACTACTCTACAGCTCCATTGATATACAAACTAAATAGCATGGGGGTGAGCACGCATCCTTGCCTGACACCACGATTGATGGGTATCCTGGGTGTAAGATCCCCACCTGAGTTCCACCAAACCTGTGCTTATGTGTCCATGTGCAAAATCTTGATGATTCTTAAGAGATCAGTGGAAATGCCATACGTGTCAAGTACTCTCCAGAGATTTTCCCTCGGGACCAAGTCAAATGCAGTCCGTAAATCTATAAAAGCGACATAGAGATGGTCCCGCCTTATGGTTCATACTTCCAGCACAACATCTTCAATTGGAAGACTTGATTGAGGGTACTGATCTTAGAGATAACCCCAGCTTGACAGTCCAATAGGATTCTGTTATTTATCATCCAAAGTTGGAGCCTTGTTAGGACCTGCCTGCAGAAATCTTTTTACTTTTGTCAGTCAAGCAGGTTGGCTTGTAATTGGATGGAGCATCCCTCCTTCCCTTCCTATAGATAGGGATGATGGTAGCTCCCTTCCAGGAGGGAGCGCCACCCCTGTGATAATGGCATTTCCCAGAGCATTCTGGTAAGGGACCCAAATTTTGGGCTGTGACAGGGAAAAATCACCTGGGGTGCCATCGGGGCCAAAGTGCTTTCTCCCTCTCCATAATCTTTAGAGCCTGCACTATTTTCAGTAGCCCAAGTCCTGGTGCCTCACCGGGGCTATCCCTTGTCTTAGATATTGCATTAGCAGGTAATGAGGCAGTGTTCATCCAGAGTGGATCATTCAATTCTTCCTCATTGAGCCTACGCTTGTGCATTGTGTGATCTAGTATAGGATTAATCATCCTCCAGTTTACGTCATTGGGCCACTCTCTATACAAGTCTCAGAAGTGGGCTACCTATACTTCTGGTTGCACCACTGCTTCGAGATGGTTATCTATGGTTTGGGATCCAACAACTATCAGGTTCCAGAAATCTTTAGTATTCCCATTCTGTAGGGAATTTGTCAGTTTTTCCTACTGATCTGTTTCCCATTTTCTTTTTGCTGGGGTCAAGGTGTCCATATACTCTTTTCTGGAGGCCCGTATCATCTTTTGTTCACCTTTTTCTACTGCTTCAATACATTTTGTTTATACATGGCTACATTCATGCGTGTACCATCCCGAGAGGATTGCTACATAGTGTCCCCCTTCGGTCCTCCTTAGTGAAAATAGTTTTTAATGATTCCATTAGTTCACAATGAATGTTAACAAAGGTTGTCATAATCTTGTCAGTGCACTCTAAGGTGGCCAATTTCTCCTCAAATAAGCTATATATTTGGATTTGTGCTTTAAGATAATCTACTACCACTGACCATTTTAATTCTTTCTGTTATTGCTAGTCTCTATTTGACTTATGGTATTGTTGCAGGGGAGTTTTGCGTACAAGAACCATCCTGCTTGAAAATGGGCACTCAGTCCATGATGGCCACTATCAGATCTGGGTACTACCCTCATGTCAACCAAGGAGGGCCAAATTATTCTATCCAAGAAGATATAATCAATATTACTTGTGTACAGGACTCTCTTAAATGTTGGTCGTGGTGAGGAATCGAAGGGTGAATCGATTCAGGGCCATCAGCCCCTGTGCTTCTAATAAATCAACAGGTTGTTAAAGCCGCCTGCGATAATTTTAAGAGCACTATGATGCAGCTGCTCGTTCAAAGCCGAAAGGCAATCCATAGTTCTTGACTGGACATTTGGGGGGACAGAGCGTAGGTAGATATATATAATGGCAATGTGCCTTGCCCCCGGCATAGTACCTGTTTTAATGACTATTCCCATCCAGTCTCTACACTTGGAGGGAAGTATCTTACTTGTTTTTCGTTTCACATATAAACAGTAAAACTTGTTTTGCTAGTACAGGGCTTCTTCAGGGCATCAAGAAATGACTCAACAAAGGTAGGAAATGCTAGTACACAACATCACCATCTAATTGTTCAGGTATTTGTAAGACTCGTCAAAAAGCAGGCAAATAATTTATCCCCTTGCTCCTCAAACGTCTGCGGTAGAACAACCACTAATCCCTATTTCGGCTGTATCCATTGGGTGGTACAGCGTAAATCACAAATTCATAAATGCCTTCAGTATTCAGGAAACAGAGTATGCCCACCGTGTTCGGAAAGTGTGCATCTCTCAATCAGCAACCACATACAACAAGCACTCGCTGATCACACGAATAAAAGAAACCAGAATAAAAGAACACACTCTAGCAGAGGATCATTTTGTCCTGCTCATTCTGATCTATTGTGTTACATTGTTCAAATGCATACTTTTTGTTGCCTCTCCAATATGTGTAAACAATTCTAATGTTCGAATAAATGGTGACTCGTTGTAAGAGGTGGGCAACTGTTGTGTTACTTATACAGTGGTTACATCAGGTAGTGCAGCACTGAGTTCCCTGACTGCCAAAAAAAGTTTCAGTACGTTGATCATGAATATATTATGATCCTCTTTCGGGTGCACAAAGGGCCTAGTTTGAGTGCTTGTTAAATGTAGGGTTGTTGTTGGCTCCCGCATATTTTGTTTGAGCCCTTCACTCCCTTTTTAGGTCGAGCATTCGAGACCTCTTGTACATACTTTAGTATATACTTATATGTGTATGTACTTTGTGGGCTTTGGAGATCAGCCCTAGGACTTGTCTGCTTCCGCTTAGGGACTTTTTTTCCTCTTCAACTGCCTCTATTTAACTGTCTTGATAGAAAACGACCAGTAGAGGTCAGTAAGATACCAGAATTGCTTTCTGCTTAGGGATTTTCTTTTTAAATTTTTCTGGCAACTGCCTCTATTTAACTTTCTAGATAGAAAACGACCAGCAGAGGTCAGTAAAATACCAGAATCACTTTAGCATTCTCTAGAATCCAGTCCATAGAAATTGTCTTCCACAAGCACCCGTAGACAATAATATTTTTTTCAAACCTTGTATTTTCAGTGATATGACCACCGAAGGCCCTGATTTTATATTAAAAACAGAGCTTTCGACTATACCATTTCCCGCTGAAAGGCAATATTTCTCTCCATGTGTACCCATACCTGGCATGTCACCCAGTTTGCTGCTTACCTTCCCTCCATGTTAAAGAACAGTAGATGTTTCAGCACCCAGGCTAATGTGCTGCATAGCTAAATACATATAAGGTCCCAAAGGCGAGACCGATTGCATTGCAAATGCTTGTGGATATTGGGGCCTGTAGTCAGATCTCGTAGTGGCCTCATAGTTGTGTCCCTTGTGTGTTAAATATTTAGCCATCGTCCCAGATGGACTGTCTGCATTAGGTGAGTTTGCTTCACATGGCGGGTTACTCGATGCACTTGTAGGTTATTCTCAGTTTTACTACTTGAGTGTTTAAAATGGTTAACCTTCTCCTTTTGTTGCTGAGAGTTTGTATTGAGAGGTGTTACCAGAGCCAGTAGATTGTCCATCTTGTCATTAAGTACCTTGGACAGCCTGCCAATATAGTCTCTCAAATTGATTATCATCTGTTTAAACATATTTAACTGTAGCTGTGTAGGTTTCCTGTCTAGCCTGAGTGTGTTGGGTTGGGTTTCCATTGGTAGAGGGTTGTCAGGGTTATGCTCATCAAGGGTCCTTAAAACATTGTACCTATTAGTGCACTCAACAATAATTGCAGGAGCTACAGAGACCAGGCGCAGAGGTTGGGCTCTAGGTGATGTTTGCTGGCTAATATCAGGGGGTGGCTGTGGGTTGGTGGGTATATCAATGCTGATATGGGCTAGTGGGCAGTAGTTCCCTGGTTTGCTAAAAACGATATAATATCCACCCCTCCTGCCCTTGCCTAGTTTATCCCCTTTCGGTTTTGGTCCCAATAAGCCTTCCACCTCCTCAATTAGTACATCAATTTCATCCAAGGCACAATTTTCCACTGATGCTATTTTGCCTTACCTAAATCATATGATTTGTCATTGACCTTACATTTTACCATTTTGGCCAATAAAATAAAGCTTCTACTGGACCTTACTAAATATTGGCTTAAATGAGGAGATTGTGCAAAATGAAAGTAATACTTGCAAACCTGTCGTCCCTAATCTTAACTAATGACTAAAAGCCCAATTGTATGTAATGTAAATATTGGGTAGAGCAGGGTGTGATAACCAGCATAATTTCACTATCACTACTGTACTATGTAATCAAGCTAAATTATGCCGCAGGGCAAATCACAATTAGAAAAAATTGCTCACACTGCATTTGTGCACAATAGTTAATTCTAGTGCTGGGCCCTTTCCGTCTGGCAAACAGAGGTGTGTAATAGGGTCACAAGGGCAGCTCAATCCTAGGCAGGGTCACACAAACAGTTTGCACCTTCTCTAAGCCAGTATATGTAGAACTGTAGTTATTACCTGGACCTATCAGTCAGCAGGGGTGCCTTGAGGAGGAAAGTAAATAACTCCTAGCAGGTTCCTTAAGAGCCACTAAGCACAATAGAAGTTGAAGTCCCACTTATCGGACAATAGGTTACAAAGTTCAAGACCAAGGATCAAACAATGGCCTATATGCCACAGTAAAAGGTAATTAGGCCCCTGTCAAGTGATCAAAGTAGCAGCGAAATGAAAAGTGTCTGATGTACTAGCCTGTTATCCGTAAGCGACCAGGGCCGGACTGTGAACAGCAACCGGCCCTGGCGATTGCTGCCCGGCTGGCCCTGGGAGCGGGGGGGAGGGGTGCTAGCAAAACACAAGGCTCCAGCTTTTGTTACAGGGGGCCGATATTGCTGCACTGCAAAACCGGCCCATTGTAACAAAACTGGCTCCCACGGGCACAAAACAGGCCCCCACCCATCCGGCCCACCAGGGAAGTGCCTGGTGCCCGCTACGGCCAGTCCAGCCCTGTAAGTGACTCCTTTTCACAGGCGCACCAGTCAATCACAGTTCACGGAACAGTTATGGCAGACAAGGTCAAACATATGAATGGCTACTGGAACCACACTCTCACCACAAAGAGATTCTTGCCACGTTAGCTATGTTCTAGGACAAATCCAATGGGGGTGGCCCTGCCCTGCCTCTTCCTGATGCTGACGGGCGCAGGACATGCCCGTCCTTCGCTGGGGCTTTGCCTGGGCATGTCCCATGTGGCGGGGCATGATGATGCATTTTTAAGCACTTTTACCAGCATAGGTGGAAAGAACTGACAGGGACCGCCTCCAGGGGCCCTGTGTATGCTGGTAGCCGTAGTTCCCCACGCAAAACAGATGGCAAGTCTCCGGCGGTGCACGATGATGAGCTTTATAGCGCGTTTAGCAGCACAGGTGGAAAGAGTTGACAGGGACTGCCTCCAGGGGCCCTATGTATGCTGATAGCCGTAGTCCCCCACGCAAAACAGATGGCAAGTCTCCCACACGGCGGGCTGCAATGATGAGCTTTATATCGCTTTTTCCATTACAGGTGGAAAGAGTTGACAGGGACCGCCTCCAGGGGCCCTGGGTATGCTGGTAGCTGTAGTCCTCCAGCAAAACAGATGGCAAGTCTCCCACGCGGTGGGGCGCGATAATGCTCTTTGTAGTGCTTTCACTAGCATAGGTGGAAAGAGTTGACAGGGACTGCCTCCAGGGGCCCTGTGTAGGCTGGTAGCTGTATTCCCCAATGCAAAACAAATGGCAAGTCTGCTGGTGGTATCAGTTTTGGAGGTATCTAGACTCAACATGTGCAGCTCTCTGCACTTGGGAAACCCAAAGTATTTTGTGCATAGGCTGCTGATGCTCCAGAATGCACCAACCTGAATTATTGTGGGCACGTGCATGTCTGATGTATTCCCTGTCTCCATCAGACTGAATTCTAAAAATCTGAACTATCAGTTGCCTTATCTTTGACTGTGATCTTGTCTTCCTTACAAGGAAACAACATTGATGTGTCTCTAGGCACTTTATCCATTGTAGAAAGCAAAGTAAACTGTATTGCATGCAATACCAGGGAAGTTGTACCTTCTCTCAGCCCAAAATGTGACTAACCTCAAGACATTGAGGCCCTGATTCACCATTTGTGCATGTAGATTTACACCTAAGTGTAGATTTATATGTCTCCACCCCCTGAGGAAGCCTCCTGCAACTGAATTTACAAGTGTAAAGTTACTACTGGTCATTTTTCAATATGGGAAGATATAGACAAAACCAGTAAAGTTTATTATTTATTTATTTGAAAAGTTTTATAAAGCGCAAACATGACCCAAACAGGTATCAGAGCCAGTAGCGGCCCGTGGAGGGAGTGCCGCGGGGCGGTGGGGCGGGGAGGGGTAGAGTGGGGGGTAGTAAACTCCGGTCACGGCCGACCGGAGTAATGTAAACAAATGAATAAATAAAACGAATTTCATTGCGCGCGCTGAAACGCATTTGGCGTTCTATCCAAGAAGATATCATCAATATTACTTGTGTACAGGACTCTCTTAAATGTTGGTCGTGGTGAGGAATCGAAGGGTGAATCGATTCAGGGCCATCAGCCCCTGTGCTTCTAATAAATCAACAGGTTGTTAAAGCCGCCTGCGATAATTTTAAGAGCACTATGATGCAGCTGCTCGTTCAAAGCCGCAAGGCAATCCATAGTTCTTGACTGGACATTTGGGGGGACAGAGCGTAGGTAGATATATATAATGGCAATGTGCCTTGCCCCCGGCATAGTACCTGTTTTAATGACTATTCCCATTCAGTCTCTACACTTGGAGGGAAGTATCTTACTTATTTTTTGTTTCACATATAAACAGTAAAACTTGTTTTGCTAGTACAGGGCTTCTCCAGGGCATCAAGAAATGACTCAACAAAGGTAGGAAATGCTAGTACACAACATCACCATCTAATTTTTCAGGTATTTGTAAGACTCGTCAAAAAGCGGGCAAATAATTTATCCCCTTGCTCCTCAAACGTCTGCGGTAGAACAACCACTAATCCCTATTTCGGCTGTATCCATTGGGTGGTACAGCGTAAATCACAAATTCATAAATGCCTTCAGTATTCAGGAAACAGAGTATGCCCACCGTGTTCGGAAAGCGTGCATCTCTCAATCAGCAACCACATACAACAAGCACTCGCTGATCACACGAATAAAAGAAACCAGAATAAAAGAACACACTCTAGCAGAGGATCATTTTGTCTTGCTCATACTGATCTATTGTGTTACATTGTTCAAATGCATACTTTTTGTTGCCTCTCCAATATGTGTAAACAATTCTAATGTTCGAATAAATGGTGACTCGTTGTAAGAGGTGGGCAACTGTTGTGTTACTTATACAGTGGTTACATCAGGTAGTGCAGCACTGAGTTCCCTGACTGCCAAAAAAAGTTTCAGTACGTTGATCATGAATATATTATGATCCTCTTTCGGGTGCACAAAGGGCCTAGTTTGAGTGCTTGTTAAATATAGGGTTGTTGTTGGCTCCCGCATATTTTGTTTGAGCCCTTCACTCCCTTTTTAGGTCGAGCATTCGAGACCTCTTGTACATACTTTAGTATATACTTATATGTGTATGTACTTTGTGGGCTTTGGAGATCAGCCCTAGGACTTGTCTGCTTCCGCTTAGGGACTTTTTTTTCCTCTTCAACTGCCTCTATTTAACTGTCTTGATAGAAAACGACCAGTAGAGGTCAGTAAGATACCAGAATTGCTTTCTGCTTAGGGATTTTCTTTTTTTAATTTTTCTGGCAACTGCCTCTATTTAACTTTCTTGATAGAAAACGACCAACAGAGGTCAGTAAAATACCAGAATCACTTTAGCATTCTCTAGAATCCAGTCCATAGAAATTGTCTTCCACAAGCACCCGTAGACAATAATATTTTTTTCAAACCTTGTATTTTCAGTGATATGACCACCGAAGGCCCTGATTTTATATTAAAAACAGAGCTTTCGACTATACCATTTCCCGCTGAAAGGCAATATTTCTCTCCATGTGTTCCCATACGTGGCATGTCACCCAGTTTGCTGCTTACCTTCCCTCCATGTTAAAGAACAGTAGATGTTTCAGCACCCAGGCTCATGTGCTGCATAGCTAAATACATATAAGGTCCCAAAGGCGAGACCGATTGCATTGCAAATGCTTGTGGATATGGGGGCCTGTAGTCAGATCTCGTAGTGGCCTCATGGTTGTGTCCTGTGTGTGTTAAATATTTAGCCATCGTCCCAGATGGACTGTCTGCATTAGGTGAGTTTGCTTCACATCGATGCACTTGTAGGTTAGTCTCAGTTTTACTACTTGAGAGTTTAAAATGGTTAACCTTCTCCTTTTGTTGCTGAGAGTTTGTATTGAGATGTGTTACCAGAGCCAGTAGATTGTCCATCTTGTCATTAAGTACCTTGGACAGCCTGCCAATATAGTCTCTCAAATTGATTATCATCTGTTTAAACATATTTAACTGTAGCTGTGTAGGTTTCCTGTCTAGCCTGAGTGTGTTGGGTTGGGTTTCCATTGGTAGAGGGTTGTCAGGGTTATGCTCATCAAGGGTCCTTAAAACATCGTACCTATTAGTGCACTCAACAATAATTGCAGGAGCTACAGAGACCAGGTGCAGAGGTTGGGCTCTAGGTGATGTTTGCTGGCTAATATCAGGGGGTGGCTGTGGGTTGGTGGGTATATCAATGCTGATATGGGCTAGTGGGCAGTAGTTCCCTGGTTTGCTAAAAAACGATATAATATCCACCCCTCCTGCCCTTGCCTAGTTTATCCCCTTTCGGTTTTGGTCCCAATAAGCCTTCCACCTCCTCAATTAGTACATCAATTTCATCCAAGGCACAATTTTCCACTGATGCTATTTTGCCTTACCTAAATCATATGATTTGTCATTGACCTTACATTTTACCATTTTGGCCAATAAAATAAAGCTTCTACTGGACCTTACTAAATATTGGCTTAAATGAGGAGATTGTGCAAAATGAAAGTAATACTTGCAAACCTGTCGTCCCTAATCTTAACTAATGACTAAAAGTCCAATTGTATGTAATGTAAATATTGGGTAGAGCAGGGTGTGATAACCAGCATAATTTCACTATCACTACTGTACTATGTAATCAAGCTAAATTATGCCGCAGGGCAAATCACAATTAGAAAAAATTGCTCGCACTGCAATTTGTGCACAATAGTTAATACTAGTGCTGGGCCCTTTCCGTCTGGCAAACAGAGGTGTGTAATAGGGTCACAAGGGCAGCTCAATCCTAGGCAGGGTCACACAAACAGTTTGCACCTTCTCTAAGCCAGTATATGTAGAACTGTAGTTATTACCTGGACCTATCAGTCAGCAGGGCTGCCTTGAGGAGGAAAGTAAATAACTCCTAGCAGGTTCCTTAAGAGCCACTAAGCACAATAGAAGTTGAAGTCCCACTTATCGGACAATAGGTTACAAAGTTCAAGACCAAGGATCAAACAATGGAATATATGCCACAGTAAAAGGTAATTAGGCCCCTGTCAAGTGATCAAAGTAGCAGCGAAATGAAAAGTGTCTGATGTACTAGCCTGTTATCCGTAAGCGACCAGGGCCGGACTGGGAACAGCAACCGGCCCTGGCGATTGCTGCCCGGCCGGCCCTGGGTGCTGGGGGGAGGGGTGCTAGCAAAACACAAGGCTCCAGCTTTTGTTACAGGGGGCCGATATTGCTGCACTGCAAAACCGGCCCCCTGTAACAAAACTGGCTCCCACGGGCACAAAACCGGCCCCCACCCATCCATCCCACCGGGGAAGTGCCTGGTGCCCGCTACGGCCAGTCCAGCCCTGTAAGTGACTCCTTTTCACAGGCGCACCAGTCAATCACAGTTCACGGAACAGTTATGGCAGACAAGGTCAAACATATGAATGGCTACTGGAACCACACTCTCACCACAAAGAGATTCTTGCCACGTTAGCTATGTTCTAGGACAAATCCAATGGGGGTGGCCCTGCCCTGCCTCTTCCTGATGCTGACGGGCGCAGGACATGCCCGTCCTTCGCTGGGGCTTTGCCTGGGCATGTCCCATGTGGCGGGGCATGATGATGCATTTTTAAGCACTTTTACCAGCATAGGTGGAAAGAACTGACAGGGACCGCCTCCAGGGGCCCTGTGTATGCTGGTAGCCGTAGTTCCCCACGCAAAACAGATGGCAAGTCTCCGGCGGTGCACGATGATGAGCTTTATAGCGCATTTAGCAGCACAGGTGGAAAGAGTTGACAGGGACTGCCTCCAGGGGCCCTATGTATGCTGATAGCCGTAGTCCCCCACGCAAAACAGATGGCAAGTCTCCCACACGGCGGGCTGCAATGATGAGCTTTATATCGCTTTTTCCACTACAGGTGGAAAGAGTTGACAGGGACCGCCTCCAGGGGCCCTGTGTATGCTGGTAGCCGTAGTCGTCCAGCAAAACAGATGGCAAGTCTCCCACGCGTTGGGGCGCGATAATGCTCTTTGTAGTGCTTTCACTAGCATAGGTGGAAAGAGTTGACAGGGACTGACTCCAGGGGCCCTGTGTAGGCTGGTAGCTGTATTCCCCAATGCAAAACAAATGGCAAGTCTGCTGGTGGTATCAGTTTTGGAGGTATCTAGGCTCAACATGTGCAGCTCTCTGCACTTGGGAAACCCAAAGTATTTTGTGCATAGGCTGCTGATGCTCCAGAATGCACCAACCTGAATTATTGTGGGCTCGTGCAGGTCTGATGTATTCCCTGTCTCCATCAGACTGAATTCTAAAAATATGAACTATCAGTTGCCTTATCTTTGACTGTGATCTTGTCTTCCTTACAAGGAAACAACATTGATGTGTCTCTAGGCACTTTATCCATTGTAGAAAGCAAAGTAAACTGTATTGCATGCAATACCAGGGAAGTTGTACCTTCTCTCAGCCCAAAATGTGACTAACCTCAAGACATTGAGGCCCTGATTCACCATTTGTCCATGTAGATTTACACCTAAGTGTAGATTTATATGTCTCCACCCCCTGAGGAAGCCTCCTGCAACTGAATTTACAAGTGTAAAGTTACTACTGGTCATTTTTCATTATGGGAAGATATAGACAAAACCAGTAAAGTTTATTATATATTTATTTGAAAAGTTTTATAAAGCGCAAACATGACCCAAACAGGTATCAGAGCCAGTAGCGGCCCGTGGAGGGAGTGCCGCGGGGTGGTGGGGCGGGGCGGGGCAGGGGTAGAGTGGGGGGTAGTAAACTCCGGTCACGGCCGACCGGAGTAATGTAAACAAATGAATAAATAAAACGAATTTCATTGCGCACGCTGAAACGCATTTGGCGTTCTATCCAAGAAGATATAATCAATATTACTTGTGTACAGGACTCTCTTAAATGTTGGTCGTGGTGAGGAATCGAAGGGTGAATCGATTCAGGGCCATCAGCCCCTGTGCTTCTAATAAATCAACAGGTTGTTAAAGCCGCCTGCGATAATTTTAAGAGCACTATGATGCAGCTGCTCGTTCAAAGCCGCAAGGCAATCCATAGTTCTTGACTGGACATTTGGGGGTACAGAGCGTAGGTAGATATATATAATGGCAATGTGCCTTGCCCCCGGCATAGTACCTGCTTTAATGACTATTCCCATCCAGTCTCTACACTTGGAGGGAAGTATCTTACTTGTTTTTCGTTTCACATATAAACAGTAAAACTTGTTTTGCTAGTACAGGGCTTCTTCAGGGCATCAAGAAATGACTCAACAAAGGTAGGAAATGCTAGTACACAACATCACCATCTAATTGTTCAGGTATTTGTAAGACTCGTCAAAAAGCGGGCAAATATCCCCTTGCTCCTCAAACGTCTGCGGTAGAACAACCACTAATCCCTATTTCGGCTGTATCCATTGGGTGGTACAGGGTAAATCACAAATTCATAAATGCCTTCAGTATTCAGGAAACAGAGTATGCCCACCGTGTTCAGAAAGCGTGCATCTCTCAATCAGCAACCACATACAACAAGCACTCGCTGATCACACGAATAAAAGAAACCAGAATAAAAGAACACACTCTAGCAGAGGATCATTTTGTCTTGCTCATACTGATGTATTGTGTTACATTGTTCAAATGCATACTTTTTGTTGCCTCTCCAATATGTATAAACAATTCTAATGTTCGAATAAATGGCGACTCGTTGTAAGAGGTGGGCAACTGTTGTGTTACTTATACAGTGGTTACATCAGGTAGTGCAGCACTGAGTTCCCTGACTGCCAAAAAAAGTTTCAGTACGTTGATCATGAATATATTATGATCCTCTTTCGGGTGCACAAAGGGCCTAGTTTGAGTGCTTGTTAAATCTAGGGTTGTTGTTGGCTCCCGCATATTTTGTTTGAGCCCTTCACTCCCTTTTTAGGTCGAGCATTCGAGACCTCTTGTACATACTTTAGTATATACTTATATGTGTATGTACTTTGTGGGCTTTGGAGATCAGCCCTAGGACTTGTCTGTTTCCGCTTAGGGACTTTTTTTCCTCTTCAACTGCCTCTATTTAACTGTTGTGATAGAAAACGACCAGTAGAGGTCAGTAAGATACCAGAATTGCTTTCTGCTTAGGGATTTTCTTTTTTAAATTTTTCTGGCAACTGCCTCTATTTAACTTTCTTGATAGAAAACGACCAGCAGAGGTCAGTAAAATACCAGAATCACTTTAGCATTCTCTAGAATCCAGTCCATAGAAATTGTCTTCCACAAGCACCCGTAGACAATAATATTTTTTTCAAACCTTGTATTTTCAGTGATATGACCACCGAAGGCCCTGATTTTATATTAAAAACAGAGCTTTCGACTATACCATTTCCCGCTGAAAGGCAATATTTCTCTCCATGTGTTCCCATACCTGGCATGTCACCCAGTTTGCTGCTTACCTTCCCTCCATGTTAAAGAACAGTAGATGTTTCAGCACCCAGGCTAATGTGCTGCATAGCTAAATACATATAAGGTCCCAAAGGCGAGACCGATTGCATTGCAAATGCTTGTGGATATGGGGGCCTGTAGTCAGATCTCGTAGTGGCCTCATGGTTGTGTCCCGTGTGTGTTAAATATTTAGCCATCGTCCCAGATGGACTGTCTGCATTAGGTGAGTTTGCTTCATATGGCGGGTTACTCGATGCACTTGTAGGTTATTCTCAGTTTTACTACTTGAGTGTTTAAAATGGTTAACCTTCTTCTTTTGTTGCTGAGAGTTTGTATTGAGATGTGTTACCAGAGCCAGTAGATTGTCCATCTTGTCATTAAGTACCTTGGACAGCCTGCCAATATAGTCTCTCAAATTGATTATCATCTGTTTAAACATATTTAACTGTAGCTGTGTAGGTTTCCTGTCTAGCCTGAGTGTGTTGGGTTGGGTTTCCATTGGTAGAGGGTTGTCAGGGTTATGCTCATCAAGGGTCCTTAAAACATCGTACCTATTAGTGCACTCAACAATAATTGCAGGCGCTACAGAGACCAGGCGCAGAGGTTGGGCTCTAGGTGATGTTTGCTGGCTAATATCAGGGGGTGGCTGTGGGTTGGTGGGTATATCAATGCTGATATGGGCTAGTGGGCAGTAGTTCCCTGGTTTGCTAAAAACGATATAATATCCACCCCTCCTGCCCTTGCTTAGTTTATCCCCTTTCGGTTTTGGTCCCAATAAGCCTTCCACCTCCTCAATTAGTACATCAATTTCATCCAAGGCACAATTTTCCACTGATGCTATTTTGCCTTACCTAAATCATATGATTTGTCATTGACCTTACATTTTACCATTTTGGCCAATAAAATAAAGCTTCTACTGGACCTTACTAAATATTGGCTTAAATGAGGAGATTGTGCAAAATGAAAGTAATACTTGCAAACCTGTCATCCCTAATCTTAACTAATGACTAAAAGCCCAATTGTATGTAATGTAAATATTGGGTAGAGCAGGGTGTGATAACCAGCATAATTTCACTATCACTACTGTACTATGTAATCAAGCTAAATTATGCCGCAGGGCAAATCACAATTAGAAAAAATTGCTCGCACTGCAATTTGTGCACAATAGTTAATACTAGTGCTGGGCCCTTTCCGTCTGGCAAACAGAGGTGTGTAATAGGGTCACAAGGGCAGCTCAATCCTAGGCAGGGTCACACAAACAGTTTGCACCTTCTCTAAGCCAGTATATGTAGAACTGTAGTTATTACCTGGACCTATCAGTCAGCAGGGGTGCCTTGAGGAGGAAAGTAAATAACTCCTAGCAGGTTCCTTAAGAGCCACTAAGCACAATAGAAGTTGAAGTCCCACTTATCGGACAATAGGTTACAAAGTTCAAGACCAAGGATCAAACAATGGCCTATATGCCACAGTAAAAGGTAATTAGGCCCCTGTCAAGTGATCAAAGTAGCAGCGAAATGAAAAGTGTCTGATGTACTAGCCTGTTATCCGTAAGCGACCAGGGCCGGACTGGGAACAGCAACCGGCCCTGGCGATTGCTGCCCGGCTGGCCCTGGGAGCAGGGGGGAGGGGTGCTAGCAAAACACAAGGCTCCAGCTTTTGTTACAGGGGGCCGATATTGCTGCACTGCAAAACCGGCCCCCTGTAACAAAACTGGCTCCCACGGGTACAAAACCGGCCCCCACCCATCCGGCCCACCGGGGAAGTGCCTGGTGCCCGCTACGGCCAGTCTAGCCTTGTAAGTGACTCCTTTTCACAGGCGCACCAGTCAATCACAGTTCACGGAACAGTTATGGCAGACAAGGTCAAACATATGAATGGCTACTGGAACCACACTCTCACCACAAAGAGATTATTGCCACGTTAGCTATGTTCTAGGACAAATCCAATGGGGGTGGCCCTGCCCTGCCTCTTCCTGATGCTGACGGGCGCAGGACATGCCCGTCCTTCGCTGGGGCTTTGCCTGGGCATGTCCCATGTGGCGGGGCATGATGATGCATTTTTTAGCACTTTTACCAGCATAGGTGGAAAGAACTGACAGGGACCGCCTCCAGGGGCCCTGTGTATGCTGGTAGCCGTAGTTCCCCACGCAAAACAGATGGCAAGTCTCCGGCGGTGCACGATGATGAGCTTTATAGCGCGTTTAGCAGCACAGATGGAAAGAGTTGACAGGGACTGCCTCCAGGGGCCCTATGTATGCTGATAGCCATAGTCCCCCACGCAAAACAGATGGCAAGTCTCCCACACGGCGGGCTGCAATGATGAGCTTTATATCGCTTTTTCCACTACAGGTGGAAAGAGTTGACAGGGACCGCCTCCAGGGGCCCTGTGTATGCTGGTAGCCGTAGTCCTCCAGCAAAACAGATGGCAAGTCTCCCATGCGGTGGGGCGTGATAATGCTCTTTGTAGTGCTTTCACTAGCATAGGTGGAAAGAGTTGACAGGGACTGACTCCAGGGGCCCTGTGTAGGCTGGTAGCTGTATTCCCCAATGCAAAACAAATGGCAAGTCTGCTGGTGGTATCAGTTTTGGAGGTATCTAGACTCAACATGTGCAGCTCTCTGCACTTGGGAAACCCAAAGTATTTTGTGCATAGGCTGCTGATGCTCCAGAATGCACCAACCTGAATTATTGTGGGCACATGCATGTCTGATGTATTCCCTGTCTCCATCAGACTGAATTCTAAAAATCTGAACTATCAGTTGCCTTATCTTTGACTGTGATCTTGTCTTCCTTACAAGGAAACAACATTGATGTGTCTCTAGGCACTTTATCCATTGTAGAAAGCAAAGTAAACTGTATTGCATGCAATACCAGGGAAGTTGTACCTTCTCTCAGCCCAAAATGTGACTAACCTCAAGACATTGAGGCCCTGATTCACCATTTGTGCATGTAGATTTACACCTAAGTGTAGATTTATATGTCTCCACCCCCTGAGGAAGCCTCCTGCAACTGAATTTACAAGTGTAAAGTTACTACTGGTCATTTTTCATTATGGGAAGATATAGACAAAACCAGTAAAGTTTATTATTTATTTATTTGAAAAGTTTTATAAAGCGCAAACATGACCCAAACAGGTATCAGAGCCAGTAGCGGCCCGTGGAGGGAGTGCCGCGGGGCGGTGGGGAGGGGCGGGGGAGGGGTAGAGTGGGGGGTAGTAAACTCCGGTCACGGCCGACCGGAGTAATGTAAACAAATGAATAAATAAAACGAATTTCATTGCGCGCGCTGAAACGCATTTGGCGTTCTATCCAAGAAGATATAATCAATATTACTTGTGTACAGGACTCTCTTAAATGTTGGTCGTGGTGAGGAATCGAAGGGTGAATCGATTCAGGGCCATCAGCCCCTGTGCTTCTAATAAATCAACAGGTTGTTAAAGCCGCCTGCGATAATTTTAAGAGCACTATGATGCAGCTGCTCGTTCAAAGCCGAAAGGCAATCCATAGTTCTTGACTGGACATTTGGGGGGACAGAGCGTAGGTAGATATATATATAATGGCAATGTGCCTTGCCCCTGGCACAGTACCTGTTTTAATGACTATTCCCATCCAGTCTCTACACTTGGATGGAAGTATCTTACTTGTTTTTCGTTTCACATATAAACAGTAAAACTTGTTTTGCTAGTACAGGGCTTCTTCAGGGCATCAAGAAATGACTCAACAAAGGTAGGAAATGCTAGTACACAACATCACCATCTAATTGTTCAGGTATTTGTAAGACTCGTCAAAAAACGGGCAAATAATTTATCCCCTTGCTCCTCAAACGTCTGCGGTAGAACAACCACTAATCCCTATTTCGGCTGTATCCATTGGGTGGTACAGCGTAAATCACAAATTCATAAATGCCTTCAGTATTCAGGAAACAGAGTATGCCCACCATGTTCGGAAAGCGTGCATCTCTCAATCAGCAACCACATACAACAAGCACTCGCTGATCACACGAATAAAAGAAACCAGAATAAAAGAACACACTCTAGCAGAGGATCATTTTGTCTTGCTCATACTGATCTATTGTGTTACATTGTTCAAATGCATACTTTTTGTTGCCTCTCCAATATGTGTAAACAATTCTAATGTTCGAATAAATGGTGACTCGTTGTAAGAGGTGGGCAACTGTTGTGTTACTTATACAGTGGTTACATCAGGTAGTGCAGCACTGAGTTCCCTGACTGCCAAAAAAGTTTCAGTACGTTGATCATGAATATATTATGATCCTCTTTCGGGTGCACAAAGGGCCTAGTTTGAGTGCTTGTTAAATCTAGGGTTGTTGTTGGCTCCCGCATATTTTGTTTGAGCCCTTCACTCCCTTTTTAGGTCGAGCATTCGAGACCTCTTGTACATACTTTAGTATATACTTATATGTGTATGTACTTTGTGGGCTTTGGAGATCAGCCCTAGGACTTGTCTGTTTCCGCTTAGGGACTTTTTTTTCCTCTTCAACTGCCTCTATTTAACTGTTGTGATAGAAAACGACCAGTAGAGGTCAGTAAGATACCAGAATTGCTTTCTGCTTAGGGGTTTTCTTTTTTAAATTTTTCTGGCAACTGCCTCTATTTAACTTTCTTGATAGAAAACGACCAGCAGAGGTCAGTAAAATACCAGAATCACTTTAGCATTCTCTAGAATCCAGTCCATAGAAATTGTCTTCCACAAGCACCCGTAGACAATAATATTTTTTTCAAACCTTGTATTTTCAGTGATATGACCACCGAAGGCCCTGATTTTATATTAAAAACAGAGCTTTCGACTATACCATTTCCCGCTGAAAGGCAATATTTCTCTCCATGTGTTCCCATACCTGGCATGTCACCCAGTTTGCTGCTTACCTTCCCTCCATGTTAAAGAACAGTAGATGTTTCAGCACCCAGGCTAATGTGCTGCATAGCTAAATACATATAAGGTCCCAAAGGCGAGACCGATTGCATTGCAAATGCTTGTGGATATGGGGGCCTGTAGTCAGATCTCGTAGTGGCCTCATGGTTGTGTCCCGTGTGTGTTAAATATTTAGCCATCGTCCCAGATGGACTGTCTGCATTAGGTGAGTTTGCTTCACATGGCGGGTTACTCGATGCACTTGTAGGTTATTCTCAGTTTTACTACTTGAGTGTTTAAAATGGTTAACCGTCTCCTTTTGTTGCTGAGAGTTTGTATTGAGATGTGTTACCAGAGCCAGTAGATTGTCCATCTTGTCATTAAGTACCTTGGACAGCCTGCCAATATAGTCTCTCAAATTGATTATCATCTGTTTAAACATATTTAACTGTAGCTGTGTAGGTTTCCTGTCTAGCCTGAGTGTGTTGGGTTGGGTTTCCATTGGTAGAGGGTTGTCAGGGTTATGCTCATCAAGGGTCCTTAAAACATCGTACCTATTAGTGCACTCAACAATAATTGCAGGCGCTACAGAGACCAGGCGCAGAGGTTGGGCTCTAGGTGATGTTTGCTGGCTAATATCAGGGGGTGGCTGTGGGTTGGTGGGTATATCAATGCTGATATGGGCTAGTGGGCAGTAGTTCCCTGGTTTGCTAAAAAACGATATAATATCCACCCCTCCTGCCCTTGCCTAGTTTATCCCCTTTCGGTTTTGGTCCCAATAAGCCTTCCACCTCCTCAATTAGTACATCAATTTCATCCAAGGCACAATTTTCCACTGATGCTATTTTGCCTTACCTAAATCATATGATTTGTCATTGACCTTACATTTGACCATTTTGGCCAATAAAATAAAGCTTCTACTGGACCTTACTAAATATTGGCTTAAATGAGGAGATTGTGCAAAATGAAAGTAATACTTGCAAACCTGTCATCCCTAATCTTAACTAATGACTAAAAGCCCAATTGTATGTAATGTAAATATTGGGTAGAGCAGGGTGTGATAACCAGCATAATTTCACTATCACTACTGTACTATGTAATCAAGCTAAATTATGCCGCAGGGCAAATCACAATTAGAAAAAATTGCTCACACTGCATTTGTGCACAATAGTTAATTCTAGTGCTGGGCCCTTTCCGTCTGGCAAACAGAGGTGTGTAATAGGGTCACAAGGGCAGCTCAATCCTAGGCAGGGTCACACAAACAGTTTGCACCTTCTCTAAGCCAGTATATGTAGAACTGTAGTTATTACCTGGACCTATCAGTCAGCAGGGGTGCCTTGAGGAGGAAAGTAAATAACTCCTAGCAGGTTCCTTAAGAGCCACTAAGCACAATAGAAGTTGAAGTCCCACTTATCGGACAATAGGTTACAAAGTTCAAGACCAAGGATCAAACAATGGCCTATATGCCACAGTAAAAGGTAATTAGGCCCCTGTCAAGTGATCAAAGTAGCAGCGAAATGAAAAGTGTCTGATGTACTAGCCTGTTATCCGTAAGCGACCAGGGCCGGACTGGGAACAGCAACCGGCCCTGGCGATTGCTGCCCGGCTGGCCCTGGGAGCGGGGGGGAGGGGTGCTAGCAAAACACAAGGCTCCAGCTTTTGTTACAGGGGGCCGATATTGCTGCACTGCAAAACCGGCCCCCTGTAACAAAACTGGCTCCCACGGGCACAAAACCGGCCCCCACCCATCCGGCCCACCGGGGAAGTGCCTGGTGCCCGCTACGGCCAGTCCAGCCCTGTAAGTGACTCCTTTTCACAGGCGCACCAGTCAATCACAGTTCACGGAACAGTTATGGCAGACAAGGTCAAACATATGAATGGCTACTGGAACCACACTCTCACCACAAAGAGATTCTTGCCACGTTAGCTATGTTCTAGGACAAATCCAATGGGTGTGGCCCTGCCCTGCCTCTTCCTGATGCTGATGGGCGCAGGACATGCCCGCCCTTCGCTGGGGCTTTGCCTGGGCATGTCCCATGTGGCGGGGCATGATGATGCATTTTTTAGCACTTTTACCAGCATAGGTGGAAAGAACTGACAGGGACCGCCTCCAGGGGCCCTGTGTATGCTGGTAGCCATAGTTCCCCACGCAAAACAGATGGCAAGTCTCCGGCGGTGCACGATGATGAGCTTTATAGCGCGTTTAGCAGCACAGGTGGAAAGAGTTGACAGGGACAGCCTCCAGGGGCCCTATGTATGCTGATAGCCGTAGTCCCCCACGCAAAACAGATGGCAAGTCTCCCACACGGCGGGCTGCAATGATGAGCTTTATATCGCTTTTTCCGCAACAGGTGGAAACAGTTGACAGGGACCGCCCCCAGGGGCCCTGTGTATGCTGGTAGCCGTAGTCCTCCAGCAAAACAGATGGCAAGTCTCCCACGCGGTGGGGCGCGGTAATGCTCTTTGTAGTGCTTTCACTAGCATAGGTGGAAAGAGTTGACAGGGACTGCCTCCAGGGGCCCTGTGTAGGCTGGTAGCTCTATTCCCCAATGCAAAACAAATGGCAAGTCTGCTGGTGGTATCAGTTTTGGAGGTATCTAGACTCAACATGTGCAGCTCTCTGCACTTGGGAAACCCAAAGTATTTTGTGCATAGGCTGCTGATGCTCCAGAATGCACCAACCTGAATTATTGTGGGCACGTGCATGTCTGATGTATTCCCTGTCTCCATCAGACTGAATTCTAAAAATCTGAACTATCAGTTGCCTTATCTTTGACTGTGATCTTGTCTTCCTTACAAGGAAACAACATTGATGTGTCTCTAGGCACTTTATCCATTGTAGGAAGCAAAGTAAACTGTATTGCATGCAATACCAGGGAAGTTGTACCTTCTCTCAGCCCAAAATGTGACTAACCTCAAGACATTGAGGCCCTGATTCACCATTTGTGCATGTAGATTTACACCTAAGTGTAGATTTATATGTCTCCACCCCCTGAGGAAGCCTCCTGCAACTGAATTTACAAGTGTAAAGTTACTACTGGTAATTTTTCATTATGGGAAGATATAGACAAAACCAGTAAAGTTTATTATTTATTTATTTGAAAAGTTTTATAAAGCGCAAACATGACCCAAACAGGTATCAGAGCCAGTAGCGGCCCGTGGAGGGAGTGCCGCGGGGCGGTGGGGGGGGGGGGGGGCGGGGTAGAGTGGGGGGTAGTAAACTCCGGTCACGGCCGACCGGAGTAATGTAAACATTTGGTGTTTCAGAGCGCGCAACGAAATTCGTTTTATTTATTTATTTGTTTACATTACTCTGGTCGGCCGTGACCGGAGTTTACTACCCCCCCCCTACCCCTCCCCCGCCCCGCACCACCCCACCGCACTCCCTCCACGGGCCGCTACTGATCAGAGCGCTGTACAAAGGAGCAGAAGTGGAAAGAGGTAAAAGCATGAGTACAACATCATAGCGGAACATGTGAGGTACATGAAAAACAACAAAGTCATAGGGGAGCACGGGGAAAACAAAATTACAATGCTGAACCAAGGTAATCAGCCCATCTTGTGGGACATGTGAAGTTCCAGAAGAGCATTAAATCTAAAAGGGCAGGTGAGGAGATAAAAATAGAACTTTTGACCAAAAGTATAAAAAGAATGTCAAACAGGAGATGGAAGTAGGTTAAGATGGCTCCAGGACTATTGCTGTAGATGTTCATTCAGGAGTAGCCATTTGACATGTTTTTTGAATGAGGCGGTAGAGGGGTTTGATCTGATCTATGGAGGAAGAGCGTTCCATATTCTCGGAGCAAGACCAGAGAAAGCGTGACTGTCTGCTCTTTTCTTATTGAATTTGGGACGTTTCAGCAGTAGGGTATTAGAGCTTCTTAGGGTCCGACTGGAACCCGAAAGTTCAAGTTTTTTTGGCATGTAAATGGGGGTGTTGTAATGAATAGCTTTGTGTGTCAGGCAGACAGCCAGTTTAGTTGAATTAGGTCTGGTGTGATGTGGTCATGTTATCTGGAGCCCGTGATGAGTCTGGCGAAGAGTTCAGAGTGGCTCTGAGAGGTGCCAATCTAGCTTCAGGTAACCCAGCTAGGGTCACCAATCCTTATTCCAAACGTGAGATAACTACAGATTGAACTGCAGACTGGATGTCCTCAGAAGGCAAGAATGGCTTGATTTTCCTTAAAGTGTTGAGCTGATGATTGGCTCCCCTAATAGTAGCACTGATGTGAAACAATCATATGCTTTTAAAACAAATATTAAACATTTTAATATAAAATGTAAATGTAAAATTTGTTAAAATATTTACTATAAACCTAGAACCACTAAAATAAAATGTTTCAGTACTAATTACATTAAATGTGTAGTCGATAATTGATTATTTAAAATATCTTTAATATATTAATATTATTTTTTTGAAGAATAATTTAAAGAATTCCCTACCCACAGTAACATTTTATTTAATATGTATTACATTTTGTAAAAGTGTATGTCTAGAATTATTTAAATTATTAAGTTAATTATTAAACTTGTAATAATTATACATAGTGCTTTTAACATTAAACAAAATATATATGTATATATTATCAAAGTTAAAATCATTTTATTTAAAAAAAATTCCTATGGGGTGTTATTTTAAGTCCCTGCTTCCTTTATTTTCTATGGGAGTGTGTTGAAGGACCTGTGAGTGGCCTTGTATGGTGCTTGACTTACTCCACGACAGGGCTAGAGTACATTCACTACTCTTTTGTTTTTTTAAGGGTTGTAGCAAATTTAGAAGAGTAGTTTGCGAATAGCAATAGGCTTACTGTTTGTGGATAGGTGTTTGTAGTAGCCCGTACCTCCCTAAAACTCTTCTTCCTTTTTCCTAAAACCCTCCCATTTTGTAGTAAATATTCCTCATTTTCCAGCCACTACACCTTGTTCCTCCAGCATTTACTACTGTGTGGAAATCTCTGCCACCATGGTAGAGAGTACCATACAGAAAACATAGGAAAGCCGGAGGTGGAGATCGCTGCCCATCGGTTTCTAAATAGCATTTTGTAGAACTTGCAGTGGCGACTGGTGACCTCTATAAGTGGTGGGGCATAATCTTTGGCTTGAATTCCAGTGAGTGAGCCTGATTTCTCGTTGGTTTTGAGGAGGCTCACTCAGTCCCACTCTGACTCTCTCCCTTGGTCTCATTCTCACTCTGACTCACTCACTTAGTCACACTCATTCTCAGTTAGTCTAACTTAGTTTCACTCAATCTCATTCATTCTCACTCAGCCCCACTCACTCTCACTCAATCTCACGCTGACTTACTTATCATTCAGTCTCACTCTGACTCCCCTAGTGTCACTCACTCTCACTTGTTTCCACTCAGTCCCACTCATTCCGACTCACTGTGTCTCACTCATTCTCTGACTCACTCAGTCTCTCACATTCTCTGACTCACTCAGTCTCACTCGTTCTCTGACTCACTCACTGTGGCACACTCAATCTCAGTCAGTCTGACACATTTTCATTCATTCTTAGGCAATCAATCTTACTCTGATTCATTCAATCTCATTGACTCACTTAGCTTCCATCATTCTCACTAATTCCTACTCAGTCCCACTCATTCAGACTCACTCTGACAAAATCAGTCTAACTGATTCTCACTCTGTCTCTCTCATTCTGACTCAACAAGTCTGCAAGTCACTAAGCCTTACACAGAGTAACACTCACTGTCATTCTCACTCACAGTTATACCCCCTGTCATTTTCCCTCACAGTAACACTCACTGCCATTCTCCCTCACAGTAACACTGCAAGAAATTGGCTTACTGGTAAATGGAAGTGGCCTTCTGGGGTAGAGAACGCAGACCTCTCTTTGCCCCCCCCCCCAGTTATGGCAATCTACCAGTACCCAGATGTTGAGTCAAATGTACAAAGCAACTTAGCAGCTCCTAACCGACTATGAGCTCATCAGCTCGGGGGATGGGGTGTGTGTCAGTCTTGGTGACTGCTTTAAGCCCCCTTTAATCCACGCAAAGCCAGAGATCATATGTGGTACATGGAGGAGCAGCCTTGGAGACCAGCAGCACTGGGCTGGACTAAGGACTGTTTGAGGGCTCAATGACCCATAGCTCCAGCATTTTTTAGACTTCTTCCTTTATGCTGGCTTTCAATATATCAGATAGATTGTGGATCTTACTCTTCACGGGCATACTGTCTCAACTATCAATATCATGGGTACCCCATATAATTGCCTGGGGTACGTGAGAAAAGAGACAATTGGCGTCATTCCCTCTGTTGCTTTAGGGTCAGGGTAGGGGAGAGGCTGACACCCTCCATTGATTTATCATGTCCCTTTGATGAAAGGAGGTCAGGGAGAGGTTCACCCTCCTCCTTCACTCCATCATCCGTGACCAGGAGCATGGTTACCTCTGAACTCTCGAAGTGGCGTTTGAGGCGATTGACATGCAAAACTCTTAAAAACTCTGAAAGGGTTCCAGGGGTCTTGAGGTCCACCTGGTAAATGATATCACTCTTGCATTCTTTCACCTCATAGGGCCTAGACAAGAGGTCTTGTAGGGCCTTGGGCTCCATAGGCTATGTTAGAAATGGGGGTCTCTAGTTGGCAGAGGTAGGTACCTTTGTCCAAATAGGGACCATTGCTTCTAGTCAGGGTAAGGGGGATACACTCGTAAAATAACCCCTGCTCACCCCCTTGGTAGCTTGGCACGAGCAGACAGGCTCAGAGGCAGTGTGTAAAGTATTTGTGAACACATACAGTAATACAGTGAAAACACTACAAATGGACACCACACCAGTTTAGAAAAATAAGTAATCTTTATCTAAACCAAAACAAGACCAAACGACAAAAATCCACAATACAGTAATAAAAATATGACTTCCAGATGGTAGAAATAGTTCAGTTCAAGCAAAATTGCAGATGGCACACTTTTCTCACAAAGTACCTGGGATGCGTCACACAAACAAACAAAACGGGCCACAGGGAAGGTGATGCGTCCGTTCCTTACACACAGGGAAGGTGATGCGTTGGTTCCTTGCTTCAGGGGAGGTGATGCGTCGGTTCCTTACTGCAGCGCAGGGGAGGTGATGCATCGGTTCCTTACCGAAGAGGAGGTGATGCGTCGGTTTCTTACTGCGTGAGGAGGAGATGCGTCGGTTTCTTACTGCGTCCCCGAACGATGCGACAGACTTGGCGCCTCGAAGCGATGCGACGATCCAGTGACAATGCGTGAACTCGTGCAGCCGCAAAGCAGGCCTTGCGTCGAACTCGGTGCGATGATCTCGGACTTCGGTGCACTCGATGCGGCGTGCAGCGATTTCTTAAGCCGCGGCAGGCGCTGCGGCGGTTTCTTCGGCGATGCGTCGGAAACAGGTGCAGATGCGTCTCGCTTCTTCAAAGTTGTGTCGATTCTCCAGCTCCCAGCGGAAACAGTTCTCTAGAGGTCCAGAACAGCAGCAGGCACCTCTTTGCAGGTTAGAATTCCCAGCAAGGAAATTCAGGGGAGCTGGTGGTGAAGTCTTTGTGTTCTTGAGACTTCAGAACAGAAGGCAAGCTCAGTTTCAAGCCTTTGGAGATCTTCTTTCAAGCAGGTGACAAAGCAAACAGCAAAGTCCTTTTCCCCTTTCCTTGGTAGCAAGCAGCCACTGCAGGCCAACCCCAGAGAGCAAACAACACCGGGGCAGTATTCCTCCTCAGCTTATCCGGCTCTTCTCCTTGGCAAAGGTGCCTCTTGATTCCCAGAAGTGATCTAAAAGTCTGGGGTCTGGGCTCCTCTTTTTATACACAAAAATCCTTTGTTCTCTGAAGGCAGAGAGTGTCTGTGCCCAGCCAAAACCAGTTCTGTCCTCACTGGTGCAGCTTCCTGGCAGGAAGTGGAGACAGCATTGTTGAAGGCAGACCAGGCCCATTCAGGTGAAAGGAAATATCCTCCCCCTACTCTAAATGCAGCCCAGGTCTATTCAGCCCAGCCCTGACTCATCAGACTTCTGGAGCCGCTGCCCCTCTCCAGCCCCTGTCATCCAAAAGCCAGACATGCAATACACAAACCTAGCAGAGGCACACTGGATGCTTAGGCAAGAAAAATACCTACTTTCTAAAAGTGGTATTTTCAAACACAGAATGTAAAAATCACCCTCACTAAAAGATGCATTTTAACATTCTGAGTTCAGGCATACTAAACTTTATTTTTCTACCTTGTTCCCAGGGCCACTTATGTTTATAAGATGTTATAAACAAACTACCCATTCTGTCCTATGGGAACAGGTAGCCTTGCAATAGTGAAAAACGAAATTGGCAGTATTTCACTATCAGGACATGCCACCCACATCAGGGCATGTCCTACCTTTCACATACAATGAACCCTGCCCACACGGATACCTTGGGCCTACCTTAGGGGTGACTAATATGTAGAAAAGGGGAAGGTTTAGGGACTGGTAAGTGTGTGCACTTGCCAAGTCGACATCGCAGTCCCAGACTGCACACAGGCTCTGCAATGGCAGGCCAGAGTTACATTTTACAGGCTGCTTCTGTGGGTGGCACAATCAGTGCTGCAGCCCACTAGCAACATTTGATTTACAGGCCCTGGACACACACAGTGCACTATACTAGGGTCTGACAAGTAAATCAAATATGCCAATCATGGAATCACTAATCCATAACAGTCATTTACAAAGGGAGCACTTGCACTTTGTCACTGAACATCAGTGGCAAAGTGCCCAAAGCATCTAGACCAGCAAAATGGAGTCCGACATACAGCAAAAACACAGGAGGCAAAAGCAGAAAATGCAGGGGAGACCCACGCCAATGGTGCCAGGTCTAACAGGCTACATCACCCATACTTTATGTTCAGGCTGAAACTCAACAAGAGTGGCCTTTTGGCCATACCACCATTTGATGACCCCCCTGGCTGGCTTCTAGATTTCCCTTAGCCTTCTTCCAGAAGCTCACTTCATTTAGGTACAGAGTGCCAGCATGTAGGTGACCACATCCTAGGGGGTTTCCCGGGAGCATGCTCCCAACCCTCTTTCATCTGACTGAGAGGCCCTTGCATACGGTGCTTGTACAGAAGTTAAAAGGGGCTGAATCCCACCCCCTTCTGTGGTACCTCCCTGTCTGCAAACAACAGGCATGGCAAGAGGACATCCCACTTCTGCCTCAAGGGCTTCGATAGGCCCACGATCATGCCTTCCAGGGTCTTCCTGGACCTCTCAACAAGCTGATTAGTTTAGGGATGGTAGGGTGTGGAAAACTTGTAGGTTACTCCACACTCCTTCTACATGGACTTCAAGCACGTAGAAGTGCCCTGGCAATGGCATGCACAGTCACTGTCCTCAGAGGAATAGCCTCTGGGTACTGGAGGGCATGGTCCAACAAGACCAGGATGAGCCTGTTACCCATGGCTGTCTTCAGGTCCAGTGGCCCAACAATGTTGATGCCAACCCTTTCAAAAGTAGTGCCAGTGACTGACAGGAAATAGTTGCAGGGGAGTCTTGCACTTCCCTCTTGACTTGCTAATGGCCAGTCAGAACATGACCCGCAGAATGCATCTGAGGCCGTCCTCACCTGGGGCCAATAGAAGTAGGTGACAAGCCTTTCAAAGGTCTTGTTCTGCCCTAGATGACCTGCTAGGGGAACATCATGAGCCAGCTCCAGTAGGAAAGCCCTGTAGCACTGGGGGACCACTAACACATGGGTTGCACTAGGATCAGGAACCTTAGACTCGCTATACAGGAGACCATTCTCCCAATAGATTAGGTGATCACCAGAGGTGTTGCCAGCTTCCTGGGCATCGGCATGGCACTGTATGCCCTCCAGAGTAGGGCACATCTTCTGCATCCGCAGAACTCCTCCATGGTGGGAGACACTTAATTCTGCCAATTAATCAGTTCAGGTAGGTTCCCCAGGGCGGTAATGTCCTCCATTGTAGGTCCTGGGGTGTCACCCTCAGGCTCAGCCTCCGCCTGTACTATGGGAGTTTTAGGAGTGGGTTCCCCTTGCACCTTGCCCTTCCTTTTTTTTGGCAGACACCTGGGTAATTCTTCAAGACTCCAAGTCCTCCTTACTACCCTCTCCGGCAGACACACCCACTTAGGCAACCCTAACATCTTCAGGTGGGACCTCTTTGTAGATGTGTGCTCTAGATCATTGCCACGCAGACAATCCACAGGCATTGATGGACTCAGAGCTAACCTTAAGGAACCTGAGACCCACCCCCACTCAAAGGGAATCAGAGCCACTGAACAGTGACTCCCATGGTTCAAAGCTACAATACCCTGATGGAATGCATTAGGGACTACCTCCTCTGAGGCCACCATATGACATCTGACAGTTGTCTGGCTGTCTCCAGTGTCTCCAAGAGCCTCCACCCTCTGCTCCCCTTGGCACCATCTCTCTGAAACCCAGGGACACTAGGGTAACCTTTGCACTATCCCCTACACTATCTGGGGCACTTGCCCCCTAAGCTCTAGACTAACCAGCATCTGCCCACCAGTGGGGGTCTGTGCCAACTTGGGGCATCCCCCGTGTAGTGAAATGAAATCCAGTATTTGTAAAGCGCGAACCATTACCCGAGGGTGTCAAGGCGCTGAGGGCCGTCGGGAAGATTAAGCGAGCTATTGCCCAGAGTCACATGGTGCTGGGCTAACCTACCGGGTGCAATGGCGATCAAACCGTGAGCCCTTGTGTTCCGGAGTCAGGCACCCTGGCTGCTGCGCCACACCTCTTCCATTACCTAGTGCCCAACCTGTTGCCACTCATAGCATATTTGGGGGGGCCTTTCCTGAGGACTTGTTGTCAGGGAACCATCTCTTCTTCTGCTCAGGTGTAGATTGGGAGTCCTGGTCCATGGAACGTTTTTGGGGACATTTAGAGAAATCCTTGTTTTTATAATTGTTTCCCCACAGCTTCTTCTGGTAGGGAACCTGCCCACCCTTGTGGGGATCCCCCCAGATACCCTCTTGTGCTGAGCCAGCGGCCAGCCTCGTTAGCAAGCTTCCTGGTGTCAGTGAGCTTACTATCAATCAGGTGCTGTCGCAGATCTGCAAAACAAATACTGAACATGTGCTCTCTTGAAATTACATGATACATCCCCTGGTAATCCTTCACATCACTGCCATTCACCCAGCCATCCAGTGCCATGCAAAAGTAATAAACACAATCCACCCATGACTGATGGGCCAGCTTCTGGCTGTCCCTACAATTTTTCCTATACTTCTCAGAGGTGAGACCATATTTCTGGACAAGGGTTTCCTTCATGGGGGTTTACCTCATCCTGTCCCCCTTCTCTAGGACCAGTAGGGCAACCCTCCTCTCACTAGGTATATGCTTCCAGGGGCTATCCCACCAATCTTCCTCAGGGATCCAATACATCTGCAAAGGTACCACATAAGCTTCAAACCATTTGTCAATGTCATCCCCCACAACAAAGGCAGGTACCAGACCTTTAGGAATTTGGGGGCATATTAGCAACAATCTGCGATATTTATCGCAAACCGAGTATAGCGCTGTTTTCTTTATCGCCGCATATCGCTGGAATACATCGCCCTGTTAGCGGCGTATTATCAACGCGCTGCTCACAGGCGATGTGAATTCTAGCGATAGACGGCGATAAACCGCAATAGCGGGTGAAAACCTGCGATAAATCAAGAGCGTAAAGGAAATGCTTGATGATACGCAATGGTGTACTTAGCCCATCAATCCACCTGCCATTGAAGAGATGTCTAAGTCAGATTTCTAGCAGGAGTTAAAATCCTGCGATAATGGGGGCATAGCACGCCTTTTATTCCCGCATCGCGGGTCCGGTGCAGCCTTGTAAATATCGCAAAGCTGATTTCGTGAGTGTTTATCATGTAGTTTTGCTGAGGTACACCCACTTTGCATGTCATTAGTGAGATAAAAAATGGCTACTATCTCAAGGATACACGTGCTAAAGCCTGTTAGCGTGTCCTTGATAATAGAGTGATATTTAAATCGCCGCTTTTCGGCCGAAAACGGCCGCTAATGCGGCAATATTGGGCTTGATAATATGCCCCGTGGACCCTTGTCTCCCCAGAGGGCATTGTAGGTATGCTGCCACCAACATTGCTGGACTCTGCCGGCCTAGCAGTCTGAGGCTTTTCTCGTGGGCCAATTTTCTCTCCTTAGTCTCCATGCCTAATTGTTTTCTCATCCAAGGTTCTCTCAGCCTTCATTTGCTCTGCCTCCATGGCCAGTTTCTTATCCTCCATTTTTACCTGGGTCATCTGCAGCCTAAACTCACTTTCAGCCCTCCTGTCCGCCATCTCTTCTTGGGTCAGGCTTTGAGAAGAAACACTGCTCTTTCTTCTGACAGGGAGTTCTAACCTGGGAGACAAGTCATCCCCCTTGGCAGACTGCTGCATGTCAGGATTCTCACCCAGGCACTGCCCTTGCCCCTCCACATCATCCTCTCCATCCTGGTCATCTGTTGCAACTGGCAACTGATGGGCCTTCACCCATGCCCTCAGAGCCTTTTGTGCACCACCTTCCAGGTGATCCTTTTGGCAGTCAGCCCTCTCTCCTTGCAAACTTCCTTGAGCTCAGCCACAGTGTATCTCTCCAGATTGAGGAGTTCAAATTCCATTATTGCAGGTGAAGCCACAGACACCAATAGTCAGGTGGAGTAAGGGTTAATTTGGAAAAAAGCAAAAAGGGCAATCAGTGAGAAATGTAAAACTCATATTGTTCTCAGATTATTTATCTGGGATTTTCAGTGTAACACAAAATCAATCTATGGCACTGCACAAACCCTCACCACTGATCACCAATGTGAAAAATTGGACTACTGGTTGATGGGAGGTGAAACCCTACTCAAGCGGAAACCAGAGTCCTTGTCATAGTGAAGTCAGAAGCAAACCCCAAATTAACCTGTGCTCAACCCTATGGTAGCTTGGCACAGAGCAGTCAGGCTTAACTTAGAGGCAATGTGTAAAGTATTTATGCAGCACTTCAAACAATAGTAAAGTGAAAACACAACACAGTAAAAATCCCACACCAAATTGAAAAAATAGAGTACATTTTAATAAGTAAATCATGATTAAAACAAATAATAATAATAATAATAATAATGATAATAATATTAATAATAATAATAATAATAAGATGGGATGGGAGAGCTCCTTCAGACATGCTTCCAAGGGTCCAGGGCTGGGGTGGCACCACTTGGGAGGGCAAGACTTACAGATGGCAGAGTCGAGCTGCTGGGTTCAAAGTTGTTGGAAGCCTGTTATGTCCCTAAGGATTCTGATCAGAAAGCCAGCCAGATAGGCCTTGGAGTCACTCTGGAGTCCTGGGTTTAGAGATGCAGGTCTAGCCCTTCTCACCCAAGCATGTAGGCAGCAGGGCAGTGGGTCAGCAGAGCAACAGTTCTTCAGAGCAGCAGTCCAGCAGGGTGGCAGTCCTTTCAGAAGCACAGCAGTCCTTCTTCCTGGCAGAGTCCACAAGTCCAGAAGTGTACTGAAGAATTTGGTCCAAGGGTCCAATATTTATACCTGGTGCCCACTTTGAAGTGGAGGATGTTTATAGATGTTTTGACCCCCCCGAGGGGTCAGGCATTCTCTTCCTCCCTGTCCTTTCCCCAGGGTGTCTGGGGTCACAAAAGACCAGTGTCAAACCCTTTGTGAGAAGACTCAGGCAGAGCCTTTGTGATGTGCAAGTACAGTAGGTGGCAGCACCTCCCGCTCATTAACGCAGACTGGCACATCCTGCCAACACCTAGCTTCCCTTTGTCTCACTGTCTGGGAGCAAAACACAAAGACCAACTTCCAGCTACGCCAAGTCATGTGACCCATGATCAGGCTACAGGCACAAAATGGTAAGGACAAGAAAATGCCAAATTTCTAAAAGGGGCATTTTCACAATTATGACTAAAAATCTGACTTTACCGTTTGAGAGGGCTTTTAATTACAATTCCTTAGACACCAAACTGAACCTGTCTACCTGCTCCCAATTGGAAGCTACAGCTTATTAAATGTCTTAAGGTAACTCCAATAGTATCCTATGGGAGAAGTAGGCCTTGCAGTAGTTCAATACAAGGACATGTAAAACTTAAAAGTACATGTCCTACATTTTTAATACACTGCACCCTGCTCTCTGGGGCCTACCCAAGGGTCACTTAAATGTATTAAAACGGAAGGTTTCAGCCTGTCAAAAGGTTTATTTTTCCAGGTTGAAATGGCAGTTTAAAACTGCACATTCAGGCTGCAATGGCAGGCCTGAGACATGTTTTAAAGGCTCCATGGGTGGGTGATACAATCAGTGTTGCTGGCCCACTAGTATCATTTAATTTACAGGCCCTGGGTACTTGTAGTACCATTTTACTAGGGACTTACAAGTACATTTAGTGTGCCAATTGGATATAAGCCAATTTCACCATGTTTAAGGAGAGAGCACATGCACTTTAGCACAGGTTAGCAGTGGTAAAGTGTGCAAAATCCTATGACCAGCAAAAATGAAGTCAGCAAAATAGAAGGATTAGAGGCAAAAAGTTAGGGGAGAACGAAACCAAAGATGCCAGGTCTAACACACTGTTATTCTCCCTTACAGTTACACTCTGTCTCATAGTACGTTATTTTGGTCACAGATACCATAAAAGCAATAAAACAGAAAAAGGCATCATTACAAAAATCATCACTGAACCCATTAAATTATAGAATAAAAAACAAACAAGAGTATAAAAAGTTTAAAACTCAACAGCATTACCCTTGCCTAGAGTGGCATACGCCTGACATGCCTACTACTATGCCCCAATACAATATGTCACATACATGTCCCCTGCAATTCCATAAGTCAACCGGATTAGGTAAGGTGTTAGTGTTAGGAACGACAAACCTACATTAAAAGCAAGTTAAAAACCTTCCGTAACCAAGGGTAATATCCGCAGTACACATGATATAAATCCATGATGACATTACAATAACAGAACCTCATAAAAATGGGTGTGGGATAAATAGTAGAGTCACAAAGATTTTACAATAATACAAAGGACAATACAAGGCGTGCTAGTAGGGCAATCGCCCAGGCTATAACCAAATCTCCCAGCACTGAATGAGCCATATGCAAATTAGTTTGACGCCGCACAATGCAGGAGCAGCTGTGTGCTGTTGTGGGAGGCCCAAACATTTCCTAATCACTCCCTCTGTAAGTAGAAATCTACTCAAGCAAAAGATGGTTACACTGCTCATATCTGAACTAAGAATTTGGAGAGCAGGGGAATAATGCCAGAAATCTATATTACGACAATAGGGTTTCAGCCATTTTGTTCTAGTTCTATCAGAGGTACGCGCATATTCAGCTTTTATATACCCACTGATTGATTTATTTATAAGAACTTTTACTGATGAATTAATAGAAGAAGGATTAAGCCACATAGCTTCCAAGCCCAGACTCAGTCATCCCCCCTCAAAGGAACACTCACAGTCATTCTCCCTCACAGTTACACTCAGTAATTCTCTCTCACAGTAACACTCTCTGTCATTCTCCCTCACAGTTCCACTCACTGGCATTCTCGCTCACTCACTATCATTAATTTGCACTCATACTCACTCTTCCTGTTTCTCATTGTGACTCACTGACTCCCTCTATTGATTCTCTCACTTTCAGTTATGAATACACACATACACACACACACATGAACACTCTTACCCACAAACCCACACATTTACTCATGTGCACAACAATATTTACCTTGCTGCAGGTCCTTTTTGGAAGATTGCCCCGTTCAGCTTCCGGCGCTCGGGCATGAAACTGAAACCTCAAGCCTGTTCAGTCACAGATTTGAGGTTTTAGTCTCTGCTCTTTCACCCCACCCTTTCCCAACTCTGTGACGAGTTGTGAAAGGGTGTGGTGACAGTCTGATTGGCCTGTAGGCATGGGCACTGCAGGACTTAACAAAATAGAGCCCTACTGTTTAGTGTGTGTTAAACATCCTCCAGGGAGAAAAAAGATCACAGCCTTTGGTATAACCCTCACCGACCAGGGTTAACCCTTGGTGGCATGCTTCATCATAGGGCTATTCCTGTTCCGCTGCAGAACGGGACATGCTGCTACCTGCAAAGAAATGGGAGCACTGAATGTTATACACTAGATGATGGAGGCATAGGAGTTGGAGGTTTTATTATTTGAGTTAACAATACCAGCCTGGTAGGAAAGCTATGATTTATTCCGTCCTCCAGACGGTATGGTTAAAAAAGGAAGAAATGTAGAAAGTATGTGTGGTTTGATGACCCTTCTTTCTACATGGTCTACATGGTTTCAAGACACCCTTCCCCATGGCTATCTTCAGGACCAAGGAACTCACTCCCTGATTCCACTCCTGATGAGCTATATCACACACTCTGCATGCTCAAATACATATTTCACCTACTTAGTGCTATAGTTAGTCATACCTGAAATATATAAGGAGAGAATGGGGATTCTCCATTTACATTGCATAGAGAATCTTGATTTCATTAAGGACAACGGAGGCTAACATTATGCAATAACCTTTTATTGCTGCCCCAACATGCAGCTCTTTAAAGAATATTCAATACATCATAAATAAAAACATTCGAACATAGAATATCCAAACATCTTATGGCTCCATGACAACTACGAGTCTTGCTCTTTAAGCAGCGATGGAAAAACAACGCCTTACTTCAGCTCCATCTGAAACTTATTGCAGAGAATTATCTGAAAGAAAATGGAAATCAAGTGATACCGATGTGGAAGATAATCTTGTGTTACAATTGTTATCACAGAGAGAGATAGAAAAAAATCACTGTAGAGATGTACTTCCTTTGAAACGGAACGTAGAATCATCTGCTGGGTGGAATGTTAGGTTTTAAATGTTAAGGGTGGTTAGAGCTGTGAAGCTGAAGTGCAAGCTGGAGGTGTTTTCCTTATCTCCGAATAAAGACTTACTTGAACCCAATCTTACTGGATATCATCATCTTTACATTGGCGACGAGGATGGGATACGAACCCACGCGTGCAAAGCACAATGGATTAGCAATCCAGAAAGAAATGGATAAGTGCAATACTTCTGTGTCAAACAAGGAACATATTCCTAGGGGGTCAGAAGTGCATGATGTTGTTGATGAAACTAGGAAAGTGAAGCCTGTCCCGAATTTCCAATCTCCTAACAAAGTTAATGAGTCTGGGAGAACTTTTTTCCCGACAACCAAATTTGATACCAGATTAGCGAAATGTTACCGTTGTGGCGCTCCTGGCCATATTGCTTCTAGTACTATGTGCATGGGCAGGAATGCCATCTGTCGATCTTGTGGAAGGAAAGGTCATCTTGCTAAGGTTTGCAGAACTAAAACCCAATTCACTCGAGTGCAAGAAGTACATGATACTTGTGAAAGTGTACGTGAACTGATGTTGAGTGTAGAAGTTTGTGAAGAATTAATGCAAGTCAATCTTGATTCACATTCATCTTTAGGTGGTGTTCCTAGAGAAAGCACAAATAAGTTAGAGAAACCCCATTGTGTCATAAACTTGGACAAATGTGGGATTGAAATGTTGGTAGATTCGGGAAGTCTATATACTGTCTTGTGGATCATGGCCTCCTGGATGGTCTGACCATGTTCCGCAGGCCTGGATGCCATGATGACTATTGCGCACGTTATTATTGGATGTTGTTCTTTCGCCCTTTGTTATTGCCAAGTGATTCTGCAACAGTCTGCATATTCTGTTGCTCACCTTTTCTCCTGTTCCCTTTTGGGCTCAGTCTGAACAACAGTTACAAGGTCGAATAACAACCCCTGGTTTATACTGATTTGGCCCGTCCCTCGCACCTAGACATAACACTTGTACAGCTGCCATCGAGAAATTAGTGTGCTTTTAATAATGCGTTTGCTTGCTCTAAGATAGCACTTGGAGACGACCTTTCCAGAGAGAAGAGCTGTGATTGTTTGCTGATGTAGTCTTGCATCAAGGGACTGAGGTATGGGGGTTCGCTAGTCAAAGCCCAAAGGTCTTCTATTATTATAATAAACTGGCTTCCAGCACGGGGAGGGTGGTAATGTTAGTTAGACATATATCCACTGCTTTATGAGATGCTTTCCCCGTTCGTATTTTATGGAGTAGTAACTATGCTGATTATATTGTTATTATGTATTATGCTACTAGTACTGACACGTGTACTGTATCTTAGAGCACGTAAGTTGAAATAAACATTTTAACCTATACAGTGTCTCTTCATACGCATGTTGTGGACAGGTACGAATGTGACGAAAGAGTGTTCTTGCCTCTGCGAGTCCTGAGAGAGAGATACCGTGTTCTGGGTTGTCTAAGCATTGGTACATTGGTGCTAATGGGACGCTAAGGCTAGTTGGGTTGGGGTTTTGGGTGCTAAGGTTTATGGTTGGCTCACCACTATATTCCGAGGTCCTATTATCCTGTGCATAGCTCTGTATGTGCAGAAACCTTATGACATGGCGCGACCAACAAGTGGGGCAGCTTACTTGCGAGACGCTTGAGTAGTACTTGTGCTTGTCCACACAACCCTCACGTACGCTTCCGGAAGCGTGTGTGATGGTGATACCTCCTATATTACAGTTATTGTAGGTTCTTTCAAGCTTGAAGTTATTAGAAAAGGTTTTTCTTGATTAAAACCCTACTTGTGCTGCCTCCTGTTAGTTTGTCGAAGTATTTTAGCCGTAAATGGCTGTTCAAATTGCGGCGCATAGCCGCGGAGCACTCCGAACACACTTACGGGCGTATGGAGTGCCAGATGCTGGAGTCGAACTGATCTTTGTGGTACAAGCCGATCCGGCTTACCACTTTGAGGTGTTCTACTCATGGGTAACTTTTCCTGCAGTGGATGGGACTGACGATTTGTTCCATGAATATACAGCCACCGCAGTTCCTAATAATTATATACCTTATTCTTGTCTTGAGGTACCGCTCACGGCTTGGCAACACCGTGTTTGGTTTAATGGCGCCCTTCCACAACCGACTACCACGGTTCGTTTAGGCCCCTTATCTATTGATGGGGCCACTTGGCCTGTTTTGGCCGGGTACACCCCACATCCGCGATATATGACGATACCAGTCGCGGAATTGCGTAACATGTATTCGGCTTTAGTACGAGTGCATCGAGCCTTAGTGCAATATGTTACAGGCAACATCCAGGGAGCCCCTCCTGGAGTTGCCGGCCATCCAGCTGGTGCAGCCGGAGTAACCATAAGTCCTGTCATGGTGAACTCTGTGATGGGCAAACGTCCACAACATAAGGATGATTTCCCTTATTGGCTTGCAGAAAAATTTGATCAGTTGGAGGCAGTTTTTCCACATACATCTCCAGTGGATAAACATCGTATTTTGACGATTAGTTTGCCAAAAGACGTAATTCCCGAGTTGACAGCATGTGACAACTGGGGTAGAGTATTCGCAGCAGTATATTCTAAATGTTTTGGTACGCCTTCCATGACAGTTCTCCCCTCTGTAATTAAAAAAGTACAGGATGAACACGGCCCTGAAGCGGCGGTGGAATTAGGGATGAGACTAGTGGGAGTGTTTGAAGTAGTAGCTGAACTGATCCTTGCGAATGTCAAGGGCGATGCAGTGAACTTTCAGTAGCGAACGCTTTGGCTTTGGTCCCAGAATTGGACAAGCCTCGCGAATTACCGAAAATTATTACCCAGGCTTACAAAACTATTGGTAGAAACAGCCTGGGTAACAAGCCTTTGCTAAACAGCAAACACAATCGCAACCACAACAGCAACAAACCAAATCTCAATCTGAGAAGGATGAGAAACCAGTCTTCACTAAAAAGAGCTGGAGGCTGAAAAAACAGGGTAAGCAACAGACAAAGCCGGGATCGCGAGGCGCATCCCTGGTTTCAGTTTCTTCTGAACGTACTTATGATTTACGCGATAGAGCGAGAATTAAGTCTCCGGATAGGTTTCAGATCCCTGATACGCGTTCTCCTCGTTCTTTACAGGCACAGACTTCGTCACAGGCCGGTGGAGGAGACCGCCAGGATAGAGGAAGGGCCCGTGAGGCCCCACAGGGACGAGACCAGCCTCGACAACAAGTCAGAGGAAAAGAAGAAGACGCTCAACGTTTTCGACCACAATTTCAGAAGAAGAAAGTTGCCGCTGTAACAGCTAAATATGCCACAAACGGTGAGAACGAGACTCCTGAATTGGACGTGGGCAGTAACCCTCCTAGACAGCGCCGCGGAAGTAACCATAGTGCGGGAGGCGCTACGTCCTCATATGGAGGCGACAGCAACTGAAACATTCATTACTGTTGAAACAGCAGACACCAGAGTGGCACCCCTGACAGACTATTTAATATTGTCCTCCAAATTGAAGGTGATATACAGCGAGTAATTAAAGGTATTTTTTGGGAAAATCTGACCTCTTCATATGATATTTTATTAGCAGAGGCGGATTGGCCACCCCCATTCGTACTTACTGCGCGTAAAGGGGAGGAGGTAATCCTTCCGAGCTTTTCTAGACATGTCCCAAAGGACAAAGCAAAGGCTCTTGCAGCAGAATGGGCTGTGTCCCTGGCTCCAGCGTTATTCCGCAATCACGTGGGTTGGGACGAAGAATCTCCCCCATGAAATACCTTTGCGATCGTTGCCGCAGCCACAACCCCAGTATCCCATAAAACGTGAAGCCAAAGGCCCCGTTTCCGAAATTCTGACACAGTTGGAATATCAGGGAGTAATTGAACCCTGTGTATCACCTATGAACAATCCCCTTTTCGCGGTTTCTAAACCCGATGGATCGTACCGTTTAGTATTGGATTACCGGCATTTGAACTCTCATTGTCGGACCTTTGCGGTGCAAAATACCCATAGTTCTGCGCTTGTAGACAGTCTTGTTCGTAAAAAATACAAAACGACCCTTGACCTTTCAAATGGATTCTACACGCACAACTTAGCCCCGGAGAGTGGCCAATGGTGTGCCTTTACTTCCGGTGGTAAAATGTTCAAATTCAGGCGTCTTCCTATGGGGTACAAAAATAGTCCAGGAGTGTTTGCCGCTCGTGTTGTCTCTTTATTAGACGGCATAGATCCAGACGCCTGTTTGTATGTGGATGACATTTATCTGACAGACGATGAATTGTTTCCGCATCTGACGCGAGTGGACCGCATTATTCTTGAATTTGCGGTTCAGGGATACAAAATTAACTTTGCAAAATCCCATATTGCTGAGTTTACCGTTTTGTTCTTGGGCTATGAGCTCAACAATGAAGGTAAGGGTTTAGCCCCCATTTTCTGGAGAAATGTGCACTTCTGTGCCCTCCTACAAATCTGAAGAAGCTTCAGTCTTTGCTGGGTTTTCTGAATTTCGGACGTACATACATTCCCGAATATGCCCAGCGTATCAAGCCACTGTATGCCTTGATACAGCCTACTTTTTCGAAGTCTTGCTGGCTTCCGGAGCATACCTCCATTCTGCAATCACTGCAGAAAGACCTTCTTGAGTCTAAATACCATTTGACGCGTGATAACCACACAAACTTGGTGATTAGAATCATTCCAGGGGCAGTCGGCTTCACGTATTTAACCTTTAATGAAGGAGACACAGTACCTATCGCATACAAGTCACATCTATACACCTCTGCAGAAATGCGGTTCTCATCTGTGGAGAAAGTGCTAACAGCAGTGCAAATGGCGATCCTGAAGGAGCGCGCACTGGCACAGGGAAAACGCATTCTGGTGGTGACACCCTATCCTGCCCTAGAGGCAGTGACTAAAGCAAGTGTTCCGAACTCTAAAGCCTTGCACCCCCGTTGGATTCAATGGGCAACATCGTTGACATCTCCGGATGTCACTTACATTTTCGACTCTTCTCTCCAGACTCAGGAGTTTTTACAGTATGAATTCATTCATCCTCCTCCTTTGTCCTTATTGCCGCTTGAGGATTACGACTGTGTAATCTACACCGATGGTTCGGCACAACCGGCCACGGGTTCCAAGCATGCTTATTCAGCCGCATGTGCCATTGTTGCAGGTACGTTTGTGAACGGAAAGTTCAAATCCACTGTGGTGCATACACAGGCACTCGGGGACAGTACCGCACAATTGGCCGAGTTGCGTGCCTTGGTGCTTGCGCTTGAGTTCGTAAATCCTGATGTGACCACTTTAATTGTGTGCGATTCTTACTACTGTGTTCAATCATACAATGACAATCTGTTCTTTTGGTCGCAAAATGACTATAGAGACGCTAAAGGCAACACAATCAAGCATAAAATGCTTTGTGTTAGGGTGGCAGAATTACAAAGACGTCTGCCACTCACACAGGTGGTTCACACCCTAGGCCATCAGCGGGTGGGCGCACACGCTGTTGGTAACAGTCTGGCAGATGAAGCTGCCAGATCAGCAGTACTCACGTGTTCAGTAGCAGCAGTTACTAGATCCATGTCTAGAATAGACACTGATATCTTGGCAGCTATTGCTGCAACAAAAGAAGGAATTAATTACCCTAGAGGTTTCCCTTCTAAATATTCTTACCAGGTAGGTCCCGATCAGGCTCCTTATGTAACAATACCTAACGTTGGGGTTCGGCTGATCCCCAACGCGGACCGCAGACTTTCCTTGATGGCAGCAGCACACGAAGGCATGGCTTCGGCGCATGCTGGTGTGTCAGCGACAATTTCCATTTTGCAGCAGCGTTACTGGTGGCGTGGTTTATACAAAGATACACGTACTTATGTGCTTTCCTGTGACGTTTGTCAACAGATCAAGCCTTCGACAGTCACAAGACCACCGCAGACCTCGCTTGCAATTTCGAACAGACCCTTTGGGTGTGTTTACTTGGATCACTGCGGTCCATTTTCTTCAGACACTGCCTATAAATATATCTTAGTGGCAGTGGACTCGTGCACACGGTTCATCTGGGTCTGGCCACAACGGAGTGCTGACGCACGAAATGTCATTAGGGATTTGCGAGTCTTTGTGGGAATTTTTGCATGCGGCACCTTCCATTCTGACCAAGGTCCGGCGTTTGCCTCTAAGGCTTACAAGGACGCAATGGGCTCCTTAGGGGTGCGGGTGAAATTTTCGTCTCCGTATAGGCCTGAGGGCAACTCTATCGTTGAACGAATGAACCGTGACTTAAAGCAATCCTTGACAGCTAGAGTTATAGGTACTGGCAGGAACTGGCTGGCCCACTTGTATACTGTTCAACGTGCACTTAATAATCTCCCTAGAAGGCCTCTGGGTGGGCGGACCCCTTACGAAATGCTCTTTGGCATACGAATGTTTGTGCCTGACCTTGATGGTCTAGACATGGCGGCGCAATCCGCCAAGTTTGATGTAGATAATCATTCTACTATGTTACAGGACTTACAAGAAGCCCGAGACAAACTAGCAATTGCACATTTGCCTTCAGCCACAGACCCTGCTTTGCAGATTCCGGTTGCCGGCTGGCTTCCGAAGATTGGCGACCTGGTACGAGAGAAGGTGGAGAACAAAAAGAATTCGGCCCCTCTTTTCGTGCACCGGTTCCAGTGCTGGGCTTGAAGGGAACACGTACAGTCATCTTACCACCGCTTCCCGGTCGCAAGGAAAACAGATACATCTCAGTGGAAAATGTCAAGCTACAACATCTGGCCGATCCTAAATAGTGTCACACCAGCGGTCTCTTGTCCTGCCATTTATCGGACAAGCGTTCGAGGTACGCCTGCACGAACAGTCACTGATGTTACCATAGAGATGGTTGATTTGCCTGAAAATGTATTTGAACCCCCTGCATCACCCTGCATAGACGAGGACGAATATACTTATCCCGCCACAGAGTCGGTGGCACACCAACCAACAACGCCACTGAGCCCGACACGTTATTCTTTTGACTCAGAATCCAATTCATCACAAGTCCCGTCCAAGTTTAGTCTTTTTGTATCGTGGTTTAGAGACAATTTTTTGATCCCACCTTGGACATACATTTGGATGGTACTTTTCTTGGTTTTTTTGTTCATGTCCATTGGCTTTGTCACAGTGTTCTTTCTACTCATCAATGGTCACTATTTACCTGAACGCTCTGCTGTGAACAGTGTTGCTGGAACTTTGGCTCCACATTCCTCTTCACACATCATGAAGCGTGACCACACATTTGTGAACATTTCAGCGTTTCCAGTTGCTGATGGCATAGTATGGGATGCGGTAAACTTTCAAATACATGGTCCGACAGAAATTATTAATGTACCAAATGTCCTTCGAGTCTCGATGGGTGATGTAGTAAAAAGTAATATTCATTCTGATGATTGGGATGTGCATGCAGTTGAAGCATTGTTTGCTGATTTAAAATATTATGCCTCTTTTAATGCTGAAGACTTGTATATGAATTCTGCGAATTATGCCGATTTGTATTGCTACCAGCATTGGGGCAATCATTTTCTCCACAAACCAAGTGCACTACGCAGCCCTGTTACTTACACCCAATGGGAACACTGCCCAAACCCCGTGCCAGGTAGTTCCCAAACTCTTCGAAATAAATTCACCTATTTTACTGATTTTAATCGATCGAACCCTGGGTCATATTATTTTAAATTAAAAACTCCATTGACTCAGAAAATAATGTTGACCCATACTAAATTATTATATTCGGGTTCCTTTTTGAGCGCCTTGGCAGTGGGTGGTTATGAATATTGGAAAGACACAGTGAATTTGAAATCAATTTGGGGTTCGAAGCCATGGCAGGTGCAAGGCACTGAGGCCTTGCACCGTGCTTGCCTTATCCCAGCCCAAATTCTATTTCTAAATGCTTCCATTCATCAGACCACGTGTTGGGGGTTGGCTACCGTTAAACAACTAAATGCGCCAACCATCCCATCCTTGTCGAGTCTTCCAAATGATAGTTTTTATTTTAATATGTCCCTTATGGCGTTACAGGCTCGGTTTCAGAACAATTCCTTTAACGTTTCTGCACTAATACAGTCACCCTCATTGGCATGGCCCATATCATCTAATGCATGCCAACTTCGTTTTCATGGCACAGTTCCTGGCTACATACAGGACAAGCCTGATCCGATATTTACTGAAACTCGTACTGTGACCACGTATTCAGTTGGTAAATTATGTAAACAATGGTTACAACATTCGTCCTTAGACTCTGTTAAGAACCATTTATCCCTCCTATCAGGCACTATTGACTTATCTGACTTTATCTTGGGACCTCGTGGTCCCCGACCGAAGAGATTCATTTATGAAGCGTATAATGAGCTCTGGAAGCTGTCACAAATGGAAGCTGCTTCCCGTCTTAGAGAAATAGACCAAGCAAATTTGGAAAAGGTGCTTGCTGTTGTTGACAATAGTATAAATACCCTGTCTTCCCGCATTTACACATTAGACAATATTGTATCCTCTGTTGTTGATATTGTACAAGATGATGTCTCTATGTTGTATCATGGTCAGAATCAGTTGCGCTCAGTGATGCAGTTTGCATGGACTTTGCAAACTCTTAAGTTGGGTAAAGTTCCTTGGAATTTGTTAAACACCACTGCCCTCTTTCTGCCTTTTAATTTGACTAACAAACAGCAGTTCATGTCCATGAAAGATGCATCTTACACTTTGTTACATATTGAAAAAGTGGATCCTTTACCGTTCTCAGTAGCAGAACTAGATTCTGCGGTATGGCTAGTTCATGGGGTTATAGCTTTACCTTTTTCCCTATTTGAGTTCAGTTCGTGCATGAAGCATTATCCTGTGGGCCGTTTCCAGCCTTTGGGTGGTGCTTTCCTGCATGAACTTTGGTCCTTGCCTTTCATGTATAAATGCCTTAGAGATGGCAAGGAAGTATTTCTCACGGGGGAGTCTTGTGATTCAACTGTGGGTCATTCGCTTATTTGTAAACATATTAAATTGCACGGGGCTTGTAGCGTTTCAGTTCCAAATCTTGCATGTGTCCTGAAGGGTATTCCTACTCCTGCTATTTCTCCTACTTTTATTTTGCTTACCAACGGTAGCTATTTGCTTTTAAATAACGAAAATTGTTGCGGCCTGCAGGCCGGCATTCCGTATATTGTTACAGTCTCGCACAGAGTTGTCTGCTGCAAGAATGTGCTTTTTCCTCCCCCTCACGACATCGTTGATAGCTCTATTTGGCCTTCCATTCCTACCATGGAGGCAGATTTCAATAAGTTGAGCAGAATAAAGGCCCTATTATTGAATGAGGAGGTTATGCTCACATCCGCCCGGGAGACATTCATTCTCCAGGTGGCGAGCACCCACAGTGAAATACAGGCCCTTTTGAACACTGACCTCCCCCAACATTTTGGGGAGTTAATTCATCGTATTTTTAACGCATCAAACACCGAGGGTCTGGTGCACTTTTTTAAGGTTGTGGGGTCTGGCCTCGTGTCCACCTTTCAAACTGTTTTCGGTGTGATACCGGCATTCATTCATTCCATTTTTTCTAGCGTCTTTGGTGGATTTCCATTAATCCTCGCTTTGGCGGCCGGTGTCTTGCTGTTGGTCTGTTTTCTGCGCAATGGCTGCACTCCACTGGGCCCTTCTCGATCCCGAACGCCTCCAGCTGCTCCGTGAGCAACTCCTGGTTGGCTTCGATGTTCTGCCCTTGGCAACTATCAGTGTGTCCTACACCCTTTCCTTTCGCTTTGCGTATTTCACTTGCGTGCAACCTGTGATGTCTTGCATCCGATGTCCGTTTACATGGACCATGGATTATTGCCTCTCCAATTCGTCATTGTCGGTACCGGATTTTGTTCGGTTGGTGGGTCCCTTAGAGGCCCATGAACGGGACTGTTCCGCTGCTGGTTTTATGATGCGTGTGGCTGCACTGGGGATTTTGGCACAATGGGATATCTGGGCGGCTGCTCCGGACCTCCTACAACAAAGTTACATTGAATATCACGCAAGCTGTCCCGCATTGCTTTTGGATGCTCCATACTCTGAAGAACATTCCTGCAGCTTTGACCTGTTGGACTGGATGGCGTCTACATTTTTTGACGATTCCAATGATGTCCTGTTGGACGGTATAGCGTTTTTCTGCTCATTCACATTTTTGGATTGATTGACTTGCCGTTAGTTCTCAGTAGACAGCCTCAATTCTGCTCAGGTGTTTGGAACTCTGTCTTCGTTTTTGTTTCGGCCGATGGACTGTCCAGGGGAGGGTGTCTTGTGGATCATGGCCTCCTGGATGGTCTGACCATGTTCCGCAGGCCTGGATGCCATGATGACTATTGCGCACGTTATTATTGGATGTTGTTCTTTCGCCCTTTGTTATTGCCAAGTGATTCTGCAACAGTCTGCATATTCTGTTGCTCACCTTTTCTCCTGTTCCCTTTTGGGCTCAGTCTGAACAACAGTTACAAGGTCGAATAACAACCCCCTGGTTTATACTGATTTGGCCCGTCCCTCGCACCTAGACATAACACTTGTACAGCTGCCATCGAGAAATTAGTGTGCTTTTAATAATGCGTTTGCTTGCTCTAAGATAGCACTTGGAGACGACCTTTCCAGAGAGAAGAGCTGTGATTGTTTGCTGATGTAGTCTTGCATCAAGGGACTGAGGTATGGGGGTTCGCTAGTCAAAGCCCAAAGGTCTTCTATTATTATAATAAACTGGCTTCCAGCACGGGGAGGGTGGTAATGTTAGTTAGACATATATCCACTGCTTTATGAGATGCTTTCCCCGTTCGTATTTTATGGAGTAGTAACTATGCTGATTATATTGTTATTATGTATTATGCTACTAGTACTGACACGTGTACTGTATCTTAGAGCACGTAAGTTGAAATAAACATTTTAACCTATACAGTGTCTCTTCATACGCATGTTGTGGACAGGTACGAATGTGACGAAAGAGTGTTCTTGCCTCTGCGAGTCCTGAGAGAGAGATACCGTGTTCTGGGTTGTCTAAGCATTGGTACATTGGTGCTAATGGGACGCTAAGGCTAGTTGGGTTGGGGTTTTGGGTGCTAAGGTTTATGGTTGGCTCACCACTATATTCCGAGGTCCTATTATCCTGTGCATAGCTCTGTATGTGCAGAAACCTTATGACAATACTTTACTCTCTAGAGAAACGCTTCACAAGAAATGGACTGGAGAACAGTTAGTGTGGGACAATCCTGACATTAAAGCAGCTGGGTATGGTGGAAAAATAATTGATATTGTGGGGATGAGATGGATGGTTATTTCATTTAATGGTAACAAAGTGTTTGGACGTGTGTACTTGACTAAACAGGGGTCTGACCTTTTAGGTTGGCATCATCAAAAAGATCTCAATATCATTTTGAATCCGAATTCCACTGAACCTGTTACTACTTCAGTTGTGCACAACATTGATATGTGTGTAATGAATATGATGGAGAAATATCCCAAAGTGTTTTCTGATCAATTGGGAAAACTTAGAAATTTTTCTCACAAAATTATTTTAAAAAATAATTCAAAGCCAGTGGTTCACAAAGTGAGGAGTGTACCTCACCTAATGAGAGAACCTCTTCATGAAGAACTTAAAAACTCCTAGAGCAAAAAATAATAGAACCAATTGAGGCGGTCTGAGTGGTTGGCACCCATTGTGGTGGCGCCCAAGGAAGGAGGAAAATTCGTTTATGTATAGACTTACGCGACCTGAATAAAAATATTTGGGTCGATAGACAGCCATTACCCAACATATCGGAGATGCTGACTGCAATGGGTGGTGGAGATGTTTTTAGCGTAATCGATATGTCGGCTGCTTATTACCAAGTAGATTTACACGAAGAGTCTAGACATCTCACGTCTTTTGTAACACCGCTGGGGGCATTTCGTTACTGTAGAATGCCTTTTGGGTTGGCGTCTGCCTCAGCGGTGTTCCAGAGAGTAATGCAAGGAATTTTTGAGGGGCTAAGTAATGTTCTTTGTTTTCAAGATGATGTGTTAATCGTAGGGAAACATGGTATGCATCATGATGAGGTTTTGAGTGAGGTATTGAGAAGAATGGAAGAGAATGGGCTGACAATTAAGAAAGAAAATGTCAAATAAAAATAAATTGTGTGACCTATTTGGGACATGAGATATCTAAGGATGGAATTAAACCAAAAAAGTATTGTCTCTGCGGTAAAGAATGCTCCTGTTCCTATGACTAAAGATCAGTTGAAATCCTTCCTTGGCTTAGCGGAATATTGTTCGAAGTTTGTGGAAGGCTTCACAGAGATTGTAGAACCCTTAAGGCAATTGATGAAGAAAGGTGTTCTCTTTGAATGGAATGAGGCTTGTAGTGAAGCGTTTGATAAAGTGAAGGACTGTATTGCTCGAGCTCCTACACTTGGGCATTTTCACGTCAATGCTAAAACGCTTATTACAACTGATGCAAGTGCCGTTGGAGTTGGAGCCGTGTTGACTCAGATTTATGATGGGCAAGAAAGAGTCATTGGGTTTGCATCTCGGAGACTTCGTAATGCTGAATTATCTTACTCAGTTATTGAGAAAGAGGCGCTGGCGTGTTGTTGGGGCATAAATCATTTTAGGTACTTTGTTTGGGGACTACCTTTTAAGGTCCGTACCGACCACAAACCTCTTATCCATTTGTTTAAGGGGAAGGGGTCTAGAAGGCAGTGTAACCCCTAGAATTTCAAGATGGATGTTGTCGGTGCTGGAGTATAATTTTGAAGTAGAATTTGTGAGGGGTTTGAAAAACGTAGTAGCTGATTGTTTGTCCAGATTGCCTCTTGATACGGTGGAATTGGTGCTGGACGAGGATATAGTAGATGAGGAGATTGATGTGGTAGGAAGAGAGAAAGTGGGACTGGCTCTCGACAAAGAAGAGTGGGCATTGGCCACATCTGAGGATAGTGTTCTACAACAAGTTGTGAAATTTGTGTATGAAGGTTGGAGTGGTCATGAGGATGATGTCCGTTTTAAAGGATACTATCATGTTCATGACGAATTGAGCGTGTGTCATGGAAGGTTGTTAAGGAGGAATCAATTTGTGCCACCGGTTGGGGTAAGAAGGAGGATTATCGATATTGCTCATGAGGGTCATCTGGGAAGGAATATGACGAAGAGGAGGATTCGGCAGTCTTTCTGGTGGCCAGGAATGGACAGTGACATTGAGGGAGTAGTGAAAGAGTGTTATGCGTGTGCAAATAATGATAAGTCTAAGACGGTAAGGCAACCTCCTTTGAGTTGTAGCGTTTTTCCCAGACGTCCATGGGAGAGAGTAGCTATTGATTTCTTAGGTCCAATTTCCAAACTTGGAACTCGCAATAGGTTTGTAATGGTTTTGGTGGATTATCATTCGAAGTGGTTCGTTATTGAAACTACAGATTGCATAGACACGGATAAAGTTGTGGGATTTTTGGAGAGAGTATTTATGAACGAAGGTATTCCGAAGACCTTGGTGTCTGACAATGGTGTGCAGTTGGTGTCGAAAAAATGGTGGATTTCTTGAGTAAATTTGGAATAAAACATGAAAGAGTTGCACTGTTCAGACCCCAAGCTAATGGATTGGTAGAAAGGATAAATCATTTGTTGATGGATAACATACAATTATCTCTGTCCAATGGATTGTCTTGGTTGGAAGAATTGAAGAAATTAGTGTGGTCATATAGAGTGACGCCACATTCTGTGACTGGTGTGTCACCGTTTGTCTCTCTTAAAGGTCGGGAACCAGGTTTGAAGGAAGTACCTGGTTGGCTGAAGGATAAAGAATGTGTGTGGGTTGATCGTACGCTTGTCGAGAATGATGTAGGCCAAAAGCAATTAGCTGCTACCAGTCATTATAATGACAGGAAAGGTGTTAAAGTTCCTGATATAATGGAAGGAGATTGGGTCGTTACCAGAAAGGGGGGGGTAGTGACCAAGGGTGAGAGCAAATTTTCTAAACCTGTTCAAGTAAAAGCAATCAAGAAGAATATTCTTATTCTAACTGATGGATCTGCATGGAGCACAGGGAGTGTTAGTAAATGTAATGCTCCTCAACAGGTTCTTTCTGATTGATGCATAATTGGATGTGATCCTATTTGAATTGTTGATGCAGTTATATTTAATCTTATGTTGAAATGTCATTTGATTGTTATTTATTGTTTTTTCTTTGAATAAGGGGGAAGATGTGTAGAGATGTACTTCCTTTGAAACGGAACGTAGAATCATCTGCTGGGTGGAATGTTAGGTTTTAAATGTTAAGGGTGGTTAGAGCTGTGAAGCTGAAGTGCAAGCTGGAGGTGTTTTCCTTATCTCCGAATAAAGACTTACTTGAACCCAATCTTACTGGATATCATCATCTTTACAATCACATTATTAATTTCATTGTTAAAAAAAACCAAAATATCAATGTCATTGTTAAAATCACAATAAATCGTAAACAACATTGTTTAATTTATAAACTTTTAAGCATAGTAATATCCATAACTTTATTACCACAAATAGCATAGTAATGTTCATAACTTTACAGAATAGCAGGGCGTGGTGGGTGGGATAAACTTAGCCTCTGTTATCTTTATTTAAATCAAGTTCCCAACTGTCGGCCCTTCCAAAAACTCTACTGCTGAACATGCGTTGCATATTGCTCTGAGCTTTGCTAATGGCGGAAAATATAGATACAAATTTTCCTAGAGTTTTACTAAAGCTCTCTCCAAAAAGTAGACCGTTGGGGTCCCCTTGAGAATTATTGTTGGCAAGGTCAACTAATTTTGGATTGATTCTCATCAGAAGAGCTTTTCTTCTTTCGGAAATTAATCCGGCATTAGCATTGCCCAGTTGACATAGAGCTCGCTGGCTCCACCCACAAAGGAGTTCAACATCCACTGGTACCCCGTTAAAGGAAGCTTCCTCGGTCATGTCTAAAATCTTTGCCAGTGGGCCTAGAGTTTCAAGTCCTTTACTTGGCAATGTTTAAGACAGCGTTCCAAGTCCTTTCTAGGGTCCCTTCTTGTTTTAAACAAGAAGGTCAACAACTCCGGATCTAAATTCAGAGTCATTCCCGACTTGTTATCTAAGTAAGGTCTTGGGCAATCTGCCACATGAGGTTACATGTCTCTTTATCAAGTGGTCCACGAATCCAATGTTTGATAAAGGTCACCACGTGGTCCATAGGCCACCACTCAGACCCTCTAGGGTGCTTAATATGGGTGGGATTAAACATTCCGACACTGGATGGGTCTCTTATAACTTTTGAGGTAGAAGGCTGTTGTAGCTCCTCGTCCAGGACATTGTTGTTAAACATTTCCATAGGATCAAACATATACTCATCTGGCTCTTCACCCGTGTCCATATTAAATGGGTACTCCTTGTCAGTTATAAAACTGTGGTCCTTTGTGCAATGAATGCTACTCGTTCCTTTTGTGCCGCGAGGGACACTCATGCTAGATGTGCCAAGAAGGCTGCTCTTTCTTATTGTGGCGCTGTGGACACCCTGGTCACTTGTAACACTCCGGCTACCGCAAAGGTAGTTCTAGGTCACATGCTGCACTTAGGCTGCCCACTGTGTGTCTCACCCAAAAGGTGTTTAGACTTCCTTGAGGCCTTACCTCATCTTTTAGGTTGAGGGGCTTCTTCTTGTGAGGGCATCAAAGGCTCTTCCTCAATTGTAGTATCTCTTCGCCTTTACCAAGTACAGCCTCAACCACCTCCTTCAGGGTAGACTTAAACTCTCTTTCAAAATATTTTTAAAGGTATCTTGGTTGAGGGGTACATCAATTGTACCCTGCATGTCATTTTCTGACATTCTTGCCTGATAAGAGTACAGGTTTCAGAAGAAAAAATATATATACACTTGTTAATCCTCAGTAGCTAACTAGGGTAGTTGGGGGTTTTCTGCACAGTTGTAATATCCGTCCCCTTTTTCTTTCTCTCTTATTATCATTTTTTTAAAAATCCCCTCTTTTTTTTTGTTGAATCTGCTTTAGTTTTAGGTGAGGCTGCTCTGTTTGTTGCGTGTTAACTGAAAAACAGCTGACAAGCTGGTATCTAAGTGCCAGCTCATCTTGTGTTAATTGATGAATAGCAACAATTATTTGCTATCTTGACAACGGGACAGTGTTCGTTGTCTTACCTCTATTTTGTTTCAAATTGCTTTTTTGGGATGCTTTTTGTCCCTTAACTCGCACCATTGCCTTCTAGCCTCTCGCTGTTCCGTTCACAAAGTCAGCGGGAGGTCGCTTTCGTGTGCAGAAACCAAGTTCGCTACTGAGCTTTACCGGTGCGCCATATCTAGGGAGCCTGCTGGCATGTATTCCCCGGTGGGGTCTTACATGGAGCCAAGGATTAGCCCCTTCTTCGACAGCAGGAGGCTTGCTTTCCTCCTGCTCCTGACAGACAGCATGTCACATGGTTTATCAGGCACAGAGCGTTAGCGCTCTGTTGACCATTGCTCTCCAGGCTCGCATCGCAGGGCATAAAACGACATTAAAATATTTTTTTTAAAACTGTATAAAAATACCTTGAAATCTCACCCAACCATAAATTGGGAGGGGAAGTCAGTGCATGCGTGTCACTTACCTGGTAAGTTCAGTATCTGTGTAATAAAAATATAGCCTTAAAACATTATATAGTATAGAGATAAATGAAAGTGTACTTAGCTGTTGAGGAGCAGCGAACAAAAGAGGAAGACTCATAGTTGTCATGGAGCTATATGATGTTGGGAGATTCTATGTTGGAATGTTTTTATTTATGATGTATTAAATATTCTTTAAAGAGCTGCATGTTGGGGCAACAATAAGAGGATACTGCATAATGGTAGCCTCCGGTCTTTTAATGAAATAAGTCTGCCATTAGACATGGCACATATAAGGGTAACAGAACGCTTCACACCATAAAGATAAGTAAGGAGAGCTACGCATACTAGCTTAAATAGTGATTAAAGCCAGTGCAGGCTGAAAGAGATACTTCACGAATGGTGGATGTAATGTGTGCCACTTAACAAAGAATACGAAATCAATCTATTTCAACAATAACACCAAATGGGAATTGAGAAACTTTGCTAACTGCATCACACCGAGGGTAGTGTACATGATTCCCTGCCCTTGTAACCTACACTACATTGGGATGACCACGCGCAATGTGAAAACCAGAATAGGGGAACACCACAGCAACCTCAGGTGTGGTCGAGGAGCAACAAAGATGTCTACCCACTACATTGAAAAGAAGCACATGGTTTCAGGTTACCAGTGGGTGATTCTGGAACAGGAATACGAGACAGCCAACTGTGAAAAAAGACTTTTTGAGAGAGAGCAAAGATGGGTTTTTAAACAGGATACTCATAACATTGGCCTAAATGACAATATCCCGTGGAGCCAATTCATGATATAAGACCCCCAGGCTCATCCCCTTTACAGGGGCGTATTTACAAATGAGCTTTATCTTCCTAAATTACATGGTAGGGCTCCCTAGATGGATAGTCCATCTCACCATCATAGTGGATACTATATCAAAGCCCCCCCCATTTTTTCCACCACTTTTTTTAACCACTTTAGTAAAAGAGTGTTTGATTAATTTTAATGTGATTTTGGGATGCGAATATGACAGTACCAGCCTTTTTCATACTTATGCCCTATTCTTTCCTCCACAGCCTCCACAACCTTTTATCTCCCCAACTTCTGAAATAGCTCTAATTTACAGTTTTCATTATTATTGTTTTTGTTTTATAAGCCTAAACGGGTGCCGGCACCAGCAGGCACTTTAAAATTACCAGGCGCGCTGGAAGCGCTTCAGTTTACAGGTCATCAATGGCCCGATGGGAACCAGGAAATGGTTGCATCGGGCGCCACCATTTTGTTTGGGTGAGCAGACTAGTTGTCCGGTGCCCAGTATTTTGGAGCAAGGATGCACAACACATGCGCTCGCTCTCTGCCTGCTCATTTAAAAGAGGACAAACGGGGTGAGTCAGGTAACATTCAGGCCCCGGTGGTGTTCTTTCAGGTTAATTTGCTGATACATGACCACATTGTGGGACGTCTTTTTTCATTGCTCATATTGACTGCCTCTATTTGTACACACAGAGTATGACTACAGGCTTGCCTTACCTTGCCACCTCTTGACTTACCAATGGCCAGTCAGAGCATGACCCGCAGAATGCATCTGAGGCCATCCTCACCTGGGGCCAATAGAAGTAGGTGACAAGCCTTTCAAAGGTCTTGTCCTGCTTTAGATGACCTGCCAGGGAACATCATGAGCCAGCTCCAGTAGGAAAGCCCTGTAGCACTGGGGGACCACTAACAATTGGGTTGCACCAGGATCAGGAACCTTAGACTCGCTATACAGGAGACCATTCTCCCAATAGATTAGGTGATCACCAGAGGTGTTGCCAGCTTCCTGGGCATCGGCATGGCACTGTATGCCCTCCAGAGTAGGGCACATCTTCTGCACTCCGCAGAACTCCTCCATGGTGGGAGACACTTAATTCTGCCAATTAATCAGTTCAGGTAGGTTTCCCAGGGTGGCAATGTCCTCCATTGTAGGTCCTGGGGTGTCACCCCCAGGCTCAGCCTCCTCCCATACTGTGGGAGTTTTAGGAGTGGGTTCCCCTTGCCCTTCCTTTTTTTTGGCAGGTACCTGGGTAATTCTTCAAGACTCCAAGTCCTCCTGACTACCCTCTCTGGCAGCCATGGACGGGTGATGAGACACACCCACTTAGGCAACCCTAACATCTTCAGGTGGGACCTCTTTGTAGATGGTGTGCTCTAGATCATTGCCACGCAGACAATCCACAGGCATTGATGGACTCAGAGCTAACCTTAAGGAACCTGAGACCCACCCCCCACTCAAAGGGAATCAGAGCCACTGAACAGTTCAAAGCTACAATACCCTGATGGAATGCATTAGGGACTACCTCCTCTGAGGCTACCATTTGACATCTGATAGTTGTCTGGCTGTCTCCAGTGTCACTTAGAGCCTCCACCCTCTGCTCCCCTTGGCACCATCTCTCCGTAACCCAGGGACAGTAGGGTAACATTTGCACTATCCCCTACACTATCTGGTGTACTTGCCTTCTAAGCTCTACACTAGCCAGCATCTGCCCACCAGTGGGGGTCTGTGCCCACTTGGGGCATCCCCCGTGTAGTGAAATGAAATCCAGTATTTGTAAAGCGCGAACCATTACCCGAGGGTGTCAAGGCGCTGGGGGCCGACGGGAAGATTAAGCGAGCTATTGCCCAGAGTCACATGGTGCTGGGCTAACCTACCTACTGCAATGGCGATCGAACCGTGAGCCCTTGTGTTCCGGAGTCAGGCACCCTGGCCGCTGCGCCACACCTCTTCCACTACCTAGTGCCCAACCTGTTGCCACTCATAGCATATAGTGGGGGCCTTTCCTGAGGACGTTTGTCAGGGAACCATCTCTTCTTCTGCTCAGGTGTGGATTGGGAGTCCTGGCCCATGGAACTATTTTGGGGACATTTAGAGAAATCCTTGTTTTTATAATTGTCTCCCCCCAGCTTCTTCTGGTAGGGAACCGGCCCACCCTGCCCACCCTTGTGGGGATCCCCCCCAGATACCCTCTTGTGCTGAGCCAGCGGCCAGCCTCGTTAGCAAGCTTCCTGGGGTCAGTGAGCTTACTATCAATTAGGTGCTGTCGCAGATCTGCAAAACAAACACTGAACATGTGCTCTCCTGAAATTACATTATACATCCCCTGGTAATCCTTCACATCACTGCCATTCACCCAGCCATCCAGTGCCATGCAAACGTAATAAACACAATCCACCCATGACTGATGGGCCAGCTTCTGGCTGTCCCTACAATTTTTCCTATACTTCTCAGAGGTGAGACCATATTTTTGGACAAGGGTTTCCTTTATGGGGGTGTACCTCATCCTGTCCCCCTTCTCTAGGGCCAGTAGGGCAACCCTCCTCTCACTAGGTATATGCTTCCAGGGGCTATCCCTCCAATCGTCCTCAGGGATCCTATACATCTGCAAAGGTACCTCATAAGCTTCAAACCATTTGTCAATGTCATCCCCCACAACAAAGGCAGGTACCAAACCTTTAGGAATGTGGACCCTTGTCTCCCCAGAGGGCATTGTAGGTATGCTGCCACCAACATTGCTGGACTCTGCCGGCCTAGCTGTCTGAGGCTCTTCTCGTGGGCCAATTTTCTCTCCTTCGTCTCCATGCCCAATTGTTTTCTCATCCAAGGTTCTGTCAGCCTTCATTTGCTCTGCCTCCATGGCCAGTTTCTTATCCTCCATTTTTACCTGGGTCATTTGCAGCCTAAACTCGCTTTCAGCCTTCCTGTCCGCCATCTCTTCTTGGGTCAGGCTTTGAGAAGAAACACTGCTCTTTGTTCTGACAGGGAGTTCCAACCTGGGAGACAAGTCATCCCCCTTGGCATCCCCCTTGGCAGACTGCTGCATGTCAGGAACCTCACCCAGGCACTGCCCTTGCCCATCTACATCATCCTCTCCATCCTGGTCATCTTTTGTAACTGGCAACTGATGGGCCACCACCCATGCCCTTAGAGCCTTTTGGAGCACCACCTTCCAGGTGATCCTTTTGGCAGTCAGCCCTCTCTCCTTGCAAAATTCCTTGAGCTCAGCCACAGTGTGTCTCTCCAGATTGAGGATTTCAAATTCCATTATTGCAGGTGAAGCCACAGACACCAATAGTGAGGTGGAGTAAGGGTTAATTTGGAAAAAAGCAAAAAGGCCAATCAAGGAGAAATTTAAAACTCATATTGTTCTCAGATTATTTATCTGGGATTTTCAGTGTAACACAAAATCAATCTATGGCACTGCACAAACCCTGTGAAAAATTGGACTACTGGTTGATGGGAGGTGAAACCCTACTCAAGCGGAAACCAGAGTCCTTGTCATAGTGACGTCAGAAGCAAACCCCAAATTAACCTGTGCTGAACCCTATGGTAGCTTGGCACAGAGCAGTCAGGCTTAACTTAGAGGCAAGGTGTAAAGTATTTATGCAGCACTTCAAACAATAATAAAGTGAAAACACAACACAGTAAAAATCCCACACCAAATTGAAAAAATAGAGTACATTTTAATAAGTAAATCAAGATCTAAACAAATAATATTAATAATAATAATAATAAATACAATAATAATAATAATAATGATATTATTAATACTAATAATAATAATAAGATGGGATGGGATGGGAGAGCTCCTTCAGACATGCTTCCAAGGGTCCAGGGCTGGGGTGGCACCACTTGGGAGGGCAAGACTCACAGATGGCAGAGTCCAGGTGCTGGGTTCAAGGTTGTTGGAAGCCTGTTATGTCCCTGAGGAGTCTGATCAGAAAGCCAGCCAGATAGGCCTTGGAGTCACTCTGGAGTCCTGGGATTAGAGATGCAGGTCTAGCCCTTCTCACCCAAGCATGTAGGCAGCAGGTCAGTGGGACAGCAGAGCAACAGTCCTTCAGAGCAGCAGTCCAGCAGGGTTGCAGTCCTTTCAGAGTCCACAAGTCCAGAAGTGTACTGAATAATTTGGTCTAAGGGTCCAATATTTATACCTGGTTCCCACTTTGAAGTGGAGGATGTTTCTAGATGTTTTCACCCCACCCCCGAGGGGTCAGGCATTCCCTTCCTCCCTGTCCTGGCCCCAGGGTGTCTGGGGTCACAAAAGACCAGTGTCAAACCCTTTGTGAGAAGGCTCAGGCAGAGTATAGTAGGTGACAGCACCTCCCGCTCATTAACGCAGAATGGCCCATCCTGCCACCACCTAGCTTCCCTTTGTCTCACTGTCTGGGAGAAATACACAAAGACCAACTTCCAGCTACACCAAGTCATGTGACCCATGATCAGGCTACAGGCACTGAAAAGTAAGGACAAGAAAATGGCAAATTTCTAAAAGGGCATTTTCACAATTATGACTAAAAATCTGACTTTACCGTTTGAGAGGGCTTTTAATTACAATTCCTTAGACACCAAACTCAATCTGTCTACTTGCTCCCAATTGGAAGCTACAGCTTATTAAATGTCTTAAGGTAACTCCAATATTATCCTATGAGAGAAATAGGCCTTGCAGTAGTTCAATACAAGGACATGTAAAACTTAAAAGTACATGTCCTACATTTTTAATACACTGCACCCTGCTCTCTGGGGCCTACCCAAGGGTCACTTAAATGTATTAAAAAGGAAGGTTTTGGCATGTCAAAATGTTTATTTTTCCAGGTTGAAATGGCAGTTTAAAACTGCACATTCAGGCTGCAATGGCAGGCCTGAGACATGTTTTAAAGGCTCCTTGGGTGGGTGATACAATCAGGGTTGCCGGCCCACTAGTATAATTTAATTTACAGGCCCTGGGCACTTGTAGTACCACTTTACTAGGGACTTACAAGTACATTTAGTGTGCCAATTGGATATAAGCCAATTTCACCATGTTTTAAGGAGAGAGCACATGCACTTTAGCACAGGTTAGAAGTGGTAAAGTTTGCAAAATCCTATAGCCAGCAAAAATGAAGTCAGCAAAATAGGAGGATTAGAGACAAAAAGTTAGGGGAGAACGAAACCAAAGATGCCAGGTCTAACACACTGTTATTCTCCCTTACAGTTACACTCAGTCTCATAGTACGTTATTTTGGTCACAGATACCAAAAAAGCAATAAAACAGAAAAACGCATCATTACAAAAATCATCACTGAACCCATTAAATTATAGAATAAAAAACAAACAAGAGTATAAAAAGTTTAAAACTCAACAGCGTTACCCTTGCCTAGAGTGGCATACGCCTGGCATGCCTACTACTATGCCCCAATACAATATGTCACATACATGTCCCCTGCAATTCCATAAGTCAACCGGATTAGTTAAGGTGTTAGTGCTAGAAACGACAAACCTACATTAAAAGCAAGTTAAAAACCTTCCTTAACCAAGGGTAATATCCGCAGTACACATGATATAAATCCATGATGACATTACAATAACAGAACCTCATAAAAATGGGTGTGGGATAAATAGTAGAATCACAAAGATTTTACAATAATACAAAGGACAATACAAGGCGTGCTAGGAGGGCAATCGCCCAGGCTATATCCAAATCTCCCAGCACTGAATGAGCCATATACAAATTAGTTTGACGCCACACAATGCAGGAGCAGCTGTGTGCTGTTGTGGGAGGCCCAAACGTTTCCTAATCACTCCCTCTGTAAGTAGAAATCTACTCAAGCAAAAGATGGTTCCCTGCTCGTATCTGAACTAAGAATTTGGAGAGCAGGGGAATAATGCTGGAAATCCATATTACGACAATAGGGTTTCAGCCATTTTGTTCTAGCTCTATCAGAGGTACGCACATATTCAGCTTTTAAATACCCACTGAATGATTTATTTATAAGAACTTTTACTGATGAATTAATAGAAGAAGGATTAAGCTCATTGCTTCCAAGCCCAGACTCAGTCATCCCCCCTCAAAGTAACACTCACAGTCATTCTCCCTTACAGTTACACTCAGTAATTCTCTCTCACAGTAACACTCTGTCATTCTCCCTCACAGTTCCACCCACTGGCATTCTCCCTCACTCACTATCATTAATTTGCACTCATACTCACTCTTCCTGTTTCTCATTGTGACTCATTGACTCCCTCTATTGATTCTCTCACTTTCAGTTATGAATACACACACACACACACATGCACACACACACATGAACACTCTTACCCACAAACCCACACATTTACTCATGTGCACAACAATATTTACCTTGCTGCAGGTCCTTTTTGGAAGATTGCCCCGTTCAGCTTCCGGCGCTCGGGCATGAAACTGAAACCTCAAGCCTGTTCAGTCGCAGATTTAAGGTTTTAGTCTCTGCTCTTTCACCCCACCCTTTCCCAACTCTGACGAGTTGCGAAAGGGTGTGGTGACAGTCTGATTGGCCTGTAGGCATGGGCACTGCAGGACTTAACAAAATAGAGCCCTACTGCTTAGTGTGTGTTAAACATCCTCCAGGGAGAAAAAAGATCACAGCCTTTGGTATAACCCTCACCCACCAGGGTGGCATGCTTCATCATAGGGCTCTTCCTGTTCCGCTGCAGAACGGGACAACCTGCTACCTGCAAAAAACATGGGAGCACTGAATGTTATACACTAGATGATGGAGGAATAGGAGTTGGAGGTTTTATTATTTGAGTTAACAATACCAGCCTGGTAGGAAAACTATGATTTATTCCGTCCTCCAGACGGTATGGTTAAAAAAGGAAGAACTGTAGAAAGTGTGTGTGGTTTTGAAGACCCTTCTTTCTGCATGGTCTACATGTTTCAAGACACCCTTCCTCATGGCTCTCTTCAGGACCAAGGAACCCACTCCCTGATTCCACTCCTGATCAGCTATATCACACACTCTGCAAGCTCAAATACATATTTCACCTACTTAGTGCTATAGTCAGTCATACCTGTAATATATAAGGAGAGAATGGGGATTCTCCATTTACATTGCGGAGAGAATCTTGATTTCATTAAAGACAACGGAGGCTAATATTATGCAATAACCTTTTATTGCTGCCCCAACATGCAGCTCTTTAAAGAATATAAAACATTCCAACATAGAATGTCCAAACATCATATGGCTCCATGACAACTATGAGTCTTGCTCTTTAAGCTGCGATGGAAAAACAACGCCTTACTTCAGTTCCATCTGAAACTTATTGCAGAGAATTATCTGAAACAAAATGGAAATCAAGTGATACCGATGTGGAAGAAAATCCTGTGTTACAATTGTTATCACAGAGAGAGATAGAAAAAAATCACATTATTAATTTCATTGTTAAAAAGAACCACAATATCAATGTCATTATTAAAATGATAATAAATCGTAAACAACATTGTTTAATTTATAAACTTTAAGCAAAGTAATATCTATAACTTTATTACCACAAAAAGCATAGTAGTGTTCATAACTTTACAGAATAGCAGGGCGTGGTGGGTGGTTATACACTTAGCCTCTGTTGTCTTTAATTAAATCAAGTTCCCTCCTGTCGGCCCTTCCAAAAACTCTACTGCTGAACATGCGTTGCATATTGCTCTGAGCTTTGCTAAAGGCGGAAAATATAGATACAAATTTTCCTAGAGTTTTACTAAAGCTCTCTCCAAAAAGTAGACCGTTGGGGTCCCCTTGAGAATTATTGTTGGCAAGGTCAACTAATTTTGGATTGATTCTCATCAGAAGAGCTATTCTTCTTTCGGAAATTAATCTTGCATTAGCACTGCCCAGTAGACATAGAGCTCGCTGGCTCCACCCACATAGGAGTTCAACATCCACTGGTACCCCTTTAAAGGAAGCTTCCTCGGTCACGTCTAAAATCTTTGCCAGTGGGCCTAGAGTGTCAAGTACTTTACTTGGCAATGTTTAAGACAGCGTTTCAAGCCCTTTCTAGGGTCCATTCTTGTTTTAAACAAGAAGGTCAACAACTCCGGATCTAAATTCAGAGTCATTCCCAACTTGTCATCAAAGTAAGGTCTTGGGCAATCTGCCACTTGAGGTTACGTGTCTCTTTATCAAGTGGATCACGAATCCAATGTTTGATAAAGGTCGCCACTTGGTCCATAGGACACCACTCAGACCCTCTAGGGTGCGTAATACGGGTGGGATTAAACATTCTGACACCGGATGGGTCTCTTATAGCTTTTGAGGTAGAAGGCTGTTGTAGCTCCTCGTCCAGGACATTGTTGTCAAACATTTCCATAGGATCAAACATAAACTCATCTGGCTCTTCACCCGTGCCCATATTAAATGGGTACTCCTTGTCAGTTATAAAACTGTGGTCTTTTGTGCCATGAATGCTACTCGTTCCTTTTGTGCCACGAGGGACACTCATGCTAGTTGTGCCAAGAAGGCTGCTCTTTCTTATTGTGCCGCTGTGGACACCCTGGTCACTTGTAACGCTCCGGCTACGCAAAGGTTGTTCTAAGTCACTTGCAGCACTCAGGCTGCCCACTGTGTGTCTCACCCAAGAGGTGTTTAGACTTCCTTGAGGCCTTACCTTATCTTTTAGGTTGAGGGGTTTCCTCTTGTGAGGGCATCAAAGGCTCTTCCTCAATTGTAGTATCTCTTCGCCTTTTACCAAGTACAGCCTCAACCACCTCCTTCAGGGTAGACTTAAACTCTCTTTCAAAATATTTTTAAAGGTATTTTGGTTGAGGGGTACAACAATTGTACCCTGCATGTCATTTTCTGACATTCTTGCCTGATAAGAGTACAGGTTTCAGAAGAAAAAATATATATACCCTTGTTAATCCTTAGTAGCTAACTAGTGTAGTTGGGGGTTTTCTGCACAGTTGTAATATCCATCCCCTTTTTCTTTCTCTCTTATTATCATTTAAAAAAAAAATCCCCTCTTTTTTTTGTTGAATCTGCTTTAGTTTTAGGTGAGTCTGCTCTGTTTGTTGCGTGTTAACTGAAAAATAGCTGACGAGCTGGTATCTAAGTGCCAGCTCATCTTGTGTTAATTGATGAACAGCAACAATTATTTGCTATCTTGACAACGGGTCCGTGTTCGTTGTCTTACCTCTATTTTGTTTCAAATTGCTTTTTTGGGATGCTTTTTGTCCCTTAACTCGCACTGTTGCCTTCTAGCCTCTCGCTGCTCCGTTCACAAAGTCAGTGGGAGGTCGCTTTTGTGTGCAGAAACCAAGTTCGCTACTGAGATTTACTGGTGCGCCGTATCTAGGGAGCCTGCTAATATGTGCTCATATACCTGTTTACAACTTGGTTAACTTACTGTACCACAAGAGCATCTACACAGACCTTTGTGTTATGGATCAGCTGTGAATTTTGTATGTCATAAACCTTTGAAAAACTCAATAAAATTGTGTTTAAAAAAAAAATCTAGGGAGCCTGCTGGCATGTATTCCCCGGTGGGGTCTCACATGGAGCCAAGGATTAGCCCCTTCTTCGACAGCAGGAGGCTTGCTTTCCTCCCACTCCTGACAGACGGCATGTCACATGGCTTATCAGGCACAGAGCGTTAGCGCTCTGTTGAGCATTGCTTTCCAGGCTCGCATCGCAGGGCATAAAACGACATTAAAATATTTTTTTTAAAACTGTATTAAAATACCTTGAAATCTCACCCAACCATAAATTGGGAAGGGAAATCAGTGCATGCGTGTCACTTACCTGGTAAGTTCATTATCTGTGTAATAAAAATATAGCCTTAAAACATTATATAGTATAGAGATAAATGAAAGTGTACTTAGCTGTTGAGGAGTAGCGAACAAAAAAGGAAGACTCTTAGTTGTCATGGATCTATATGATGTTGGGACATTCTATGTTGGAATGTTTTTATTTATGATGTATTAAATATTCTTTAAAGAGCTGCATGTTGGGGCAACAATAAGAGGATACTGCATAATGGTAGCCTCCAGTCTTTTAATGAAATAAGTCTGCCATTAGACATGGCACATATAAGGGTAACAGAACGCTTCACACCATAAAGATAAGTAAGGAAAGCTATGCATACTAGCTTAAAAACACTTCAAAGTGATTAAAGCCAGTGCAGGCTGAAAGAGATACTTCATGAATGGTGGATGTAATGTGTGCCACTTAACAAAGAATACAAAATCAATCTATTTCAACAATAACACCAAATGGGAATTGAGAAACTTTGCTAACTGCATCACACCGAGGGTAGTGTACATGATTCCCTGCCCTTGTAACCTACACTACATTGGGATGACCACGCGCAATGTGAAAACCAGAATAGGGGAACACAGCAGCAACCTCAGGTGTGGTCGAGCAGCAACAAAGATGTCTACCCACTACATTGAAAAGAAGCACATGGTTTCAGGTTACCAGTGGGTGATTCTGGAACAGGAATACGAGACAACCAACTGTGAACAAAGACTTTTTGAGAGAGAGCAAAGATTGGTTTTTAAACAGGATACTCATAACATGGGCCTAAATGACAATATCCCGTGGGGCAAATTCATGATATAAGACCCCCAGGCTCATCCCCTTTACAGGGGCGTCTTTACAAATGAGCTTTATCTTCCTAAATTACATGGTAGGGCTCCCCTAGATGGATAGTCCATCTCACCATCATAGTGGATACTATATCAAAGCCCCCCCTTTTTTTCCACCACTTTTTTTAACCACTTTAGTAAAAGAGTGTTTGCATAATTTTAATGTGATTTTGGGATGCAAATATGACAGTACCAGCCTTTTTCATACTTATGCCCTATTCTTTCCTCCACAGCCTCCACAACCTTTTATCTCCCCAACTTCTGAAATAGCTCCAATTTTGCAGAAGGTAGCCTAATCACAGTTTTCATTATTATTGTTTTTGTTTTAGCACCCTAAACGGGTGCCGGCACCAGCAGGCACTATAAAATTACTGGGCGCGCTGGAAGCGCTTCAGTTTACAGGTCATCAATGGCCCGATGGGAACCAGGAAAAGGTTGCATTGGGCGCCGCCATTTTGTTTGGGTGAGCAGACTAGTTGTCCGGTGCCCAGTATTTTGGAGCAAGGATGCGCAACACGTGCGCTCGCTCTTTGCCTGCTCATTTAAAACAGGGCAAACGGGGTGAGTCAGGTAACATTCAGGCCCCGGTGATGTTCTTTCAGGTTAATTAGCTGATACATGACTACATTGTGTGACGTCTTTTTTCATTGCTCATATTGACTGCCTCTATTTGTACACACAGAGTGTGACTACAGGCTTGCCTTGCCACCGCAGGACCTATGGAGCAAACCTTTAGCTTTTTATATGTGTGTAATGTCATTTTTCAATGTTTTGTACTGTTAAGTTTGTTGTTGCGATAGTATGTTTGATCACAGAGATCATCACCATAGTAAGTAGATGTGCTCACTTAAACACTTCATGAAGTATCTCTTTTAGCCTGCATGGACTTTAATCACTACAAGGAGTTTTTTTTAAGCTAGTATGTATAGTGCTCCTTGCCTATCTTTCTGGTGTGAAGCATTTTGTTACCCATATATGTGACATGTATCTTGGCAGGCTATTTCTCTCCTTATTTATTATAGGTATGACCGACTATTGCACCAAGTAGGTGAAATGTGTATTTGACCATGCACAGTGTGTGAAGTTGCTACACTTTGCGATAATTATAAAATCTGATCAGGAGTGAAATCTGGGAGTGAGTTCCTTGGTCCTGAAAATAGCCATGGAGAAAGGTGGCTTGAAACATGTAGACTATGTAGAAAGAAGGGTCATCAAAACCACACATACTTTCTACATTTCTGCCCTTTTTAACCAAACGATCTGGAGGATGGAATAAAACATAGTTTTCCTACCTGGCAGGTATTTTTAATTCACATAAAAAACCCAACCAACTCCTATTCTACCATCATCTAGTGCAGTTATACTCAAAGTACAGCCTGGGAGCCGCATGCAGCCCTCCTGACCTTTACATGCGGCCCCCTGAGCAGCAGCAGCACTGGCCTACTGTTCACTCGACTGAGCATTCACATAAATAAAATGTTAAATATACAGCAAGAACTTATTTAAAGGTTAATTGAAGTTAAACAAAAGGAAGTAACTAGGCCCTTAACTTTAGGAACACCTTCATTTTTAAAGACAGCAAATGTGTAAAAATAGGATAGTCTTTTCAAAATTAAAAAGTGTATTTCATTGACCTGAAGAACCATTTCACCTTAGTAAATCATTAAATAACCTTAGTAAATAATTTTAAAGCAGTGCATTCAGATGTATTTTATTTACAGTGATGGTTTTCAAACATGAATTTAGAAACGTTCATGCTCTCCCCCCCCTCCGTGACAACAATGCCATTAGTGATTACATCCAAGCACAGGAGATGGTTTTGTACAGCAGGCATCCTGAAGTCATGTATTTCGAGGTCCTCTTAAATGTGATAATGAAGAAAAAGGAGGGAAATTGAAATACAACAATTGCCCAGAGGCACACAATTTGGTCAAGTGGGGAAGCCGGGATTCATCCCACGTTTTCTGGTTTCACATTGCACAATTGAGTTCAACCAGTAGACATACATGCTTTGCTTCCCCTACACCCCCCTTCCCCTCTGGCATCAGTGCGGCCCTCGGCCACACCAAAGACCAAACTTTGCGGCCCCTGGGAAACTTTTTGTGAGTACCCATGATCTAGTGTATACCATTCAGTGCTCCTGTGTATTTCGCAGGTAGCAGCAAGTCCTGTTTTGCAGCGGAAAGGGAAGAACCCTGTGATGAAGCATGCCACTAAAGGGTAACCCTGGTGTGTCAGGATTATACAAAAAGCCCTGGGCTTTTATCTCCCTGTAGGAGGTTTAGCACACACACTGCGGAGTAGGGCTCTATTGTACTTGAGATATGTAACTAGAAGGGCGAGCCCTTCTGGGAAACTCTTCCTATCTCCCCTCTTTACTTTAATACTACAGGACTTAAGCCTGCATCACCCATGTCTACCTTTGGTTATTACGGCTAGCACGTCACAAATGGGGTAAACACAGGGCCGTCCAAAGACCCCAAGGCCAGGGATGGAATTTCTCTAGCCCTGGTGATGTCTCTTTGAAGGCTGGTGCAGGTTCCTTCGTATGCCTGCCCCAGCCATCAGCTAGAGACTGTTGCCAAACCAAAGGAAGTTGCCATTTTTATTATATCAAGAGTGAATGATAGATTATTATCGTCTCATGGCATAAGAAAAACAAACATGCTAGAAAACAAGAGGGGCATGGCCCCTCAGCCTATTAAGAGGAGCCGCAACTGAGCACTTGAGAAGTACTACTGTAGTATCATTTCATTGGTTGCAAAATGCGGTTTGTGAATAGATGTCCTTAAGTTTAAGAATCTGCTTACCCACTAGATGTTTTCAAAATGTCTCTCTTACTACGCCAAGTAAGCATATCTAATGTGCAAGTGTTGCATGACAATGGTTTATCTAAACTAACTTTATCAGTTCTTGCTGGGACTTAGAAAATTCCAGGATTGGATTAGTTTTTCACCAGATAAGTTGCTTGGGGTACTTCAAGCGAGAGCTGCTTTTCTAAACTCTGTGTCTGGTCCAGGTAGGCTCTGGTGCCGAGTGCTTTTAATGTGTTTTTCAGATGCAGCCCATGCAGGTAAGAGCGGTGGGGCGGTGGGGCTGGGTTTAGGGTGGATTTCGACAGACGAGGAGGAGGGAAATTAATTATTTATTTAATTTCCCTCATGGTCGTCTGTCGAATCCCCCCCAATCCGGCCCCACCTCTCTTACCTGCACGGGCTGCGGCTGGTGTTGTTAGCGAGACAGTTTTTCGTATAAAAAGCGTTGCTAAAATAATCTATTGCACTGAATTCCCTAATATATCATTTTAATTAAAACCCCTAACCTACCTGTTTTGAGTGACTTCCTGGTCTGCCATGGGCTTGCCCGATTGAGTGGAGGAAGTCACTGCTAGTATCTTCATTTCTGCCCACACACCGTCATCAGAGGGTAGCAGTCTAGTCCGCCACACCTCCGGTATAAAATCAGATGACGGGCCGGGTGTGCAGTGGCCAGTCCAGGTAGGCTCTGGTACTGAGCGCTTTTAATGTGTTTTTAACAAGACACTCTTTTTCATTTCAAAAGCGTGGCTGAAATAATCTATTGCACTGAATGCCCTAATCTATTCTTTTAATTAAAACCCCTAACCTACCTGTTTCGAGTGACTTCCTGGTCCGCTGTGAGCTTACCCAATTGAGCAGAGGAAGTCGCTGCTAGTATCCTCATTTCCGCCTGTACGCCGTCATCAGGGGGTATCGGTCTAGTTCGCTGCACCTCTGGTATAAAACCAGATAACGGGCCGGGCATGCAGCAGACGCGTGCAGCGAGCGTGCCACTGGCACACCAAAGGCAAGCCTGTTTGCTCCTATCCACGGCTGGCCCATTTCTTTCCACATTACACTTGTAGGAAAGTGTACTCCAAGGATGACCTTGTATCAATGCAACCAGCCGATAAGTTTAAAACTTGCATTACCCTTCACCCAGGAATGGAGGTAAAAAACATAGCGTGTCCAACCTGCCTCTTTGCCCCTAATCCCCACATGAAGGAAAGGAGCTTACTACCACCCACTGCTAATAAGCAGCTGATACCTCATCCCATCAAATGTGCCCTCATTAATGCAAGATCTTTAGTAAAAAACTGTCATGAAATTAAAGATTTTATTGAGCAGCACAATATAGATGTGATGTTTGTAACAGAAACCTGGTCCAAGGCGTCCTCTGGACCTCAACAAATCTTAGCTACTCCTCCCGGATACTCAACCTTTACCCATGACCGTGATGCAGCGCGATATTAGCAAACAGCATTCATACACTATATACTCACTTGGGCCCATACATTCATAATACGCTAATACTTACGCTGGGTTTTATCAGTTGTTACTCTCTATCAAAATCCCTGCTACCAATTACCTTCTGATTGAAGAGTAATGACTTACCAATGAATCCTTTGCTAATTGGGAAATTTAAAATGAGTGACATTCATTATAGTACATAATCCTGAAATAACCACTGAGTCAGGAAGTTTTAAAATGTTTATCTAAAGATTTAGCAGAGTAAAATACAGAGCCACATGGTACTTAATCGCAATACCCAAGATTAAGCATAGAAATGATTATTGCTAATCAATGACGGTTTTAAAGAAGAGGAGAAAATAGAGACAGCAGCGCAACTAAAGGTTGCATTATATTTACCTAAGTGCGAGAACCAAACCCCTTAGCCAAGGAGTTGAAAGAATAAGACCCAGGAAGGATGAAGAGCAAAGACCTCCTCCAGGATCAGGACAGGACCGGTAACCTCTCTACAACGACGCCTGCGTCGTTCCCCTCTCTGATACTCGACTTCTCCTCGATTCTCCCGTGCCTTCCTTCTAATGGACTCTGCCGCCCCCTCCTCAGGACCTCTCTCTGGACAGCAATTCGGTCTGCAATCGATCAGCTTGGCAGTCTGGAGCTAAGAGCGCTCTGGCAGCCTGGACGCCTGTTCTTCATGAACGCATGCTCTCCTGGAATCTTGCTCTGACTAATTAACTAATGCTATATTCTATTATACCCTTCTACGCCCATGTACCTCCCCTTAATGTTGCTAAAATATGGGACCACTACTTCTGATTGGACAGGGACAAGGGGTGGATTCTCGCACCATGTTGATTTGGCCTAAATTGTAAAGCCTATTGTCTTTACGTTCCCACCCCTTCAAATTAATACATTCGCTTTATTTCCCACCCGTCTCATGACAAATGTAAACCAATTTTCATAGACAATGTATCAATGTGTGACAGGAAAACACTAGTACAACATCTTCGGCCATCAGGTTACGGCCTTGGACTTCGTCCAGGTTGACTTCATTTGGCAGGCACACAAGACACATGCGCAGAACCATTTGCCTCTCGAGTTTCAGGTCACCAACCCAGGCCCAAGTTTACAAACTAATAAAAGTGCAAGAAGAAAATATTAGAATCACAAATAAAATGTTTCACTGTATACCCACTATTTCTATTCTATTCCCAAATAAATATATATACTATCCCGCGTTAGTAGCGTTAGGAAACGACAATTTAATAATGACATGAGAGCAAGCAGAAGCATGTGAAAACATCAAGCAGCCATTTTAATGCACACTGCGCAGAAGCAGAAGTTTCCCACCAAGCAAAGAAAGACGTCACACCATGTGATATGGTTGCGACATGCGCATTGAGCTTTCCCGCGCATAGCGGCCATTTTGGATTACAGACAAGCGTTATTCATTAGTAAAACACATAGGCAAGCATCTTTTTCTTTTGTGTCGTGAATGCAAAGGTTAGTATTAACAATACAAGTTTAATAAATTAATACTGTGAGGAGGATTGAATACAAGCAAGTTTCATTTATGAAACCTTGCTCCATCAATCCCCTCTCTGATGGCGTTTCTGAGCCATCAAAAACATTACCCTCAATCAGATGCCAACTTTTAGCAAATTACTTCATTCTCGTCTTTATTCTTTCTATTTTTACAATCTCCTTTTAATTTCTTGTATAATTCACTTCTCCATTCTTCAAGTTCGATTTCATCTACCTTTCGTTTCTTTCCTCTTCCTGTCACCTTATATGTTCCATTCTTTTTACAGCATTTGCACCATATTGTTACTACCAATATTATTATTGCTATCCCTGCTAAGGGTACTAATATTTGACCTATAAGTCCTTTTCCTACATTAGCAAACCAGGTTCCAATTGACGATATACTATTTGTCAATCTTTCCCATACACTATCAACTTCCAGTGGTTTAAGTTCTTTCTCAAGTTTAGTTATATTCTGTATGTACGTTCCAATTTCTGCACTCTTATCAGGAATATAAGTGCAACAATGTTTCGTCTTCAGTAATTTACAGACTCCGCCCTCTTTTGCCAATATAATATCAAGCGCAAGTCGATTTTGCATAACCATAGACCTAATCGCAACCATTTCCGCATTAATCATTAGAAATCCTCCAGCAGTATCCGTTGATAAACGATCAACTACTGTAGACAATTTACATATTTTCCTTGAGTTCAGAATTATTCCCAATGAAGGTAGCAATGCACCAAATATATCACCTACAATTTCTGAAAAACTAGCTCTTTTACTACGTATTAATTCGCTATTGTTTTCATTGCTCTCAGTGTTTCTTTTTACGTGGTATATCTTTGGAAATACTATTCCAAAATAACAACTTCCATACCACCGTGCAGGAAGCCTAAAGTAAGCCTTATTCCCACACACATAATAGATTCCAGGAAAAACTGAATCTGTTCCTCCTTTGAGTCCCCAACCTCCAAGAATTAAAAAATTGTGTTCACATTCACTGGTACCGATGAAAACATTGTTATAATCAGTCTTTAACCTATGAAGACACATTTTTCCTGTCTTTACGAAATCCAGAGCCATAGCAGCTTGAGCCTTGCCAGGTGTGTAACTACCTTCTTTCTCAGCCCAAGGTGGTAAATGAGCCTTATGCTCAGAAGCTTTCTTTTGAAAATCTTGTCTTCTATCTTCTACTAAATTCAAAAATATCTTTTCTTCTTCAAGTAAAGAACATGTTAGATTGTGTCTATGTGCATGTGTTATGTCTATTGATTTCATTGTTAAGAAAAATTCTCCCATAAACTGTGCGTCTTGACTACTAAGCACTGGGTTCATACTCGTGCGAATCGGAACCTCAGAAAATATCACATCTAAGTTTGAATAATAATACTGAAGTTTCCCTGTTCTATAAAATAAACTAGACAAAACACTACATGATATGCCATATGTCAGTGGTAAGTGATGGTATGTTAATCCTTCTGCTACTGATTCGGGTAACTTCACACAGACGTAACAATTACTAACTTCCATGGTGCCTACATATTGAAACAATAACTTTGTGAAAACGTTTAAACTAGTGTTGTTGTCAGCTACTTCTTGATGAATTTCTGGTTCACTTTCTGCCATTAGTTCTACCCTATTGCCCTTTATGTTTGCTGTCCTTCCTTTAGTTTCATTATTAATCTTTTTATCTACTATCATAAGGTAAGGAACTGCTACAATCAGGATTAACCATACTATAAGCACCATTACTAGACTACATATGCATATTGCACAGCATCTTCTACAACATTTCTGTTTTGGTCTCCCAGTAACTCTATCATCAGGCATTTTTCGACAAGGAAGATTGCTCTTCTTATTTCTTCTTCTTTTCTTTAGTTTATTCTTTTGCTTAGTCAGGGTGGTCTTGTTTCTTCTTTGTACGTCAATTCAGCACTTGTTCCTTCGCCACCACTGTCACTTGATTCTGAGCTTTCAAAATCTTCAAGGATGATATAAGTCCAGTCAGGACCCTTGAATTTGTTATTCACAAGTTTCAGTCTTTTGCTTCTTCTTTTCACAGTTTTATTTTCTTGTTCGGTTTGACTTGATACTTCAGGTACTTGATCTGGATCTTCACTTCTGGTTGTTATGTGGTACTTTACTCTTTTAATGACACTTGGCCAATGATCTCCTTTTCTTGTTTTCTTTGTTGGCACTGTTTCTTTGTTTTCGTCTTTAGAGATCTCGTTAATTTCACTTCTTAGCACTGTTTCGTGTTCTTCAATTACTGTGTTTCTTGTTTGCTCCTTTTCAGGTCTAATTGGTTTCTCTGTAACAGCTCCACTGTGAGTTTCCAATAACTGACCTTGTTCTTTATTTATTTCTTCAAGTTCATGTTTTTCAAGGTTTTCTTCTTCTGTGTACTCTTCTTGATCTAACTTGTTCTGATCAGGGCTTATTGCACTGTGAACTTCTGCAGCCTGACCGGATTCTTCTAGACCTGTCTGTCCCTGATCAAAGTCTATTAGGTCTTCACTGTTTTGAGTCCAGTTTTCTTTCCCTATCTGACCTTGTTCAGGATTTCTTAATGTCTTTTCTTCTTGTTCCTGAACTGCTTCTTCTTCACCTATCTGATCTTCTTCAATTTCCTCCAATTTCGCTTGACTTCTTGTTCTGTGGTATACTTCAGGAACTTCTACCACTGGTATCCAATCCTGACTTGTGCTCGGTTGTTCTTCTTCAGCTTCCCCGGAATCTCTAACTTGAGATCCTACAGCTGGGCAACCTTCAGCCTCTTCAGTGATTGGCGTTGTCTGAGGATTCTCTTCCTCGGGATCCGGTACTCTCTTGGTGTGACTTACATGAATCCAATTAGGAAATCCGGCACACTTCACTGCTGTATTCGTTGTCAGTATGACTTGACACAGTCTGCCCCATCTAGGTGATAGACACGTTTCTCTGGTGTGATTCTTCACTACCACCCAGTCACCAGGATTCAGATCATGTTCTTGTTCAGGCTGCCTGGAAACTGCGTCTTCTCCAACCTGATTAGAGACAGAACGCACTAGGTCAGCCAATCCTTTGCAATAGTCCAGAACCATATCATCAGATATATTCAGTTTGTTTGTGGGAACATGTGTTTGTCTCATTGCTCTTCCCATCATTATTTCGTGGGGGCTCAATCCTGTGTTTCTGTCAGGTATACTTCTGAGTCCCATTAAAACGAGTGGTAATGCATCTGGCCACTCAAATGATGTTGATGCACACATTTTTCCCAATCTTGACTTTATAGTGCCATTCAATTGTTCAACCACTCCAGAAGCTTCTGGACGATATGCACAGTGCAGTTTCTGTTTTATTTGAAATGCTTCACAGATTATTTGAATCACTTCGCTGTTAAAATGTTTTCCTCTATCTGATTCCAAAGTTACTGGAAAACCAAACCTAGGAATGAGCTCTCGTAGCAACAGTTTTGCAACTGTAATGCTGTCATTCCTCCTAGTAGGGTAAGCCTCCACCCACTTTGAAAACAGGCACACTATGACTAGTACATATTTCAGCCCTCTACATGGTGGTAACTGTATGAAATCAAACTGAAGTCTCATAAATGGACCCTCTGCCTTTCCAATTTTCCCAAATCCAATTACTGTCTTCCTCCCCGGATTATGCATCTGGCAAGTTAGACATCTCTGGCAAAGACTCTCTGCAACAGCCCTGAATTTGGGATTGTACCAATTTTGTCTGAACAGCCTAATCATTGCATCTCTCCCTATGTGTGTGTCTCCATGATGCATTCTAGCCATTTGTGAGAGTAAACAGTCTGGCATGACTGGTCTGCCATCAGCACTGATCCATACTTCATCATCTCCTCTTTGGGAACAACCCACTTTAATCCACAAATTCTTCTCACTTTCATCAACCTCATCTTGCAATTTCTTCACCTCATTCCAAGTTTCAGGTGGCATATACAGCATAAGTTGGCAGCTGATTCCCATTCTTTCCACCCTCTTATTGACTGACATTCTGGTTTTGGCACAATGTTGAGCCACCAGATCTGCATATCTGTTGCCGACTACCACCCAGTCATCTCCTGACTGGTGTGCGGCACATTTCACCACAGCCAATTCTTTTGGTGATTGTATTGCTTCTAGCAATTCCCTTACAAATTGTCCATTTTTAATGGGGGATCCTGAAGAAGTCATGAAATCCCTCTGCATCCATAGTTGGCCAAAATCGTGCACAACCCCGTAACCATATTGGCTATCTGTAAATATGGTCACTCTCTGATTCCTCCCAATTTTGCATGCTTTTATCAACGCAATCAATTCAGCTACTTGTGCAGATTTGACTCCTGGTAAATAGGATGCTTCAACTATTCCAGTTAATTCACATACCGCATAGGCAGCAGTTAGTTTACCATCTTCATGTCTTTGACATGAACCATCAACAAATAGCTCCCTGTCTGGCTTTTTAAGAGGCTGTTCCTCTATATCTGGGCGTGGGTTTGTGCATAATTCTGTAATTTGTATACAATCATGTTCATCGTCTTCGTCATCTTTAATTCTCTCATGACGTGGGTCTGGTAGTAAGGTTGCTGGATTTATTATAGTACACCTTACCATGTTCACATTTTCAGCACCCATTATGATTCTTTCGTATTTAGTCAGCCGACTAGGAGTAAGATGCTGAGTTCGGGTTCTTGTCAACAGAATGACAACTGCATGTGGAACATACACTTTTACAGGGTGTCCCATCACAATTGACTCACTTTGTTCAATGCTCAAACAAGTAGCCGCCACTGCTTTTAAGCATCCTGGCAATGCGGCTGCTACTGGGTCCAATGTAGCAGAAAAATATGCTATAGGACGTCTTTCTAGTCCATGTCTTTGAGTTAGGACAGAAAGTGCACAATTTTCTCTCTCATGACAGAACAATGCAAATTCTCTCTTATAATCAGGCATGCCTAAGGCAGGTGCTGAACATAGGGCATTTCTTAATTTTACAAAGGCTTCTACACTTTCGTCCTCCCACTCAACAGGGTCCTTTGCTTTCTTTTTTGTCATGTTAATTAAGGGCTTAGCCAACATGGAAAATCTTGGTATCCATTATCGACAGTAACCTACTATTCCTAGGAACATTCTCACTTGTCTTTGTGTTACAGGCATTTGCATTTTCTTTATTAAAGCTACTCTTTCAGCTGTTACTCTTCTTTTTCCTCTCTCAATTTGGTGTCCCAGATACTTAACAGCTGTTGTACAGAATTGCAATTTTTCAGGTGAGACCTTATGCCCTTCTTCTGCCAAAAGATTTAATAATGCTATGGAATCAACCACACAGTCCTCTCTGGTGTTCGATGCCACCAATAAGTCGTCGATATATTGGACTAAAACTGAGCTTCCTGGCATCACTAATTTTTCAAGGCACTTTTTCAGTATCTGGTTGAAAATAGAAGGACTTTCTGTGTACCCCTGAGGAACACGATTCCACACATAAACTTTGTTCTCAAATTTAAATGAGAAAAGATACTGGCTGTCTGGATGTAATGGTATTGAAAAGAACGCTTGACACAAATCAATTACTGTGAACCATCCTGCACTCCACGGAATCTGGTATAGAATTACTGCAGGATTTGGTACTATGGGACAACATGGTTCTACAATCTTATTTATTTTCCTCAGGTCCTGAACAATCCTATATTTTCCACTAGGTTTCTTTAATCCCATTATTGGTGAATTACATGGGCTACTCATTACTTCTTTTAGTATGTTTTGTTCTACCATTCGATTTATTTCTTCAATGACTCCTGCTTTTACTTCTGCACTCATTTTGTACTGTCGGGTATTTGGGAAAATTGCACCTTCCTTTACAGTAATTTTAACTGGATCTATTTTAGCCATAAGTCCTACTTCTTTTCCGGTGAAATCCCATACTATGGGGTTTACTGTACCTTTTAATTCTTCTGGCAACTCATCTTTTGTTATTAATGAAAACATCTCATCCACTTCTGTACCTTGTTTTGCAATCATCATTTTATATACATGGTCTTCATCTGGTGTCTGAACGGCCACACCATCGGGTGTGCAGAAAATGGTACAATTCATCTTGCACAACAAATCCCTACCTAATAAGTTTACTGGACTGGAATCACATAATACAAATTGATGCATTTCTCTGAAGTTTCCAATTTTAACGTCCATTGGTTCGGTAAGAGGTGTTCTAATCCGCTGATTAGCTACCCCCACTACTTGGATATTTTCACCAGAGAGAGGAAGGTCTGGAATGTCTGCTGTTCTCACAGTAGACCGGGTAGCACCAGTGTCCAAAAGGAAAGTAATATTATTACCTTTCACATTCCCTTCAACATATGGACCTGACTGATCTACCTGTAAGGATGCGCCAAGTATGCACTCCTTCTTCCCCTCTCCTAGGCACCGTCATGGACTGTATTGACAGAAATCGTCCTGCAAAAGAAATTGTGATGTCATATAATCATTCTTACCACTTCCTCCTGGATATCCGATGTCTGTACCATGCTTTGCTCTGCTTACATTACCCTGAATAGGTGGCAGGTGGCAACTGACTCTGAGGATTTGCACCCTGCTGTGAGTCATTCTGCGTCTGTGGATTTAAATTTTGATTTGGGCCATTATTATTCCAAATCTTTTTACATTCATCCTTCCAATGCCCCAATTTTCCGCATCCATGACAAGGAAATTTCTTTTTAGCTTCTTCTCTACTCATTCGTCCTCTAAACTTTCCACCATTCGCAGCATCACCATTCGTTCCAGAATCTTTTCCCGGATTTTCACTCGGATTTTCCAAATTGATTCCCTGTTTCTCAGCCATTTTCACCTGAGCCCACATTACTTTTTCCTGCAATTTCTTGTGTCTATCCTCAATATCGTCTCCACAATATTTTGCATACTTCAAAATTTCGTCGATAGGTTTCCCTTGCCAACACAACATGTGCTGCTTAATCATCTAACAAATTTCTGGCTTTAGACCATAAACAAATCGATACACAAACTGACTCATGTTCTTGTCTCCAATGTCCTCAAATCAACTATACTGTTTAAATACCTGCAATAGACGCTCATAGTAAGAATGTACTGATTCATTAGCTTCTTGGGTAGTTCGATCTATTTTTACCCAATCTGTTTCTTTCGGTGGTATTTTCCCTTTCAGGTAAGTTATCACCTGCTGATACTTTTTCATCACGTCATTTGACGGGGCACCTGTCTTCGGATCTCTAGGATATTCATCACTAGGCCAATCGACTGTAATTTTACAATCTGTCCACAAATCGGCAGGTACCACTATGTCAAACAACCCATCTAAGTCCTTCAACAATACCTTTGACACCTTCACAAACCTGTCAACCTGCTTGTACCATTCAATTGGTTTTTCTCTCAACTTTGGAAAATCATTCGTAAATGACAAAATATCCTGTCTGCTCCATGGGACATGTACATATCCTCCTCCCGCAACTTCTCGCATGGGATACATCTGGTCTGCTTTCCCTGATTCTTTCATCACATATTCTCATGCTGTTCTACTTGTTCGTGCTTCTTCCTTTTTCTTGGCCCACCTAGTTTTCCATTTATCTAGGTCTCCCCATTTTTGCAAAACTAACATTAATTCTCTTATTTGTAATCTTCTTACAGAGGCATTCATATTTTCTAAATCTTTGTCTGAAAATTCTGCTCTATAGGGCTTCTGTAGTACCTTTGATCTCCCTATTTCTATTCCCATCTGTAGTGCTAAATTGGATAATTTTTCATGGAATATCCTTACATTTCTGGTGATACTCCTACACAGGAACAATAATTCTTCTTCATCATAGGTATTTAAGCGTTCTAGTCCTACATTTCCTGCTATTATTTCTTCTAATTCGACTTTCAATTTATGAATGTCCATTATTTTCGGAGGTGTGCACTGTTTAACTGACCCTTGCACCCATCTTTCTAGATCTTCAGGTGTTACTATGGTAGCACTTTTTGCTCCCGATGAAGTTACTAAACTTACATCTTTTGAACATCCAGGTACATCTTTTCTTGGAGTACTATTTACAGAACCTCGAATAGGCAAGTCCATAAGTGATATTGTGGATTCACAGTCACTAAATTGATCCTCAATTATAACTGGAGCTTCAGGTTTGGGATTATTCACAGGAGTATGTGTAAGTATCGGTGGAGGACAGCTTCCCTGAGTACCATATAATGGAACTACTGGACCAATTGTTACAGGTATGGTCAATGAATCAGGATGTACTTTTATCTGAGTTATTTTCTGTATTAATTCTGTTCTGGTCTTTTCTAGGGCTTCTTTATCTTTGTCATGAAGTATTCTACTAGTGGTGAATTCATGCATTACCTGTGGCACTAATGGAGTTTTTGGTGGTGCACTTGGGGTGCATCCACTTGTCCCTTCCTGATATGGTGGGGGATTTCTTAACATTTCCTCCATAAATTCGTCTTCAGACTCCTCATTTCTCATTAAATGTTTTGTCTTTTCTGTGCACTTACTTCCTAATTTCTCCTCTGCTGAGAACAATGGATATAATCCTTCTGTAATCATTGCCCTTCTCCATTGTTTCATCTGACCATCCCTAGACTCACGTAGATATCTGGGAAAAAATCCTGGATAACTCCTATTACTTCTAGATCGGTCCCGCTCAAATGCCTCGGTTTCCCATTCTTCTAGAGCTTCGTACTTAGTTAATCTAGGTCTGGGTTCTAAGTCATTCATCCTCAATCTCAAATTCTGAAGAATTCGCCCATTGAACGTGCCATTCTCGGGATATGCTAGTATTCCATCATTTTTGGTATATTCTATCCAATTCTCCATCCATACACAAGTATGATAACCTCTCTCCATCATCATGAATGAAGCGGGCGTTTTAGCTGGTGGAATAATAATTCCTTCTCTAGTTTTGAGTGGTTTATCCTTTTTAAAATAGTTCTTAATCTTTTGCAGAAAGGACATTTTTCTCTTCTCTCCATACATTCTATCTAATCTTCGGTGTACAAAATTATATTCTGCAAAACCTAGGAATCTCCTATCCGGACGAGTTCCTGTTAAAGTCGGATTGCGTTTTAACATGCAATCCTTATCCACTAAGAATTTCGCTTCTATAATTTTGACCAATCAAGTGTTTGCTATCTTTTATTTCCGAGCCAATCCTTGCGCGGCCTTTTGGTGACGTTTATCTGTAAACCCCTCCTTTACAATCTGCTCTTTCCTGTCCTTGCTGGTTCAACCAATCCCAGCGCGGCACCTGTGACGTCAGTACTACTCCTGACTACTGACCCCTCCTTTACAAGGGTTTTCCACACCCCCTGTTTCAACCAATCTCAGCGCGGCGTTTTGTGACGTCAGCTCCCTCTCCGTCAACTGACCCTCCCTTTACAAAAATGTACGCAAACTTATTTTCTCTATAAATCTTAATTAAATTTCAGTAACAACATAAAACATTCGCTATCGTGCCAGTTTCTCTAAAATAGAAAAGATAGTTTTCTCTCACACTTAGTAAAACCTTTCCGTTTACTAGACATACACTACGAGTAAAACACTTCCGTCTACTCTTCACACAAGCTCCAGAAGTACCTGTTACTTCTCCAATGTTACCCTTTCTAGGTGATATAACATCAAATTTTCACCAGCGTACTCTTTTGCTATTACTCACACGCATAGAATCCCTAACGAGTACTGAAAGTCCTGCTTAACTTTTCAGAACTAATTCTGCCTGACAGATAACCTCACTGCAGTATGGCTTCCACTTACCATCCGCTATTCCTTTTACCCCGGGGTATTCTGGACAACATAAAACAAAACTCAAAATTTAAGCGGATGTTAGTTCATAAAAATACAAATAAAATTCTCATTACCCAATTAACAAAAAGTAACCATCCTCTGCTACCAGAAAACTGATGCAGCGCGATATTAGCAAACAGCATTCATACACTATATACTCACTTGGGCCCATACATTCATACTACGCTAATACTTACGCTGGGTTTTATCAGTTGTTACTCTCTATCAAAATCCCTGCTACCAATTACCTTCTGATTGAAGAGTAATGACTTACCAATGAATCCTTTGCTAATTGGGAAATTTAAAATGAGTGACATTCATTATAGTACATAATCCTGAAATAACCACTGAGTCAGGAAGTTTTAAAATGTTTATCTAAAGATTTAGCAGAGTAAAATACAGAGCCACATGGTACTTAATCGCAATACCCAAGATTAAGCATAGAAATGATTATTGCTAATCAATGACGGTGTTTAAAGAAGAGGAGAAAATAGAGACAGCAGCGCAACTAAAGGTTGCATTATATTTACCTAAGTGCGAGAACCAAACCCCTTAGCCAAAGAGTTGAAAGAATAAGACCCAGGAAGGATGAAGAGCAAAGACCTCCTCCAGGATCAGGACAGGACCGGTAACCTCTCTACAACGACGCCTGCGTCGTTCCCCTCTCTGATACTCGACTTCTCCTCGATTCTCCCGTGCCTTCCTTCTAATGGACTCTGCCGCCCCCTCCTCAGGACCTCTCTCTGGACAGCAATTCGGCCTGCAATCGATCAGCTTGGCAGTCTGGAGCTAAGAGCGCTCTGGCAGCCTGGACGCCTGTTCTTCATGAACGCATGCTCTCCTGGAATCTTGCTCTGACTAATTAACTAATGCTATATTCTATTATACCCTTCTACGCCCATGTACCTCCCCTTAATGTTGCTAAAATATGGGACCACTACTTCTGATTGGACAGGGACAGGGGGTGGATTCTCGCACCATGGTGATTTGGCCTAAATTGTAAAGCCTATTGTCTTTACGTTCCCACCCCTTCAAATTAATACATTCGCTTTATTTCCCACCCGTCTCATGACAAATGTAAACCAATTTTCATAGACAATGTATCAATGTGTGACAGGAAAGCACTAGTACAACATCTTCGGCCATCAGGTTACGGCCTTGGACTTCGTCCAGGTTGACTTCATTTGGCAGGCACACAAGACACATGCACAGAACCATTTGCCTCTCGAGTTTCAGGTCACCAACCCAGGCCTAAGTTTACGAACTAATAAAAGTGCAAGAAGAAAATATTAGAATCACAAATAAAATGTTTCACTGTATACCCACTATTTCTATTCTATTCCCAATTAAATATATATACTATCCCGCGTTAGTAGCGTTAGGAAACGACAATTTAATAATGACATGAGAGCAAGCAGATGCATGTGAAAACATCAAGCAGCCATTTTAATGCACACTGCGCAGAAGCAGAAGTTTCCCACCAAGCAAAGAAAGACGTCACACCATGTGATATGGTTGCAACATGCGCATTGAGCTTTCCCGCGCATAGCGGCCATTTTGGATTACAGACAAGCGTTATTCATTAGTAAAACACATAGGCAAGCATCTTTTTCTTTTGTGTCGTGAATGCAAAGGTTAGTATTAACAATACAAGTTTAATAAATTAATACTGTGAGGAGGATTGAATACAAGCAAGTTTCATTTATGAAACCTTGCTCCATCAACCGCATTGATCACAGAGGAGGTGGGATTGCAATAATTTCCAGGGATATTTTTACAACTTCTTGCACACCGCTTCCACATAATTCTAAATGCAAAGCACTTGTTTTTAAGATAAAATTAGACACAAAAACACTTTTAATTGAATACTTTTGTATCAGTCTCCCATTACAAAGTCCCACTTCTTGGAAGTATTAGGTTCCTATTTAGAAACACAATTTAATACCACAAATTTCACTATTCTTGGTGATTTTAATTATCACCTGGAAAATGCCAATGACTCAGAAGTCAATAGTTTAATAGACTACATGTCCACATTTGGGCTTAGGCAAATAGTTAATACTGTCTGACACGAGGCCGGACATACCCTAGATGGGATTTTTACAGATCAACTATCCCTCCATTTTCAGGAGGCCTTGCCATTAGTATGGGCCGACCACCATGCTATACTATTTGAATGAATGAATGAATGAAATTGGATTTCTATAGCGCGTTACTACCCTAAGGCCTCGTAGCGCTTAAAACCAGACAGACATGTACGTGGCAGATATTTGACCTCCCCTCCACCAATCTGGCCGGCTCTATTGCCTTTCTTCCAACACCCAACATAATGCGGCCTTGGCACATAATATATTCTGCCAGCCTAGCAAACTCCCTATCTGCTTCTGATTCCACTCCGAGAACAGACCCAAATATGATGGCAGCTAAGTATCATTCTTGGCTAACTAAAACCATAAATATTCTGGCCCCAGCGACCATCTCAACCACCCAACGTAAAAGTCCCTCAGAACCTTGGTATTCTCCCAGTCTTAAAGAAAAAAAAGGTCTACCATAATTTGGAACAGAAGTGGAGATCAATCTATATTGAGGAAGATAAAATTATATATAAGCAAACTCTAAAACCTATAAATCGATGGTATTTGCAAATAAATCTGCTTACTTGTCAGAAAAAAATTGAATCAGCGAAAAACTCAACTAAAGAATTATTTAAAATGGTCAAGACACTGTCTTACACAGCCCAAAATAAGCCGACTAATGTCAGTGAAGACTTTTGCGATGCTTTAGAATCAGCGTTTACTCAACTTTCTCTTCAAACATTCCCAAACCATCTAACAACCATAGCCCCCGACACGCAAAGTTGATTTTCTAACTTTACCCTCTTATCCCAAAAACAAGTCAAGAACCCTTTTATCTGGTATTAAATCAGGTTCCCCAGATGACCCATGCCCTCCCAAGGTGCTACATTATGCAACAGAGGCTATTTCTGCACACCTTACAATCATTTTTAATGAAGTGATTAGCACAGGCATTTTTCCGAAATCATGAAAGAGAGCAGCGATTCTCCCTTATAAAAATGGCCACCCTTCCAGCATCCGATCCCACAAATGATCGTCCCATATCACGCCTGCCCCTCCCAGCCAAAATACTAGATAAAGCTCTCAATCAGCAACTATCTGATTTCACAAATAAAAACAGCTTGATAAATGATTAACAAACTGGGTTTTGGAGCCAGCACAGCACCGAATCAGCTCTCATAATAGCTGCAGAGAGCATTAGATTTATCATCGACAAAGGAGACAATGCAGCCCTGATACTTTTGGATCTCTCAGTGGTGTTTGATACTGCCAGTTATGGCATTCTGACTAACCGCTTGTATGAGCTAGGAATCAGAGACAAAGCCCTCTCCTTACTTACGTCCTTCTTGGGAACAATATATCACTCTTGAAAATATGTCTCTAAAACATGGAATCTTCCCTGTGGTGTCCCCCCAAGGGGCGTCACTAAGCCCCACCCTATTCAATTTGTAGATCAGTCCTCTGGTTAAACTTATCAGAACATTTGGGTTCTCAGTTGTCTCATACGCAGACGACACACAAATTGTGGTGTCTGCCACAGGAAATCAGGCCCATACAGGTTCTCAATTTCACCTCTGTATGGAAAATATTGGAACATGGATGGTGGAAAACTGCCTGAGATTAAACTTGGGTAAGACCGAAATCCTACTCTTTGGAAACAACACCAACTTTTGGTCCCCGGACTGGTGGCCACCAGATATGGGCCTTATCCCATCCCCAGGGAAAAAGTTAGAAACCTGGGGGCCATTTTTGACAAGAAACTCTCCTTTGAGAACCAGATCAATGAAATAGCTTCCTCAGTTTTCTTTCTTTCTTTTGAAGATCCTGAGAAAAACTTTACCCTACACCCCGCTCTAATCTTCAAAAATTGATTATGTCAGCACTAATCTTGTCCAAATTGGACTATTGTAATGGATTATATATCGGCTTACAACAAAAAATGGTATCTAAACTTCAGACCCTACAAAATGATGCAGCCTGTCCAGTAGCGGTCCGTGGTAGGAGTGCCGGCCGGGCGGTGACGTGGGGCGGGGAGGGGCAGGGTGGGGGGTAGTAAACCACGGATTACGGCCAAATACAGATAAGTAAACATTTAAATAAATAAAACGAATTTCGTTGCGCGCACTGCATCGCATTTGGCGATGCAGCGCTCACAACGAAATTCGTTTTATTTATTTAAATGTTTACTTACCTGTATTCGGCCGTAATCCGTGGTTTACTACCCCCCACCCCACGTCACCGCCTGGCCGGCACTCCTACCACGGACCGCTACTGAGCCCGTCTAATTTTTAGTCTCCCAAAAATTTCATTCAGCATCTATGGCATTGAACCAACTGCACTGGCTACCTATGAAGAAAATGATCGCATTCAAGGCCTTTTCGCACTGCTGTTAAGGCACTACACAATATCGTACCAGTTGCCCTTAGGTAGCGCTTTTGCTGTTATACACCTCCCAGACCCTTATGTTCCTCAGGCTTGAAAAATATTGAGGTGCCTAAATTCAGACTTGCCCGTTGGAGCAGCTATAGCTTTGTGACCTGTATTGCTAAACTGTAAAATTCCCTCCCCTTTGAATTGAAAAATTACCAGACCCTTTTACATTTCAGGAAAGCCAAATTGAAAACGTGGCTCTTTTAACCTAGAGGTCAGATTGTACCCATCCTGTCTCGCTAATGGCCCTTACGAAGCACAGGCCAAGACAACTTCGGGTATACGAGCGCTATATAAAACTTTATAACATAACATATTACCAAGATCCCAAACATGGCAATAATGGATGCCATCTATAGAGGATTATTTGTCAGTTCCTTGAAGAAAACTCTGCCAAACCATGTTCTGGGCTACATTATTTTGAAAGCAAGGTGTGACCTCTCGATGAAAGGTTATGTGATACACCGTCCTCAAAAGCCTGGGGAGGGTAGATTCAATCAACTTGTCCTAGTATCCCGGTGAGAGCAATAAATAAGAAGCTCCGTAAAAAAGACATTTGTGTACAACCTAATCACACTGAAAATATCTATTACAACTTTCAATGTTTTATTGCACATTTTCCATTCATACATAAAAATAAACATGGGTTGTATACAAAATGTATCATACTTCAACAACACAAAAAAAATCTAGAGAAGTCTAAATAACATCAAGAAGACCTTCGAGAGAAAAGAGGAGTGAGCCTAAAAGCAAAGCAAGCAAGAGGTAGGAGGAAGAAAAGATACAGGAAGGTGAGACGAAACGTAAACAAAATGAAGGATCACATGGAGGATTTAAATATGAGAGAGAGAGGACAAAAGTAGCTTACTGTGATGGATGGTGTATGCTGTATAGTTAGAAGAGGTTACTAAGACAATTTCTATATATTTACCTCAAATATTATTTATGGAGCCAGTATTCAAGAGGCATTTTATGTTTCTTTGTATGTCGCATTTGCAAAGATGAGACTCATTAAATCCCAGTTCTTTAAGTGACTGCCGACACTGCCAAGTTAAGCGAAGGTGTCAACGGTTAATTTTATCAGTGTAAATTATACCTGAGCACCTGTGACATTGTACAATCTTTGTTTTATTTACAACCACCGGTCTTTAACTTTCGGGGATATATTCACTTAGCATGCGTCATGTTAATTAATCGTGTTATTTCAACATGAAGCTTCCCTTGCAGGAAATATTTTGAATGAATTAGAGGGAGCTAAAACTTTGGGCCCATATTTTTATCTTCCAGGTATTAGGGAGCATGATAGTTCATTCAAGGGTGGATCCAGGTATTTTTCTCAGTCTATAATGACTTTAATGTTACAGGTTGTGTTGTCAGGCTGCAGGGAAAGGGTAGAAGTGAGAAGCTTTATTCACTTTTCAGTTTTCAGAAAGTATGGCTTTTAGATAAGCGGAAGACTCAGGTAAAGGATGTGACTTCATTTAACCTTACTGACAGAATGTCATGAAATTCAGATAATTCTATATGATTGCGAGTGACAAGGTGAAGAGTTTACAAAAGCTTCCTGACGGGGACTGTGGTTTTACTTCTTACCTATTGGCTAAGAAAAAATCCCTTATTGCTGGTCCAATGTAAGGTTTTATTTTGCCAAATCATTTTCTTTTTATTTAAAACATACATCATTATTAATTTGTGGTTTTGCTTCATTGTCCTATTAAACACGTGCAACAACTTTAATTGTCTCTAGAAGAACGGAGCTTGTCTAGACTGAGTTTGTGAAGCTATTTCTAGAATGATGTTTTAGTATAGAGTCATGTGGGAAATTATGTTGACTATGTTCGGTGCTTGATGTAGGAGTAAGTAAGTTTCGTTGTTGTTTCAATTAATGATAAGCATTTGCAATGCAATAGGTCTCGCATTTACACAAGTTTAAGCTATTGGGATTGTAAATGACAATGCCTTTTATTTGTTTTAAAAACCAAAACATGAATAAAAGGCATTGTCATTGACAATGCCAATAGCTCAAACTCAAATAAATGCGAGACCTATTGCATTGCAGATGCTTATTTTTCGTGTTTTCTCTTTCCCTTCCTGTACTGGTGGCCTGCACACTCCACACAGCACTCCTAATAAACTAGTCCAGCTACTCTACATCTTGAGGTCGGTCTCCAAGGGCTTCACCCCTAGTCTCCTCGCCGGAATACAGGTTGCGTCCATACCTTTCGAGGCCACCGAACTACGCGGTACAATAAATCACTATTTTTAGCATTGATCCTATTCATACTCAATTCAAGAACAGAGACGAGTTTTAAGTCACGTTTTTGTTGTTTGTTTCCCTGGCAACGCATTTGAAATATGGTGATATAAATTTGCAAATTAAGTCACGCTTTGACAGCACCGACTTTGCCAGCAGTAACTACAGCAACGGTGGCTAATTTTTATCAGTGAATCAAAAGGCCGCTGCTGTGAGCTGCAGTGCGCACGCTGACATCCGGTAAGCACTACTAAACATGTTTAACCGGCCAGGAACTATCCAAATAAACCGCCTCACGGCAACCTTCGAACACACGTTAGTTTTGTAATCCAACAGGTAGATTATCCACTGTCTTTAGAACACAACCACTGCATCATGAGCATTTACTGAGCATAAAGGCCGATTCGCGAAATCTCAATAACAACAAGCATTTGCATTGCAATAGGACTTGCATTTACACGAGACCTATTGCATTGCAAACGGGAGTGTGGGAGGTAGGGCTGTAGGGGGGCAAGAAGGCACGGACAGTGGGAGTGCGGGCGGGGGGCAGGGGGTGCGAGAAGGCACCGACAACGGGTGTCCGGGGGAGGGGGAAGAAGGCACAGGCAACGGAAGAGCATGCGGGAGGGGGGCAAGAAGGCACGGACAACGGAAGTGCGGGCGGGGGTAGGGGGGAGAAGGCAAGGACAATGAAAGTGCAGGCGGGGGAGGGGGAAAAATAGTGCTCTAAATAACATGTACCGTACAACGTAACACTCGAAGTAAAGGGGCCAATAGCCACAGGAGCGTACAAATGACGACATGGCCATAATAAGGTGGGACTAAAAAGCCTCATAATCAATCAGAAGACAGAATTTACGAAGGACAAAGACAGAAGCCAATGAAAAATATGGGCGGAGAGTGAGGAAGCTTGTCTCCCATACTCTACTGCTGCATGCCTCGCAGAGCGACCAGCGCATGCGCGCTGCCGCTAAAGCTCGACCTAAAAAATGGTACAATGTACAGCACTGTAAAACATACTACCCAAAATAGTTACAAAGTAAAGGTGTTAGAATAATAGTAAATAATTTAAAAACATGACAAGGTTGGTGTTGGATGAACGTGTAATGGTATCTCTTGCCTGGATAGATATCTCCATCCCGGTCAGTTTGGATAGTGACATTTTAAGTTTGCTATCTCGATGCCAAATACATTTTAGCATATACTACCAAAGTCCAGAAAATGTAGCTGCGCATGTGATTAAGAGGTTTGTTATTGTCTAAATGAACTTGGGCAAGATGCACATTGTGACTACACCGAGTTTCACCCAAGGGAAAGGCATAAACGATCCCATCCCACGTGGCAATATCTTCCTTAACCTGGCAGTGTCCGAGACATTAGCTGTAGCAATGGTTTTTATGAAGCATCCTTTTTGTTTCTTGAAATCAAAATGGATGTTATGTTTTGACCATTTAGAGTGCCAGTAGACACCATTTGGTTTCAGGACTGTCTATAATAGTGGACCGATTTTTGCTTTTGACCAGTAGATTTTGTATTTAAAAAATTTTACAAAATTATCAACTTGGCGCAGTAATATGGGACGGAATCACCAGGAAATGAACGAGACAATATTATCACATCAGCAAAAAGGGAAATTGCAACTGCTCTGGCTCACTTCATGAAGGTGGAGAGTGAGGATCCCTGGCGTGCTTCTTTCATTGTTAGTTGGTTCAGAAAGCGCTTTGATATTAACTAATCTTGACAAGGCGCAACTAGGGAATGTTAGACCTGGCATCTCTTGGCGTGGTTACCCCTGACTTTTTGCCTCTAACTCCTCTATTTTTGATGCTGTGATGGATTTCGTTTTATTGGCTTAGATGCTTTGGGCACTTTGCCACTGCTGATCAGTGCCAAAGTGCAAGTGCTCCCTGTGTAAAGTGTATTAGTAATTGGTTGTCCATAATTGGTATGTTTGCCTGTTAGAAATGGGATCTCTGGTTGGCTAAGGCTTGCGCCAAAGCCAGGCAGAGACCACCACTCTAGTCAGGGCGAGGGAGTTACACGCCAAAGATAACCCCTGCTCACCCCCTTGGTAGCTTGGCACGAGCAGTCAGGCCTATCCCGGAGGCCATGTGTAAAGCGTTTGCGCACGCACACAGCACCAACATACCAGGCACACTACAAAAGGAACTCCACACAAGGTTATATCAAAAATAGCCTTTGTATTCTCATAACACATTAGAATAGTATTCACATAATATACATGGTGCCACCTGGCACTAGGTCATATCTACAAGGGATTATGTACACCTGACAGGGCCAACTGGACCACTGTCAGAACCAGCACAAAGTGAACTTAGTAAAAGTAAGACATATAATAAACGTACAACCAGTAATCGCTGGTAACCACTGTACTCAGCATCATCCTGTAACATAAACCACATTATGCACAGTATCACATTAGGCGCCAAACACATTGTACGCCAACCTCATCAGTCTAACATATTAGACAATCATCTCATAAGTCTAAACGCATTAGACCCTAACCTCCTAAGCATAACTCACATTAGGGGTATACTCACAGTAGGAAATAATATCACTGGCATAAACACCTTACGCACATAATCTCATCCCTAAACGCATTTAGAGGCATGAATCACATTAAAGCATCACATTTCCGAACATCATGTAAATCACTGACCCCCCTGGCCAACTGGCCTTCTCAAAGGGGCTCAAATGCCCTGTGTCCAGAATGTCAGGGCTGCTGCCTATGCAGCATAGTTCGCACGTGCGCCATTGCGCTGGGGCAGAGGAGTGCATCTCACTCCTATCTCTCACAATGAACTGTGGCCTAAACGTTGCAGCTGGCACTAAGTGCTGCGCAGCTGTGGATCACGTGAAGGCCTTGGCACCACTATGCCTCCTGTCTCCCTAGGGACTCTGCCATCCAAAATGCAAAACGTTGCAGCTGCCCGCGCTGGTGCGGCGCAGCTGAGAATCCATAATGGGCCCTGGCACAACTGTGCCCTCTGGGCCTCACTGGGGCTCTCAAAACAACTATGGCCCCATCATTGCAGCTGCCCACTGACCGGTGGGGCAGCTGGGAATAAACACAGGACATGGGCCGCTCGGGGCCCTCTGGACCCCCTCGGGGGCCCTGAAAACAGATATGGCCATGGTGGAGCGACCGGCCACGGCGGGACCACTCAGGCACTAACCATGTGCACAGGGAGCCCCTACTGGGACTCCTAACTAATGCGGCCTCGCACCGGCACCTCTGTGCTGTAGTGTAGCTCCTATTTCCCTAATAGGCTCTGCGCATTGGAATAATATACCCTATAGGTTTGACATAGGACTAAGGTCAATATGTCCCTATCGAGTATATTAAACTTAATTACTTGTGCCAGCTAGCTCAGAGGCTCACTAGAAACTCCTTGATAAACAAGAAGGGAGTAGTTTCTGGCAGCCGCAAAACATGACAACTTTGTTTCCCTTTAGAATCAGAACGTGTCCCAGAGTCGTGGAAACAATAGATAACTATTTCACTCAGCTAAATCGTGCATGCTTAGTTTTCCTCAAAGTTACACAGAAAGAATAGACGGGCGTTTCAATAAAAGATTTATTGAACAGTCTTGTTTCTCGTGTAAGTAATATGTGCTGTTACGATCACAAGACAGTATGCAAGATAAATAATGTACAGCGTAAGCAGTAGAAATAAATAATACTGCGCTAGCATGATCTTTAGCAGATATTCATTTACATAAATAACACAGACTAAAAATGCGAGTACTCATACGATGCGTTTCTAAGCTAGTTCTACCCCAATGTACCTAACCTAACCTGGGTGTAGGGAGAGGTATGAAGTAGGTGAAGTATTCCTTACTATGGTATACTAAGAGTATGTTAAGCCTAGTATGCCTAGTATGCCAAGTATGCCAAGAGTCCCTCTAGCTTCTAGTCAGCTCCATACCTTAAGAATGAGAGAGGTAGGAATCTCTTGCAAGACTCGAACTCCAACACCCCGCAAGGGAAGTCAGATCACTGGAAGCTGGACTCTCTGCGTGCAGGGATGACAGCGTCTTCTCAGTGCGTCAGGCCGGGAATCGGGCTCATCTGAAGTCGAGGTCTCCTCTAGTTTACAAGGGCTAGGGAAGGTATATTTATACCTGAGAGGTACCTCAGAATGTTAGCATTGACGTGGATCGGACAGCGGAAGACGTCATGAATGAACCCCTAAGGTATAACAGTTCATGCATAATAGATGAGTCCTTGAAGAAATCAATAGTCCTGTGCTAGGAAACTCCCGAAGCCTAAGGGTCTGTTCTTCAAGAACTCGTTGTGACGTTAGGGTGGACGTGATGTCGGAGACCATGCCTGTATTTGGAGTGCACGGTTTAATGCCTAAATAAGGACTGGGATTTTATGCCTATATAAGGGCAGGGCGAATTGTGCCTATATAAGGACATGATACAGGAAAACCCATGTACGGACACCCTAAGAGGAATACAACAGTGCCTCGGGGGGGAACAACTAAGGGGGCAGGCACCGATAGCGTGCCTCGACACACCCCCCTCAGGCTCCACTCACCGGGCTCTGCGCTGCTCCCTCACTGGGGAAGCTTCGTCCGGTGTCCTGCTGCACTCTGCAGCTCCCAGGTAGGCGGGGTGGGCTCCCGCCTGCCGTCCTCTGCTTCTTCTGGCGCCGGGGCCCCCAACCGCTCACGGGAGCCCCGCTCGGGCCGACCACTCGTGCCCTTGACTTTCGGTTCTTCTGAGGGCGCGGGGCCGGGCTTCCCTCGCCGATGCGGAAGCCCCACCCCGCGTCAGGCGCCACGTTGCCTGACTTCCGGACCCGATCAGCCGCGGCGGTGATTCCCAGCAACTGGATGCGGGGTGGGCACCCGCCAATACCATAAGGCGCTAGCGGGGTGGGCACCCGCCATCTGGAGTAATAAAGCGGGGTGGGCTCCCGCTCAACAACACGCAATTGCGGGGTGGGCACCTGCTCTCCATGACCAGAATGCGGGGGAATCCCTATGCCGGGGATTCCCTCCTCCATGGGCAGCTCAGCGCTGCGGAGCCCTCGTGCTCCTTCTCTGGGGGAAATTTGAAATCAATCATAGCGCTCTGCAGAAATAGCAACAAAGCGCTCACCAGGCGCTAGGATTAAAGTCCTGGAAGTCCTTAAGGATAAAGGGGCCATGCAGGGCCCAGGGAGGCAAGCCCTCCTGGCAGCCCCCCCCTGGGCCCCAGCAGCAGCACGCCCCAGCAGGATCAGCACCAAAGTACAGAACATTTTCATGGGGTCACAGCCCCTATATTTATATTACAAAATCCCTTTGTGTCACAGCACAGGGCTTGGGGATACCAGTCAGAACTGGTTTAGGGGGGATTTAGAGCACTTTGCTTTGCCAAGCTCCTCTTCCCTTTGTCAGGTGGGGGCTAGGTGATCAGACACACCACAGGGGGCGGAGCCAGCATTCACTAGGGTAGGCACCATCCTATTCAGAGTCAGGGGATTACCCCTCCCACTACTCTTAGCCCAGAGGTCCTATTCAGCCCAGCGCTGACTCATCCTGCCCCTCCTGGAGCCACACACACCTCTCAGCCCCTGTCACTCACAAGCCAGACATGCAATTCACATCAGGCAGGCAGACACATAGCACACAGAAATGCCAACTTCTAAAAGTGGCATTTCTAAAATAACCACAATAAATCTGCGCACACCATTGCGCAGCATTTATTCACACAATTTCATACATACCAGACTTGACCATACTGCTCCTCTCATAACAGGAATTACCACTGACACACACTGATCAGGGAATCCCCCATGCATTCCTATGGGAGGGCAGGCCAAGCTCACCAATGTAACACAAGGAGCACACGCACTTTCCACTGGACCACAGTGCGAAAGTGCCCAGAGGCCTAAAATCACCAACACCAGGTTACAGACAAGGCAAAAAGTTCAGGGGTAAACCTGCCAAAAAGGGCCAAGTCCAACACAACCCCCTTCCAGCCAAAACGCAGGGCAGACCAATCACTACCTTGATGGGCTTCCCTGCTTCGGGCGATAGAACACAGACGCGGGCCCTCACTGCAGGGACACCCTCCGGTTCTACGTGACTCTGAACCCATGTGGTTCCCTCTGAAAAAGAACTCTCAGGCCCAACTAGGCTGCCCCACTGGTACTCCCTAGTACCCCTGGCATCCAATAGCCATTCTCCACTCTCCCTGCTCAGTGTAGTTCCAAACTACCACGGATCCTTCAACCTAGGGTCCGCACCCTCAGGCTGATCAGAGGTCACGGGCAAAGCGTCTCCTCACCCTACCTCTACTTCTGGGGTTGCGCACCCTCCCAGGGGAAGCACCCACCAGAACACAACTCTCCCACCAGTTCAGGACCTCTCTCCATCAACTGGTCTACCACCTGGGATCCAAATTCACCGGCTGCACCGGGGTCAGAGGCGAGGACTCCCTCCCTCTGCACCCCCTTCCAGAGTTCTGCACCCTCCCATTGTAGAGCAGGGCCCCTTCACTTAAGATGGGCCCCACCTGCTCTCAGGGTAGTACTACCACACTCAGCCAGGGACCCTAAAGATCCCGGCTCGGCCTGCACCACCCCTTCTGGGAAACACAGTGTCCCTTTCCTTTAAGATGGGCCCCACCTGTGTTCACAGGGGTACTCTTAGAAGGCAAAACTGGCCAGGACACTGATTACAGCCGCCCTGCTGTCCAGGTCAGGAAACACCTGCTCCTGGCTCCCCAACCCAGGGAAGGTACCCTTTGGCCAGATGCCCGGCGAACCAGGACTTCACGGGGAGCACGCATGCCCCCCCGAGGGTGACACATAACTAATGTGTTGTGTGACAGTCTGCCTGGCGCAGATCTCACGACCTCCTGTCCATCTGACAGTGCGTGCAGATCCCCCAGGACAGAAGTGGTGTCACCATGGCCCCTTCTGCCCCACTGGTTCTTCCACTGGGGACTCTTTCCCCCTCTCACCCCTCACTCTGGACCTCTGCACACTCCCAACTGGAGCGGTACTGCCAGACACCAGGACCGCTGTATTTCTGGTTACAGACACTCCTCGTCCTCTAGACACTGGGAGATCCTCCTCAAATGGCCTACAAGTACAGCCTAGGCCCCCGACCTGGTGTTCCCTGAAGAAACCATCCAGGCCCTGGGACTGGGTTTCGGGCACCTTGGGACACAGCCCACACTCACTCCTTCTCCTCTGAGACAGGACGTGAGCCCCTACACCCCTCCCACTACACTGGGACCTAGCTGGGCTACACTGAACCTCTTCCACCACACAGGACCGGAAGATACCCGAGCCACTCTTGTTGGAATCACTCCCCAATGCCTCTTCAGATCCTCTAACACGGGGAGGTCCCCCACACAGAACAGTCCAACAGGACAGACTAGGTTCCTTTCCTGGTGTTCCCTCTAAGAACCATCCAGTACTGGAGACTGAGGTTGAGGCACGGATCACGGCCCAGTCTCACACCTTCCTCGCAGGACATGATGTGAGGCCTTGCAACCTCCTCACTCTAACGGTACCTAGTTGGGTTCCTCTGAACCATTTCCGCCACGCGGGTTGGGAGACACCTGCACCATTCCTTCAGGGTCACTCCCCCATGCAAGGTCCCTGCAATCAAATCAAAGAACTCACACCCAATCGTCCAGTGCAACACACCACTCATCCACATACGCCCCCCCCCAGATTGGAGAGACAGCTCCTCCTTGCCCCTGAATCTCAACCTGTCCCCCTCTTAAACGGAACCAGGTACCATACTCTGGGAACTGGGAATGGGGCTTCCTGCACTGGACTTCATCTTGCTGCCACCACTGGATCCCACCCTTACTGGGGATTCCAGAAAACTCACACTGCACTTAGGGGATAATCTACCCTCCCGAGCCAGTTACTCCATGCCAATTAAGTTACCACTGTAGGCCAACCCTAGAAGCAGCAGACAGCACAGGGGCAGTCACTCCTTCAGCTTCAGGCCAACCCAAGAAATAGCACGATGGCACAAGGGCAGTCACTCCTTCAGCTTCAGGCCAACCCAAGAAATAGCAGTCTGCACAAGGGCAGTCACTCCTCCAGATTCTCTGGTTTCTGTCCTTGGCAGGACCCCCAACTCATAGTGCAATAAAACACATTTCAAAGAAATGACTCTTAAAACAAATTCAGACACAATAATCCCTTTCCATGTGACTATCTAAAATGCAGAGCTTTGTAGTGCAACCAGTTGACGCTGTGGTATTGCGCAAACACAAGTCCTATCCTCACCGCTGACAACCAATGTTAGAAATGGGATCTCTGGTTGGCTAAGGCTTGCGCCAAAGCCAGGCAGAGACCACCACTCTAGTCAGGGCGAGGGAGTTACACGCCAAAGATAACCCCTGCTCACCCCCTTGGTAGCTTGGCACGAGCAGTCAGGCCTATCCCGGAGGCCATGTGTAAAGCGTTTGCGCACGCACCCAGCACCAACATACCAGGCACACTACAAAAGGAACTCCACACAAGGTTATATCAAAAATAGCCTTTGTATTCTCATAACACATTAGAATAGTACTCACATAATATACATGGTGCCACCTGGCACTAGGTCATATCTACAAGGGATTATGTACACCTGACAGGGCCAACAGGACCATTGTCAGAACCAGCACAAAGTGAACTTAGTAAAAGTAAGACATATAATAAACGTACAACCAGTAATCACTGGTAACCACTGTACTCAGCATCATCCTGTAACATAAACCACATTATGCACAGTATCACATTAGGCGACAAACACATTGTACGCCATCCTCATCAGTCTAACATATTAGACAGTCATCTCATAAGTCTAAACGCATTAGACCCTAACCTCCTAAGCATAACTCACATTAGGGGTATACTCACAGTAGGAAATAATCTCACTGGCATAAACACCTTACGCACATAATCTCATCCCTAAACGCATTTAGAGGCATGAATCACAGTAAAGCATCACATTTCCCAACATCATGTAAATCACTGACCCCCCTGGCCAACTGGCCTTCTCAAAGGGGCTCAAATGCCCTGTGTCCAGAATGTCAGGGCTGCTGCCTATGCAGCATACTTCGCACGTGCGCCATTGCGCTGGGGCAGAGGAGTGCATCTCACTCCTATCTCTCACAATGCCCCCAAAGACCTGTGGCCTAAACGTTGCAGCTGGCACTAAGTGCTGCGCAGCTGTGGATCACGTGAAGGCCTTGGCACCACTGTGCCTCCTGTCCCCCTAGGGACTCTGCCATCCAAAATGCAAAACGTTGCAGCTGCCCGCGCTGGTGCGGCGCAGCTGAGAATCCATAATGGGCCCTGGCACAATTGTGCCCTCTATTCCTCACTGGGGCTCTCAAAACAACTATGGCCCCATCTTTGCAGCTGCCCACTGACCGGTGGGGCAGCTGGAAATAAACACAGGACATGGGCCGCTCGGGGCCCTCTGGACCCCCTCGGGATCCCTGAAAACAGATATGGCCATGGTGGAGCGGCCCGCCACGGCGGGACCACTCAGGCACCAACCATGTGCACAGGGAGCCCCCACTGGGACTCCTAACTAAGCAAATGCGGCCTTGCACCGGCACCTCTGTGCCTCGGGGGGAACAACTATGGGGGCAGGCACCGATAGCGTGCCTCGACACACCCCCCTCAGGCTCCACTTACCGGGCTCTGCACTGCTCCCTCGCTGGGGAGGCTTCATCCGGTGTCCTGCTGCACTCTGCAGCTCCTAGGTAGGAGGGGTGGGCTCCCACCTGCCGTCCTCTGCTTCTTCTGGCGCCGGGGCTCCCATCCGCTCACGGGAGCCCTGCTCGGGCCGACCACTCATGCCCTTGACTTCCGGTTCTTCTGGGGGCGCGGGGCCGGGCTTCCCTCGCCGATGCAGAAGTCCCACCCTGTGTCAGGCGCCACGTTGCCTGACTTCCGGGCCCGATCGGCCGCGGCGGTGATTCCCAGCAACTGGATGTGGGGTGGGCACCCGCCAATACTATAAAGCGCTAGCGGGGTGGGCACCCGCCATCTGGAGTAATAATAAAGTGGGGTGGGCTCCCGCTCAACAACACGCAATTGCGGGGTGGGCACCCGCTCTCCATGACCAGAATGCGGGGGAATCCCTACGCCGGGGATTCCCTCCTCCACGGGCAGCTCAGCGCTGCGGAGCCCTCGTGCTCCATCTCTGGGGGAAATTTGAAATCAATTATAGCGCTCTGCAGAAATAGCAATAAAGCGCTCACCAGGCGCTAGGATTAAAGTCCTGGAAGTCCTTAAGGATAAAGGGGCCATGCAGGGCCCAGGGAGGCAAGCCCTCCTGGCAGCCCCCCTGGGCCCCAGCAGCAGCACGCCCCAGCAGGATCAGCACCAAAGTACAGAACATTTTCATGGGGTCACAGCCCCTATATTTATATTACAAAATCCCTTTGTGTCACAGCACAGGGCTTGGGGATACCAGTCAGAACTGGTTTAGGGGGGATTTGGAGCACTTTGCTTTGCCAAGCTCCTCTTCCCTTTGTCAGGTGGGGGCTGGGTGATCAGACACACCACAGGGGGCGGAGCCAGCATTCACTAGGGCAGGCACCATCCTATTCAGAGTCAGGGGATTACCCCTTCCACTACTCTTAGCCCAGAGGTCCTATTCAGCCCAGCGCTGACTCACCCTGCCCCTCCTGGAGCCACACACACCTCTCAGCCCCTGTCACTCACAAGCCAGACATGCAATTCACATCAGGCAGGCAGACACATAGCACACAGAAATGCCAACTTCTAAAAGTAGCATTTCTAAAATAACCACAATAAATCTGCGCACACCATTGCGCATCATTTATTCACACAATTTCATACATACCAGACTTGACCATACTGCTCCTCTTATAACAGGAATTACCACTGACACACACTGATCAGGGAATCCCCCATGCATTCCTATGGGAGAGCAGGCCAAGCTCACCAATGTAACACAGAGCGCACGCACTTTCCACTGGACCACAGTGCGAAAGTGCCCAGAGGCCTAAAATCACCAACACCAGGTTACAGACAAGGCAAAAAGTTCAGGGGTGAACCTGCCAAAAAGGGCCAAGTCCAACATTGCCTTACTAGTAAAGTCCCTAGTAAAGTGCACTATGTGTGCCAGGGCTGGTAATGCAAATGCTACTAGTGGGCCTGCAGCACTAATTGTGCCTCCCACTACAGTAGCCTTAAAGAAAGATCTCAGGCCTGCCACTGCAGTGCCTGCACGCAGTTTGCTAAACTGCCATGTTGTCCTGACAAGTGCACCCACTTGCCAGGCCTTACCCTTCCCTTTTTATGCACATCAGACACCCCTATGGTATGCCCAAGTTGCCCCTGGGCAGGGTGCAGTGGTATGTGAAAGGTAGGACATGTACTGAGGTGTGTACCATGTCCCAACAGTGAAATACTCTCCATTTCGTTTTTCACTGTTGCAAGGCCATCTTGCCCATAGGACAGAATGGGGGAGGCTGTGTAATATGTTTCCAGCCTATCTTCCCATAGGCTTAAGATGGAGAGGTGAAGTTTAGTGTGCCTTAATTCACAATTTAATAACACATCTTTTTCTGAAGGTGGTTTTTACATTGTGTGTTTAGAAACCACACTTTTAGTAGTGGCTGGTTTTTTTGTTCTAACAATTCTGTGTGTCTCTGCCTGGTTGTGGATTGACTGTCTGGATTTGAATGTGATAGGATCTGGGAAATGTCCTGACCCAGGGGAGGAGGTGAGACAGCAACAGCCTGACCTGCATCTGGAGTGTAGGGGGGAGGAGTAGCCCCTGGAGGTGAAGAGGCCTGGGCTGCCACCATAAAACAATGGCTCCATCTCCTGCTGAGTGATTGAAGATCCAGACCCCCACTATCAAAGGAAGAAGGTGTCACTGGCAGGGAGACACCCAGAACTGGTTTAGACAGGGGTCAGTGCCCCCCTCAACACAAAGACTTCAAAACATTTAGGGGTATAACTATGAGAGCTGAAACCCCTGAACGTTGGACTGATCAAGACTGAAAAGGATTGAAACAACTTTGTGGTCAAGAAGAACCTCTGCCAAGGAAGAAACAGCTGAAGAGGCTGAAGGAAAGTACTGACCCTTGCTGTGTGTTCTGGGGCTGGCCTGCAGTTTGCTGATTTAACCAAGGAGAGGCTAAGGGACTTTGCTGTGTGCTGTGTCCTCCTGCTTGAGAGGACTTTGCTGTGTGCTGTGTCCTGAAGTAACTTGTCCCCAAGGGGCTGAGGAGAGCTGGCTCCCTGTTTTGGAAACTCAGGAACATAAAAGTTTCCAGGTGCGTCTCAGCGACGCAGTGTGCGTGTGCTTCGTGCAGCCTGAGACCTGCGTAAGAACTGTGCCGTGATCGTGTGCACCCGGAGTCCAAGTGAGTCTCAGCGACGCTGTGTGTGTGTGCTTCGTGCAGCCTGAGACTTCGTGAGGATTGCTCTGTGATCGTGTGCACCCGGAGTCCAAGTGAGTCTCAGCGACGCTGTGTGCGTGTGCTTCGTGCAGCCTGAGACCTTCGTGAGTATTGCCCTGTGATCGTATGCACCCGGAGACCAAGTGAGTCTCAGCGACGCTGTGTGCATGTGCTTCGTGCAGCCTGAGACGTTGGTGAGGATTGCCCTGTGATCGTGTGCACCCGGAGTCCAAGTGAGTCTCAGCGACGCTGTGTGCGTGTGCTTCGTGCAGCCTGAGACCTTTGTGAGGATTGCCCTGTGATCGTGTGCACCCGGAGTCCAAGTGAGTCTCAGCGACGCTGTGTGCGTGTGCTTCGTACAGCCTGAGACCTTCGTGAGGATTGCCCTGTGATCGTGTGCACCCGGAGTTCGAGTGAGTCTCAGCGACGCTGTGTGCGTGTGCCCTGTTGCAGCCTGAGACCTTCGTGAGAATTGCCCCGTGACGGTGTGTCCCGGAGCAGTCTTGTTCTCTGCGTCGATCGAGCAGCGTGACCAGAGCTGCTGCGATCGTCATTGCCATCGGCCCGGACCGGCATCCCCAGAGGAGCTGTGCCGCCGGCCCGAGCCTGCCTTTGCCAAAGAGAGACCTCGAACCATCATCGTCGGGGGTCCGAGATCCACTGCCCAAGATCAATGAAGTCGCACCGGAGGCCCAAATCGCGAGGAGAGGAGCGGAGAGTGAGATCGCACCCCCAGGTAACGCTCAGCGAGCGTGCGTGTGTCGCCGCCTGGGGCGGGGTGCGGGCTCCGAGAGAAACGCTCTCGGCCATTCCCATCTTTGCAGCGCGAGCCTCCACTCAAGACCGTATCGCGGCCCGTACTTGCCGAGGAGTGGCAGTACCGGGGCCGGAGTGTGGAGCTGCACTTGTTTTCCATCCTAACGGTGTTGGGGGCATGTTTTGGCAGTAGCTGACCACGAGTCAGTAAGAGTGGCATAGAGACCGTGCAGAGCACCGCGATCGGTGCTGAAGTATCTTATTTTTGTATTACGAACTGCCTGATTGTTGCCTTACGAAGTGCCCTATTTTTGCATTACGAACTGCCTGATTGTTGCATTACGAAGTGCCTTATTTTTTGCATTACGAACTGCTTGATTGTTGCATTACGAATTGCATTATTGTCGCATTACAAACTGCCTGATTGGTGCATTACTAATTGCCTGATTCTTGCATTACAAACTGCATAGCATTGCATTAGGACTGCATTAGATCATTGAGAATTGCTCATTAATACTGCAAGAACCTACCAGTGCTTGGTGGCCTAATATCCGGCAAGGTGAAATATTACAAATACGCATATGTTGGATTTCTATCGTGTGGTCTCATCGTATACCTTTTGTCTTATAAACTTATACTTGTTTTTTTTATGAAACTCGTGTGGAGTCCATTTGTGGTGTTATCACTGTGTCACTGAGAGCGTGGATGCAAATACTTTACACATTTGCCTTGGAGATAAGCCTGGCTGCTCGTGCCAAGCTAACAGGGGGTGAGCAGGGGTTATCTAAAGGTGTGTCCCCCCTTACCCTGATGTAGAAGCAAGGGTCCCTACTTGGACTAAGGTACATACCTCAGCCAACTAGAGACCCCCAGGTCTAACATTTGGTGGTCAGCGGAGTGGGATTGAAATGTGTATTTTCAAATTCACTCACAGTGATTGGTGTACATCACTAGTTTAGCGCAGACCACGACGCAACCACATATTGTGTTTTGATTTTTGGTTCTATTTTTGAGTGACCTTTAAGCCACACATCATGTCTCAGAGGAGTCAAGTAGCCAGTGAGGTTGCAGAATTGGAGTTCGACATTGAGGCATTGCTTACCTACAAAGATGATCAATTGAGGCAATTCTGCAGAGCTTTGGGATGTCCCATGAGAGGTAGCTCCAAGAAGGAGGAGCTGCAAACGGCCTTGAGGGCCTGGTGGGAAGATAAATAGGCTCAGGAGACGGGTGATGTTGAGGTGGATGAGGATGACCCAGGGAATGGATTTGGTCCACAGGATTTGCCGGTGGAAGGACCAGCCTCAGGGGCTTGTAGTAACCATTCAGGAAGGAGTTTTTCCCCAGAGGAGCTGGAGGAAAACCAAAGAGTCAGAGAGCACGAGTTGGAGGTTTTAAAACTTAAGGCTCAAGCAGAAGAGAAAAAACTGCTCATTGAAAGTGAAAAGTGAGCAGAGGAGAGCAAGAATGCTCTCACCTTGGAAGAGAAGAAGATTCTCTTAGCTCATGAGTTAAGCATGAGGGAACTGGACATTAAGGCTAAACAGGCGGAGTCCAGTTCAAATGGTGGTAGTGCACAACCAGTGCCAGCGGGTAAGGTGTACATTCCCAAAGACTTAGTGCGGGATTACCAAAGGGGTGATGATATTTATGCGTGGTTCACGGCATATGAGATCGCACTGAGGATGAATGAGGTGCCTGAGAAGCATTGGGGGCGGGCCTATGGAAACACTTTGAGGCTTCTGGGAGGAATGTTTTACCTCCTTTAGAGAGGGCGGGAACACTGACCTACGCCAATATGAAGGAGGCTTTATGCCTCAGGTATGGGTACACCCCTGAAGAGTACCTGCAGAAATTCAGGGATTTCCAGAGACTGGTTAACCAGGTGCTGTGTGTGCTGGAGGAATTCAGCGCCGCCTACCTGGATGACATTGCGGTGTTCAGCTCCAGTTGGGAGGAACATTTGCAACACCTCTGCAAAGTGTTCAAGGCCCTGCAGAGGGCAGGCCTAACTATCAAGGCAAGTAAGTGCCAGATAGGGCAGGGTTCTGTGGTGTACCTAGGACACCAGGTAGGGAGCGGCCAGGTGGCACCCCTACAGGCAAAAATGTATACCATCCTGGCTTTGGAACCCCTCAAGACCCAGACAGGAGTGAGGGCCTTTTTAGGACTCACTGGGTATTACAGACGGTTTGTGAAGGGGTATGGCAACATTGTTGCCCCCTTGACAGAACTGACTTCAAAGAGACAGCCCAAGAAGGTGATCTGGACTGATGCCTGCCAGTCCGCTTTTGAAGCCCTGAAAACTGCCATGTGCATGGCGCCCGTGCTCAAGGCGCCTGATTTCTCCAAAGAGTTTGTGGTGCAGACAGATGCTTCAGAGCATGGTGTGGGAGCAGTACTCTCACAATTGAATGACGAGGGCTTGGACCAACCCGTAGCTTTCATTAGCAGGAGGCTACTTCCCAGGGAACAGAGGTGGAGTGCAATTGAACTGGAAGCTTTTGCTGTGGTCTGGGCGCTGAAGAAGCTGAGGCCCTACCTGTTTGGGACTCACTTCCTGGTTCAGACCGACCACAGGCCCCTCAGATGGTTGATGCAGATGAGGGGTGAGAACCCAAAACTGTTGAGGTGGTCCATCTCCCTACAGGGAATGGACTTCACGGTGGAACACCGACCTGGCACAGAACACGCCAATGCTGATGGTCAGTCCAGATTTTTCCGCCTTAGAGATGAGAACACTCCCATGAGGGTGGGTAGTTCTCCCCACTTTTCAGCTGGAGGGGACACGTGTTAGACCTGGCATCTCTTGGCGTGGTTACCCCTGACTTTTTCCTCTACCTCCTCTATTTTTGATGCTGTGATGGATTTCGTTTTATTGGCTTAGATGCTTTGGGTACTTTGCCACTGCTGATCAGTGTCAAAGTGCAAGTGCTCCCTGTGTAAAGTGTAATAGTAATTGGTTGTCCATAATTGGTATGTTTGCCTTACTAGTAAAGTCCCTAGTAAAGTGCACTATGTGTGCCAGGGCTGGTAATGCAAATGCAACTAGTGGGCCTGCAGCACTAAGTGTGCCACCCCCTCCAGTAGCCTTAAAGAAAGATCTCAGGCCTGCCACTGCAGTTCCTGCACGCAGTTTGCTAAACTGCCATGTTGTCCTGACAAGTGCACCCACTTGCCAGGCCTTACCCTTCCCTTTTTATGCACATCAGACACCCCTATGGTATGTCCAAGGTGCCCCCTGGGCAGGGTGCAGTGTATGTGAAAGGTAGGACATGTACTGAGGAGTGTACCATGTCCTAACAGTGAAATACTCTCCATTTCGTTTTTCACTGTTGCAAGGCCATCTTGCCCATAGGACAGAATGGGGGAGGCTGTGTAATATGTTTCCAACCTATCTTCCCATAGGCTTAAGATGGAGAGGTGAAGTTTAGTGTGCCTGAATTCACAATTTAATAACACATCTTTTTCTGAAGGTGGTTTTTACATTGTGTGTTTAGAAAGCACACTTTTAGAAGTGGCTGGTTTTTTTGTTCTAACAATTCTGTGTGTCTCTGCCTGGTTGTGGATTGACTGTCTGGATTTGAATGTGATAGGATCTGGGAAATGTCCTGACCCAGGGGAGGAGGTGAGACAGCAACAGGCTGATCTGCATCTGGAGTGTAGGGGGGAGGAGTAGCCCCTGGAGGTGAAGAGGCCTGGGCTGCCGCCATAAAACAATGGCTCCATCTCCTGCTGAGTGATTGAAGATCCAGACCCTCACTATCAAAGGAAGAAGGTGTCACTGGCAGGGAGACACCCAGAACTGGCTTAGACAGGGGTCAGTGCCCCCCTGAATACAAAGACTTCAAAGACATTTAGGGGTATAACTATGAGAGCTGAAACCCCTGAACGTTGGACTGATCAAGACTGAAAAGGATTGAAACTAATTCGTGGTCAAGAGGAACCTCTGCCAAGAAAGAAACTGCTGAAGAGACTGAAGGAAAGGACTGACCCTTGCTGTGTGTTCTGGGGCTGGCCTGCAGTTTGCTGATTTAACCAAGGAGAGGCTAAGGGACTTTGCTGTGTGCTGTGTCCCCCTGCTTGAGAGGACTTTGCTGTGTGCTGTGTCCTGAAGTAACTTGTCCCCAAGGGCCCGAGGAGAGCTGGCTCCCTGTTGTGGAAACTCAGGAACATAAAAGTTTCCAGGTGGGTCTCAGCGACGCTGTGTGTGTGTGTGCTTCGTGCAGCCTGAGACCTGCGTAAGAACTGTGCTGTGATCGTGTGCACCCAGAGTCCAAGTGAGTCTCAGCGATGCTGTGTGCGTGTGCTTCGTGTAGCCTGAGACTTTCGTGAGGATTGCCCTGTGATCGTGTGCACCCGGAGTCCAGGTGAGTCTCAGCGACGCTGTGTGCATGTGCTTCGTGCAGCCTGAGACCTTCGTGAGGATTGCCCTATGATCGTGTGCACCCGGAGTCCAAGTGAGTCTCAGCGACGCTGTGTGCGTGCGCTTCGTGCAGCCTGAGACCTTCGTGAGGATTGCCATGTGATCGTGTGCACCCGGAGTTCGAGTGAGTCTCAGCGACGCTGTGTGCGTGTGCCCTGTTGCAGCCTGAGACCTTCGTGAGAATTGCCCCGTGACAGTGTGTCCCGGAGCAGTTTTGTTCTCTGCGTCGATCGAGCAGCGTGACCAGAGCTGCTGCGATCGTCATTGCCATCGGCCCGGACCGGCATCCCCAGAGGAGCTGTGCCGCCGGCCCGAGCCTGCCTTTGCCAAAGAGAGACCTCGAACCATCATCATCGGGGGTCCGAGATCCACTGCCCAAGATCAACGAAGTCGCACTGGAGGCCCAAGTCGCGAGGAGAGGAGAGTGAGATCGCACCCCCCAGGTAACGCTCAGCGAGCATGCGTGTGTCGCCGCCTGGGGCGGGGTGCGGGCTCCGAGAGAAACGCTCTCGGCCTTTCCCATCTTTGCAGCGCGAGCCTCCGCTCAAGACCGTATCGCGGCCCGTACTTGCCGAGGAGTGGCAGTACCGGGGCCGGAGTGTGGAGCTGCACTTGTTTTCCATCCTAACGGTGTTGGGGGCATGTTTTGGCAGTAGCTGACCGCGAGTCAGTAAGAGTGGCATAGAGACCGTGCAGAGCACGGCGATCGGTGCTGAAGTATCTTATTTTTGTATTACGAACTGCCTGATTGTTGCACTACGGAGTGCCCTATTTTTGCATTACGAACTGCCTGATTGTTGCATTATGAAGTGCCCTATTTTTGCATTACCAACTGCCTGATTGTTGAATTACAAAGTGCCTAATTTTTTGCATTACGAACTGCCTGATTGTTGCATTACGAATTGCATTATTGTCGCATTACGAACTGCCTGATTGGTGCATTACGAATTGCCTGATTCTTGCAATACGAACTGCATAGCATTGCATTAGGACTGCATTAGATCATTGAGTATTGCTCATTAATACTGCAAGAACTAACCCTGGGCGTAGGACTACGCTACGCTCGCGTAGTTTGCGCAACTACGCGCTATGCGAATTGCACGTAGCACAGTGCAAAAACGCGTAGGGTAGCAGGCATTTTTTGCTTGCTCGCGGTCCTCAACGTCAAGTTGGCGACCGCGAGCGAGCAAAATGACATCCCGGCGAGACTTTTTCCTCGTTTGCGATCAGCAACATCAAGTTGCCGATCACGAGCGTGGAAAATAAACCTCCCGGCGAGATTCTCAACACGGGGAGGTCAGGTTTCTCATTGCGAGTGGTCGCGTATGCTCGCGACCGCTCGCGATGAGAAACTACCAGTCCGCGTTAAGAAAACTGTTGCTCGAGTACAAATCTACTCGAGTGGCAGAAAACGACCGCTTGCACTGTGCAAGATGCCGTTTGCAATGATTGCACAGTGCGGACAAGCATCCGGCACTGTGCAATCAGTGCGACAGCATTTTCCCTACCGCACTACACAGTTCGCGTAGCTACGCTTAGCTTGCGTAGTGCGAAGTGCACTTCGCGTAGCTACGCGTAGCGTGACTACGCAAACTCCAGTGCTTGCTGGCCTAATAACCGGCAAGGTGAAATATTACAAATACGCATATGTTGGATTTCTATCGTGTGTTCTCATCGTATACCTTTTTTCTTATAAACGTATACTTGTTTTTTTATGAAACTCGTGTGGAGTCCATTTGTGGTGTTATCACGTTGTCACTGAGAGCGTGGATGCAAATACTTTACACATTTGCCTTGGAGATAAGCCTGGCTGCTCGTGCCAAGCTACCAGGGGGTGAGCAGGGATTATCTAAAGGTGTGTCCTCCCTTACCCTGACATAGAAGCAAGGGTCCCTATTTGGACTAAGGTACATACCTCAGCCAACTAGAGACCCCCAGGTCTAACAGGGAATCCAAACTGTACCTCCTGGGCTGAGTATCTGCAAAATCTTAAACAGGTATTTCCAGTTAAAACCATTGAAAGTCTTCTGGGCATCAAGGCTAATTGGTACGTTTGGTTTTATTATATGACTTGCATAGCTTTGTGATAGTAATCAGTTCTGCTCATACTCACATCTAATAAAACATGTTTAGTCATTAACAAAAACTGAGCGATTTAAGCCTGCATCTTCCCGACCAAAACTTTTGTCAATTTTTTATCTTCACATTTAACAGGGAGGTGGACACTGGATGAGGAGTTCTCTGTCTCCATAAATCCCACTCAAGGTGTGGGAAAAGCATCATTCTGAAGTATTTAATCACCCCAATGGTGGTGAAGAGGAAGGGGTTATTCAATAGGGAAAAATATCTTCCTCAGGTAGAAAAAATAACGTGCCTTAGCTTGTGGATGCTTTTTCCACCATGTGGTTTTCTATGGAGAACCCCGCTGCAGTGACTGGTCATACAACGAGGACACCATCTTTGCAGGGTATATGAAGCTTCTTTATTTCAGGGAATGCATTGCAGTGCGCCTACATGGCTCCTATCCTCTTCCCTACTTCCCCTTATTTCCGTAATTCCTCCTTGGCCCCCATTTTGATTCCGCTCTGTTTTCACCCCCAGTCCCTGGTATTTTCTATCCAGGCCTTGGTGTCCAGTTGACATCTTGAGTGCTGGCCCCTGTTGCCCAATGCCCCTTCACTGAAGTCAAGGCAAGATTGGGACCCCAAATGAAATTTCACAAGAACTTCCCAGATATCGGTCTGGAATACTGCCCTTGGCACAGCTTTGCATGCTTATTCCTGTAATTTTTTGTGAATTATAGAAAGGAGAAAACATACAATCAAATGTATGGGTAAATCCACAAGTGATTAGTTGCTTCTTTCTTGGTGAATCAGCCCCAATTTAAATTTTGTTGTGCTTGTGCATGCCGAAATCTGTTACCAATATTTCCTTGCAATAGATGTATACAGAGCCAATAGGAAGTATCTTTTAAAGGCTGGTGTGCAGATGGCATGCAGGGTGGGAATAATGTTTTGCAAGTGTGATGGGAACACATTGAGAGATATGAGACAGGGGCCCAGATTTAAGGGCATTCCTGTCCTATCCCTAGCGCTGATGCACAATGGGATGCCTAGTGCCCCCCGGGCACCCTTGCACCATGGTGTAGAATGCCTCCGTTGCATGCAGGTTTGTTTTTGTGCAGGAAGGGGCACCTTCCAGCACAAAAACTATCCCTGAGGCATATTCCTCTATCTATGTGTGCTGCAGAATCCAGCAAACATAGAATGAGGACATAACGAGGAGAAATAAAAATATTTCTCCCTGTTACACCTCCCCTGGGAAGGTGATGCATTTTGGTGCCTTCCCAGGTCTACTGGTAATGGTAAATCTGGGAATGTGTCAAAATCCATGGGAATACCCATGTAACGCACATGAAACACCTTCCCAGGGCAGAGTAACGCAATGCAGTGATTTGCTCTGCATTGCGTAACTCCTGATTTATCAAGCCACTAAGGGTCACGTAAAGTGGCCTTGTGTGGCTTGATAAATCACATTTTGGGTTTGTGCTGCGCATGTACCACGTTGCGTGGTGCAAATCCGACAAAAACCCTTGATAAATATGCCCCTTACTGTCTTTCAAGAAATGGAGATCTGCTTGAAAAATTTCAGTGCTGATTTGCTCGAAGGGAGAAAACAGTGCAGCGTCAGATTCAGTAGGTTTCACCTGCTGATTGAATTATTGGAGGCACTTGTACTAAATCTGGCTGTTCTATGTGAGGTGAAGCTAGTGCTATTGCACAAAGGGGAGCGTGCAGTGTCTAGCCTAAGATTTGTATTGGAGGACCGTCCAGTAGAAATTCCTTGGTGTAGATAACAGCGCAGGGGTCAGACATGTAAGATGTGTGCTTTACTATTAGACACGTTACATGTAGGTATATTAGGTGATATACCACTTCACCCCCTTGTTTTTGCTTGCTTTTACTTCACCTTAGAATTTGAAGCAAAGCCCAATCACATTAAGGGGCAGATTTAATATCACTTTGCACCACTGCACAGTCAAGCAAAGTGTTGAGAAAGTATTTTGCGCTGACAACTAGCCCTAAAAGTAACTCAAATAGTGCTTTGAGCCACTCTGAGCCAAGTGGGTGTCCCATGGGTGGTACATCAGCGTTCTACCAATCGTGATTTTTTACACAATTCCCAATCTACTATAATTGGTATAACACCTCCTTGATGCAGGCGCTAAAAAGAAGAAATGCTATTTCTCCTAACTTTTGTCACATTACATGTATGCTACATTGTACAGCACATATAGAATGTGTGAAAAGATTTTAAGTTAATCTCAGCATAGTATCTTGTACTGAAAGGGTATCTTTTCAGTACAAAAGCTATGGTAGACATCATGGACTGTTTGTGTGTCCATGCTGGAGGAGAGAGCAGCAGTCCCATATCTACAACTGAATATGGCTCTGCGATACTCTCTCCCCATAGCACAATGCAGCAAGCTTAGTTGCTACACTTTGCTACACTTCGTTGCGCTACTTTTTAGTGAATCAACCACTTGATGAGTAAATCTGACTTTATGCCAAAACCTAAGGATTTTGTGCTGGCCCTCCACAGACACCCTTCCTTGTATACTTATCTATGACAGAATATTGGCAAAAATAATATTGAAATACGCAAATATTGCCAAACAATTTCGACCTCAAAAATATCACAATCCTATTGTTAAACAAAAATACAGGAATATCGACTACAAAAATATTACCGTCAAAATATCTAAAATACCTAAATATAAGAAAAAAAATAAGGATACATGAAAAATCATTACCTCATTAAATATATATAACATAACACAAATATTGAAAACTCAGGGGTATATTCACAAGAACGTGTGATAACTACCGCAAGAGTAGCGTAACGCAACTTTCAACATCGCAGCCTAGCACGGGAAAATAACCCCGTGTCAACGTGGAATTCACAACAAGGCGGTACCATGCGATACTCACCAGATAACGCGTCAAATGACAGCGTGAAAATCAACGCCGTGCCGAAAAAATGCGAAACGCGAGAAATCATGCGATGAGGACAATCGCGGCACAGAAATCAGCGAACACCAGCCACAGGCCTGTAAATCCCACGCGTCCGGCGGGAAAAAGCACCATAAAAGAAAGAAAAAAAAAAGCCCAAAAACAATCCAAACTGCGTAGCAACATGGTTGCACCCGGACCGAGTGCAGAGGACAAGCCGAACACCACAAGCCCTACGGAGGACCATCCAGGAACCCCACTTTCGGGGAAGGGCAAGGACAAGAGGAAGAGGAAGACTACGGTACAGTCCGCAGGAAGACCAGATCATTGTAACGGGGGTGACCGAACACCATCAACAACTGTTCGGCACCTCCACTGGCAACCCAAACCGAAATATGGCAGACCATCGTCACCAACGTCAATGCAGTCGGAATGTCCAGGAGGTCACTGGAGGAGGTCAAGAGGCGCTGGCATGATCTGAAAAGTCAGACCAAACATAAGCTCGCTGCCAACAGGGAGGCAGCAACGGCGACTGGAGGTGGGAGTCCTGCGACACAGGAGGAGCTGGATGAGCTGTAGCAAATGGTGGCCACAGCTAGCAGTGAGGAGACGGTGGCAGGATTGGGTGGTCTGGACACAGCACAATACGACCTGACCCAACAGCAACAGGGTGAGTAACCACTAGGGACGGGGGGGACGGGGGGAGATGGGCACAATGGCACACATGCACAATTACACGCAGCACACAGCACACCCACAATGACCGTGGAACATGTCCCTGATTGCCTTGGCACACTGCAGCACACATAGAAACGCCAAGTAGGCTCCCATCCACAATGTGCACAGAGGGGCCCCCCCTATCACCAATATCACAACCTACCCGTGCATATGTGCTGAATCCAGCAAAGCAGCGGCACCGTGACCCACACTGACTATGCAAGTAACACTGCATGTCCGATAGCAGGGCATGTGCCCCCAAAAAAAGACATGGCCCACGAAGTGACATGGAGGTAGCCAAGTGCGGATCACATCCGTAAAGGAGCAGGTCACACTCCGACGTGTCCACGTGCACCCACAACCCATGCCTTACAATACGCGCAGCAGACGAACAATGCACCAGGCCACAAAAACAGTCCGCGAGCACACATGACCCAAGTCAAAAGCAAATCAGGCCCCGAAAAGCACACAATTCAAAGGCACCCCGCCTCAAAGGGAGAAGGCTGCACCAAATCAGAGCTGCAGGGGCAACTCCCCCACATGCAGCACACACACACACAGCAATCACAGAACATCAGCAATGAAGGCAATGTGGTACAAAGTGCAACACCACAGGACAGAGCTCACTACAGGTTCCGCTCGTGCGTAGTAACTGTCCACCCACATCTGGCATTGCCTGACACTGTGTGATGATAATGTACGGGTACTACCACACATCCGTCATTTAGTCAAAAAACACACTGACTGTCATCAAATAGCCAGCTCCCCCAAAACAGTCACAATGTACATTGGCAAGCAGTCTGAATGTAAACATCCGCAAATCATCACCATACATGTGAAACTCTGTTAACCTGCATCTCCCCTTTACATTGCAGAGGGACAAACAACACCCCCTGCAGAGCACACCACACATCCCACCATTGATGATCAAGAGGACAACCTGCACATATGTCAAGACACCCTCCAACGGATGCTGGACAGCCTCTGCACCCCACCCCCAGGAGCAGGCCAGGCCAGCTGCCTCGAGGTGACCCCACCGCCTGCACAGACCACACAGCAGGAAACACACACCACCACGGCTGTCTCCCAGGACCCCCCAAGCAATACATGGAATTCCAACGGCGTGTGTTGCGTTGCCAGGTGGAGTTGGCTCATCAGCTGCGTGTGGGTTTCGAGCTCGTGGCAGCCAAACTTGATGCCATATGTGGGTGTCTGAGTCCCATCAGGGACCACGTACAGTCCCTATCGGACACCCCCTGTATGCACCATGCTCCGCCACAGACCTCGGCTAACCTCGCTGGTGCCATGAGTCTAATACAAGAACTGTCTGGTCAGACAGGCACCAGCCATGACAGCACAGAGTTGGCACAGATGCGGAGGGCAATGGGGACCATGGAGCAGATGCAGGCTGGAAGTATGTCTGCCACGGCTGGACACCAGCGAGTAGTGGCTGGGAACAGCAACGCCCTGCAGTACTCCAACTTGCCATTGCTGCCACTGAGTCGTTCCCAGATGACTGCTGCGGGAACATCAACATACACAGCTCCGACCCCTGATGTGTCCGTGGCACACTGTGATGCTGCCCCATCACCTACGCAGTCTGATGTGTCAGGGGCACACAGCGATGCAGCCATCACCCCGCCACACACACCGGACACACCAGACACAGAACCCGTATCAGGGGAGTGAGAAGGGGATGGGAACTACTGTGTGAGGAAGGAGGCAGTAGCATCCATCACCGCCATATGGCCTGTCCCTGCCTGGTCATGACCTATGCATCATGCCCTGGGAAATACCTCCTACTGACCTCCAGAACACCCTGCGACATTCACCCGGACCCCGACACGGACTGCCATTTCTTCACCGCAGGCCAATCACACAGCAATCCTGCTGCGGACTGCACTCTCCCTCTTCCCAATCACTGTGCACTCCCCAAAGGACTCTGGTTGGCCCACCACTGGGCCTCCATGTGATGTGGGCTTGGATGGCCACGTACAGCTCCAGCTCCGTCAATCACCTGAATGTGAATAAAACATTCTAAATCACTCAGATGTGTCATCACTATGTTCACTCACGTATGGAAGTATGGCTGGATGTGGGGACGATGATTGCACATGAAGGTACACCCTGGTAACTGACATCTATGCGCATGTGTATCCCTGAGACACATGGCCAATTGGATGACTGTGAAGGTGAGTACTAGCTGTGTCCCCATTGCACATCAACAGCAATCTCACAACACCCCAACGTAGGCACACGTCCATGTGTTGAATAGGGCTGTGTGTAGGAGTGACCAAAACGGTGGCAGGCCAGGAGTGGTATCCCACACCACGTGTGACACCAGAACGTCACGTCGCATACCCACTTACACACATCTGTGTGGACACATTCTGTTGTGATGTATGACATTGCTCCACATGGTCAGAGGTTGGACACCATACACACATAGCTGGAGTCATGTAAGTGCACATGTCGTCCAGCACCTATCCAAAAACAATGTCTGGCTCACAGAGGTGGAGCTTGCCAAAGGGACACACCCCCATTGCACATGCGTCAGTCAGTTCCTCCCTCTCTTGGGACGATGCTCATTGTGGCACACGAGTGGACAATCTAAACAACACACCTCACAGTTAGACACCAGTGGAGCGGCATAGGCTTTATTGGCATGTGCGTGTCAGTACGGACGAGGCAACGGCCACAACAGGCAGGGACATGCTTAAGACACTTACACGCAGCATGGGTACATGTCTAGGTACAGATAATGTTGGGGCTGAAATGGACAACATCCATCACGGATGGCAACGCTCACAGCCCACCTTGCCTTGCTTGATGAGTCATGTGTTGTTTGGCATCTGTCCATTGCCCGTGTGAGGGGGCACGACTCACTGCACGTGGGGTCTGCATGGTGCACTGCCTCTGGGGTGCGCCGATTGTCTGCTCTGCCGACAGTGATCAGGTGTGAGGGTCCGGCAGGTCCACATGTCATGCTACATTGCCATGTGTGTGCTCTCATCCAGCAGTGTGTCCAAATTGGCAACGTTGCCAGACAACGCTGTGTTGCTCCGACCATGGACCTGCATCACCTTGCACAGGTGTGTGTACACACGCGTTATTCCACGCACATGCATCCAGAGCCCGACCGAAGGCAGACGTGTCCGCTGTTGTGGTGGGATATGTGAGCAATCCCCACGATGCAACAAGTTGTTGGGCCATGTGCTGTGGCTGGCAATCGGATGTGGCTGCAGGAACGTAGTTACTCGTCCATGAATGCCCATGCAGCTTCATGTGCAGTGTGTTCCAATAGTACGTCGTTGTCGTGTTCAAGGAACACCAGGGTGAGCCAATCCATTAGGTGGTCCGGGCAGGTGTGCTCAGCCCACGCTGTCTCACCGATCCGCAACACTGCCCAATAGGGGAGCGCCTGGATGTGGTCACTGCACACGAGAAATTGTGCAATCTCTCATGCACAACTACCAATACATACGCAGTATGTCAAAGCATCCCATGCACGGCTGTCTCAGTTACACTCCTGTTCATGATCCAACAGGGGGCGCAGACACAAATCATAGCCCAGTTCATCAACAGTTGTGTTGGATAGGCAGACATCCATAGGACACTCGAATGTGCATGTTCGGCAGTGGAACCAGGGCTGGATGCAGGTGACGTGGGCAATGCGGAAGCTGAGCCTGTAACTGATCCGCAGCACTGCCAGTGGCAGTGCGCCCAGTAAATGCAGCATGCGTGCACGGTACTGTTCCACGTGACGGCGGTTGTGCATGTGCCCGGTATGGCCTGCCATTGCGTAGAGTAGCGTCTCGTGAACAGGCACTCTTCTGGACTGTGGCAGTTGTGTGGAGGATATGCCACAGCTCTGAGCAATGATTCGAATGTGTGTGCAACGTTGTGGGTAATGGGTTGCTGTTTCTGTGAGTGTCAGGGGCATCCCTTGCGGGGGTACCACAGGCAGGGGCTTCTGTGTGTGGGCTGTGGATGAGTCGGATGGTTCATTTGCGGAATGCGTGGTGTGGGAGTCGTCCCCATCTGCCATTGCACCTCTATCAGGGTGTTCCAGGTGCGTTCTGGACCAAAGTCAGAGGTGCAGGTGTCCTCCCACCTTCTGCAATGGGACAATGGTGCTTTCATCCCTGATGTTTGTCTGACTACTACTTGCGTTTTAGGAATGTGATGTGGCTTTGGCGCTGGGATTGGGACACGGCCTTGGGCTCATGGTGTACGGATGGCGATGCACACACACATGTTGGCCTGTGGAGCTATGTGCCCGAGCGGCATTGCGCTGCTTGTGCTATCTCACTCCGCCTCGCTCTCTCCCTCTCTTTCCTTTGTTGGGCGCATGGCACACCTTCTTCTCTTGGGTTTGGTCTTCCAGGCTGTGTGCTAAGGATTGTCCAGTGGGGAGCAGCTAGGACTCATCCTGAGGGTTGTTTCTGCTTTTGTTTGTATGGTGTTTTGTGTTGGTGATTGCATTGCTGTATGACTGATTCTCCATTTTCTGGCCACGCATGTATGTTTATTTTCCGGCTTGTGCGACATCAGGCAAAATGTTTGTTTTGGGATTCGTGGTGTTGGTGTGCAATTTCTTTGTCCGGGGTTGGGGGTGGTCCCGGGAGGGGGGTGTTCCGGGTGTGGGTTGGAGTCCTGGGGTGGTGGTGGTGGGTGTTGTGGCCCTCTTGGGTGTCCGGGCCCCATGATGAGTGGCTCCATGGCATCTGTTGCCCTTAGGATGTGGCCCTGGGCTGTGCTCCCTTTTGTTGTGCTGGCTGCCGTACGACTTTACACCAGGTCAGAGCAGGTGTATATTTCCTGGTGCTAACGCGCCTTATCGCCTGTTTTGTGTTTTTATCGCCGATGTGGCTGGTTGTTGTGAATGTTGAGGTGTGCTGTTGTCTCGACTTTTGTCACGGGAACGCCTACTCTGCATCTCATTAGCGGTATTTGCGGGGGTCCTCTGTGGCGATGTTTTTTGCGGCTGCTATCGCGGGTAAACTGGTGCTGTGGGCTGTTAACACCGGCTTGTGAATGGGGAGGTAAATTTATCACGACTTTGGCTGCGATAAAGTGCCGTTAATTCGGCGATGGCTCCTTGTGAATATGCCCCACAGTTATTGACAAACTAAATATCATTACTATTAGATAGAAAACCAATATACTAATTAAAATTCACTACATTAATACATCCATAGTTAAAAAAGTGCTGAGTCTATGTAATATTATTCTTAAAGCTAAATATATTATAACATATTTCTAAATAATATTTAAAAATGTACAAGTATTATGTACAATAAATACAAGATAAATAACATTAAACTTTTACTAAATTACAATCCAAATCCAAAATTATAACAAATCCATCTATAAAAATGCATTATTTATTAAAAATAAAAAAAATGTAAATAGCTTATATATATGTAAAGCTGCAAACTTACTTAATGGTCGCCAGCAGTGCCAATGGATCACCAAGGCTTCACCTGTGAACAAGGTCATTAAAACAGAAATGCGTCAGGATTGCCGATGTTGGGAAATAAATAAAGAAATTCACTGCCAGTTCCTGCTGCATGAGCATGTCCGCTCACATCGTCGGATTGCTGTTTCCGCTCCAGATGCGATTTGCCGGCATGTGCCTTATCGCACCATGCGATAAGGCACATGCATCTGGAGTATTCGTATTGTGGCCGGCATGCCCCTGGACATGAAGGAGGCTGGTTGGAGGAAGGGACAAGGTGGGAACAGCGATCTGACGTTGTGAGAGTACGTGCTCATGCAGCGGGATTGCAAGGTTCCTATCAAAGGCCCGTCTTGGAACCAGTAGCGGCTCGTGGAGGGAGTGCCGCGGGGCAGTGGGGCGGGGCGGGGGAGGAGCTGGGTGGGGGGTAGTAAACTACGGCATATGGCCAAACAGAGGTAAGTAAACAAATAAATAACTAAAACGAATTTCGTTGCACGCGCTGCATCGCATTTCGCAATGCAGTGCGCGCAATGAAATTCGTTTTATTTATTTATTTGTTTACTTACCTCTGTTCGGCCGTATGCCGTAGTTTACTACCCCCCACCCTGCTCGTCCCCCGCCCCTCCCCACAGCCCCGCGGCACACCCTCCACGAGCCGCTACTGCTTGGAACAAGGAGCCAAAAGGAATCTGGAGCAGGGCACCGCGCAGACCACTGATTAGCGGTGAGAGAGGAGGACAGTAAGGACTTGGTTAACAACAGTGAAGCACTAACATCTATTTGATAATTCTAAATTGATTGCAGCCAAAATATTTTTAAACATTTTAAATACTTGATGTGAAACCATGGATATTATATTTTTATTATGTTTATTATGGTGGACACAGTCTCTTTGATGAACAGAGAGTATATCCTCTATGTTTATAAAGGGGGATGTGCTTAAAATGGCAATCAAAATGGCGATTTTCTTAAAAGTAGGATTGAAAAAGGCAGCAAGTGCCGAAACGCATCTCTTGTGAATTGCACCAATAAAAAAGGATTGTCCCTCCCATCGAGTGCATGGACTCTTTGTAGGAAAGGAGCAAGTGGGAACATGTGGGCACCTAGAGGTAGTGCTTTTCCGTGCACCACCTGCGTTAAGATGCATGCCAGCAAATCGCACCTGGAGTGTATATATATATATATATGTCTGAGGACGCGCTATGAGAAAGAGAAGTGGCAGCGGAAGAGCTGTTTGAGAATTTTCCCACCATTACGGATAACATTAGAGTCAAAGGACCTACGAGTCTCACTGCCAGCGATGATGTCAAAGCATTGACAAAAGCCCTGGAAAGAAATATGAAGAGCGAAATGACAAAATGGTGGGAGATGACGTCATTACAGAAGTATCTGGAAGTTGGTCGGATACCACGAGGTCTACGCATCATGTTAGCAACCAGCTTTGAAAATCCTAATCCTCTGATGCTGAAAGAGTGGGCAGAGAGCAACCTAGATGCGTTAATGAGACTTGTATGCATATTGATTGAATACGCCAAAATTGATCGAGAGGCAATTTTAAAGGAAATAGAAATCATCAATAAAGAGTTGGATAAAATTGAACAAAAAGATCTGATTTCCAAAAGTCGTAGTAAAATTAAGGATCGGGTTAAAAAACAGGAAGACATCATAAAGTCAAGGAAAGCATATAAATTTGCCAGAGATAAAATGGACTACGAAGTGGGCCAAATCTTCACCTTTTCTAGGAAATTTGGTTCTATTAAGCAAAACGCAGTTCCAATTCCAACATAGTCAGACAAAATGAAAGAACCAATGCACAGGCGGCAGAAACAGCGTCGGCATCTGATACTAGCTCATTGGCAAGTGAAACTGATTCGGAAGATGGAAGACCCACTACCAGCAATCGAGGTGAAGATTTGGGCAATCTAACATCGGCAGAAGAGCTTGATTTTTTACGGCAGGACCGGAGACAAACATTACGACCGCGGAATCAAAACTTCTCACAAGGCAAAGAAGGAACCAAAGACGGCGAGGTAGGAGGAAGCTTTTCAAGTACAAGAAACAAGAAGCGCAGGGGGAGAAGATGGCGGCCGGCTGAACAGTCCGGTCGGGAGCTCCTCACTCTCTGAGCCCGATATGTTTGCAAACAGGAATCGAGTGTGAATGAATCTGAGAAGGGCACTACCAGCAACTAATAAAGTCAAAATGAGCAGTAATCGGGATCGCAAACCATTAGATTAAGCCAAAAAAAAAAACAGTCAGGAAAAACTTTCAGTTAGGATTGGCGGCGAGGGCAGCATTCGCAATCCTGAACGCGGACGCGGTGGAGTCAGGAAGGAAGGAGGCGGCGACGGGCCGCGGCATGCTCTGGCCGGGAGGCGTGTGGGAAGAAGCAGTTGCGGCTTGCCGCAGCAGCAGGAGAGCCGCTGCGAGAGTCCCCCTGAGAGGGAGAACTGTGCTTCAGGCAGCAACTTCCAGAGGTAGCGGGAGCAACGCAGGGAGTGAGGTTTCAGCGGAGCCGGCCCTTCTGACAAGGGGGAAAGGAGGAAGAAGAGGGTCAAGCAGAGACTGTGGCCAGGTAAGTGACACAGGGCCTCGGTGTGGGCAGGGTGAAAGGAGGAAAATACTAACTGTAGGAAACTCTGAATGCACGGGGACATTGATGTTGGGAAGGAGAGGAGAGGAAATTAAACCGGTCCCTCTTATCCCAGAGATTAATACCAAGACCTTAGATAAAGGGGCAATACTTGTAAAGACTTACTGCCTCAGACGCAGAAGGGGGAGCAGTTAGGCCCCCCAAGAGACCGCAAATAAACGCACCGACATAGAACCCAAAAGCACCAAAAAGAAAGACAAGGTACATGCCTCAGGTCAACCACGAGCCCCTCTATACAGGGCAAGCAAGAAAAAACTAGGGGCTTCAGGTCCAGGAACCTTTTTAAAAATCACCCCATCCCTGAGAGCATACTTTAAAGTTCAGGAGAAACAGGGAGGCACAGAATCTGGGGGTGCAGAGGTAGGGACAGTAGGAGGGGTAGGCACAAAAATAACAACAGGAGATTTAATGGAGGGCAACAGGTTCAGTATGTTGGAAATACCTGATCATATGGAGACGGTTACAGAACCACAACCCCTAGCTTCTGCTGATTCACAGCAAGGGGAGCGTCACAATCAACCTCCGCAAAACACAACAGAGAAACTGATGGAAGCCATGTTGGGGGAGATGAGGTCCAATTTCGCAACATCAGAAAAAAATCAAATTAGAATACAGGAAACATGTGAGGCGATGGACCACAAGATCAATGCCCTAATGGAGAGAGTATCTCTGGTAGAGGCGTCTATAGACGTCTTAAACAAAAAAATGGAAGCAGACCAGAAAGAAAGAAAAAATCTAAAGGCTTCAGACTCTGATATCCGAGATAAAATGGAATCCCTGGAAAACCAGGCTAGAAGGAATAACCTGAGGTTGCTTAATATACCGGAGGGCTCGGAAGGGGAAGATATAAGAACATTTACAGTTACGCTGCTTGAAGAGACATTCCCTTGGGCAAAGGCTTGCAACCTTGCAGAGGATATCCAAAGAGTGCATCGGGACCCTTTTGGCAGAGGAAAAATGAGAACGAACCCAAGAAAGATATTAACAAACTTTAAGACATATGTCCTATAGGAGAGAATACTCAGTGAAGCCTTAAAGGCAGGCTCCTTTAGCAAAGATGGTGGGTCATTTCGAATCAGATCTGATATCGCCAAAGTGACGCAAGATAGGCAATGGGAACTTGGCCAGTTAATGCAACAATTAAGAAACTTAGGTGCGTCAGTCCAGATGCGATTCCCTGCATCACTGCGGATTATGTGGGAAAACAAAATGCACAATATTAGAGATCCTAAAGAAGTGGCGTGCCTAATAGACCAGATAAAAACGCAACAAAAAGTTCACACTTGAAAAATAACACACGTGGAAAAAAAAAAAAACGAACACTCAATAAAGTCAATTAAGCAGTAGGAGGTTGAGGAGCTCGAAAGGGCCGCTCATTGCCCAGAAAAGAAATGGGAGGCTTCTCCTGGGAAGGAAAGGGTGATGGGAAGGGAAAGGGGGAAGAAACACTAAGAAACGTTTTGAAAAAAGAAATAAAAATAGCACAGGGTGGGGAGCCAGTTAGGGAAAAAAAAGAAAAAAGTTCAAGTTGTGCAAAGTTAAAGAGGAAGGGAAACTGGAAGAGGTAGTAGGTTCCCACAAACAAGGTAATAAGGGGGAGAAAACCACACACAAAAAAACCCCCTAAGAAAGGATGAAAATTAACATACTAACATGGAATGTAAATGGTCTAAGAATAAAAAGACGTAGACAGAAAATGTTGGAGTATCTGAAAGCAGCAGACTGCGACATAATAATTTTACAAGAGACCCACCTCTTAAAAGAGGAATGGGCAGATATAATTAAATACCAAAAATGGGTAGACGCCTATATCTGCAATAACCAAGAATGCTGCACGAAAGGAGTGGCAGCCTGCTTAAAAAATCCCTAAAGGCAAGAATTGATTCAGCTGAGGTGGACCCAAAAGGGAGATGGGCAATAGCCAGAGTAAAAATATACAATACATCATACACAATAGTGGGCTATTACGGGCCGAATATAGATGATCTCACTCCACTCCAGAAATTGTGCTCTCAGCTACTGAATACCCAGTACCCCATTATATTGGGAGGCGATTTTAACATAATTTTAAACCCAGAGGTGGACCGTCTCAAGGCTAAAAATAGAATGAATCTACCAAAAATGAGAGAATGGGTGGGAGTATGTATTAAAGACCTGGGGATCATAGACATCTGGAAAGAGAAGGGGGATAAGAACAGACATTTTACTTATCAGAACAAGAAATATAAACACGCCTCAAGAATAGATTTTTTTCTTATTGATAGTAGACTGACTAGTATCACACAGAAAGTGAAACATCTACCGGCTCATCTTTTGGACCATTCGGCAGTTCTACTGCAGCTATCGCCTAGAATATCTTCCCCCCTTCAAGGTGGACGGTAGATCATAGTATTTTTGTAGATCCCTTGACTATTGAAACATTAGCTAAGGAAACAGCCCTGTTTTTCCAAATGAATGAGGGTGGTACCTCCAAACAAATAGTGTGGGACACGTACAAAGCAGTCATTAGGGGCAAAATCACAAATCTTGCTACACATAAACATAGGAGTACCAAGTCTCTTATAAGCCAAACAGAAAACGAAATAAAAGTTCTGGAGCAAAACCTGCTACAAGAGGAGAACCCTAATGAAGTAGCAAAGATAGAAGAGAAAAAAAATTAAAGAAGGAGGCTCTCTCTGATATATTGGAAACAATATTAAGGATTAAATGGGAAGCAAGCAAACTCTCGCAGTATGAATATGGGGAAGGATGTAGCAAGATCTTAGCATGGAAACTAAAAACGGACCTAACACGAAATAGGGTAACAAACATTCAAACTGATAATCAACCATCTTATATCTCGGAGGACTCGAGGATTAAAGAGGCCTTCGTGAAATTTTTTGAAAATTTGTGTTGCGAAGAGTCTTCTGCCACCTCAGATGAAATATCTAGCTTTCTGGAAAACGTAACACTCCCAAACCTGAACCAAGAGCAGAAGGAAAAACTTAACCAGGAAATTACCAAAGAAGAAGTGGCAGAAGTGATCCGAGGCCTGAAAAAGGGGAAAGCAGCAGGTCCAGACGCACTGCCCAATGATCTGTATGTTAATATACTGGAAGTCTTAGTTCCCCCCATGACAGAGCTCCTGAATGAAATCTTTTTAAACCAAGGAGATCTCCATGATTCATGGAATGAGGCTATCATAACCATCTTATTAAAACAAGGGAAAGACCCAACCAAATGGGAATCATATAAGCCGATCTCTCTGTTAAACACAGACTATAAAATCTATACACACATACTGGCTAAAAGGCTTGGCAAAGTTGCTGGTTTTTTAATTCATCTGAACCAGAAAGGTTTTATCAAGGTTGGACAAATACAGGAACTAACCCAAGAACTAATTGGTGCAATAGACATAGCCACTCAATATAACACTCCACTATCAATTATCAACTTTGACGCAGCTAAAGCATTTGACAGAGTCAGCTGGGCATTTCTGAATGAAGCGTTGGGGAAATTTAATCTGGGAGAAACCTTCCAAAAAGCCATAAAACTAATATATAAAAGCCCATCAGCAAGAATTCTGGTCAACGATAGCCTCACTGATAAAATAACAATTAAGAGAGGCACAAGGCAGGGTGTCCCTTATCTCCCCTTTTGTTTAATCTTTACATAGAGCCGTTAGCCTGCCTGCTGAGAGGAAACCAGGAGATTACACCATTTACTCACCAAGGCTGGGAGAAAAAAGTGGCACTGTATGCTGACGACCTGATGTTATTCACTAGTAAGTTAGTAACATCTTTTCCAGCAATCGAGGAGGTTATGGCTCAGTTCGGAAAAGTCTCAGGATATATGATAAACCACTCAAAATCCGAGATTATGGAATGGAATTACATCTCAAATAACCCACTGGCTAAGGTAAAAATAAAGTACCTTGGTATAGAGCTGGTAAAAGACTTACAAAATCTAACCAAGGTGAATTTTCACAGAATTTTAGGGGAAGTTAGGAAGCTCCTCAAAGTTTGGGGTGGGCGTCCGCTAACCTTTATGGGGAAATCCAACATAATCAAGATGTCAGTTGTGCCGAAGTTTACTTACATCTTTAGTGCTATACCACCCGAGTACAAAAAAGAATGGCTGAAAAAGCTACAAGGGGAATTAAACAGTTTCATTTGGGCCGCGAAGGGGGTGAGAATCGCCTGGAGAAAATTGAGAAGGAAAAAAGACCAAGGAGGAATAGCAAGTCCTGATCTGTGGGAGTACTGCAAGGCATTTCAATTTAAATATTTAAGAACACTATTGGACAGATACGAGGACTACCCCGCGTACATGCAAGCGCTAATCAAGAAGGATGATAACCATTTTCTGTATAAATTTGGGCACCCCCAATTCTTCAAAAAGATAAGATTGAAGACTCTCCAGTCAGCCGCAAAACTATGGTACCAAATAAGGAGTACATTGAAAATCCCCTATTATAGTGACTTCGCTCCAATTTGGGACTCGCCTGGTACCCCGGAGTGTCTTAAAGACAGACTAGCGATTCCCCTAAAAGAAGGAGGAATAAACAAATGGGACGAACTCATTGAGCAGAATTCAATCATCAGCTGGGAAGCCCTTGCAATCAAAACCAAAGGTTCCATTGCCAAATTTAAATATTACCAGTTACAGAACTGGGTCAAGGGCCTCGGGGAACAGGAAACTGGTACCAAGGAAATCGAAAAGTTATTTCAGAAAAATAAGTCTCCTAAAAAAGAAGTATCCTGCTGGTACTGGGCTCTCATTCAGGCTGGGGAAGAAGAATGTTTGATTCCAAACGAGGTATGGGGGAAAGAGCTGCCGATGCTGGATCTACCACACATATGGCAAGTATCTATGGCTACATGCTGGCGCATAGTTAAATCCGCCCCTTTGAGAAACAAATCACCTGTTTAGCATCAACAGAGCGTACTGGTCACCGAGAAAGCTATCTAAGATCAACAAGCAAATGGTAAGATGCTGCCCAAAGTGCGGGGAGGAAAGAGCGGACGACCTCCATATGTTTCGGTAGTGCCCCCACCTCGAGCAGTTTTGGAACGATGTGGGTAAGCTTCTCTCTAGTCTTCTGGGACAACCAGTAGAGGTAAGCATAGAACTTGTTATTTTTGGGATAGGTCATAACAGCACAAATTTCCCTAATCTAGACAAAGAGGGAGTAAATTTACTCTTTTTATTAATACTATTGGCCAGGAGAGAAATTTGCATACAGTGGGTGAAACCTATACCTCCAACACTTAGAGAATGGCTATCCTCAATATTGAGAGTGTATAACTTAGACAAACGCGGGAGGGTAAGCAAGAGACATAGATTTTGGGGTATTTGGGAAAAATTTAATAATCCTACCTGAATACTGTTTTTGATGTATAAGTCCAATGATTAAAGCAATGGCCTTCAAGCAATGGGCTTGAACGAGTAGTCATAATGACTAGCTCCCCCCCCCCAGTTTTGCGCCAAGTTATGGTGGGGAAACAAGGGGGCCCCCCCAAGGGAAAGGTCGGAAACTCCTCTCTTCAACCCCAGACCCAAATCACAAAGGAGTAACATAAACCGGTCCGGACAGGATAGGACAGGGGCCTCCGATACACCCCTTTCGTTAACATTGCACAATGAGGACAAAAAAAAAAAGAAACAAGAAGCAACAAAACTACAGATGGAAAAGGAAATGAACACTAATGATAACACAAGGGTATAGAACTCAGGAATATGACCAATTGCAGGACTTCTAACGTGGTATACTGTATCCTCTGCCCATGTAACCTTTGCTATGTGGGCGAAACTGGCAGAGAGATAAGAATACGCATCGGAGAACACAAGTCGAATATCCGCACCAAAAAAATCACTGCTCCCTTGGTCCAACATTGGCTTGTCCTGGGACACAACGACAAGGAACTCAGATGGACGATTTTGGAGAAAATCGGAGCCATCAGAGGACATGATGATACCAAACTTCGTAAAAAAAGGGAGGTATTCTGGATCTTTCTCCTTAACTCTCAACTACAAGGACTGAACAAAACCACTCCCTGGGAACAAGCAGTTTAATTGTCCCCAGGCTGCATTGTGCCCTTTCCCGTCATCTTCATTCAACACATGCTCAATTCTTGTCCTTACGACTCATATGATCTTGCATTCGGTCCCTTCTCTTTTGACTTTTGCACTTTGTAGGGCTTTCCATCATATCCTCTTGCCTACTTCGACTGTACTTATCCTGTCATTGGACCCTTCTGAAATCTGCCTGGGGTTTTTACTTTTACCCACACTCTTTTGGCCTTTTCTGTCTTTGATATTCTTCATTCATCATTTTTCCATACATGGCCCCATGGGGTTTGTTCTTCCAAATTACTCACTATTCCCTGTGTACTATGATTTCTTTATTTTCTTTGTATATTTCTTTCTCGTTAGTACCCCTCTCTGTAGTTATGGTCTTCTGAACTCGCTACTGAGAGATTAATCACTAGTAAGCCGATTGAGCCTGACCGTTCTTATTATATATTCTTTTAGATTTTTTGTTATGCTTTACTCTTCATCTTTCTTTATTGTACCTCACCGATTAAGTCACGCATTGGACTTATCAGCATTTTACCCCTTTAATATGGAGACCGGATCCTCCCATTAGTTAGCACGGCCCTACGATCCAGGTCTCTTCCAGATCGACTTTACGCTAGGGACGGGCCTTTCAAATGCCAGCGCGTTCCCAGTACTGTGCCAGCGATTCCCTTTGAAGCAGAAACCAGACGCCGGTTATTTGGATGGTTCTCGTAGAGGATACCTTCTCCTGACTGCCTGATCTCCCCGATTTTTCGGAGCATCAGGCTCTATGACCGCTAGAGAGGGGCTCCCGCCCTAGGCCAGACCCGCAGTGGGTGGTGCTACCTCTATACAGGTAAGGATGCCCATTTGGACGCCTTCCTCCCCTCTATGGAGATATTTCTTTCTCATGTCACATGTAAATCGTGGATTACAGTATTGTCCTTTTCTCACCACACTCCCTTGTATGCATCCGGTCACTGTCGGGCGATTTTGAAGTCCTGTATATGCCTCATCCATGTGTATATTTCTTTTACAATATGCCGGTGGTACCTCGCCAATCCGGTTTAAACACCCCCTCCCCGGGCTTTTCTCTCTTTCTCTGCTTTTCTAACGGCTTCCCTGCTCATCCTATCGTAGCCGCTCTATTGCTTTCTTTGCCTGGGTTATTACTTAGCCTGGCATGTTCTTCCCTCTTTTCTAATTTTCGAGACTCTGCGCCCGGACCTGGATATCTGGGTACTCACCTTTGCCGTGACCAAGTACCTATCATGCTCCGAGTTGGATATCTGCCATCCCAGCCTTAAGGGAATCTTCCTCATTCTACCACTTCAAGACCATACATTCTTGTTTCTAGGTATTGCTTGTTTATCTTGTTTTATTACTCTCTCTTCCGCTTTCTATAGGAGGGCGTCTTTTTTCATCATTGCAATGTTGTTTTTTCCATACTAGTCAGCCTGGCTCTTGGCTTGAAGTTGCATCAGACGCTGACATTATCATCAGCACAGACTGTGTATCTACGACCTATGTCATGATTTGCTGGTGCATTCACACCTAGGATCGTCACTTGCTGTTGTAAGTGTCTGTTTTTGGTATATCTACTTTCCATCACGCCCGCTAGATCTTAATACCACTACTCTTAGCTTGGTGAAGGTTACCTATCTGCCTTGGATTTTTCCTTTGCCCACGTTTCTTATCACACTTATCTTCAGTATTTTCTCCTTACTCTTTGAGGCACAGCTTAGGCATTGGAGACCTTTATCGGTTTTACCATCTGTTTATTTTTTATTATTTTGTTGTTTACTCTTGTTGTATGGATGGGGATATAAACTTTGCCATTACCATAACCCACCCATGTTTTTCTCTTTAGAACGGAGCCCTGACGGTTATCTCTCGTCAGGCACCCACCTTTCTCCTCCATTTTTTCCATGCGGCACACTCTTTGGATCCCTACTTGCCTGTGCCCTGAAGAAGGTGGTGGCTACATTGGAGCCCTTCACCGAAATGCACGTCGGCACTGTGTCAAGACAGGAACCCCGAAGGGGTACATGTAAAGAAAGAGAGGCAATTGTACTGTCTAAATGTGTTTGATCCATTATTTCCTTTCCTTATGGACATATGAAATTAATGTTTATTGAACCAATGTAACTGACCCAATGAAAATGCATATTGTTATCTCTGGGTATTAGTTTATTGATTTAAATTCTTACAGTACTTCAGCCAACTCCTGGCTGCACATCACTATAAATCGCTGCATGTTTTACCCAGATACCGGGTTGTACATGATACCCTTATCATTTTTCATGTGAGGCTCCTGTCTATATATAAATTTTTTATTGGTAGGCTTTGTTAGTATGACAGATGTATGGATGCGATTGCGGGATGACTGACTTAATGAGAGAATGCTGTTGTGCAACTGTTATGATGATGTTTTAAGTTATTCTTTTGCCGTGATTTACTTGGATTGGGGGATACTTCATGAATTATAACACTGTTATTGTGGGTGCATTCTGAAATGTAAAATATGTATGATTATGTTATTTGATGTGTTCTATTATACAGTTAAAACATTATAAAAATGCAGCAAAATATTTATAGATTTTTCTATCTTGAATAAAATATTTTTGTACTAGTCATTTTTTGCTATTTCCTTATTACATTCAGGTGTTTTGTGCTATCTATGGTTATGTTCCCCGCTTGAGATATCTGTGTAGCTACTGAGAGGCGCTTTGTGCTCAGCTTATTCCGTAGGCAGGCGACACACATTCCCTTCCTGTGTAGGGTCTTATTTTCAGACTAATGATAATACTTTCAACAACCTGTCTGACATAGAACTTAATCAAGCTGAGACTCAATTGTAGGTACTAGGTCTCACATTTTGCCCGGAGAGCAATTTTTATTATAGTCAGACAAGAATTACTGGGGCCGATTCACAGAACTAATCTGAGATAAAATCCTAAACTTACTACTTTTGGTATTCACAGAAGGTATTTAGTAGTAGTAAAGTTAGGACTCCTAACTTTACTACTACTAAACTGAGATAAAATCCTAAACTTACTACTTTTGGTATTCACAGAAGGCATTTAGTAGTAGTAAAGTTAGGACTCCTAACTTTACTACTACTAAATGCCTTTTGTGAATACCGAAAGTCGTAAAGTTAGGATTTTGTCTCAGTTTAGTAGTAGTAAGTTAGGAGTCCTAACTTTACTACTACTAAATGCCTTCTGTGAATACCAAAAGTAGTAAGTTTAGGATTTTATCTCAGTTTAGTTCTGTGAATCGACCCCGATGTGTTTAAATTTATAAGGAAACATAAGCTTATCAAATATTATAAGATCAAGCAATTGGCTAATCACAAAATTAGTGAAACATCATCCAATGATAACAGCAGAGATAAGCTTCAAGTGGCAGATGCTTCATTACTACAGACATTACGAGAGCCATCCAATGAGGAAAGTGCAAATAGTTTGCCTGCTTTGACTCAAAGTGTACTACGAGAAGAAGGAATTAATCCATCAGCATCGGTAAAAAGCCCTTTTAAGCCGCATTCCACATTCATGCCTATGATGCCACGGGATGCAGTGGACATCTTTCATGATCGGATAGTGGATGAAATCAAGAAGCTCAATCATCAAACATGGTCGACAACTAGAAAGCACAAATTTCGTGAGAAACAATATTTCAATTTGATGACAAAACTACAGAAGAGCACAACTGTAGTCATAAACAAATCAGACAAAGGCGGCAACATAGTGCTTTGGCACAAAACTGAGTATCAACAAGAGGCCTACAGACATTTAAATGATCCTGTCTGCTATAAAAGTCCAGTATGCAACAAGTTAAGGCAATCACCAAACTGCTCAAAGATGAACTTGCTGGTTGGAAATGCCAAGGCCTTATATCTAAAGATGAGTTCCTCTTCTTATATAACGAATTCCCTGTACTACTTGTGTTATATTTCATCCCTAAAATTCATAAGAGTATGTCCCCAGTACCAGGTTGACCCATCATATCAGTGAGGAACGGACTGTTTGAAAATATCTCGCGTTATGTGGATTTGTTTCTTCAGGAGTTTGTGGTTGGAATATCATCCTACATCCGAGACACCAGCGATTTTTTAAGAAAGGTTCAAGATTTACCATGGTCCAATGAATATACACTCATGACTTTGGACATTACCTCCCTGTACACTAGCATTGATCATAGGGATGGTTCGAGGGCGGTTGAATATTATTTGAAGAATAGATCGATTGAATTATTTAACCATAACAAAATTCTCTTAAGCATGATCAATTGGTGTCTCAGCAATAATATCTTTATATTTGGAAATGAGGTATTCCAACAACTTAGGGGTGTCGCCATGGGAGCTTGCTTCTCCCCCAGGTACGCATATTTACACGTGGGCTGGTGGGAGGAGCGGGTTCTCATGGTAGACCACTGCACCGATTGGTATAGGCATGTTATCAGTTGGTGGCGTTATATAAATGATGTTTTCGTTATTTGGAAGGGGACAAAAGAGGATGCAGAGACGTTTGTTAAACAAATCAATGTCATTACACTGAACCTGGAATTCACAGCACATGTTGACAAACAGGCCTTAGATTTTTTAGATGTACATGTATATGTCGAGAATGATAAATTGGAATCTTGTTTATATCGTAAGAATACAGCAGGGAATTCGACATTGCACGCTTCGAGCTTCCACCCTAAACATCTGATTAACAGTATCCCCTATGGGGAATTCTTGAGAATTCGTAGGGTTTGTAGCTCAGCTAAAGATCTGGTCCGTTGTCAACAAGAAGCCAAAATCAGGTTTTGCAGGTAGGATATGATAAAAATGTAATAGATCAAGCTATGACAAAAGCCAACATGAAAACTAGAGAAGATATGCTCCTTCCCACAGATATGTCTGTTATTCCACGACAAGACTGTAACTCTAGTGGACAAGGCACAGGTTCTAGTGTGAGGCTTATTAGCACCTACAGCAGACAGGAAAAGAGCATCAGAGCCATTAATAATCAACAATGGCCTTTAGTTTTAACAGATGCTACTTTGGGTCAATTTTTACTGAGTGAACCCATCTTTACCTTTTGGAGAGCACCTTCAATGAGGAAAGCGTTGGTCAAAGGTAGCCCTGACCTAGATATGAAGACCAATTGGCTCTCCCCCAGAAACGGCTTTTATAAATGCAGTTCATGGCTGGCCTGTAGATTTGGGGTCAATGTGTCTACCTATACAACAGCTTTCAGTTCTAAATCTATTGAGTTAAAGGGCTTCTACAATTGTAGAACTGAATTTGCAGTGTATGTCCTCGAGGGCACCTGTGGACTGCGCTATTTTGGCAGCACTAAGCTGCAGGTGCATGTGAGGATCTTACAGCATTTGAGAGCTATTTTTAATTCAGATCCATCTTACCCGGTGGCACGCCACTTCAAAAATACACATGATAATAATCTTAGCTGTATCAAATATTTTGTAATTGGAGCAGTTCAGGCTCAATGAAGAGGTGGCAATAGAGAGAAGTTATTACATCAGCTGGAGTCTAAATTCATTTTGGAACTGGACACTAAGACACCGAATGGCCTCAATACCAGTGATGATCTACACAATTTTTTATAACATGACCATGTTCCCAACATGACCTTTTTAGACATCACAGTTGCTGCTTTACAATAAGATTTGTTTCCCAATTTGTGGCTAATTCATTAATAGTGTGAGGCAAATCCATATGATTACATTTAAAACTTAGTTTATGTTTAGGTATATATCTATTGGTTGTCATTAAGCAACAAGTCAGCTCTTTCGTTTGCAATTCTTCTCTTCATAGTACTGTATGGCAATAAGCACTTTATAATTCCAACAAGAGGGGACAAAGGGGCAAGTTTAAAGAGGTCCAACGTACGTGCCCCAGTTAGTACTGTGTACAAGAAGGGTACGAAGTTCCTCTAATTATAAAGAGAAGGGGCGAGGAGATACTCCGGAGGGGGTTGGTCAACTGTGGCCCCACTCTGAAAAGAAAGGAAGGGGGGAATCCCCTAAACGGAACTAGGGCTCTCACACACCTAGCAAGCTAGGTGTCATGCTTCATCATATGAGCCTGCCCCTCGTCTGGTCGGCGCTGCAATACCTGACGGGCACCCAGTACGGGGCTCTTTGGCGGGGATCTTCTGTTCCTGCCGGTGGGTGCAGTGGGGGTGAGAGGCCTAGTGTGTGTAGATGTGAAGGGAAAAGGAAGGTGAGTTAAAACAGGTCAGTCAGTCCTAGCAGTCATTTATTCACAAGGTAAACTGCCTGATTAAAAATATATATAGAGAGTGACAGTAAATATGAAGTAATGTATCTAGCTATCTGTGTCTTACTCTTGATGGATCGACATGTTTCGTGCCAACAGTGTCAGAAGGATCTGGGCACTTCTTCAGGATCAAAACAAATGCTATCTACACAGCGTGGTAAAGTAAAACTTACATACCACGTACTCAGGTCAATAACCTGCAAAAAAACAAAAGGGGATATGTTGGTACAACAATACAAAAATGCACAAAGGCGTATCTCGTGGACCTTATCTTACAGTGCCAATATGGCACGTTGTGCTTAGGTGAAAAAGGTAGTCACACTTGCACTGACACCGCCGTGTGCTAGGTGAGAAATAGGATACAAAATAAGTTCAAAACTCTCATGCACAGAAGGTGTTCGATAAAAATAGAAGATATACGATAAAAACCACCAGGCTCAAAATAGAGCAGTAACAACGCATTAAAAACACATCACAGGCCAAGGCGGCAACCAAGCTCACCTAAACTGTTGTCTACTAATTACTTGCAACAGCGTCCGGTGGTCAACTAGGACACCAATGTGGGGCCTGTGAAGATAGATAAAACAAAAAGATATACAGGGTAAAGGGGTAAAAAGTAGAAACTCAATATTACGAAGCTTGCAACACGACTAGGCTGCCGGACCCTTTAGTGAGTGATGAGCATCGAGTAAGGGTTCGGAAGTAATGTCCTCACCCCTGGGGGTCAACAATGATCCCGTGTTGGCCAAGTACACAAGGGCGTAACTACTGTGAAGTGTAGACGCAGGAGGGAGTACTGTTATAGGAAATATTAACAGTGCCCACCAACGAATAACATCAACAGGAGTATAAGCCGCTATACCATTAGAGGAAACTCCGGGAGTTGATCGCCACAAGGGGGGGAAGAAATTTCAACAGAGAATCCGGTAACTCAAATATACCCAACAATTCGACTCACCTCCATCATGGTCCAAGACAGATAGAGTGTCCAAACAGGGAGTCAAAGAGTATCTGCTTACCAGCGTTCAAGCGCATTCCGCCTGCGACCTACCCTGCCGCCGAAAACCGGGATGGTACACGGTGTCGGGACTCCAGCCCTGATATAGGCATCACTAGCGGTCGGAGTGGGAGGGGTCGCGTAAGGAAGCGTAGTCTCGCGTGTAATCTCGCGAGTAATCGGTAACTGTGTACAGTTCAACCGAGAGAAGCTGTTGACTAGGCGGCCATCTTAGAGTGGTGCAAAAACTGGAATTACAATGTGTAAACTCCCAGAACTGCGATGGATATCAATAAGAGCCCTGAAGTTGGTATTAATGCGGTGTTTATATCTATTGCGCAGATGTCGCAGCGTGTATCCAAGGAATAGAAGACTCATGTACCATAGACAGGGAATGGCTATAATCCTGGCGCTATATCGATAGTGTATAAGCTGTGATCGAACCATAAGCAAAGGGATGCCCAGAACAAAAACCTGATCTCGTTATGTATAAGTAATGGGTATGCGAACTCTGTCTGATCTTGAGTGTGCAGTTCAGCCATCTTCGAGTATTCATTAATCCCAAAGTGTTCATATGTATGGTCAACTGTGTCCCCTCGACAAAAGCAAGGTCGCGTTGTTCACCAGTTAGTGACGATCACCAGTTGTAGTAACATTAATTAAGCACTTTATGTTATTATTGCACTTTACAAAATAGGCACCTTAGTTTATTAGGATTAACAATTAGCCAACAGACAATATGTCAATATAGAGTTAGATATCATTGTATTATCCAGTCGTACATCACTCAGCATTGAGGCTGTTATATTCTTTGAGAAGACAAGAATTGACCGCTGCACAGTGCACTTTAATTGCTATATTCACATCTTTTAGCTATAGTTTTTAACAACTATTATTAACACAGTACTGTATATTAGGCAGTTTTGCATATATTTGATCAAAATGAATTTTTCGTGTCCGTTAATAATAATGAACATGTTTTGGCTCAACATGTGAAGGTACGCAGATGTATAATGTTGTGCTATATTCACCTGATTGGGCACGCAGTGTTTACATTCACCTTCTTACATACTGAAGGGTTTAATGTTATATTCACCATTAGATTAATGTTTTTGATACAGTGCTTTTATCAAATTTCAATAATTCACAACTCTGAATTTTATATATTGTAATTGTTGCATAAGTGCACTGAAGTCGTAGCTCCTTCTGGTATGATGTATTGCTATAGTCTGTCATCAGTTGCCATTATTTTGTGCGCTGTAGTGAAACACGTGGTATTTAGTTTAAAAACATGGGAAATGTCGTAGCGTGGACATGTGATCAAGGCCATCAGGTGTGGCCGAAACGCGTCATGGACAGAATTAAGTAATAACAATAAACTCATATCTTCTGGCACCGTAACAGAAATTGGGATTTTCATTTGATATATATACACACGCACACACACATGAACAAAGCTTTGTTTCGGCGAGATGGCCAAAGAAACTGGCACTCCAAGGTTGCATGCAGTAACTGTAATTTATTCAGTGGACACAAACGCTACCAAAACAGATTTTTCAAAAGTATGTAAAATAAATTACTTATAGATAACTAACACCAAAAGTTGAAATTTTATGTTGGATCTGGCCCTTTCTGTAGGGTCACCCCCAGACTTTTTGACTTCCTCCTCTCCCTTTTTCTGCCCTAATTTTTGTTGGCTTTAGGACTCTGGGCACTTTACCACTCCTAACCAGTGCTAAAGTGCATATTCTCTGCATTTAAAACATGGTCACATTGGCTTATCCATAATTGGCATATTCAACTTACTTATAAGTCCCTAGTAAAGTGCACCATATGTGCCCAGGACCTGTAAATTAAATGCTACTAGTGGGCCTGCAGCACTGCTTGAGCCACCCACTCAGTAGCCCTTTAAACATGGCTCAGGCCTGCCACTGCAGAGCTAGTGTGTGCTGTTCCAACTGGGATTTCGACCTGGCAAGTTAACCTACTTTCCCAAACCTTCCCTTATACTACATATACGTCACCCCTAAGGTAGGCCCTAGGCAGGCCTATGGGCAGGGTGCAGTGTATTTAAAAGGTAGGACATGTACTTTTGAACTTTACATGTCCTGGTAGTGTAAAACTGCTAAATTCGTTTTTCACTACTGCAAGGCCTATCTCTTCTATAGGTTAACATTGGGATTGCCTTAAAACGTCTTTTAAGTGTAATTTCCAATTGGGAAAAGATACAGATCTGGAGTTTGGTGTCTCTGGACTCACGATTTAAAATCGCAATTTATGGTGAAGTCAGATTTTAAATAGCAAGACTGAAAATGCCACGTTTAGAAAGTTGGCATTTTCTTACTTTCACCATTCTGTGCCTCTGCCTGTCTCTGAATAAACATCTGGGTTGGGTGACAATTGGGCTTTGTGCATTCCCTCTAGACAGTCACACAGAAGGTGCTGGGGTGTCAAATTTGCATCTGTATGGCCCATCGCCAGACTGATGGGTCATCCTGAGGTAGACTGGGGGGGAAGAGCCTGAATTGGGCTGTACCTGTCCCCACACAAAGAGCTGTATACCTCCCAGTAGTGAGTCTGGAGCCAGGTCAGGAAAAGCAGGGATCTTGTGAGCTTCAGAGGCCTCTTTGATTTCTCACCCACTTCAAAGGCACATTTGGGTATAAGAACTGGACCCCTGACACCATAAATTCAGAACGTTGATGGAACCAATGACATTCTGCCTGGAAGAGGAGCTGCTGTGCTGTAGGAGGGACTGTCACTTTGCTACCTGCATTGCTGTGTTGGCCTGCTGCCTTCTGATTGCTGTGCTGTAGTGTTATGTTCCATATAGGTACCCCAAAATAGGCTCAGGTAGTCACTTAACCTTTCACCTATATTGTCCCCTACCATTACACTGCATAACGGTTCTTAGTACTGACCTTTTACCTAGTTAAGGTAATGTCCAAAGATGACATGGGTTTTTCTCCGAAAATTGTAAGCCTCATTCATTATGCATGAGGAATCTCGGAATCACAGCAGGACAGCAGGCCTACCATCTCCTGCATAATAACTATGTATAAGGGTCATTCCTTGCGTCATCCTAGTCCGACATGACACAGCAAGGTATCTCCCCAGGGGGAACCACTTTCGGTATATACACCATATCTTGCTGAGGTAGTCAGAGGAGAAAAGGACTTCCATGCCGACACACTGACACGAGACGCTGAGGTTCCTGCACGCAGACACTCCAGCTCACAGTGGTCTGACATCCCTTGCGGGGTGTCCATCTCGAGACCAAGACGGGGTCCCACAGTGTCTCACTTCAGGTAATGGGGTTGACTTTATCCTAGAGGGATTCTTGGCTTTACACCTACATGCATGCTAGGTACACTTAGGTACATCTAGTTAGGGTCGCATCGTAGAAGTATGCATTCTACTGTCATGTATTTTATATACTTGCCTGTATTCATTGTTTTAGCACAATGGTAGAAATCTACCATCTTTTTACTCTGTTAGTAATTATAATCATTTATATCTGTTACTGTCTAATGGTTGTTTCAGAACACCTATGTTACACTAGAATGATGCTGGTTCAATAAATGCTTATTGAAAAACGTCCCCACCGTTTATTCTGTGTATCTCTCTGAGACAAAGTGAGCACGAGTGACTGAGTGAAAAGTATTGCACTGTTTCCACGATCCCTGATGGGACAGGGTTGTCATGTTCGACAGTTGCCAAGAACTTTTCTCTCCTTGGTAAGAGGGGTTTCTAGTGGCACTGTGAGCTAGCTGGTATACAGGCTAACATACTCGGTAGGGGTGTCTAGGATCAGTCCGGACACCAATCCTCAGTGTATGTTGTCTAAATGTGCAGATCCTATATGGGTTTATAGGAACTACACGACATGGTGCCGCCAACGTTGGTTTGGTACTTATTTAACAGCAAATCTGAGTAGTTCAGTCGTGCTTTTCTCAGAGAACCCTACTCACATTTCCCCAATGATGTCTGGAGTGGGAAGGGAACTATCCGCCACAGCTGAGTAGGCAAAATTCCTATTTATTGGCTGTAGGTTTATCAAGCTTGAAGGACAAACAGTTCCTATTGTGCATAAAACCTTATCTCAGTTTCCTTGAAACTCTTCCTTGAAAATCTTTTTCAACAATGACAGAAGAGAACGCCACTGTGCGAGCACAACGTGGGGTAGTTGAGGAAGAACTAGAAGGGGAAATTAACATTTCAGAGAATGTTAGAACTGCCCTTACCTTAAAACAAGCAGACTATGGAGTCACAGCTAGGGGTGGGACAGTAACTTTCACGATTGAGGCTCACGAGTCATATAGAACAGAGGTATTCTATTCATGGGTAAAATTCCCACCAGCAGATGCACAATCAAATACATTTCATTCTTACACTGAAGATGAAACACCAAGATGAATATTGTCCATATGAGGACATTGAAGTTCCACTCATCTACCAGGAGCACATAAACTGGTTTAAAGGCGCCCTCCCCCACACAAAAGACAAAGTAAGACTAGGTCTGCTCGAAAGAGACTGAGCCACTTGGCCAGTCCTTGCGGCTTAAACACCGCATCCAGACATTGACACAATGCCCGTGGCAGACTTACGTCCACTTCATAAAGAAATAATAAAACTTTACAGAAACCTGACACAATTCGTGATGAGAACACTCACACTTCAGCCAACAAGAGCTACACAAACAGGATAAGCTCAGGGATCTACAACTAATGGGTAAGATGCCCACTAAACGTGAGCAAATGCCATTCTGGATAGCTCAAAAAATAACACAGCTAGAGGCAGTATTTCCACACACAAGCCCTCAAGAAAAACACAGAGGGGCCGATTCCGATTCGGGCCGGAAATCTCTCCGACCGAGCCGGACCCGGAGAGATTTCCGACCGAATCGGACCCGTGCAGCCCGACCGAACGAGTACGATGCGCACATATGCCATCGGACTCAAGTCGGTCGGACTCCCATTGAAGTCAATGGGAGCCGGTCGTACAACGCGTACGTGGGCTCCCATTGACTCAATGCGTGCGGTGCGAACAAGGGCGCCCCCTACAGCGTGTATGCGGCGAAGCGACTCGCGCCGTACACGCACAGGTAGGGGGGACCCATGGGTCCCCCCTGTGTGCGACTCGCACGGCTACGCGTACAGGGGGGTCCGACACGGACCCCCGAAGTCCGGCTCTGACTGCTCTTTTGAGCCGGAGTGCGCGGCTCGGTCGGACTGCTCGCGGCGCGCATCGTACTTACCCGGCCGGGGAACGTCTCCATTGCGCGGTGCGAGTCGAGTCCGAGCGAGTCGGTCGGTGCGGTTAGACCCGGTAACGAGTCGGTCGGAGCGGTCGGGACGCCCGGACGAGTCGGTCGGCGATTTCGCATCGTACTCGCTCGCCCGGACGCGCGTACAAATCGGTCGGGAAATAGGGCTCCGAATCGGATCCGGTTAAGCCGAATCCGATTCGGAGCCCTACCGGCCGAGATCGGAATCGGCCCCAGAATGTTAACAATCTGCTTGCCAATGGGGAGGGCTCCCCAAATGGAGGATTGTACCACTTGGGGTACAGTTTTCGGTGCCATATATACCAGAACCCATGGTATCCCATCATTAGCAGTAATACCAGATGTATTAAGACAAATACAGACTGAGTATGGAGCAGAACCTGCTCTGAACTTAGGAATACAATTATTAGGTAATTTTGCCCAGGTATCAGCTATAATATTAGAAAATATAAAAGGGGAGGCAGCAGCAGTGGCTATACGTCGAAGCCTGAGTGTTTTCACTCCTTTACAACAGGAACGTGAATTACCTAAAATTATTGAAGACACCTATGCTGAATTAGGAAGAGATAGTTTGGGAGCTAGAGCAACAAAACCTCAACTCATGGGTGGTCCTGAAAAAGAGAACACCAAGCTAGCGCCCGATACTTCCAAGAAGAAATGAGATAATAGCAATAAAAAACAAAAGAATAGATCTTAACCCAGGAGTGGGTCTCCTCAACAGGAGCCCTCCAAAACGAGATACAACCTTAGGAATAGAGATAACGTTAAAAAACCTGACAGGTATCAGGATACTGATACACGTTCCTCTCATTCCTTTCAGGGTTCACCAAGAAACTCCGAGAGGGAAGGACGGTCAGAACACAGACTAGAAGAGCGTACAAAGTCCAGAGACATGCCACGCACTTCAGATTATACTTCCAAGAAAGAAGAGAAGCCAAAATCAAAACCTCAGTTTAAAAAGAAGAAAGTAGCAGGTCTCAAAGTTAGACATGCCCAGAATTCTGAGGACTCAACTTCTGAATGGGGAATGGGCTCTGACGATGCCAGACAGCGCAGCAGAAGTAACAATAGCTCACCAGAACCTGATAGAATTTCTGGTGACAGTGGAGTTGAATGAGCACATCACGGTAGAAACACTTGATACAAGGGTAAGTGTCAGACATAGGTTACATGAGATAACACTCCAAATGGAGGGGGACAAACCCAGAAAAATTAAAGGTCTCTTTTGGGAGAACCTGACTTACGGCTATGAAAATGATTGGCCGCCTGAAATTGTTATGGATTGCCCAAAGGGAGAAACAGTAATTTTACCGTCCTTTTCCGACCTCGTTCCAATATACTTAAAACACAAATACGCGCAGGAGGGGGCGGTAACCCTTGCTCTAGCACTTTATCGCAACCATTGTGGGTGGGATGCTGAGTCACAACACCATGTAATCCCAGTAAAAACTACTCCAACTCCACAGACACAATACCCAATACAACAAGAAGCGAAAAAACAGGTCAGGGAGATCTTAGATCAACTTGAAACCAGGGTGTAATAGAAACATGCACCTCTTCAATGAATAATTCTTTGTTTCCCGTAATGATACCCGATCATTCATACCGTCTAGTTTTAGACTACAGACATCTGAACTCATGCACTAAAACATTTGCAGTACAGAATGCACAAAGTGCTGCATTAATGAATAACATTGTGCGGAAAAAATACAAAACAACACTAGATATCTCAAATGGATTTTTCTGCCAAAATATAGCACCTGAAAGCAGGTATTTAACAGCATTTTCCGTGCTAGGCTCTCAGCATCAATTTTGTCGACTCCCCCAAGGGTATAAGAACAGCCCCAGGTTATTTTCCGCTAAGGGTAACAGAGTTACTTCAGAATTTGGATGAAGAGGCATTGTCCTATGTAGATGATATTTATCTGACGGATGATGATTTAAAGGATCACTTGGCCAGGGTGAGCAACATAATTTTGGGGTTGGACTCCAAGGGCTACAAAGTCCACTTTAAAAAATCGAAGATAGCCCACCTCAATGTCCTATTTATGGGATATGAGCTTTCAAGTGAAGGGGAAAGCCTTGCAGCTAACTTTTTAGAAAAGTGTGCGTTGCTCCAACCTCCAAAATCGCTGAAAAACATACAATGCATATTAGAATTTTTTAATTTTGGCAGAACATACATTTTGGATTACGCAGAAAGAGTAAAACCTTTCTATGACTTAATAAGACCTGATTTTTCAGTAAGGCATTGGACACAGGAACACACAGATATCCTTCATTCCCTACAAGCTGACATGATAGCTTGTATCACACCAATTGGGTGGAAACAGCATGTAACAAATTAGCCCCAGTAAAAGTCCGGTTTCCCAAAAGATCTCACCCAACGGCTCCCTGGTATAAGGAGGAACTGAGGAAACATAAACTCATCTGCAAATCCCTGGAGCGGAATTGGAGGAAAAAATACGAGGAAGCAGATAAAAAGATCTATAAACAAAGTCTTGCTTCCTACAAGCTACTGTTATTTAATGCTAAGAAAACATTCTTCGTAAATCGAATTAGCCTAGCAAAAAACTCTGCCAAAGAACTTTTTAAAACTGTATCAAGTTTGGCCTCCCCCCGACCAGAAAAAATTCAGTCAAGTCAGGAACTATGCGAGTTCATCGCTAGGTTCTTCCTGAATAAGGTGGAGGTCATCTTTTCAGCTTTTACTCTCCCAAGTTCTGCAGAGACTGCAGTTTTATTGGAGGGAAGGAGGCCAGTCATGGACCCCCCCCCCCTGTCTTTGACAAATTTGCCGCACTATCTTTAACTGATACTGAGAGGCTCCTCATGTCAGCAAGATCAGACTCCCCCTTTGATCCCTGTCCTGTCTTGGTGATCAAACGCGCCCGGCACCCGTCGCCCTTGCACTTACCTCCCTATTCAATGCAATTTTTGAAGCAGGGCACTTCCCTAGACTGTGGAAGGTCGCTTCAATACTACCTTTGCTAAAGAAGCCTAGTCTAGACCCCAAGGACCCCAACAATTTCCGACCAATTTCTCGCCTCCCACTACCAGCAAAAATGATCGAGAAGACAATGAATCTGCAACTCAGTGCCTTTCTACGTGAAAACCAAGTTTTAGACCCTACTCAATACGGGTTCAGAGAAGGTCACAGTACTGAGTCTGCCCTTATAAAATCTACAGACGAGGTCAGGAAAGTCCTGGATAGGGGAGGTAAGGCCGCCATAGTTCTGCTGGACCTGTCGGCGGCCTTTGATACGGTCCATCATGATGTATTGATGGACCGTCTGCTGGCATGCGGGGTTCAGGGTAAAGCGTCGAAGCTACTAAAATCCTTCTTATCTGGTAGATCACAAATTGTGGCGCTGGACGAATTTCACTCTAAACCTTTCACGTTGCCCTGTGGAGTGCCACAGGGGTCCTCGCTTAGCCCCATACTTTTTAATGTGTACGTATCATCCCCAGCCTCCCTAATCCGCTCCTTTGGTTTTAATCTGACCTCCTATGCAGACAACACACAAATTGTTGTGGTTCTGCGGCCTGGACAGAGAGTTGGAATAGACAATCAGTTCCACGACTGTATGGAAGCTGTTGGGAGGTGGATGTCACAAAACTGCCTAAAATTAAATTCAGGGAAGACGGAGGTCATCCTCTTCGGAAATGATGCCAATTTTTTGGACCCCCAACTGGTGGCCAGTAACAATGGGCACTCTTCCTACACCCTCGAGGAAAGTAAAAAACTTAGGAGTTATGGTTGATGATAAACTTAACTTTGGCGACCAGATTAATGCAGTGTCATCAGCCACCTCCTATGTTCTTAGAATGATTAATAAAATTCTTCCCTTTTTGCCGGTCGACAGTCAGCGGACAGTGGTCGCGGCGCTTATCCTGTCTAAGCTTGATTATTGCAACAGCCTTTACCTTAGCTTGCAGGAACGTTTTATGAACAAGCTCCAATTGCTGCAAAATGCGGCAGCGAGACTGCTTTCTGGCATACCTAAATTTGCTTCTATCTCCAAGGAAATTAAAAAACTTCACTGGTTGCCTGTTAGGAAACGGGTGCGCCTTAAAGCCCTTTGCACCATTTACAAGGCTCTCCAAGGCACAGGCCCAAATTATCTGAAGCAGCATCTGCAGTGGTACTTGCCTAAAAGAACCCTGCATTCCTTGGGAGCCAAGTTGGTGGTAGTACCACCCACAAAAAAAGCCTCATGCGGTGGAAGAAGCTTTATTGTGTGCGCTGCAAAGGCCTGGAATGACCTTCCACCACGGACCTCCTGACATTTAGGAAGGGATTAAAAATCTGGCTCTTTAACCTGTAATTGTTGTCTACCACTTACTTGCCCGTGGATAGTAGCTAGCACCAGGACACCTTCGGGTAACCGTCGCGCTTTAGAAATACCTATAACATAACATAACATAGCATCAAAACACTTGCAGACACGCATAAACGTACGCAATCTGGTGATCCGTGTTATAGCGGGTCTATCTGGGTACACTTACCTAACCTTCAATGAAGGAGAAACGGTACCCATAGTATACAAATCCCATGTGTACACAAACTCTGAAATGCGCTCTGCTTCTACAGAGAAAATATTGACAGCAGTACAGACTGCTGTAGTGAGAGATAGAGCACTGGCTCAGGGGAAACAAATAATAGTTGTAACTCCGGTACCAGCCTTAGAGGCTGCTACAAAGGCTAGCGTTCCTAATGCTAAAGCCTTACATCCAAGATGAATACAATGGGCTAACTCCCTCACTGCAACAGATGTAGAATACAGATAAGACCCAAGGCTAAAAACACAAGCATTCCTGCAATATGAACAAGAATATCCTCTACCAAATGAAATTATGCCTCTAGATCAGTATGAATACATTATTTACACTGACGGATCTGCTCATCCGGCCATAGGAAGTAAATAGCAATACAGCGTCACTTGTGTGATTGTAAAAGGTCGTATTCAGGATGGTAAGTTCCATCCCAGTGATACAAAGACACAGGGGCCGATTCCGATCTCGGCCGGTAGGGCACCGAATCGGATTCGGCTTAACCGGATCCGATTCGGAGCCCTCTTTCCCGACCGATTCGTACGTGCGTCCGGCCGAGCGAATATGATGCGAGCGCACGCGAAATCGCTGACCGACTCGTTCCCGGGTCCGAACCGCTCCGACCGACTCGCACGGACACGACCCGTACCGCGCAATGGAGACGTTCCCCGGCCGGGCAAGTACGATGCGCGCCTCGAGCAGTCCGACCGACTCGCGCCGTCTGGCTCGAAAGAGCAGTCGGAGCCGGACTTTGGGGGTCCGTGTCGGACCCCCCTGTACGCGTAGCCGCGCGAGTCGCACACTGGGGGGACCCATGGGTCCCCCCTACCTGTGCATGTACGCCGCGAGTCACATCGAGGCGTACCCGCTGTAGGGGCGCCCTTGTTCGCCTCGCACCCATTGAGTATGCGTTGTACGTCCGGCTCCCATTGACTTCAATGGGAGTCCGACCGACTCGAGTCCGATTGCATGCGTGCGCATCGTACTCGTTCGGTCGGACTGCCAGAGTCCGATTCGGACGGAAATCTCTCCGGGTCCGGCTCGGTCGGAGTGATTTCCGGCCTGAATCGGAATCGGCCCCATAGTCTCTAGGAGACTGCTCGGCTCAGCTGGCAGAACTAAAAGCCCTATTACTGGCACTAATAAATACGGATCGGGAATTCCCCACACTGATCGTGTGCGATTAGTTTTATTGTGTCCAGTCATACAACGAATATCTACACAACTGGGTTCAGAATGGGTTTAAAGACTCAAAAGGTGGCACAATTAAGCATTAAATGCTTCGGGAACAGGTAGCTGAGTTGAAAAATGGACTACCAAGAGCTCACGTGATACACACGCTGAGTCATCAACATGATGGCGTTCACGTTGAAGGTAATTCATTGGCCGATGAAGCCGCTAAGGGGGCAGTACGTACTGCTGCCGTAGCTGCAATCACTCGTTCAAAAATGAGAATAGACGGACAGATAATGGTAGCTGTCATTGCTTCATGCAAAAAAAGCACAGCCTTACTGAAAGATTTTCCACTCAAATACTCCTACAAGTTAGATGCAAACCACATTCCGTATGCTCAAATTCCTGGAGTAGGGGATAGAGTAATACCGAACATGGATCGCAGATTAGGCTTAATACTAGCTGCCCACGAGTGTCTAGGTTCTGCACACGCAGGAGTTACCGCAACAGTTTCTTTACTGAAACAACGCTATTGGTGGCCTGGTTTAACAAAACAGACGAAGAATTTTGTCTTAAAATGTGACATTTGCCAACAGTTGAAGGGTTCCTCCGTGGCGCGTCCAGCACAGACACCTTCGTTAATATCAGACAGACCACTCGCGTGTGTCTATTTGGATCACTGCGGCCCCTTACACTCAGATGGGGCTTACAAGTATATCTTGGTGGCAGTGGATTCATACTCCAGATTCCTATGGGTTTCGCCTCAGCGCTCGGCTGACGCTCGAACTTTTATAAAAGATTTGCGAGTCTTTATAGGGACATACGCTGTTGGCACATTACATTCTGACCGTGGCCCCGCGTTTAGCTCTAGGGCTTACAAGAAAGCCACGGAAGGTTTGGGTATAGCATTGCGGTACTCCTCTCCGTACCATCCAGAGGGAAATTTGGTAGTGGAGAGGAAAAACCGAAACTTAAAACAAACTGTAACAGCAAGAGTATTAGGTTCGGGTGGTAGTTGGGTCAATCACTTATATGGGGTACACCGAGCCCTTAACAACATGCCAAGAAGTTCTCTAGGGGGTGTCACTCCTTACGAGGTCCTATTTGGGATGAGAATGTGGGTACCTGATCACGATTATGAAGGCACAGTGGCGGATGAAAAACCATTTGATATCAATAAACGTTCGGCTGTTTTACAGGATCTGAACGAATCCAGAGCACTACTAAGTAACGTGCAAGTAAAACGCACCGCCACTGGGGAAGTCAAATCAGTCATGGCAAGACCTGTGTGGATCCCAAAAGTCGGGGATCTGGTCAGAGAAAAGATCGAGGACAAGAAAGAATTTGGGCCATCATACAGTAAGCCAGTCCCTGTCTTGGCTATCAAAGGAACAAGAACAGTACTTCTTCCACCTCTTGCCGGTAAAAAGGAAAAGAGATTTGTCTCCATTGATCTGTTAAAACTACACTATGTGGCCGATACTGAATAGCAGGCCTCGTGGGCTCCTGGGTAGCCAACGCTCTCATCTCGCTACCATAAAGGAAGTTCAGACAGAAAGACTCATAACATTTGAAGAGTCACCAATACTAAATGATGGAATTTTCAACAATGAAATGGAACTCGTTCCTCTTGAAACAGAAATTTAAAGCACGAATGAAAGACAAATTTCAATTCGACCTAACACCGATGTCTAAAACAATATGCCTCAACAAGACACACCTGCTGGATCTACAGAACCTGCCGAGCTACCAAAGATTGATCGAACTGCATCTGGCTACTTCATTGATTTTGATACCTACTCTCTTGATCCCGGTGAACCTGAGACAACGCCAGCTCCAGTTTCACATAAGCAACAAATTCATGAATTCTACACTTTTCTGAAAAGACTTACTTAGTATCACCTTGGCTCTAGCTCTGGATCATAACAAGAATATTATTTTTTCTGTTCTGGATTGGCCTAGTAACTGTCTTTTGCTTACTTGTGAATGGAAAATATCTCCCAGAACTCTCTGCAGAATCCAATGTGAACTTGGTCCTGAAACCTCATACATCATCTCATCGTGAACAAAGAGGCTTGTTTTCCGTGAACATTACGGCTGTTCCAATTCCTGATGGTATAGTTTGGGACAAGGTGGATTATGATGTATTTAGCCCCGCTGAACTTTTGAAAATACAACATTTATTTAAAATTTCTCTAAATGATATCATTAACTCCAGTACATTTTCTGATGATTGGGATTTTGAAACTGTAAATAATATGTTGTCTGATTTGGAACAATCCGCTGCATTTTCAAACAATGAAATGTGAGAGGACACATCTGACTTTGATAGCATGTACTGTTACCAAGATTATGGTCATCACTTTTTACACAAATCCAGTATCCCACAAAATGTTTTCACATACCACCAATGGGAACATTGCCCGACACCGCCGAAAGTTAGTTCAAAAACCTTTGCACAGAAATTTTCATATTTTTTAGGGTTTAACACTTCTGACCCGACCTCATATTACTATAAGGTTGCACCTACACCTGCACAGAAAAATATGCTGACTAACACCAAACAGATCTATTCTGCATCCTTTATTGCCCAACTGTCTGAACAGGGATGTGACTTATGGGAGGACACTATAGACACAAAATCAGTCTGGAGTTCTAAGGAATGGCAAGTTCAGGGAACAGAAGCACTATTTAGAGCATGCCTCATTCCGCAAGAGATAATATTTCTGAATGAAACTGTGCAACAGACTTCCTGTCTTGGACTAGCCAAGAACAAGGATTTGAACACACCACGGTTTCCCAGACCTTCAAACATCAATTTTACTTCACGTGGAGGGGATACAATAGATGATATTATGCAGTACAATACATCAGACCCCAATTGGAAGGGATGGTTAGTTTGGCCCAAAGACACAAACATATATCAATCAAGATTCAGGGGTACAACCGAAGGGTTTAGTATCCATAGGCCAGACCCATGATATGTACAAATAGAACATCCGGGGGTGGTGACATCATACAGTGTTGGGAAGTTGTGCCTCGATTGGTTAAAAACCTCAACACTGTCCCAGGTGAAACAGCACTTATCCTTACTCTCAGATGAGGTGGATTTAAGGCATTTCTATTACAATGTCTATAATGAAATCTGGAAAATCCCTCAACATAAGCTGCTGAGAGACTTCGTGAAATAGATAGAATTAACCTAGAAAAAGCGTTAGCTGTAGTTTACAATGGTATGACTACATTAACATACAGAGTTTATTCACTGGGCAACATTGTATCTTCTGCTATTGATATACTAGAACAGGGCTTGTCCATACTACAACATGACAATCTCAACTTTGTTCTATCATGTTATTAAGCTGGAAGCTGCATTCATTGCGTGCTGGTTATGTGCCATGGCGATTTATCAACAGTACATCCCTATTTTCGCATTCAATCTAACTGAAAAGCAGATAATGATGGCACAAAGGGGAGGAAAATATACAATGCTGCATATTGAAAAACTCGTCAAGTTACCTTTTACTGTGGCAGAGTCACCATCCACAGAATGGTTAATCCATGGCCATATAACACTACCGGTCACAACTTTCCAGTTTCAGTATTGCCTAGAACAACAACAGGCGGGCAGATATGAAGCGATGGGTAGGGAATTCATCAAGGAATCTTGGGAATTACTGTACAGATTTTGATGCAGGAATGGGGACATGGAAGTGTTCCTTAGCGGTACCAACTGCGAGAATTCCTTAAGTGGATCTCTCATATGCCAGGATATCATGCTTCATGGGGCCTGTAATGGTTCAGTTGCTAACTTATCCTGTCACTTGAAAGGATCCCCAGCTGCCGTGATTAATCTGGTGTTCAAGTTGCTTTCAAATGGGAGTTACTTAATGCTGAGTGATCAAGGTTGTTGTGGGATGCTCCCAGGCATCGCATATCTTGTCACTGTAAGCTCCAGGGTTACTTGCCTATGCAAGTATTTTTTCCACTGACCCATACAGTCAGGGAGGCACCGTTTTAGCCTTTGTTGACTATTTCCTTTATACGGTTTGATACTCTGAGCCGAATGAAAGCCATGCTTCTACAGCAAACCGTGCCCTTAACCTCCTCCCGAGAAACTTATGATCTCCAGGTTGCAAGGTCTTCGGCTGAGATACAGGCACTAGTACGGACAAACTGCCCTTTCCATTTCACAGAAATGGTACAACGTATCTTTAACATGTCTGATACGGTAAACAGACAAAATATCAAGTTTCAATTATCGACCTACCTGAATATCGATGTTGAAATATCGTCATGCCAGAATATCGACAGTCAGAATATCGTCTACAAAAATATCGAGTTGAAGGTAAGTAAAATCGTTTTTTAAAATATCGATGTTAAAAATATTTTTTTAGTTAGTGTTATGTATGTTAGTATTTAATTTAAATGCATGTGTTCTATATTTTTGTGTAACTATTGCTTTTGTATTTTCATATATATGTTACATTTTTATAAGTTATTAATTTTTTTTTAACAACATTTTGTGTTTTAGTTCCGTAGCGGGTTGTGGGTTTATAGGGGAATAGGGTGGGAAGTAATTTAATTATAATACATTTATTAATAATTTTTAGAAGTTATTAAATATTTTTTAATTAAATTTTGTGTTTTAGTTCTGAAGCGGGTTGTGGGTTTATAGGGGAATAGGGTGGGAAGTAATTTAATTATATATTACATTTATTAATAATGTTTATTAATTAATGTTAATTATTTATTAATTGTTATTAATAATTATTAATTATTGTTAAGTATGTTAATTGTCTCATTTTAGAGTGGGTTGTGGGTTTATAGGGGAATAGGGTGGGAAGTAATTTAATTATAATTAATTAATTTATGTTTTTCATTAATTAATATTGATGTTTTTAATATTTTATATTGTTAAATGTGGTTATTAATTTATTATTAAATATTTATTATTTGGATATTAATAATGATTAATTCATTAATAATTATGTTACTTGTGTCTTTTTTAAGAGTGTGTTGTGCGTTGATAGGGAGTAGGGTGGGAAGTAATTTAATTTTAATAAAAGTTTTATTATTTTTTTCTATAATATTTATTTAAAGAAAGTTATTTTATAGTGTTAATTGTGTGAAATAATGTATTAGTGATTGTTTTTAATTTGCTTGTTAATTGTTATTAGTAAATTAATTATTTGTCAATTAATTATGTTAATTTTGTAATGTTTTACAATATTGGTGGTGTCGTTTATAGGGGAATATGGTGGGAGGTAAATTATTTTTGAATAATTAATTATTTGTTAATTAATGTTAATTATTTTGCTGGAGTGGGAATAGTTAATTATTCCCCTCCGCTATCCAACACTTTCCCTACTGTTGCACTCGCTGGAGTGGGAATAGTAATTTTTACCCACCCGCTATCCAACACTTTCCCTACTGTTGCACTCGCTGGAGTGGGAATAGTAATTTTTACCCACCCGCTATCCAACACTTTCCCTACTGTTGCACTCAGTGGAATGGGAATAGTAAATTTTACCCCCCGCTATCCAACAGTTTCCCTACTGTTGCACTTACTGGAGTGGGAATAGTAATTTTTACCCCACCGCTATCCAACACTTTCCCTACTGTTACAGTTGTTGGAGTGGGAATATTAATTTTTACCTCCCCGCTATCCAACACTTTCCCTACTGTTGCACTCACTGGAGTGGGAATAGTACTTTTTACCCACCCGCTATCCAACACTTTTCCTACTGTTGCACTCACTGGAGTGGGAATAGTAATTTTTACCCACTCGCTATCCAACACTTTCCCTACTGTTGCACTCACTGGAGTGGGAATAGTAATTTTTACTATCCCGCTATCCAACACTTTCCCTACTGTTGCACTTACTGGAGTGGGAAAAGTAATTTTAACCCCTGCGCTATCCAACACTTTCCCTACTGTTACACTCGTTGGAGTGGGAATAGTAATTCTTATCTCCCCGTTATCCAACACTTTCTCTACTGTTGCACTCACTGGAGTGGGAATAGTAATTTTTACCCCTCCGCTATCCAACACTTTCCCTACTTTTGTATTAAATTATTATTTAAAATGTAATTCATTATTTTATATATTAAATTTATAATATAATTTTTTTTATTTATAATACTTATGTTACAGGCGTTTGTGTATATATATTTAATTGTATTTTTTGATATATTTCAAATATGTTATAATTAAATAAAAATATTATTTATTAATTATTTTAAAGTAAATATATATATATATTAAATTGTAAATATGTATGTTTATTTTTTTTAAATTAAATTTAATATTTATAATTTTTTACATTTACAAATAAATTAAAACAATTTATTTTTAAGTTAATAGTATTTTGTTTTATTTTACAATATTTTTTTAACATTAAAAAAGAACCGATATATTTAACTTCTATATTTTAAACAACGATATTTTTTTTCTCGATATTTTTGTACTTACCATGTTGTAGATAGGATGTTGATATTCTGGACATCGATATTCTTGACACGATATTCTGGTAGGTCGATATTGTTGTCGTCGATATTATGTCAGTGATCCGTCTGATACGACGGGTATAGTCCACCTATTTAAGACCATAGGTTCTGGGCTGTTAAGCACCTTTCAGACAATCCTTGGATTTATTCCCAACTTCATACACTCCGTATTCGGAAGTATTTTTGGAGGGCTTCTACTGATCCTGTTACTAATAGCAGGTATCCTGATTGTCATTTTTCTGCTACGCAATGGATGTCCCCATCACCAAGGAGATGGAAAGAACGCTCTTGGAGCACCGATACTGTGATCGCATGGCAATCCATCTGGGCACAACGAGTCTTTGTTCTTGTCAATTAGACCAGTCTGGATCGACTGTATTCTGCCTGTCCTCCGATGCCTGTTCTGCAGACAAGAATGTGTGTTGGACCTCTGTCTAACACTTCCAACAAATGCGCCACCGGACATTGATGCTTTACTGAACCCGATAATGGCCCATGTTCTGCTGCGTCCTCAGCGTATTCCAATGTTGATGTCTGCATTCTTAGAGCCACCACAGGATGCTTCAACTCCTGTTGGGAAGGATACCGGCTCCTCAACAAATACGCAGGCCTTGGATGACACTAGTACATCCCCAGCAACGGCTGTGGTGAATTCGGAGGAACATCTGTGCTCGGTTGACCTGATCTGCGAGGTGTTGCAGGGACCGTCGTCTGCGATTGCAGGCAACAGTCATGTTGCGTCTCCCAGCCAGAACACATAAACATTTGGTTCATCGTGTGCTGGGACAATTCGGCCTTTTTCAAAAACAACCAAATTTGGAATTTCAAACAATAGACACTTTTTCTAAACTGCATGGCTTTCAGTCGGTTACTGTTCAGACTCTATATACGAACATATTTAGTACAGACTACTATCACATGCGATACAGATTTTTTTCCCTTCTTTTAGCATTTTTTAGAAACTTTTACGTGTTTAAGTACTATTCTTAATGGACTTTTTAAATAGTTTGCGTATCACATTTAGCTGTACGATAGACTTTTTAGTATGTTGTCCAGTCAGGTGAGGAGTGGGTGTTATGTTCCATATAGGTACCCCAATATAGGCTCAGGTAGTCACCTAACCTTTCACCTATATTCTCCCCTACCATTACACTGCATAACAGTTCTTAGTACTGACCTTTTACCTAGTTTTGGTAATGTCCAAAGATGACATGGGGTTTTCTCCGAAAAGCTTAAGCCTCATTCATTATGCATGAGGATTCTCGGAATCACAGCAGGACAGCAGGCCTACCATCTCCTGCATAATATCTATGCATAAGGGTCATCCCTTCCATCATCCTAGTCCGACATGACACAGCAAGGTATATCCACAGGAGGTACAACTTTGGGCATATACACCATATCTTGCTGAGGTAGTCAGAGGAGAAAAGGACTTCCATGCCGACACACTGACGCGGGATGCTGAGGTTCCTGCACGCAGACACTCTTGCTCGCAGTGGTCTGACATCCCTTGCGGGGTGTCCATCTCAAGAACAGTCTCTCACTTCAGGTAATGTGGTTGACTTTATCCTAGAGGGATTCTTGGCTGCACACCTACATACATGCTAGGTACCCTTAGGTACATCTAGTTAGGGTCGCATTGCAGGAGTACGCATTTTACTGTCATGTATTTTTATACTTGCCTGTATTCATCGTTTTGGCATCCTTTTACTCTATTGGTGCTTATAATCATTTATATCTGTTTCTGTCTAATGGTTGTTTCAGCAAACCTATTTTACACTAGAATGACGCTTGTTCAATAAATACTTATTGGAATACGTCCCCACCGTTTATTCTGCATATTTCTCTGAGACAAAGTGAGCACAAGTGACTGAGCGAAAAGTATCGCACTGTTTCCACGATCCCTGATGGGACAGAGTTGTCATGCTCGATAGTTGCCAAGAACTATTCTCTCCTTGGTAAGAGGGGTTTCTAGTGGCACTGTGAGCTAGCTGGTATACAGGCTAACATACCCGGTGGGGGTGTCTAGAAACAGTCTGGACACCAATCCTACAGTGTATGTTGTCTAAACGCGCAGATCCTATATAGGTTTATAGGAACTACACAACATGGCACCGCCAACGTTCGTTTGGTACTTATTTAATGGTCAAATCTGAACAGTTCAGTCGTGCTGTTCTCAGAGACCCCTACTCACATTTCCCCAGAGACATCTGGAGTGGGAATGGAACTATCCGCCACAGCTGAGTAGGCATATCCTATGTATTGGCTGTAGGTTTATCAAGCTTGAAGGACAAGTAGTTCCTATTGTGCATAAAACCTTATCTCAGTTTCCTTGAAACGTCTTCTTTTTCAAAATAATGGCTGACAAAGACGCCGCTGCGCCAGCACAATGTACAGTTGCAGCAAGGGAGTAAGAAGATGAAATAAACATTTCAGAAAATGTTAGAACTGCCTTACTCTGACACTAGCAGACTATGGAGTCTCAGCTAGGGGTGGGCCTGTAACATTCGTGATTGAGGCACACGAATCATATAGTTGAGAGGTATTCTATTCATGGGTTAAATTCCCACAAGCAGATGCACAATCAAATACATTTCATTCTTATACTGAAGATGAAACACCAAATGAATACTGTCCGTATGAGGACATTGAAGTTCCGCTCACCTACCAGGAGCACATAAACTGGCTTAAAGGCACCCTCCCACACATAAAAGAAAAAATGAGACTTGGTCCGCTCGGAACAGATGGAGTAACTTGGCCAGTCCTAGCTGCATACACACCACATCCAGTAGCAGACTTACGTTAACTTTATAAAGAAATAATAAAACTTTGCAGAAACCTGACACAGTTCGTGATGAGGACACTCACACTTCAGCCAGCAAGGGCTACATCTACAGGACAAATTCAGGGATCTACAACTAAAATAACACCACAAACGCTACACACCGTTATGGGTAAAATGCCCACTAGACGTGAGCAAATGCCATTCTGGATAGCTCAATAAATAACACAGCTAGAGGCAGTACTTCCACACACAAGCCCTCAAGAAAAACACAGAATGCTAACAATCTGCTTGCCAGTGGGGATACCTCCCCAGATAGAAGATTTTACCTTTTGCAGTACAGTTTTCGCTGGCATATATACCAGAACTCATGGTATCCCTTCATTAGCAGTAATACCAGATGTATTAAGACAGATACAGAATGAGTATGGAGCAGAACCTGCTCTGAACTTAGGGATGAAATTATTAAGTAATTTTTCCCATGTATCAGCTATTATATTAGCAAACATAAAAGGGGAGGCAGCAGCAGTGGCAATACGCCAACGCCTGAGGGATTTCACTCCTTTACAACAGGAATGTGAATTACCTAAAATTATTGAAAACACCTATGCTGAATTCGGTAGAGAAAGTTTGGGAGTTAGAGCAACAAAACCTCAACTCATGGGTGGGCCTGAAAAGGATAACACCAAGCAAACACCCGATTCTTCCAAGAAGAAATGGGATAATAACAACAAAAAACAAAATAATAGAGAGAACAGATCACAATCCAGGGGTGGGTCTCCTCAACAGGAGCCCTCTGAAAGGAGGTACAACCTTAGGAATCGTGATAACATTAAAAAACCTGACAGGTATCAGGATACTGATACACGTTCCTCTCGTTCCTTTCAGGGTTCATCAAAAAACTCTGAGAGGGAAGGACAGTCAGAACACAGACAAGAACTCGCTTCAGACTATACTTACAAAAAAGAAGAAAAACCAAAATCAAAACCTCAATTTAAAAAGAAAAAAGTAGCAGGTCTTAAAGTTAGACATGCCCAGAATTCTGAGGACTCAACTTCTGAACGGGGAATGGGCTCTGACGATGCTAGACAGCGCAGCAGAAGTAACAATAGCTCGCCAGAACCTGATGGAATTTCTGGTGACAGCGAAGTTGAATGAGCATATCACAGAGGAAACACATGATACAAGGGTAAGTGTCCCACATAGGTTACATGAAATGATACTCCAAATGGAGGGGGACAAACCCAGAAAAATTAAAGGTCTCTTCTGGGAGAACCTGACTTATGGCTATGACATCCTTTTAGCTGAAAAAGATTGGCCGCCTGAAATTGTTATGGATTGCCCAAAGGGAGAAACTGTAATTTTGCCGGCTTTATCCGACCTCGTTCCAATATACTTAAAACACACATACGTGCAGGAGTGGGCGGTAACACTTGCTCCAGCATTATATCGCAACCATGTTGGGTGGGATACTGAGTCACCTCACCATACAATCCCAGTAAACACTACTCCGACTCCACAGAGACAGTACCCAATAAAACAAGAAGTGAAAAAACAGGTCAGGGAGATCTTAGATCAACTTGAATACCAAGGTGCAATTGAAACTTGCACCTCCTCCATGAATAATCCTTTGTTTCCCGTAATGAAACCCGATAATTCATACCGTCTAGTTTTAGACTACAGACATCTGAACACATGCACTAAAACATTTGCAGTGCAGAATGCTCACAGTGATGCATTGATTAATAACCTCGTGCAGAAAAAATACAAAACAACACTAGATATCTTAAATGGATTCTTCTGCCAAAATATAGCGCCTGAGAGCAGGTATTTGACAGCATTCTCAGCGCTCGGTTCTCAACGGCAATTTTGTCGACTCCCCCAAGGGTATAAGAATAGCCCTGGGTTGTTCTCCGCTAGGGTAACAGAGTTACTTCAGAATTTGGATGAAGAGGCAGTGTCGTATGTAGATGATATTTATCTGACGGATGATGATTTAAAGGATCACTTACCCAGGGTAAGCAACATAATTTTGGGGTTCGCCTCGGAGTGCTACAAATTTAATTTAAAAAAATCAAAAATACCCCACCTCAATGTCCAATTTTTGGGATATGAGTTATCAAGTGAAGGAAAAAGCCTGGCAGCTAACATTTTAGAAAAGGATGCGCTGCTCCAACCTCCTAAATCGCTGAAAAATTTACAATCCATATTGCGATTCTTAAATTTTGGCAGAACATACATTTTAGATTACGCAGAAAAAGTAAATCCTTTCTACAACCTAATAAGACCTGGTTTTTCTGTTAGGCATTGGGCACAGGAACACACAGATATCCTTGGTTCCCTACAAGCTGACATGATAGCATCAAAACACTTGCAGACACGCGTGAATGTCCGCAACTTGGTGATCCGTGTTATAGCGAGTCAATCTGGGTATACTTACCTAACCTTCAATGAAGGCGAAACAGAACCCATAGCATACAGATCACACTTGTACATAAACGCTGTAATGCGTTTTGCTTCTACAGAAAAAATTCTGACAGCAGTACAGACCGCTGTAGCGAGAGAAAGAGCACTTGCTCAGGGGAAACGAATAATTGTCGTAACTCCAGTACCAGCCTTAGAGGCTGTTACAAAGGCAAACGTTCCAAATGCTAAAGCTTTACATCCAATATGGATACAATGGGCTAATTCTCTCACTGCAACAGATGTAGAATACAGATATGACTCTACACTAAAAATACAAGCATTTCTGCAATATGAACAAGAATATCCTCTCCCAAATGAAATAATGCCTCTAGATCAGTATGAATACATTATTTGCACTGACTGATCTGCTCAGCCGGCCGTAGGAAGTAAACAGCAATACAGCGCTGCGTCTGCGATTGTGAAGGGTCGTATGCAGGAAGGCAAGTTCCATCCTAGCAGTATGAAGACAGTCTCTAGGAGACTGCACAGCACAGCTGGCAGAATTAAAAGCACTGTTACTTCCACTAATAAATACGGATCAAGAATTTCCCACACTGATTGTGTGCGATTCTTTTTACTGTGTCCAGTCATACAATGAATATCTACACTACTGGGGTCAGAATGGGTTTAAAGACTCAAAAGGTGGCACAATTAAGCATAGAATGCTATGGGAACAGGTAGCTGAGTTGAAAAACGAACTACCAAGAGCTCACGTGATACACATGCTGAGTCATCAACGTGATGGCATTCACGTTGAAGGGAATTCATTGGCTGATGAAGCTGCAAAGGGGGCAGTATGAACTGCTGCCCGTAGCTGCAATCACTCGTTCAAAAACGAGAATAGACGGACAGATAATGGTAGCTGTCATTGCTTCAAGCAAAAACAGCCCAGCCGTACCTAAAGGCTTTCCACTCAAGTACTCCTACAAGTTAGATGCAAATAACATTCTGTATGCTCAAATTCCTGGAGTGGGGGATAGAGTAATACCAAACATGGATCGCAGATTAGGTTTTATTCTGGCTGCACACAAGGGTCTAGGTTCAGCACACACATGGATTACCGCGACGGTTTCTTTACTGAAACAACTCTATTGGTGGCCTGGTTTAACTAAACAGACAAAGAATTTTGTCTTAAAATGCGACATCTGTCAGCAGATAAAGGGTTCCACCGTAGCGCGTCCAGCGCTGACACCATTACTAATATCGGATAGACCACTCGCTTGTGTCTATTTGGACCACTGCGGCCCACTACAATCAGATGGGGCTTACAAGTAAATCTTTGTGGCAGTGGATTCGTGCTCTAGATTCCTATGGCTATGGCCTCAGCGCTCGGCTGACGCTCAAACTGTTATATAAGATTTTCGAGTCTTTATAGGGACATACGCAGTTGGCACATTACATTCTGACTGCGGCCCCGCATTTAGCTCTAGGGCTTACAAGGAAGCCATGGGAAGTTTGAGTGTTCCATTGCGGAACTCCTCTCAGTACCATCCCGAGGGAAATTCAGTTGTGGAGAAGAGAAACCGGGACTTAAAGGAATCTTTAACAGCGAGAGTATTAGGTTCGGGTGGTAGTTGGGTCAATCACTTATACGGGGTCCAGAGGGCACTCAATATATGCCAAGAAGTTCCCTAGGAGGTGTCACTCCTTATGAAGTCCTATTTGGGACGAGAATGTGGGTACCTGATCTTGATTTTGAAAGCACAGTGGCGGATGAAAAACCATTTGACATCAATGAACGTTTGGCTGTTTTACAGGTTCTCAATGATTTCCGGGCACTACAAAGCAACATGCAAGTAAAACGCACCGCCACTGGGGACCTGCCTGGATCCCAAAAGTCGGGGATCTGGTTTTGGGCCATCATACAGAATGCCTGTACCTGTCCTGGCAGTTGAAGGAATAAGAACAGTACTTCTTCTGCCTCTTCCCGGTAAAAAAGAAAAGAGACTCATCTCCATTGATCTGATCCACCCGCACTATGTGGCCGATACTGAATAGTAGGCCTCATGGGCTCCTGGGTAGACAACGCTCTCCTCTCGCTACCATACAGGAAGTTCAGACAGAAAGACTCATAACATTTGAAGAGTCACCCATACAAAATGATGGAAGTTCCAACAATGAAATGGAACTTGTTGAATTGAATTGAATTGAAACAGGATTTGTAAAGCGCCTGGTTACCCAAGGGCATCCCTGCGCTGTTGCCTGCTGGCACACTGAACTGTAAGCCGTTCATTCCTCTTGAAACAGAACTTCAAAACACAAATGAAAGACAAATATCAATTCGGCCTAACACTGATGTCTACATCAATATGCCTCTACAAGAGACGTCTGCCAGTTCAACAAAACCTGCTGAGCTACCAAAGATAGATCGAACTGCATCTGGCTACTTCATCGATTTTAATACATTTTCTTTGGATCCCAGTGAACCTGAAACAACGCCAACTCCAGTTTCCCGTAAGCAACAAATTTATGACTTCTACATTTTTCTGAAAAAGACTTACCTAGTATCACCTTGGCTCCAGCTCTGGATAATAACTGGAATTTTGTTTTTTCTGTTCTGGATTGGCCTAGTGATTGTCTTTTGCTTCCTCATGAATGGAAACTTTCTCCCAGAACGCTCTGCAGTTTCAAACGTGAACTTGATCCTGAAACCTCATACATCTTCTCATCGTGAACAAAGAGACCTGTCGTTCATGAACATTACAGCTGTTCCAATTCCTAATGGTATAGTTTGGGACAAGGTTGATTATGATGTATTTGGTCCCACTGAACTTTTGAAAATACCTCATGTATTTAAAATGTCTCTAAATGATATCATTACCGCCAGTACATTTTCTGACAAATGGGATTTTGAAACAGTAAATAATATGTTGTCTGATTTAGAACAATCCGCTGCATTTTCAAGCATTGAAATGTTAGAAAGCACATCAGACTATAGCACTATGTACTGTTACCATCATTATGGTCATCACTTTTTACACAAATCCAGTATCCCAAGAAATGTTTTCACATACCACCAATGGGAACATTTCCAGACACCACCAAAAGGTAGTTCAAAAACCTTTGCACAGAAATGTTCTTATTTTTCAGGGTTTAACACTTTTGACCCGACCTCATATTACTATAAAGTTGCACCTACACCTGCACAGAAAAATATGCTAACTAACACCAAACAGATTTATACTCCAGCCTTTATTTCCCAACTGTCTGAACAGGGCTTCGACTTATGGAAGGACACTGTAGACATAAAATCAGTCTGGGGTTCAAAGGAATGGCAAGTTCAGTGAACAGAAGCACTATTTAGAGCGTGCCTCATTCCACAGCAGATAATATTTCTGAACGACACTGTGCAACAGACTTCCGGTCTTAGACTAACTAAGAACAAGGATTTGAACACACCTTCACACATCAATTTTACATCACGTGGAGGGGATACAATAGATGACATCATGCAGTACAATACTTTAGACGCCAATTGGAAGGGATGGTTAGTTTGGTCCACAGACATAAACAGATGTCAATCAAGATTCAAGGGTACAACCGAAGGGTTTAGTATCCATAGGCCGGACCAACGATACGTACAAAGAGAACATCCGTGGGTGGTGACATCATACAGTGTTGGGAAGTTGTGCCTCGATTGGCTAAAAACCTTGACACTGTCCCAGGTGAAACAGCACTTATCTTTACTCTCAGGTGAGGTGGATCTAAGGGATATTTTATTAGGTCCCTGAAAGCCACGTCAGAAACGTTTCCTATACGCTGCCTAAAATGAAATCTGGAAAATCTCTCAACAAGAAGCTGCGGAGAGACTTTGTGAAATAGAATTAAACTAGAAAAGGCGTTAGCTGTGGTTTACAATGGTATGACTACATTAACATCCAAGATTTATTCACCGGGCAACATTGTATCTTCTGCTATAGATATACTAGAACAAGACTTGTCCATACTACATCACAGACAATCTCAACTACGTTTTATTATGTTATAAGCTGGACGCTGCAATCATTGCGCGCTGGTTATGTGCCTTGGCGATTTATCAACAGTACGTCCCTATTTTCTGCATACAATCTAACTGAGAAGCAGATAACAATGGCACAAAGGGGAGCAAAATATACAATGCTGCGTATTGGAAAACTGGACCAATACCTTTTACTGTGGCAGAGTCACCATCCACAGAATGGTTAATCCATGGCCATATAACATTACCTGTCACAACTTTCCAGTTTCAGTATTGCCTAGAACAACAGGCGGGCATATATGAAGCAATGGGTAGGGAATTTATCAAGGAATCTTGGGAATTGCCATACAGATTTCGATGCAGGAGTAGGAGTAGGGACATGGAAGTGTTTCTAAGCGGTACAAACTGCGAGAACGCTTTAAGTGGATCTCTCATATGCCAGGATATCATGCTTGACGGGGCCTTTAATGGTTCAGTTGCTAACTTATCCTGTCACTTGAAAGGGTCCCCAGCTGCCGTGATTAATCAGGTTTTCAAGTTACTTTCAAATGGGAGTTACTTGATGCTGAATGATCAAGGTTGTTGTGGGATGCTCCCGGGCATCGCATATCTTGTCACTCTAAGCTCCAGAGTTACTTGCTGTATGCAAGTATTGTTTCCACCGAACCATACAGTCAGGGAGGCACCGTTATGGCCTTCGTTGAATGTTTCCTTTATACGGTTTGATACTCTGAGCCAAATGAAAGCCATGCTTTTACAGAAAACTGTGCCCTTAACCTCCGCCCGAGAAACGTATGATCTCCAGGTCGCAAGGTCCTCAGCTGAGATACTGGCACTAGCACGAACAAACTACCCTTTTCATTTCACAGAAATGGTAAAACGTATCTTTAACATGTTTGATACGACGGGTATAGTACACCTATTTAAGACCATAGGTTCTGGACTGTTAAGCACCTTTCAGACAGTCTTCGGAGTTATTCCCAACTTCATACACTCCGTGTTTGGAAGCATTTTTGGAGGGCTTCCGCTGATCCTGTTCCTAATAGCAGGTATCCTGATTGTCATGTCATTTTTCTGGTACGCAATGGACATACCAGTCACCAAGGAGATGGAAAAAATGCTTCTGGAGCGCCGATACCATGATCGCATGGTACTCCATCTGGGCACACCTCGCCTTCGCAAAATAAGTGAATCTTGGTTCCTATCATTTAGACCAGTCTTGATCGACTGTATTCTGCCTGTCCTCTGATACCTGTTCTGCAGACAAGAATGCGTGTTGGATCTTTGTCTAACACTTCCATCAGTTGCGCCACCGGACGTTGATGCTTTACTGGGCCCGATAACGGCCCATGTTCTGCTGTGTTCTCAGCGTATTCCAATGTTGATGTCTGCATTCTTAGAGCCACCACAGGATGCTTCAGCTCCTGTTAGAATGGATATCAGCTCCTCAACAAGTACTCGGGCCTTGGTTGTCCCACAGGCATCCCCAGCAGCGGCTGTGGAGAATAAGAAGGAGCATCTGTGCTCGATTGACCTGATCTGCGAGGTGTTGCAGGGACCATCATCCGCGATTGTAGGCAACAGTGATGTTGCGTCTCCCAGCCAGGACACATAAACATTTGGCTCATCGTGTGCTGGGAAAAATTTGCCTTTTTCAAAAACAACCACATTTGGAATTTTAAACAATAGACACTTTTGCTGAGCTGCATGGCTTTCAGTCACTCATAAGTGTTCGAACTATATATACGAACATATTTTAGTTTAGTTCACATTAAACAGGGGTCTTAGAGCATGCAATGGGCGTACTCCCTCTGATCCTACTAGGGCAGCCACATTTAAAAGAGGTGACTGCACTAGTACTATCGACTATGTCTTAGTTGACATAAGATTGTGGGCACTCCTGGATGACATGAAAGTGGTGACACGTATGGATAGTGATCACAATTCTCTTGAAGTTACTCTAGCTGGTGACTCCTTGAATCAAGATAAAAACCGTCAGACAACTGTTGTGCCCGCCCCTTTGGTGACAAACAATCGCCATTACGTTTCTTGGCCGAATGTTATGTCTAATCACCAATTCCTTACACAGATCTATAAAATGTATGTCAAGCACCTTGAAATATACAAGGGGGTGAGAGAGGATGCAATCCCTATTTTGGATATACACACTGACCTATTTAAAGCCCTATGGGAAATCTTTTATCAAACTCGTATTGTTAAGGCTTTTAATCCCCCCAAGGTGGAGAATTGGTTCAATCTGGCCTGTAAACTAGCAAAGACAGCTTTGAGGAAGGCCATAATAGAGGGGAATCGTGCCAATATCAAGGGAGCAAGAACTACATAAAAGTCTACTTTGACCAAAGCTAAAAAGGAGTGGGAAAATAATTTATGGCAAGATATTCTGGACTCCAGTAAAAATAATGATACCAGATTATTTTGGCACCTTGTTCCCCAAACTAAGTCAGTAAAGCCCAATTTACATCACTATAATATTCCCCTGGATAAATGGGTGACACATTTCACTGCCCTCTACGCTCCAGGTGACCCCCAGGTTTTTAATGGCACTAGCACTTTTTATGCACCATCCGCATTGGACCCCATCACTCCCATTGTCTTTAATCTGGAAAAAACAGCTAGAGCAATTGATTCGCTGAAATTTGCAAAGGCCCCCGGCCCGGATAAAATTCCCGGCGATTTATATAAATCCGAACCCTCAATATGGTCCATATACCTAAATATGCTGTCAAACGCCATAGTAGCTGGGGGCAAGGTACCAGACTCCTGGCTCAGGGCAGAAAGTATAGCAATATACAAAAAAGGTGATGCAGGGGAGCCATCAAATTTTAGACCTATCAGCCTTATTGATAATGCCCAAAAAATTGTCTCAAAGCAAATCTTAGTGAGACTTCTTGACTGGGTTAATATTAATAAAATGTTATCCCCCCTCCAGGCAGGTTCTAGATTAAGAATCAGCACAACAGATCAGATTTTTAGATTTATGGTTTTATATTGGAAATATGTTTTACTTCCGAAACAAACATTATACGCTGCTTTTATTGACCTCAGAGCAGCATTTGATCTCATACCACATTCTGCTCTCTGGCAAGCCCTGACAAATATGGGGGCCCTGGTTAACCTACTACATATAATAAATAAACTGCATGTGAATAACTATGCACAAGTTCGCTGGGGCCCCAATGGCGAACTAACGGACTGCATCCCCGTAGAGAGAGGAGTCCGTCAGGGCTGTGTTTTAGCGCCTACCTTATTTTCCCTGTATATTAATGATGTTGTGGATGTTCTAGAACACTGCCGATGAATCACTTCTTATATCTAAATCACCAATGGGTCTCCAAATTTTAATTGACACGTTTTTAGATTTTTGTAATTCAAGAGGTCTAGAATTAAATATAAATAAAACAAACTTTATGGTGTTCGGAAATATAAAGAAGGGAAGTCGCAGTATCCATGTAGGTGGCGAGGCTCTTGAGAGGGTACATAACTTCGATTACTTAGGCGTCAGACTCATGGATAATTTAAGATGGACGAGTCAACTGGATAAATCAACGCAAATGATTGAACATAGATCTAATGCTATTTTAAGGTTTTACATACAAACTACGTCACTCATAATTTGAAACATACCGAGCAACTACACAGGGAGCTGCCCTTTATGGAGAGGAGATCTGGGGCTGCGGGAATCTGCAGTCAATGACGATTGCCGAGAATAACTTTATTAGAAGGCTTCTAGGTTTACCATCGAGCTCACCACTAACCCCCATGTATTTGGATGTTGGGATAAAAAGAGTTGCCGACTTGGCTATTTTAAAAACATTATTATACTGGATCAGAATTTGGTCCACACCTGAACTTGAAGTTTTTAAAGATTCATTGGTAGAGCTATTGAACTCTCAAGGTGCCAGGGATATTCCATGGGTAAAGTCCGTATCAAGTTGGTTTTCTAAACTTGGAATGCAGAACCTGTGGGACGACCCTAAAACTATTTCAAAATCTGATAACAAATTGCTAAAAACCCGATACTGGGCTTACATTAATGACCGTCTAGCTATGAACAGTCAAAATGGATCTGTAATTAGTACATTCCTTGCCTACAAGCACATCCCCAGGTTTGAAGAATTTCTGGATTTAATATTTCCATCCTCATCCAGGAATTTGTATATATGGTTCAGATATGGAATCCTAACTTGAGGTCCTTTACTAGCAAATGGCGTACTAATCAAGATCTCAGAACTTGCCCTGCATGTAGCTTGGGTATCGAAGATGAGAAACATGTATTGTTTTTCTGCAGGGAGTATCGTCCCACACGTCGCAAATGGCTAGTTCCTATCTGCCGCAACATGGCCACCCGTAGCCACCAGGAAGGATTTAGGATTTTAAAAAGTGACACATTGCCAAAAATAGTATTTGCTGTAAGTAAATTTCTGCAAGCAGTGTGGTTCAAAAGACTAAAAGTTTTTTAAATGCAATAGATCGCTGTGTTCCCTAGATTGATGTCTTTTTTGATGGACTGCTGCTTATCTGCCTATTTGCACAATGCATGGTCACTTTACGTATTTGTTCCACAGCCCCCAACGCATATTTGAGGACAATATCTGTAAAGATATTGCCTTTCGTCTTCTGCATATTTTAACGTAATACATATTTCAAAATAGCTTGCACCTTAGTACTTGCTAAATTTTGCACATTCTCTTTTATTATATTTTTTGCCTAGAGGAATATTATCAAACCACAAGAAATGTTTTAAATGAATATTTTGAGTGTATTTTTAAAGGGTATTGTGATGACGCTGTATTTTTGTGCACATAGGTCTTTTTTTAAATGAGTTTTATGTACTATTCTCTTTGTATATTGATTGTTGGTGCTTCATTTTTACTCGTTTTGTGTATACTTTGATGGTTATTTTAACCGAATAAAGTTACTATTACCTTACCTAGTAAAGCCTTCTATCACTTACACTATTATCTTAGCATTTTTAAAGAATTTTTACATTTTAAAATACTATTTTTATGGATTTATTAATTCTATGCGTACAACGCCTACAAATATGTTAGAATTTTAATATGTCGTCCAGTCGGATGAGGAGTGGGTGTTATGTTTCATATAGGCTCAGGTAGTCACCTAACATTTCACCTATATTCTCCCCTACCATTACACTACATAACGGTTCTTGGGACTGACCTTTTACCTAGTAGTGCTTACAGGACGTAGGGTTTTCCCTGGATACTAGCCTTATCCATTATGCATGAGGATTCTTGGAAACTCAGCAGGACTACCATCTCCTGCATAATAAATATGTATAAGGGTCATTCCTTCCGTCATCCTAGGTCCGACATGACACAGCAAGGTAGAACCCCGAGGGTACCACTTTGGGTATATAAACACAATATCTTTCCGGGGTAAGGCAGAGGAGAAAAGGAGTTTCCATGCTGACAAACTGACTCGAGACGCTGAGGTTCCTACACGCAGACACTCCAGCTCGCAGTGGTCTGACATCCCTTGCGGGGTGTCCATCTCGAGACCAAGACGGGGTCCCACAGTCTCTCACTTCAGGTAATGGAGTTGACTTCATCCTAGAGGGATTTTTTGGCTACACACCTACATACATGCTAGGTACACTTAGGTACATCTAGTTAGGGTTGCATCGCAGGAGTACGCATTTTACTGTCATGTATTTTTATACTTGCCTATATTCATTGTTTTAGCACTATGGTAGAAATCTACCATCCTTTTACTCTGTTGGTGCTTATAATCATTTATATCTGTTTCTGTCTAACGGTTGTTTCAGCACACCTACTTTACAATAGAATGACACTGGTTCAAGAAATGCTTATTGGAAAACATCCCCATCGTTTATTCTGTGTATTTCTCTGACACAAAGTGAGCACGAGTGACTGAGCGAAAAGTATTGCACTTTTTCCACGATCCCTGATGGGACAGAGTTGTCATGTTCGATAGTTGCCAAGAACTATTCTCTCCTTGGTAAGAGGGGTTTCTGGTGGCACTGTGAGCTAGCTAGTATAAAGGCTAACATACCCAGTTTGGGGTGTCTAGAATCAGTCTGGACACCAATCCTACAGTGTTTGTTGTCTAAACGCGCAGATCCTATATATGTTTATAGGAACTACACAACAGTTCTACTTATTGGATTTTTGTCATTTTAGTCTTGTTTTATTTAGATAAATATTCCCAATTGTTCTAAACTGGTGTTGGCTCTTTTAGTGGTGTTTTCACTATGTTACTGTGATTTAAGTGTTGCACAAAAACTGTTGGAAATTGGGCTATTAGCTATGTGGCTCTCGTAAGTAATAGATCCACAATTGTCCTAAGTGGAAACCAAACACCCCATTGGAGTGCTTAACTCTTACAGGGTAGTGAAGCAGAGCAGTCCAAGGCCTACTCAAGGGAAGTGGTGTGTTCTAGTAATCACCAATCATTGGCAAGCAATAATAACACTCAACAAAGGATTGTCCAGTCAGTACCTTTTCTTTAGAAAAAGAAGTACATTTATTACACACACATATTACTTAATACTACGCAATAATTTACAAGTACACATTGGCAGATGGAACATATTATAGATGATATTGTGTAATCACTTAGGACCCCATAGAGGGGTCTCCCAAACATATCGAGTGAGTTTAATATTGCAATAATACTGAACTAATAAAACATGTGCAGTCATTATGATAACCTAATAAAATGTTTATAAGAAATAAAACTTGTGTTTGTGTATTTGTTTCATATATTAGGCATCAAACTGTAATGGTAGAAACAGCCCCTAGAGGGCATCACAGTGAAAAAGCATTGCACTGCAACTATACAGGCATCCCCCAGAGGGTGAAGCCACATGAACATCACATTTATACATTTTCAGGCCTTCCAGCCCTTCTTGGATATTTTTTTTCTTTGTCAGGACCTCATGTTTGGTTCAGATATGTCAATTGTCACCTTCCACAAAGCCCTATTATTCGTAAGTCATTGGTAACAATCTTGACAACAAGTGCACTAGCTATCCCATTGACCTTTTGCCTGTTAAGGAAAAAGGTCACGTTAGTCAAATACATTACAGTAAATCACTTTACATTTACTACACCTGTCTTCATCTGTATCCTCCTCTCCCCTGTCAGCATCCAGTTCCTGGGTTAAAGAGAAAAGGGACAAAGAGGGTAGTGGCCACTCCAGGCCACCCCCTCAGATAAGGGCAGGGGGACCCTTTGGGTCCTCATGTATCGTTGTCTACTTCATTGCCTGAGCCTTCCAGGCCCCCCGTGTGAGGGTACAAGGGGACCCCTTTGGGTTTCACCTTCGCTGTCCTCTTCTGATCCGTCCAGTGTAGCGTAGTCATGCAGGAGACTCTGGATCATCTTTCAGCAGGCCAGGGTCGATGTCTCCTTCTTCCGTACTACCAGGTGGTTTCTGGAAAACAGAAGAACATCTTTAAAGCAGCACAGGAGCCTCCAGCAGTCCTGGAAGTCCCCGAGTCTGTGTCCCTGGGAACAGACTGTACATCACTGAGTCTCCGGTGATGCATGATGTTGGTATAGAGGCCCTGAGCTCCGTGCCAAGGGCCTTCATCAGATCCTGCACATACACACACTCCCAGAAGAGATGGAAAGTCGTCTCGTCTGTGATGCAACCTCAAGGGCAGGACTTGTATCGGTTGAGCCCTCTTCCGTAATGGAGGCTCTCACTGGCAGACATCCTTGGATGGCCATCCAGGTGATGTCCTTGTGGTGGTTGGTTAGGCGCTTGGAGGCGATGTTCTCCCACACGTGGTCCGCATTGGCAGAGGGGAGGGTGCCGATCAGTTCACTGACGTCCCTCGCACGTATTTGGCATTGGACAATCTTCTGAGTTAATGTGGCTGGGGCGGCAGCCTCCAGACCAAACTCCTTGACAAACTTTTCACTTCCATATAGAACCACAGGGTGTCCCAGTTGTAGGGGACGGCACTCACCCATTCTGCCCATCCAAGGTGTCTCCACATTGGGAACAGGAAGAAACGTGCCATCAGAATGCAGTCATGGCTTTCATCATCGGTCCTCAGGGTGCTCCTCACGCAGTGACACACGAAGATTCCCCTGGTACTCCCTTGCCTACCTTGTGGTGGGTCTTGAACATCACCTCTCTCTTCACTCTGTTTATCTTGGAGCTCCAGATGAAGTAGAAGATCATTCATGTGATGGCCTTTTTCGTTCGAGGCTGCACCGGCCACACTTACAGAACCAAACTTCTCTTCGATCGTCAGCTTCCGGAGGCTCCAGAGTCCCAGCTTCTGCTTTGTCTTAGGCAGTCGCTCTTCCCATGTCTTCTCCACCGCACCTTCTCCTCTGAACCAGACTCCAAGGATCTTCAGGAAATCCTGCTTGATGGGGAATGGCAGTGGGTCTCTGGTGGGGATCCAGTGGCTGAAAGTAGGGTTTCCAACTTGGCACTGTTTATCTTTGCTCCTGATGCCTTTCTAAACTCAATACAAGTCCTTTCCAGTTCTTTCAAAGACTGCCCGCCCACGCAGAAGACCGAGATGTTGTCCATGTAGAGGAAGCACTTCACTTCGCCCTTCTCGTTGCTTCCCGGTACTGTCACTCCTCTGATGTTCCTGTTCTGTCTGATGCATTTGGCGAGGAGCTCTATCACGTAGATGAACAGAAGAGGGGAGAGTGGACAGTTATGCCTAACACTTGACAGGATGGGGAAGGGGCCAGTTTTCCATCCATTAACCAACGCCGTACTAGAGATGTCTCTATACATTGATCATCACCTTCGCTAAGCTTTTGTAGTCCACATTAAGGAGCAAGATGTACCTCCAGTTTTTGAGGTCTTCTCTCCCTCCCTTCTGCTTGTACAAAAGCATTATCATTCCTTCATGCAAGGACTGTGGCATACTGCCCTTTCCCACCATTTCCTCGTACAGGTCCAGCAAGTCCGGCCTGATCAGGACCCACAGTTCAACATTAGGTTCCACTGGGAGACAGTCATTTCCAGGCATCTTGCCTCTCGTGGAGGTCATAGTGGTCAAGTGCAGGTCTTCCAGGGTGAAGGGTGCGTACAGGCCCTCTCTCTCTTCCAGACCCAGTGTCATCAAGATGCCCTCCAGGAAACTGTTCACCTGGGATCTCTCTGATGAATTCAGTGAGTACAGCTCACTGTAAAAGTCAGTGATGACTCTCATGATATGCTCTTTCTCACTTTGAAGGTTGCCCTCCGTGTCCCAAAGCTGTACCAGCAGTGTGTAGGCTGAGTGAAGTTTCTTGAAAAAGAGCAAGTTGCATTTCTCATCCTTCTTGAGGTTCTCGGTTCTGGTCCAGAAGAGGATTTTCTCTGATTCTTCACTGAAGTGCTCTGTGCTCTGTGAGCCTTTTTCAGGTTTCCTCCAGTTCATCATCCACGTCCCATCTCCTGAGCTCGAGTTCATACAGTTGCTGCAGCCTGCTTTACAGTCTCCTGAATGCACTCTTCTATTCCTGTGCAGCAGCTCTGCTTGCATCTTGGAAGAAGCTTCAGAACCTGTCCTTCACCTATTCCCACCACTCGAAGGCAGAGTGAAAAAAGTCCCTCATGTCCCACCACTCTATGTACGCAACTGAGGTTCGCCATCAACTCCTCGTTTTCCAGCAATGAGCAGTTCTGCTTCCATGATCCTGGGCCAGCAGGGAACTTCCCTGTAAGCTCCCCTCGAAACTGACCACTCTGTGGTCAGAGAAGTGGATGGCGACGATGGAGCTTTGCCCAGGCTTTACCATTGGGGAGGTGAATAGGAAGTGGATCCGTGAACGCACAGTTCTGTCCAACCCACTCCAAGAAAAATTCCTGGTGTTTGGCCTCATGGTTCTGCCTCACCTAACATCTCCACCAACAGCCTGGACGTCACATCCATCCCCGCAGAGTCTGACCCAGTGAGTCCATCCATCTCTATGGTGCAATTGAAATCACCACCCATCAGGAGGGTCCTGGAGTTCACAAGTTGCATCCTGAACACCCTGAACATCTCGAGCTGCTCTTTCTTCTCCGGGGGTGCATAGACATTGATGAGCCTAATGGGCTCACCAGTCCACAAGCCGCCCACGACCAGCACTCTGCCTTGGCCTGTGCATCCACTGCCGTTCGAGCTGGCTGTACGACTGGGTATGCAGAATCCTGCATACAAGCAGAAAGAAGATATCTCGGTTCTGACCAGCCAGGAAGCGTAATGTACCAACCCGCCTGACCTGATCCCTAACACTCCTGACGTTTAAGGTGAACAAGGATACAGCCATTGTCTCAGCGCTAGCTGTCAGTGTCTGGGTTTAGAACTACTATGAGGCGAGGGCTACTCTAATGCTGAGTGCTGAGCCTCCTGTAGGCCTCTTGTAGCTTGTGCTGCTTCTTCTGTGATCTCGATGGAGATCACTGCTGCAACATCAGGGACTTCTACTGACTTGATGGGCTCCTCATTCTCCTCGTCGTCATCTGCTCCGGTTCCTGGTGTTAGGGACTGTCCGGGACTATGTCGGGAACACAGTCAGGGACTTGGGCAAGGACTGGGAACTGGGTAGAAAAGGTACATAGAAAGAGGAGTACAGCGCTGCCCAGGATCATACAGGGAGTCAGAGGAGAAAAAGGGATCCAAAGGGGAAGCCTGTACAAGTGAACAAGATGGGTAAGACTCAGAAAGGAAGGGCACTCACGAGGCAATTTAGCATTCAGAATAACTACACCCAGGACGAATGTGCAAGACATATATATGAAACAACATTAACAATAAAGGGGAGTGTGGGGTAAATCACTCAGGAGCTCCACATGGTAAGACTGAAGCTCAGTAAGTTCCTCACCCACAATTGCTGTTACAGATACTGACTGAAAATACCCACATATAGGATATGTATGCAAAGGCAGGGTCTGTGGAGCTTATACCTATGGTGATGTTATAACAGTAACTCAAAGACAATACTCACAGTGAACAAGAAACACCACCTAGGTAGTCAGCTGTGCCCACGGATCCTGGTGATCAAACAGGAACACGCAAGGCAGTAACAGCAAAGGGGTAGAACTAAACACAAGCACAATAGACAAGGAGCTAGCAGGGAGGAGTGCTTAACAGGAAAGGAAGGAAATCACAGGGCACATTTGGCAGAAAGCAGGTAACAAACATACAAGGTAACAGAAGCAAGACAGCAGAATAGAAAGACAGCAAACTAGAACTGGAACCTAGGAAATGGGAAGAAAGGCAGGGACTGGAAAAGGATATACAGAAGGGGAGGCTACAAGGGTATACTAGAATAGTGCAGGTTCAGGAATCAAGAAAACAAAGCATAGAAGGCAGTGCTGGGGCAGGAACAAGAATTGAGCTAAGGCTCAGGAGTCAAGGTAGCACTGCAGGTAGTGCTAGTACAGGAGAAGGGAAACTGCTGCAGGTCAGGAACAAGGAATGCCAAGGCTCAAGAGTCAGGATAGCACTGCAGGCAGTGCTAGGTCAGGAGAAGGGAAACTGCTGCAGGTCAGGAACAAGGAATGCTAAGGCTCAGGAGTCAGGGTAGCACTGCAGGCAGTGCTAGGTCAGGAGAAGGGAAACTGCTGCAGGTCAGGAACAAGGAATGCTAAGGCTCAGGAGTCAGGGTAGCACTGCAGGCAGTGCTAGTTCAAGGAACAGGAAATAGCTACAGCTCAGGAAACAAGGAGTCAAGAGAGCACTGCAAGCAGTGCAAATCAGGCACAAGAAATAGCTGAAGCCCAGGAACAGGAATAGCTATAACTCAGGAAACAAGGTAGCACTGCAGGCAGTGCTAATTCAGGTACAAGGAATAGCTATAGCTCAGGAACTCAGGAAACAAGGTAGCACTGCAGGCAGTGCTAATTCAGGTACAAGGAATAGCTATAGCTCAGGAACTCAGGAAACACTGGAAACAAGGATTGGCCTCACCGGTATACAGCTACAATGACCAACCCTGGGCTGAAGGGAGCTGGGGCTTAAAAGAGCTCACATTAATCACATGCATCAGGTGTGAGCAGGCTAGCAGCAGCCAGCCACAGGTGAGCTGAATTCCTCCACCCATCCTTGGCCTGCAGGGGTGGAGACTAAGCAGTGAGCAGGGAATTCTGGGTAATGGAGTTTCAGGCATGAGCAGGATGGCTTCCACAAAACCCGGCATGGATTGGTAATGGATGTCAATTCCCAAGTAGTGTCGAAATGGCTGGAAGTCAGTATGTACATGAAGGGGAGGGTCTGGAAGCTTGTTAGAACACTGGGTAGCCCCACAATTCAGCCCCCTGGTGGTGGACACGAGAATGCAGGGAGCGAGTCGTGACACCTGGCATTTTGGTGACCATCTGGTGCATCCTCTTCAGGTCCTCCAAGACTGCGCCCACGGGCCTCCTGGGGTGCCACCTGGGTCCTCCATGTCACTGTCTTGCATTTCAGAGTCTATGATGATGTACCCATCCCTGCCTTTTCTGCCTGGGCTTTGATTATCTTCTTTCTTGTGTAGAAGTCTTCCTTCCTCTGCCTTGACCTCTTCCTGTTGACCCAGAGGAGGGTCTGGTCGCCCTTCTGTTGCTCCTCGCTGGCCTTGGGGTCAGCTTTGGCGTCAGTTGGTGCCAGTGAGGTTTCTGTTTTCTCCCCGGACCTGGTGTGCCTCCTCCGCTCTACTTTCTCCTCCCTCTACTTCTTGCACTTGGCACGCAGCATCTGGGACCTCATCTGGTTCCATTACTCTAGCAGTTCTGCATCACCACCACTGCTTTCTCCTTTTTTCCCTTTCTTCCCTTTCCTCTTTAGGTGTCCTCTTGCCTACGCTGGGGCTCCTGGGCTTGTTGGTCCTTCTTCAGCATCGGTTGATGATGTCTGGGTCTGCTCTGTTTGGGCTTCAGTGGGTGGTGGTGATCCTTGTGGGGCTTCACTCCCTTTGGCTTCTTTTGAACATGCCTCTGGTTCCTTTGCAGTCTTCTCTGGGCTTGTAGGTGTTGGCACGGCCTTCAGGCTTGGTCGTCGTAGTGGAGCCTTCTTTCCTGGTGCTGGCTTCTTTTCCACCTCCTCTCTTGATGTCCGCAGGAGGATGTCCACCCCGGCTGTTGGATACAGCTGGGGTCTGGTGGTCTTTGGAGCCGGGGTTCATGCTGCCGCATAGGTCTGTCTGACTTGGGGCATCGGTAGTAGGTGTGTCCTTCTCCTCCACAGAAGTTGCACATCTTCTTGCCGGTGCATCTGCTCACCTCGTGTCTGGTTCCCTTGCAGATCCTGCAGAACTTCTCCGGACAGTCCTTTCCCATGTGCCCCACGGCCTGGCACTTCCTGCAGGTGAAGGGTTGTCCTGGGTACCTGATCTTGCCCTCGTCAGCTCCTAGGTAGCAGCTTGCCAGTGGATGCCTCAGTCCATCCCTCCTGCTGGGTCTTTGTGGAGTTTGATGGTTACTTGCCAGGTCGTGTTCGAGATTCCTCTCCTCTCCCGGATTTTGTGCGTCCGTGTGTGATGGTGCCGTATGTCTAAAGGTATGATGCGATGTCTTTGTGCAGATCTGTCATCTCCACCGTGACCCTCTTCTCTGTTGATGCTGATTCCCATCCTGCCGTCATGTGGAGGGTGTTGTAGGGTGGTTCCTCCTTCGTCCCTAGTAAGACTGTCCAGTACTTCCTAAAAAGTGCCTGGGAGATGTATGAAGCTGAGGAGAAATATCATCCCTGATGCTTGGCAGCTAAGCACCTCCTCCTCTGGTATCTGTGCTGGTTTTAGGACCTTGTTCAGGAACAGGTCCCTATCTAGCCTGGGCCCTTTTTTGTTTTTTACCTCCCACCACATGATATGGGCGTGCCTACGGGAGAGCTTGTACCCATTGATCATCAGGGGGCTATCCCTTGTTTGGTCCCTGCCTGGCTCTTCCCCTTCCCCTCAGGTTTGGCTGCACCACCACTTTCTGGTCCCCCTTTCTTAGGTCCTAGTGCCTTCATGTCACCAGTCTTACATGCACTCGTGGTCTCATTTTGGGGGTTGCATTTACTCACGCCTTTGCTGCTGTCCCCTTTTGGGTTGGGCTTCTGGGCGTCCATTGGGGGGATGCCTTTTGGAGTAGTCACTGGGGTTCCAGTGTCCATTTCGCCTTCCATTGGTGTACCTTTGGTTACTGGGGTTGCCTAGGGTCTACCGTCTGGATACCTGGGGTGTCTCCCAGCAGTCAACAGCTGAGGTAAGGGTTATCGGTGTTTCCACCTAAGCATAAATCCCCTCACCAGAGATCTGTGTGATAGACAGGCCTGTGAAGGATGTTAGGAGGGTTGTTAAGCCTCTAGCATTAGTCCACCCAAATGCCGGGAAAGATAGTGTGAATAGGGAGTGCAACGTTACCAAGCTCTAAAAGCTGACCACAGGTTCTTGGGGTTTCTACTTTGCACCATTAGTGAGTAAACTGACAGCAGCGCTGCTGGTGCCCTTTCTCCTGCTTCTTAAATATCAAGTGGGTATCTTCTGAAAATGTACACATACAATGCAAACTTATTTCACTCAAAAAGTGGGAACAGTGGTTTCAACTGATAAAAACAGATACAGCACTTGATCTTAGCCAAAAGGTAGAGAAGAAAATGTTACCATACACAAAGCCATTAAAGAACAAAGTACTCCCAACTGCAGAGCAAAAGCACCAGCCACAGGAGAGCTGGAAAATGCATTGGAAATCAATAAAGATGATAATCTTGGGGTCCCCCCAACATAGGATGAGGACCTAGGAATTACCCTTGGAAGAAAGGCTGCATTGTGCTGATGAATTTGGTGGTGGTCCCATCATCCTGGGAACCCCACAGGCAGAGATACTGGTGACAATACATTTAGTTTGAAATGCCCCGCAAAGTATTATGGGAGGGGGGGTCTCTCACAGGTGCCAGTCATGTACATAAGGGAGTGCCTTACAAGCATGTGAGCTGTACATCTGTGATTGGCCTATTATCCTACACAAACAATAAATACCTACTTCTGTCATTGCACAACATTAAGGTTATCTGATACGAGTTATATTACATCTACAATAAGCATGGACTAATGGATTTGCCAATGGTTGTTAGTTACATTAGTTATTGGAGCAACAACTGTGACTTCCTTGCATAATGTTATGATAATGCTTCAGTCCTGACCTGACAACACTGGAAATGGGGTATTAAGAGTCTTTTTGCAGTTACATCTGCGGCAGTGGAAGGGTGTACTGCTGCAGAGTTGATTTTGATTCACACAATGAGGGTGAGTGCAAATATGGAGACTCCGATGGGACCCATCTCTGCATCTACTTTCTTCGACCTGCTGATGCTAACCACCGGCAGCCCCGGTCCACTTCTAGGCCTGCTACCCAACTCTCACTACTCGCTCTTTCCACTGTCCTTTCAGGCCCCCTCATGTCCTGCTTCTCATGAAATATGTATTAGCAAGATGTCCCAGCGTGATGACTTGGAAACACGTGGCTCCCACACCCCCCCACTCATACTGAGCAAGCTACGCCCTTGCTTTTCCACGGCGGTGCATCAATTGAAACTTACAGGCAGTTGCATCCACGATGGTGTTGAATTTCTGCGTCATCAAGCAGGTACAGCAGTGGCAGGATGTGTAAGATAGACTCCATGTGGGCACAGGATGTGGGAAGCTGTGTAGAGGTGAGTGTCGGCCTTATGTCCCTCCTTTTCTGCCAGCTCAGATGAGGTGGTTGGACCACCACAGTTGGCTCATCAGAAATACGTATGTAATTTGGCATGTGGTTCGTAAGGAGGTCCGTTGTCTGACAGGCTCTATTGGTCCTTTCCGAAGCCACCAGGGTCGTTATTATCTGTCTAAGTCAGAAGGACCTTGGCGGTCGGATTTCTGTGAATATGCAAGCATTGTAATCTGGCAGTCGGAGTGAACGCTTCTGATGAGACCGCGGCGATCCAACTGCCTCCGACAGGACCGCAGACGCCGGTCCGGCCGGCATCATAAACAGCCTTTAAATCATGCAGCCTATCATTCTAGACCTAACTGAACAGCTTTGTCATAGAGCCATTGAAACACACCTGAGTGGTTGTCAATAAAAAATACTGGACATTTATTATGCCAAATTGAGATTATCCATGTGTTTTGGCTTTTTCGACATAGCATATTTCACAAAACGTGAGAATTGAAAAAACAGTAGCCTACCAGTTTTAAAGCCTGCCCACCTCCAGCGTGGCTACCCGCTATAGCAAACACCCCTTCTCATTGTATGGACCATCCATTTTTTCTGAAAAATTATGATTGGATGCATGGAACATAATTAAAAGACTCTCTGTCACTATGGCTATCTTTGAGTCTCTTCCTATTTCATCATGGAAATTGTCAAAGGTTTCTAAAAGTGACCTGCCTTAAGATAGCTAGTTAGAGAACTTGACATCATGCTCACACATACACATGATGCACTATATTTGAATTGAGATAGTATGAATTGCAACTTGATCACCACCAAACTTCCTGAACTACATTGGCTATATGTGCAAGCAATAATAGCATCACGATCGCAATATCATATTAAAGGCTGCTACCTCAATGCACCACTCTGCAGGGCAGATACAATTGAGTGAGTTCTTTGGTGGCAAACACAACCCACACAGCCAGGACACCACCACAGAAGACATACCTCCTCTTGATATGCATCAATGGTCACAAACTCCATTTTAGCACTTTGTTTGGTTACAGTGTAAAGACACAAAAAATGAGAGCCCTCTCAAATAGCAATTTTTGCTAGCCATCACTTTGCACTCCACTTTCAATTGCATAGTGATTCTTTGCTCTATAGCTAGAGCTGTGCTGTATAGGTACACATGCATACATGCATATGAATTAAATACTGTAAAGTAATAGCAAACCATCTAACTCCCTCTAGCATACCCATCTAAACCTAATATTAACTCTATTCCTTAGGCTGAAATCCTTGCTCTCAATGTTGCCTTAAGGCCACACTAAATTACAAAGATCTGTTGTACTATAGACTCCCTAAATATTTACAATTGTGGATCACCTGATTTAAAGCATTACAACTATGCCACCCCATCCTAGTAAAATCCTATTGGTAGAAGATATTAAGGTTGATGACCTTCACATGCCCAGAACCTTATAGACTCTTGTAGTGCTTTAGGAGGTTTGTTGCAATTAGTGAGAGACCCTACACATAAAGGCAATCACATTCTTGATCCGATTTTTAGAAATTCTTAACAATGCAAATGTCTTCAACCTTTAGATTTGCCATGGACAGAGCACAAGCCATTACTACTGAATCTATCTGTTCCTCCAGTTTGAGCACAGAGTACTTGTAAATCTGCACATTCAAATAGATAAAGAGCCAAGCTCAAAATAGAACAGATACAGCCCATTGTGGAAGGCTCTTTATCAGTTTTTTTCAATCAATCAATCCTATATTTATAAAGTGCACAGCTACTCCAAGAGTGTCCTGGTGCTAGTGGACCGCATTTACCAAAAGCTTTTTCAAATAGCCACATTTTAAGAGATCTCCTGAAACAGTTTTCATCAATCAGAATGAAAAGGATGTGAACGCTGTTAATAATTTAATCGTTTTAACATTCAATGATATGATTACATTAAAACATACGCATAAGTGAAAGACTATTCCTGCAGGAGAAGTCAAACTTAAGTGCAGAAAAGTAGAACGCATCTGTAGAGAAACATACTCCCCCACTTCCAAACTGAAATCCAGAGAAGCAATTAAATCCAGTAACAAAATGCACAGACCCATAATAAATATTACTCTAATAAAGGTTGTGAACCGTCCAACCACCCTTAAGTATTTTTTTTATTATTAAAAGCCTATCTACTCAAGAGGCTGACACTTTCATAATCCTAGGGACAACTTCTCAGACTTCTTTCATGATAAAATATTAAAGATCACAAACACTCTAGAACTCAAGAGAAAAATGCATCAGCCTGATTTGTCAAAACAGTACCAAGTAAATCGAGTCCATCACACATAAAAAAACTAATGAAGCAGGTCATATCCCACCTGCTGATTTCTCTTTTTAGTTTTTGGTAATACCTGATCGAATGGATTTTAACAATGCAAAGTATTTCTCAGGCTCTCCTTCTATAGACACATGCCCTGTCAATGGCTACAGACTATTCTCAGGCTATCTTATGCCTAAATTGACTGCTCTTTATAATTTCTTCTTTGAATTGGGGACGGTTTGAACCTCTAGGAACTGGGCTGCAGTTACTTCACTACAAGAAAAAAGCTTAATATGGCTCCAACTACATTATCCACCTATCGCCATAAATTTCTGCTATTACTTCAAGCAAAAACCATAGGAAGTATTGTTAATTCTAAGTTTATTCAATTCACCTATTCCAACAATATTTTTGACTGCCATCAATCAGGCTTCCATGCCTCACACAGCACTGAAACCATATTAGTTGAAGTAGTGAATAACATTTGCTGTATTCTTGATGAAAAATAATCCACTGTCTTACTTCTATTAGATTTGTCAGCGTCTTTGACACTGTGTCCCATTCTGTGCTCTTTTAACGGCTTCAGGACATTGAGGTCAGAGACACTATTCTTAAATGGGTCATCTCATTTTTATTGTATTGTTAACAAGTGGTGCCATTGAAACCTTGCACTTCAGAATGAAAAAAAACTGTCAGTGGAGTTCCTCAGGGTTTTTTATTGGGCCCTACCCTATATAAAATATATACGACACCTTTAGCTGTAATTTGCTCCTAGTGTGCCCAAGTTGTATTTATATGAGGATGATACACAACTAATAGTGTGCTTAGGCTGCATTAACAACTATGAATGTAACAGATTTAATGACTGTCTTTGGACTGTCAGGACCAGGATGAGTGCAAACTTTGTGTCTTAATACAGATAAGACAGAGGTGAATCTCTTTGAAAAGAGTCTGTCCTATAGTTGGTGGCTAGATGAATTAGCATCATCTCCTGTTCCACCAGAACTCTGCAAAAAATCTAGGGGCTTATTTACAAGGCCCTTGCGCCACTTTTGTGTCATTTTTAACATGGGAAAAGTGACGCAAAAGTGGCACAAGGAGCTTGTAAATCTGCCCCCTAGGGTTTATTTTTGACACTATCTTCTGTTCAAAACACACTTCATTATGCTATCCACTAGCAGCTTCCTCAACTTGCATACTTCAAAACAATTCTACTTTCCTTTCAGAACCTAAGGAGGAAGGCAGTGATCCAGATATTTGTGGTTTCTCCCGGAAAATACTGCAAATTCCTTTACGTAGGGCTTCCCTCATAGCTCACCCTTAGATTGCAATGCATTAAACAACATGGGACTGCACAATGTATATTAGGGCTTACCAAAAGATCAAACATATCAGCCCATTTAAAGTCTCTTCATTATCTCCCTATTAACAGGAGGTACCTCATTGAGACCCTAGTTTTACATCATTAAGTTATCCATTGTTCGTTTTTCCATGCTCATTATATGCAAAAGCATTCCAAACATTACATTCACACATGAGTTCTGAGATCACAATAAACCAATTTTCTAGTTTTGCCAAGACCTGATGTGGAGATCGTGGCTTTTGTGGTCTTCATGCAATAGCCTGATACTCTCTACCGTGAGAACTCAGAACTACATGTAATCTACTTCATTTTCATAAACATTTGAAAACAAATCTGTTTAGCACTTTAAAATATCACAGAAACATTTGCAATAGTAGGTTCTGCAAAAAAAAAAGTATGTGAAGATGCCTTATGGGTAATTGTTGTGCTCCACAAAATATACATCAATCAACACCTGTTTTTAGGTCTCAGCTACAGACAACTTTAACTGTCTACAAGGCAGACCTCTTGTTTCCAATATATACAGAGAGGTCTTTGGGTCAGACCTTTGCTCTTGATTGGATGATGTTGTTGTCTATGTCAGTTGTCTCCTCTTGATTCGATGGATTTCCTTCCCTTCCTGGTAATTATCCTATCCAGGAAAATTTCAGTCTCACAGTCATCGACTGACTCAGTGTTGTTGTTGCTAGCCTTCAGAGAGCTACTATTTTCTTTCATTTTAAGAACTTTAAGGGAGTGCATATGTTTTCTTGCTCTGTGTGTGTGCTGCTTCCCCATTCATATTTCCTCCTTGTTCCTGTGTTGCGTCCTTCCTGCTTCTCTGTTGCTTCACCTGCTCTTTCCTATCCCACTAATTTGTTTAATATCTCTCCACTACCACTCCTCTGTTGCTCCCCTGTGTCTCTGCTCTTGGTGGCCCCTTCCTTCACCACCTCCTCTCCTAGTTAATCTTTATATTGTTTATTATTAATGGTTTGCAACCATCTCGAAATGGTATTTAACACAATTCAATATTGCCCTCCATGAGTGCCCATGAACCCACATTTGCAGCGGACATCGAGAAATTGCTTTGTATTATTTTAAGAAAGCCTTTCAAATATGGCTACTGCGGATGCTCATTCATGGCCTTTAAGACTGAAATATTGGTGTTAGGGGCAAAATTTGATTTTTGACCTAAGTAAAACTTGCTCTTCCATATGCCCAGTGCAACAGGTAAATAGGTAAATGATTTGTGTATCTTGTTTGATACTAACATGACTAGAGAGAAACAGGTGGAAAAAAGCCACCAAAAAGGATTATTTCTACCTTTTACTTTTTCAGCAGATCATTCCCCTTCAAGGCTTTCAATACACAAAAACTGATTTGCCCTCTCTGATCATCTCATGGGCAGACTTTATGAGTACCACTGTATCTGGCCAAATGACTGCTGGGTCAGCAGCTCTTTTCGGTCTTCAAATCAGCTGTTGTGACCGCAGTTTTACTGCTACTGTAGCAATACATTGGATTCCAATGACCAGTAAAGTGGTTTTCAAGATCCTGTGCATGATGAATCCTTCCTTTAACAGTATCAGAGCCCTGTCCTTCCCTGGTAATTATGCACATTATCAGCTAGGGCTAGAGGAGGGTGGTAGCAGAAAATCCACTGTGAAACTTGGGTCTACTGTGAGGGTGAATCCCACTATCTAGCAGTAGATACATTAATTTCGGGTAACTTTCCCATAAACCATAAAAAAACAAGTAAAAAGACATTTCAGTAAAGTTTCAATAAAATAGGACAAAATATCCCCAATCATGTATACAAAGAAAAAAATCAATTATTAATATAGTAATGTCTAATTATACAAGCTGCCAACCAAAAAAGTGACAGCGCAAACAACTTTAAGTGCTATGTTGGTTTTACACAATCCTAATATCAGGGTCGAAAATACTGGCTCATTTGGCACATTTGATCGCTTTAACAGGTCCAAGCAATGGTCAATGTTACTTGACAAAGGGTTGGATCCTTCCTTGGATAATTTCTTGTCCTCCTTTCATCAGAACTTAACTGCCAAACTCAGGCTTGGACCAATCTGTGAGTGCACTGAGCTATTAGGTTTAGAAAAAAGGGTTTGGTGGGGTTGCATTTTATGCCATTCTTATTTATTCTTTATATTAACCATTTGAGTTATCAATTGACTCTTTTGGGAAAGGAAGTACTACAGATAAGCAATTTACGGGTTTCAGCGTTACTTTACGCCGACGACGCAGTGTTGTTGGCACGTACGCCTAGAAGTTTGTCACAACTATTACTGGATTTTTCCAATTTTATGACGGGTTTAGGCATGGATATTAACTACACCAAATCCCATATTATGGAATGCGGCCCTAATAGACAAAGCTTGAGACCTATTTATATCACTTCTAATAAGCTGCCAGTAGTGTCTAGCTTTCCAAATTTGGGGGATCACTTTGACTCCTCTGCACTTCCACTCCAATTTAGCTACCAGGCTCCTTAAATGTATCCAATCAATTAGTGCTTTTTAAATTTGATTCCTATGGTGGGAGTGGGGGCAAGCTAATACCATCCTCCTTAAAAATTTATAAAACACAATGAATTCCAGTTGCAACCTAGGGTGTCAGAGTTTTGGGGTACACTAATGTAGTTATTGCCCCAATTGAAGACTCCTATACCAGCCTCCCTGCTATCGAGGATCTCATCAAACTGTTTCCTTTGATGCTTTGGATACTTATATGGAATACACCCAGGCAATTCCTAACCAGCAGGTGATCAAGGACTGCTTTAGCTGTGAGCTGGGGATGAATATCTCATGGCTCGACTACTTTAACACTTGCTTTTCTCAATTGGGTAGGCCATCGGGTAAGCCGAGTCTGGTGGCTCAGTGGACTAATGCGTCTACTGCAGAGGCCTGTGTTCGACCTCATGGTCACAGGTTCAAATCCTGGCAGGTCCACTCAGCCTTTCATCCATCTGAGGTCGATAAAATGAGTACCATTGAGTTGGGTAACAACAAACATCTGTTATTCAGCGCCAAGATACCCATAGTGGTGAACGTGCGCTTTACAAATACACATGTTATGTTATCTCTTTTTACCAGTCCTCATAATGTGACTAAGCCTGATAAATCCAGGCTGAAGCATGTCTTTTTGGAAGCCAGGAGCTTCAAAAGAGATGTTGAGGAAATTGCCAAGTTCAGAAACAGGCAGTCTTTTATTTTATAAGCCACTTTCGGCATTGAGCCTTATCTATGGTATATTCCCAGTCAGTGAGAGCAGGCTCAGTTGCTGAGGTTCTTAACGGGCACATGTACTTGTGATGATGTTTCTCCTCAATTACTTTATGTATGCTAGGCTGTATCTTATGCCTATTTTGAATGCCCATAATTTTAAACTACACAGACCCGTTCTCTATTTCTTCAGACACTAAAGGACCCCGAAATATGTTTTGCAGTAGGATCTTTCTTAAATATCAGAGTTTGATGTTGTAACATTAGGCATTATTAATATTTTAAGGTTGTGTATTTCATTTAGGATTTTATGCTATCTGTACTTTTACGATTACGTTTTTTTTAATCAAATAATGTATTTTGATGAATAAAAACTTTTTCCAGGTCACTTCCTCTGTGAAACGTACAGTGGGCACTGGAGACGGATGTGTTTCTTCCTCACCGAAGTCAGTACAGTAAGTACAAAACTTGTCTTTACTGAGGGAGGAGTTCCACTGTGAGGTAAAATTATTTAACAGTACAGTGCCCAGACTAATTTTAATATCCAAAATCTTGGCTAGAGGGGGCTCGACTTCAACCAAAAGCATCTTGAAGTTAGGTGTTTTCTTTCGCCTTCAAAATACATGGGTCAAGGAACCCTCTGCTCCTTGTTTGTTCAAGTTGCATTGACACCACGTCATAAACTTGACCTTAACTTTTGCTGACACTTCAATGGAAATAGATAATGGGAAGGTCCATAACTGTGGCAAAACTATTTGGCCTGACAAGTTGTGGACATGTCTAAAGCAGCCCAATGAACAGCTCCCGTTGTGCCTAAAATGTCGGACATAATCTATAATGGCTCAATTCTGAGGTTTCCCACACACTTACTCAGTAAAAGGTCTAACAACAGAGGGACAGTGAGTGTACTTAGTGGAAGGTGCAGATGTTACTTCAGATAGATACAGAGAAGGAGCCATGTTGTCACAACCTCAGATTTCCATGAAGTGAGGCATTTTGACATTGTGATCTGTATACTTCCATATCAGGAAAGATCATCTGTCCACCGCATCTCCTAGCAAAGAATGCTGTTTTGCCTTCACAATAAGTCAGAAGGCTCACTCATGATGTCATAATATGGCTTCTCCATTTTAGGTTGCTGAAATTTATAATCTTAAATACCGAAAATCATTGACTTGCTCCATAGGAAATTTATCCAGCAAAAGGTCGTTCTTAAGGGATGTGGTTTTGGCACCTACCAAGATGGTGGCGCTGAGTTGAGCTTCGTGGGGCGAGGGAGTCTTTTGTAACTGTAGGACGGCTCCAGCGCTCACCCGACGAGGGAGACAGGCATGCATCTCCCACTGTAGGAGCGGTGAGACTCTGGAGCCTTTTTACAAGCTTCGTGCTTTCCGTTTTGTAAGCGGCTGGTCCCGGAGGATATCGCTGCGTAGTGGGAAGTCGCGCCCGCCATTTTGGAATGTGGTGGGCGTGTTTTCTCACAAAATGTCTCCCCCACAACGCTGCATGTGGAGCTGTTGCGCTCCTTATAATGGTCTCAATTTCCATCTTTGATATCAAGAACTGTTTATCTTGACCCCGACTGATGTTATAAATTAGATAAGAGGCTGTAGTACTTCAGTTTCAATTGCTTCATGCTCTAAAAGATTTTCTGTTTATACCCTAAACATGTTTCCTCACTACAGTGCTGTCTTCTAATTCAGCTGATCTCTGGGAACTGTTTCTTCAGTTTTTCTGGCCTTTTACTATGTTACTCATGGCAGGACTCTCCTTTTTACAGGAGAATCAGTGAATTGTTCTCATTGCAAACCTCTTTTTTAAGACGGTCAGTTTGCTACCATTTCTTCGGTGTATTTTTTATTCATATTTTTATTTTGAATGCTTGTGGAAAGCTTTTGGCCCTATACCCTTTCCCCCCCTATTTGTCTTTGATCTATCCTCCACATATAGGAAAAATAAGGAACCTTAAACTTTCAAGTACCTCCAATAACGTTTTACAGATTCAGATTCCAATCACAACGATATGGATGACGTCACTTCTCAGAAATCTGAATCTCATTCAGGTACTATTCCCAAAAATTCCTCATGTAATAAAATGCTGGTGGGATCAAATAAGACCTAAAAAAGTGAAACCTGCGTCGGCTTCTATGGAGGTTATTCTTGATGAAATTTGTGCGTTGAGACCATTCATGGAAGAGAATACTAAAACGTTACAACAGCTGGATGATAAATGGTCTTCTCTAGAGTTGCGTGTTTTAATGGCAGAACAAAAAACGGAGGGTCTACAACTGCCAACTTCACACATTTCGCATCTGGAATTGGAAATATCTGTACTAAAAAACACACCGAGGACCTTGAAAACCAAAATTGCAGAAATAATGTACGCATATATGAACTGCCTGAAAACATAGAGGGATCTGATCCGACTAACTATTTTCAATCTTTTCTACCAAAACTCCTTGGCATATCTATGTCTGTTCCTCTCAATATACAAAGAGTACATAGGCTTTGTCCTAAAGCTTCTACAAAACCATGAGGAGTTATTCTGTACTTTTTGCAATACACTGACTTGCTACAAGTGATGTCTGCTGTCAAGGCTAAAAAGCAAATTATCTGGGAGGGTCATGGACTGTTTTTCTCTCAAGATGTAGCTAAAGTTACTGCAGATCGCCGGAAGCAATTTTTGGATATGAGCCCTCAGAGAGCAATGAATGCTAGATTTGGACTAATCCATCCGTGCTTGTTTAAAGTGACATATAAGGATAAAAGAACCACCTATGAGGAGCCTGCTGCACTTAGAAGATTTCTTCAACTACACGGAGGAGAAGATATAGACATTTCAAAAATTACTCAATGTCTTTTTTGCTTCTCTTGTTTTATTTACTTTCAATAATAATTATGTAACTGTTTCTCTTATCTTTAAGTGCTATGATGTTTTTTCTCTCATTTTAGCATAATCTAATTTGGTACTGTTTTCTTTTTTAAATGCAGGTATTTGTCTTCACGTCTTGTCCCCATAAGGTTTCACTTTGTGTGATGTTTACACCCAAGTCAAGGCCATCATGCTGTCCTGTGGAGTTCGGATGTTGGCGCCGCTGTCTCTTGCTGTTGCCACCCTCCCTTTCGTCTCTGTGTTTTGTAGGCATGTTTTTCAGTCATCATCTGTATGACTTGTACTGTCTTTCTGTTTAACTTTTTTCATACTGATGTTTATTTCTATGTTTCTACTTTGTTCTTTGTTCTTCTCTTCTTCTTTTCTCCTTTTCTTCCCTCTGTCCTACCCCACCTTTTTCCCTTTCCTTTTTCATAAAGCCAGCATTTCATTTTTCTCTTTACTTTATCCTTTTTCTTGTTACATTTATTACTGTAGGCGTATTAATTGTACATGCTACTATTTTAGTACTTCATTCTGGGTTACCACTTGGAACATCAAAGGGTTAGATAATCCTATTAAACGGCAGAGGGTATTATCTCATTTAGCCAAACTAAAAACAGATGTTGCCTTACTACAAGAATCTCACCTTTCTGAAATAGAGGTTGCCAAATTAAAAAGATGCTGGGTAGTGAGTCTGTTTGCTTCACCTGCTTTGGGGAAAAAAAATGGAGTACTCATCCTTTGTCATAAAAAACTTCATGTTACAGTTATCACCCAGGAGCCTGATTCTAAAGATCATTGAATTGTTGTTAAACTCTAGGTTGATAATATACCTTTAACAATTTTGTATGTTTATGGTCCAGCTTCTGTTGACAATACATTTTGGACAAAAATATCTGATAAGCTAACACTGTGATGATGATTATATTATATTCGGTGGTGATTGCAAACAAATTCATGATTCTGTATTAGATAGGAATTCAGTAGTCAAGTTTGTCCATACTAAAATGCACTCACAATTTAAATCTGCCATTCAACGTAAACCACTACTTGATAGCTAGAGATTATGCCACCCTGATCTCGGGGAATACTCCTTTTATTTGACCTCACATCATGCACAATCTCACATAGACTATCTTTTTACCTTAGTAAATCATTGGCTCAACATGTCCTTCAGTCTGATATGGGATCTATACTGATATCTGATCGTGCACCAGTATGTACAGACCTCGATCTTATCCTTTTTTCTCCACATGCAGGTAGATGGCGTTTTAACAACTCACTACTTTTGGATACTAACTTCACCTCTCCATTTGAATCTTTTGCTTCTGAATTTTTTATTATTAACAACACACCCAACTCCTCTTTTGCAATGGTCTGGGATTCCTTTAAACAGCGGTAAGAGGATCTATAATAAGTGTTGTCTTGCAAAAGGAGAAATATATGGCATCCCAATCAGACCAATTACTTGATAAAATAAAAAAATTGGAACATGCCTGTTACCACTCTAAAAATGAGACCTCTCTAAAACACCTCATTCAGTGCAATTAAATTTTACTAGATTAACTACAAATGCTGCTTCTTCGTACTTGTTGAAGAGCAGTGCACGTTATTATGGTGTTCAAAATAAAATGGGAAAAGTACTCACAAAATATTTTACAGTTACAGGATGCAGTTAGAGAAATCTCTTATTGCCCCTTTTGATTTTAAAGAAATGTTTGCTTTAACAACAATTATTTCTCAGTCACGCTCTCCTGTTATTTCCCATTCCTATGAAATTTTGAAACCTCTGTTACCTACCACATATGCCTCGCTTGCTAACTATCAACAACAATTCATTTGGCATAATACATCCTTACGAATTAAGCATCGTTCCTTATATTGGAAAGTTTGACAAGCCAGGGGTTTATGTTGGATATCACAACTTTTTGCTGATGACCAACTTTTATCCTTTTCTAATCTCCAAACAAAATTCTCTTTGCCATCTATCTCCAAGTCACAATATGAACTTTTATGCACCTCCCTCAACCAATACATTTTCACATTGCTGTCTACTATCCTTCCTTCCCCTATATCTATCACATTCTTTCCCTTGCTCAACAACAATCTGTCAGCATCTGTTATTTATAAAAAATCATTACAATTTGCCCCAGATAGAGCCAAGTGAAAACATGAATTAACTTGGGAAAGGGATTTGGTGGAATGTTGGCCTACTATTTTATGGGATAGAATTTGGCTTAAACTCCACAAAACTACGTGAGCTGCGAATACCTCACAAACCCTTTACTTTGTCTATCGCAGTTTGTTACTTACACCCATCACCCTAAAGTCCTTTTCTTCAGGTGCAACCTCATCTTGTTGGTCCTGCTCATACTTCACTGCAGATCTTAAGAATATGTTATTTGAATGCCCTGCTATTCATGATTTTTGGATATTGGTCTGGACTCAAATTACTAAGATTTTCAATGTTGCTATTCCTTTCTCCTTCACTAATAGTTTCTTAGGTAGTTTGGCTCCTCAGTGGTCTCATTTAACTCCAGGCTATAAATTAATATATTTATTATTGGCTGTTGCATTTCATTTAATTATGTCAAATTGGAAACAAGCTCAAAATGTCATTTTCAGGTCCTGGTGTAATGTCAATTGTTTTCATCATAGATTAGACACCAACTATGTCACTCCTATTTCTCTAGCTATAAAAAAAGATATTTTATGGTTTCCACAAACCAAGTACTTATCCTTTTGTGCCTCTTCCGAAAATACCATTATTACTGTGCCAGATGTAGTACGAAAACCACTGTGAATTTCACCCAATCTGCCTTTGTATAAATAGAATATTTTTTACAATGTTATAAACTTGTTTTTAAGATGTTTTATCCTTCCATTTCTCGTCATAATGTCTACATTTCCCTAGCTATTGTTATATTTCTTGATTTGCTATAGTATGCTACATATTGCTCTCCTTTTCCTTCTCCCTTTCCCATTTTCTTATATTACTATAACAGTTACTTACAGCGTAGAATTTATATCTTCTTGTATTTTTATCTATTTTTATCAAAATATTTAATGCTTTTATGCTTATTACCTCTGTTCTGTCTTGGTTTTTATGGCATATGTTCATTATTGTATCACTGTTCTTTGCTGTTGTGTGGTCGAAAGGCAATCAGCTTGATTTTAGAGGTATTCACTTTCAATCCGCACAGAGTGAAAAACTCACTGAAGACAGCGTAAATCACAAACAGTAGAAGTTTGATTTTGGAAGCACCCAGAAGCGTAGCATTATTGAAGCCAGTACCAACATAGTTCACAAAATGGTTAAATTACATAAAAAAGGGCTATGGCGCCAGTGAACAGACCTGGCGCATTACCTTTTTGACCAGGAATTGGCCAGTGCTTTCCTCCGATGAGCCCCAATACACTATTGCATAGCTGGTATGATGTAATTTTATTAGAATGCCAAGCAAGGCAGATGAATTTCCCAGGCTGAGCAGCATGCCCCAAACAAGGTGTCGAGGAACATTGTAGCATGTGTACCTCAAATCGACAAACACCACATATTGCACAGCTTTCCTTAGTGTTACATATTTCTTTAGGAGCAAATAAAACCTGAACATCTGGCCCAATTTTCTGTTTTCTCTGAAGCTTGCCTGGCAGTACAAGAGTATATTGTTTCCGTTTATCCACGTTCCTAATCTATTTAACAGAATATATGAGAATATTTCTGGGTGTTTTCTAATTAGCTAATTGGGTATTAGTTTTCCAAATCTTTTCTGCAACTCGTTTTGTGTAAGGGCACTATTTCGGCACAAATGATTTAGGTACAGGTGCGCCATTTAGGATTGCATTACTAATGAGTACAAAATGCTTGCCCTATAGGATAGGCTAAAATTTATACAGGTCTTCTCTTATTCTCCTTTGTTTACCAATGGTTGTGGGAACTTCATTTAAAGTAAATGGTTCTAAGACTGAGTAATCTGTAAGGCCCAATTGGCAGGGAAGCCCATTGCCCACCTGGGGTGTGATCTCATGGCATAGGGCCTTATTAGGGCTAGAGAGGTCCATTGGGCCACCGTAGTCATGATGGCGGGCTGTGGACTGCCAGACTGGTGGTCCACCCGCCATATTCTGACTATGGCGGTCGGACCACCACAGAACCACTGCTGCCGGCAATCTTGCATCAGTGTGAGGCTGGTAATATGCTGGCAGCACCACTGCGGCACCGCAAAGCATATTACTAATTTCCTCACGCCACAGTTTTCATGGCGTTGAGCCCACCATGAAAAGTGTGGCAGTGAGGAAATAAAGCGGGCCCTACAGGGCCCCCTGTTGCCTCTGCGCCATGGGGTGCATGCAGGAGGAGCACATGTTGTGTCCCCCTGTATGCATGCACCCCAGTTCCTGCAGGGCATGGACTTGACTGTCCATGCCCTGCAAGGACTGCCTTTGACGCTCCCATTGTGGTGCCTATTTCAAAGGCACCACTGTGGGACCGCCAAAGAACTGCCCGCCCAAGACTTTGAAAGTCATACCGTGGCAGGCGGTCTATTTTGGCTTCGGCAGTCACGGAGCGGGGTGGTGGCGTGGCGACCCCGCTCAGAGACTGCCAAAGTCAAAATAAGGTCCATAGTAATGAATAATCTGTTAGTCAGACATCCTGTGCAATGTTTATTTCAGAGTTCTTATTGTCGGTTTTATTACTTTTCATCACCAACTATCTACATACATTTGTGTCCCTTTACCTGGGAACCCTTAGTATACCTTGCCACCTAGCATTTTCCCACTCTTGAGTTTTGGTGGCTACAATGGTTTTGTACAGACTCCTACGTAATCATACGGCCTCTATAACTTTGTTCTCTATTGGCTCCAAAAGAAAGGCCTTGATGAATCTGCAATCTCTGTCACACCAAAGATGTGCTTTGGAATTCCGTAACCTCCTTCGAGCAGGAGCCTTGGTTAGTTGAAGACCAATGCATTTACTGATAGAGGGACAGAGCATCATTAACTGGTAGTGATTTGAGGTAAAAAGGTTATGTGAAATCATTATCCTTTCAAGGAAACTAGAAATTATAGATGCTTACTTGACTTTTCACAATACAATTTTATCCTTTCCTGATTGTTTGCTGCGATTATGTTACCACTATGCCCATTATGCAGGGACATGGATATGGGGATGTCAATTGAAAGATATAAAATCAAGGGGCTTTGATCACTCTCAGGGCACTCCACCGCAGCTGTATCAGCCATGGGGTACCAACTCAATTGATCCAGTATGATAAAATCAATTGTGCTTGAATGTAACCTATTTTTAAATGTGCATCTCCTAAAGGAATCCGAGGATGTTCAGGTGTGACACGCTTAAGACCATGTAAAAGAGTAATCAGGGCAAATTGGAGGCCAGCTGTCCTGTAGGCAGCTAATGGCTAGAGGGTCGGGAATGTCCCAGAATTGACCTTCTTCCTCCGAGTAGGCTTAGTACAGGATGCCGCATTAAATGATCCCCGTGAGTCATAACTAAGTGTAGAAAAGGCTGCATTAATGAGACAGGTACATAACCACAAATACAAATATCCTGACCTCTCGCCATGCAAACTAATAAAACTGGGCCTCACTGGACATTATAACAACTCCCCCTCCCCTAAAAAACCCCTCAAATGCCCTTCTCAAACATAACTCTGCAACCGCTCTCCACTCCATACTTTATCGATCCAAAACTGTTCTGTGTCTTCCAAACACTTGGCTTCAACTGACAATCTGCCCTGAACTAACTTGCAAAACTGTTCAAATTACCAGCCACCAGAAAAACCTCCTGAGTGTTTTTCTGCCCCCCATCAAGTCTCATCATGTCAAACCATGCTGTACTCAGACATAATAAGTACAGATCCATCCCTAGAACGGATAAATGCACTCCATCATCTCTAAAGAAAAGCACCCCCTCATACTTGATCTCACCATGCTTAATGACTAAAATCCCTTCCGCCCTACAAAATCTGCCAATGCCTGTTACATTTCTTTTGCACCTTGTCTATCACCCCAGGCCTCCAGGCACCTCTCCAACTTCGCCCTGGCAAAAACTATGTCTACAACAGCATGGTTTCTGACCACATTTATTTAATCTCAAATCTTCTTTCACACATTTTGTGAGAGCCAAGCCCTTCATTTTCACCAAGTCATTTCCACCTAGGTGTAGCACAAGCAAGTCTAGGCAATGAAAATATTTTCTCAAGCATTCCAGTCTGGGCAACAACTCCACCCAATGCATGCCACCTTTACCAAACCATTTAAACTCTACTTTTAGATCGTCAAAGCCCAGCTGCCTGCCAAATATTCAGGAATCTGCCTGCCTTTCTGCCCACTTCACAAAGGAATGCCCACAAAGCCATGCCTCGATACGCTCTCGGCCTGGCCCCACAATGCATCCTACAACAAACAAAAAAATAATATTTAACTGTCCTTACCAAGCCAAACCCCACCTCATATACCTCTTGTAGTGCTCAGACTTCTACCTACCCACCTTCCGAATGTAATTTCCTTGCCAGCCATGCATTTCCACCTCTGTCACGATTCTGATCTTGAAACAGTGTGTACCATATTCTCCCCCCCAGAATGCCCGTTAGCAACAATGCTTTCCTCAACACCCCCAAGACCTGCAATGCCATCACCCGAGCCCCAGTAATGTGAAGAAAATCTTCACCCTCTACCTGTTTACCCCTGCACTGGGCACACCCTGTCATCTGGATAGCCCCTCAGACTAACGCATTGCCCACATCCCTATTGATCTGTCTTAGATCAAGGCAACCACAGCTTGACTTCCCTTTGTGTGACCTTCACATTCTCTCTCCAAATCCCTTTCTTTTTCTTGGTCCCAATCAACTCACCAACTCTAAAAGACTAAAAAAACAACCACAACATCACCACCGAAAACAACTCACACTCTTCCACACCATTGCAAACCCTAGAAAGCACCCCCACCAACCTCTTTAACAGCATCAAAGTTACTGGTCCCCTGACCTGTTCCCGAGGCCCACGTTCCCTGGCCCATCCCTCCAAAATTCACTTACCCAGCTCTCCTGCCAAAGGCTCATAACCCCAATACAGCTTACCACAAAACACCAAACCGGACAGCTTATGCGCAATTGTCACTGCTGACAAACCTCTGTCAATCTGAAGCATAATAATCCTCACCATATGAGCCTGACACTATTCATCACCATTCTCCTCTGTCCTCCTCTTTCCACCTGATACCACAAATTCCTCCCAAGCCTGACTGTAAGCATGCTAAATGGACTCCACCAATGAACCTTTAACCAGGCGCATCACCCTCTCTCTCCAACATTCCAGAGATGCGTCAGTATGGGGGTCCCCCTCTCGTCTGCCCAAGGTGCTAGCCCAGTAATTTCTGCAGCAGAAAATGAGATAGAGCATCCATGATGCTGTTATCCACACAGGTGATATGCGTCCTCTAAAGATGCCATTTTACGGCAAAACATTCCAGAACAAAAAGACGCAGCAACTTGAGGACTTGGAGGTCCCTAGCTGATTGTCTATTCACAATGTCCACCACTGCCTTGTTGTCCACTTGAAAAAGCACCTTCTTATTGAAATACTTGTGTCTCCGCAGACAAACTGCCACTACCAATGGGATAAATTCCAAGAATGCAATTCTGCGACCACCTCCCTTCCAATGGTCCAGCCACTCCTCCGCACACTATTGCCCCAGCCAGAAAACACTAAATCCTGCTCCGCCTGCTGCATCCGAAAAAAACTCCAAAGACCATTCAACTTCCTCTCTGATCCTCGTCAAAGGGATGCCATTAAAGTCTGCTAAAAAAGTCTGCCAAATCCTCAGATGCACCCTAACTCCTGCCTTCAATCAAATGCGATGGTGCTGGAGGGATTCCCCTGACAAAGTCAAACCCAACCTTCTGCAAATAGTATGCCCTGCCTTAACCGCTCTGCATGGGAAATTAAGGTGCCCCAGTAATACTTGAATCTCTGTGCCTGTGCTTTGTCCTTTGCCAGCATCTTACACAACAGAGCCATCAATTTTTTTCTTTTGTCCTCAGGCAACCGCACCTCTATTTTCACAGAATCCAACTCCACCCCAAGAAAAGTTAAAACTGCACTCAGCCCACAAGTCTTTTCCAGAGCCACCGTGACTCCCAAATCCTGCAACAACTCCTGAAATTTCAGCAGTAAAAACTTGCACACCGAAGAATGTTCGGCCCCAACCAGGAAAAAGTCATCCAAATAGTGTGTCATCTTGTGAGAACCTGTAACCCTGTTAAACAACTGCTGTAAGGTAGTACTGAAACCCTCAAACAACAAGCAGGAAACTGAACAACCCATGGGCAATGCTTTGTCAACAAAGATGTGCCCTGCAAACTGTATCCCCAATAGCTTAAAAAATCCTCTGGATAAACCGGGAACAATCTGAATGCAGACTTGATATTGCATTTTGCCATTAATGCGCCAGGCCCTTCTTTGTTAATCAATGCAATCGCTGAATCCACTGACGCATAATGCACTCTACTCCTTTTCTCTGGGATGAAATCATTGATGAAATGCCCTTCCGACCAAGACAAATGTTGTATCATCCTGAATTTCCCTGGCTCTTTTTTAGGCACCAGTCCAATAGGAGATATAATCAAACGTGGCAACGGCCAATCAAGAAAAGGGCCAACCATTTGTCCTTCCCGAACTTCCTTCATCAATTTCTGCCATACCATTTACTCTTACCCCTGGATGGAACGCAAATTTTCAGCCCAGCGGCTTTCTCTTTGGCCTTCATTTCCCAACCGGGAACCATGTTCAAAACCATCCAACAAAAATTCTGCATTATCCAAACTTTCCCTTCTGCCCAACCAAAACATCAACCTGTTAATCCTAACTGGTGTACAAGCCTTTTCCCATGGGGTTCTGGCCTTAGCTTTCCCGGCCTCTGTTAATGTTGGGCTGCCACTGCCCACCTTCAGCACTTGTGGACCTCCCACCTCTCTATGGCCCGCCTTGCAGTACTGGGTGTTTATCGCTACATTGGGAACATTCATGCCTAAAGCAACAGTATTCCCTATTACATGTGCCTTTGTGGTATGCCCAACATGCACCCTTGATGTTAAACGTACCCCTGACCCCCCCCTTCTCCTTGGGTGGTACTATCTCAAAAGGGCTTATATACCTCTACCCACCCACTCGCTGTGTATGTGAAAGGCGCTGTCCGTGCAGACATCATAGTCTGGAGAAACAATGAATTGTCTAACTGTCCCCAGATGCTGTCTGCGTCCTCTGCTATTATAGCTCTAAATTCCTCATCATATCTCACCCACGCCCAACCCCCAAAAGTAATCTGGGCCTTCCAGACTACATTAAAACTCTCACAATATACACTAGCGTATATCAAAAAGGCATCCGTCTAATTCTCAATATTAACCGGCAATTTCGGTCATCAGGACAGCTCGTGCTCTCCCACTTTGGACTCTACCTTGGCCCTCACCTCTCTATGGAGTAACTTAAACAACTCAATGTAATCTCTTTTCCAAATTCGCTCCTTAGCAGAGGCCATGAGATGTGCTCCAAGGGGCTTGGTAATCCCCATGTACGTAAGTTTTTATGTTTAACGTCCTTACTCTCTTTTTTCCCATCCTCTTTCTTTGCTAGATCAATGACCTCCGCAAACACAGATCCTATTGCCTTATCCTCTGTCTTCCCTTTCTTTGCACTTGACCCATCCCTGGTCCCTTAATCCTGTACATACTTACCTCTTACCAAATACACCCTTGAGCCCTCCCCAGAGCCCACCCTTTCCCGCCCCGACTGACTAAGAAGGCTTCACACCTCGACCCTTGCCAATCTCACTTGGTCTCAAAGTCGTGGCCCATCCCAAAGCCTGTCTCCCGATGCCACATCTTTTTCTGTTTGCACGGCTATCTCCTTCTGTGCATCCAACTTCTTTTTGCCTGTAAATCACTAAATCGCTCTCCGTTACCCTCCCGATGCCCATGACGCGAATCATTAGGTGCTGACCACCACTCTGCCTCCTTGTTGTTCGTGTCTTTCAATTCACCTACCTCAAGGTTCTCCTCATCATAGTCCAACATTTCTTCTGTCAAATTACATCCAACATATGCATGCCATCTCACCATCGGCCACACAACCATCACCAAACTGCTCTTCATACATTGTGTCCATCAAGTCAGTATGCCCAGGAGAGGCCACAAAAAGCCTTTCCCCAACAACTCTAATCTGGTCCCTTGCCGTACCAGGACCGGCCACCCAGACACGTTACCTGCCTTCGGCGAGGGGTAAACGAGTCATACTAAGCTCTCCCTGCTGTCTCTTTACTCGCTGTTACACCAGACCCCTGCCTGTCCTGCCTGGTCAGCTACTCTCACTGTCCTGGCCATACTTTCTATGACTGCCACTTTATTCTCTGTGACCCATTTCCACTTCCCAGGAGTCACCAGAGCCTGGATCCCCAGACCTGTGGCCCTCCCACATGTAGGTGGCTCATTGCACCCTAGCTGAGTCAAATCTACCCCCTGCCAGGTCCCAGGTCAAAACCCAGGCCCCACCACACTGCTTGGCCGCCAGCCTTGCCCCATTACACCTCTACTCAGACCCCTCCCGAATTAAATGCATGACGGAAAATCCCAGCTGTCCGCATGGAATCAAGGGGGAAGAATGTAGTCCCATGTCCCCTAGACTGAGCCAAGACTTGCATGTGCCCAGCCTCCTGAAAATTGGCCCCGGGTCCCGGGCTGCCTGCACTGGCCCCAACATTGCTGCTGCCATAATTAACTTGTTAGGCCCTCCAGGGGCCTCGCACCTCTCTCCACTGTGCGCCCATCAGAGTTAACTTGCCTGCCTCTGCCAGACAGGTAAAGCGGCAGGTCAGAATCTGCTTCCACCTTTCCCATTATGAGTGCAGGCGCAGCCCTGTGCTGGCGGCCTGTCACTGCACTCTTGGCCGCCTCATCCTGATCTACGTGGTCATGGCCCCTGGCCCCCGATGCACCTACGGATGCTGCAAGGTGCTCCCCCTGGCCCGCAACAGCAATCATGCCAGCCCCGCCCTACTCTTTTTCGGCCGCTCACACCCTCTTGAAAACAACCTTCTTCTCGCCCTGCCATTCCGTTACCTTTTTGGCCTGCACCACCCAGTGAGGCCTCTCAGCTCATGAAGGGTGTTCCGGCAGGGGCAAATTGCTCCCCCTACCTCTGCCTCCATAGCACCTTCCTTCCGGTCCTAGGATGCTTGTTTTTAGTACAGGAAGAACCTGGCCTGGCAGTTCGGCTGGACTGTTTCCATAGGGAGCAGGGTCAGAACAGATTTGCATATGGCTGGGTTTAAACAGGAAAGGCATGGGAGCAAAAAACGATGGATTTAGGCCAGATCTCTGTACTGGTGTGAATGTTTGACATTGTTCAACATTCTGTCCTTCAATTGTTCTTTTTGCAAGGACCCCATGAAGCCAACAAATTACTGAAAGAGGATGTTTAGACTCATTTGTATTCTCCCGATTAAAACAGCGTCATCCACGTAAAGTACCCACCATCGGAACGTCTGCAGCACAGTCAGACAAGGTCTCCTCAAGGCCATTAATGAACAACAGGATGAAGGCCCTTCTCCAGCAGGAAGTTGGAGGTACGCTCGCCAGCAGGGCTGTACCTAACCAACGCAAAAAGGTCGTAGTTCAAGGCTTGCAAAAATTGAACAAGTCCTTGGTCCACCCCTCGGTTACTCAACATGACCCACAGCTTATACCTGACCACACTGTCGAAGGCACTAGACAGGTCCAGGAACACCAGGCAGATGGAGCCCTGCTTAACAATGGAATACTTGCTAAAAGCAGGTGTAAATTGAAACATTGCTGCACGGTGCCCAGCCCCTCATGGAAACTGGACTGTACATCTGACAGTGTGTTTGACTTCCTAGACAAGGACAGCAATCACTCCAATACGACCCTCCCTGCAATTTCTACTGTGGAATCCAACAGGGAAATTGGGCAATAACAACTATGGGACTGTGGGTCACCCTTCTTAAAGATGGGCACAATAATGGGAGGCCACAACAAGTGAAGGCACTGAAGCAATTTCAAAGTAATGGGGCCCACAATTCAGGGGCAGATTTATATAGATCCATAGGGGCCCCATCTGAGCCTGGAGCCTTGTTTGATGGAGACTTAATGATGGCCTCCTAGACCTCTTCCAGAGTGAATAAAATGGGAATCAGGTATCCTAAGGTGTGTCAGAGCAATAAAGATCACTGAAATGGCTCACCCAAGCCTCTGGACTAATGGTGGTGATGACTGAGTTGTCACTGGACCCCAAGGTTATCATTGATTACCCTTCAGAAGGATGTAGAGTCCTTCTTCCTACAGGACTGGACCAGCCTCCCCCAGTATTCCATTTTGATCTTCGTACGACTACTGCTCATGGCATTTTTATACACAGCTCTATATTCTTTAACTTTTTGGCTGACTTTGGGTTTCTCCTTTAGTGCCTCATGCAAGATCATGGAGACCTTTCTACAAGAGAATTGAACCATTTGCCCCTATGGAAGTCGACCTAACTGGTTTCATAAGGTAGTTGCTAATGGGGTACCCCAGTTTGGCGAAACTGTTAGGCATGAGTCGAGGGTCTGCCAAATGACTTAGACAGTTGAGTAATGGAACAAAATAATTAGTTCACAGACACTTCAAGATCACCCCAAAGTCCGCATTCCTCCAAGCTAAAGGAAGCCACTGGGTCTTTACAGTTAGGGAAGAGAAAGAAATGCCCCTCACCCTGTATTTCCCCTTAAGGATACCAAGAGCCAGCCATTGAGGATTGTGGTCACTCAACGTTGTAACAATAGTGCCCCCGCTAGTGCACCTCATAAAAAATGTAGTCGATGATTGAACCATAATCCCTCCTAACAAAGGTAGCATTCATTTGGTGGGCTGGATCAACAACATCACAGGCCTTTATAAGGTCGAGCATATTTACTACATCCAAGAGTGCCCTGGCATTCCGGTCCCCTTGCCAGGAAGCGCCCTTTGCACAAGCTTTTTCTAGGGTAGTTGACTCATTCACCTGGGGTAAGTGACCAAGTTTAGTGTTAAAATCTCCCCCCACCATAATATAGAACCCAGAGTTCAGATGAGCTATTTCCAGTAAAAAACTTGAAAGCTTATGAAAGTTGATAACGACAAGGTGAGTATCATTTGGCCAGGTCAACAAATGGGCTTGAATAGCAGGGCTCTCACAATATAGCGGACAATTCAAATTTTACACTCTAGGGTAACTCGTGAGTAGGCCATTAGCCGTAGGTCATTAGCCCACCCTTGGCATGGCCAGGAGGCGATGTGGCTGCTGGAACCATGTAGGCAGCAAACCCATCGATAGTAACAAGTTCTGTGGTCCACGAATTTGTAAGGAATATCAGGTCATGGCTAGAGTTGTCATCATCCTTTTTGCTAAGCAAGCCAGCAATGTTCCAGAAGAGAATTTTGACCGGAAGTGTGGAATTAACCAGCCAATTTAAGGTGCCCTTATGATTGTCCGCCAAGGGGGGATAATATGCAGAAAGATTAACATGGCCAACTCCATAAGGGGGACCACCAGTGTCCACAGGAGACAAGGAGACAGATGGTGTATTGGGGAGAGCAGCCCTCAAGCCCTGGCCTTTGGGTTGAGCATTTGGGACTTGGCCTTGCTCTCGCAGGGGGCTCATGGATCTAATGGGGCCATTCCCCGAGTCAGGCCACATCGGTCAGGCTCCACAGTGGACCAAGGCGATTCAGCACACAAATGTTATAGGAATGGGAGTGGGCTCACTCCTGACCCCAAGTACATTCCAAATTGTCTAGAATAGTATGTGGAGTAGCCAGGGGCCTGTAAAAGCAGCCAAGTGGTAAGATCTTGATTTTGCTGGGATTATGATGACCTTGGGAAAAAGCCCCAATCAGTTTCCCTACTACTTTTGGGTTTTGGAAAGAGATGACAACACAGTCACCCATGAATGCTTTTTCCGATTTTCCCACCCAGCCCAGCCTTTTGGCCATTATCACCTCATTAAACAACAGGCCTCAACACCACATGTAGTCATGGATCCAATGGGTGGATTTGGCAATTAGGTCCTCAGTGGACTCAGTAGTGCCAGGACGAAGTGTTAGCACAGCCACCAACACGATGGCATTTGGGACAAGCTACTGGAGGGAGGCCACATCTGGATAGAGGGCCCATTGTTGAATCAGAGAGACTATCGATGATGAGTGTTTTTGTGAACGGGGGACTTCTCTTGGTTGCCTTGAGCCTGGGATACTGGGGTGGTGTAGACAACAGCACGGGATACGGCCGACGCTTGCACAACAACGCCCGAACCCTCACCCAGGCCCGAACCCTCCCTAGGGTTCACGACATCTGGCTGACGGGTCTCCTGTTGTTGTTCTCTTACAGTAGCAATGTTGGTGGTTATACAGGCCAGGTTAGAGTACCCAGAGGCCTAATTTTGAAGTAGGTTGGATAATTTCACCCAATAGACTCCAAACATACAGACAAGACTTTCAACATAGCATCCAGATTTGTTTAAATCATTTTGCCTAAATTGTCCAGCCTCACCTCCCGGCTGTCTATGGAAGGTCCTTCACAATTAACAGACTCCCACCCTCTGTGAGCCAGAGGGGCTCTGGAGTTGGCAGATTTGCGGGTATTGGCTTTTTTTTTTTAGCTTGGAGGTTTAGAAGGTTTGTGAAAGAATTGAGAGAAGGGTAACTGGCTTACCCCATGTAGCAGGAGTTCAAGGGGTGCCCAGCCCCTCCTACGGGCAGTGCGATGTGCATAGGTGCTTCTGGGACTGCGAGTCCCTTGTAGTAGCAGCAGTTAGGGTCCAGCCTTGTATTCATTGTTCATGCCCTGAGGATCACAGACCTCTTCCATGTGTGCAATACCCTTATCTTCTAGTGTTGCTAGGGAAAGAAATTTGAATGGGCATTTAACGTTGATGCCATCAATGTTAGTTCCACCTGATGTTTTAATGGACTCCCCCATTGTGGCTTGCCATATTGCGGAATCTTTTCAAGATGTCTGTCAAGTCTCAAGCTTTCCAAAGTTAACTCTAAAGGGCAAATAATCCTCCCCTTACATTGAACTTTTGGTTCAACTCGCTGCCCTCAGGCCTTTGCTCCACCAATAAAGTTTGCTCTAAGGGAACCACTAATTGACGGGACAGTAGGTCTTTGCTTATAAACTTCAATGTTGACTTAGTCAATACCAGGCATATTTTGTTCCCTTGTATTCATGCCCAAGGGTTTGAAGCTCCTATGATACTGGGTTCTGTAGCTGGATTGAGTTGCTTCTCTGGTCAGTTTGTGTAGCTTCCTCATTTTGTTTTTGTTGCATACAGTAGTAAAACCTTCAATCGGCCCTAATGTAGCTGATTCACCCATATCTGGGCTTGTGTTTTCTCCTGCTGGAGATTGCCTAGAAGTAAATAAGGAGCTTGTCATTTGTCTGAGCTGCGTACATTTTTGCTGTGGTTGATAGCATCCATGGTTATAGTCTGCCCATTGTAGCACTTGCTTTATGTGGGCTTCCATTGGCTCCAAAGATCATGGGGGCATTGACCAGGAAGGTCATCTTGGTATTTTGATCAGCAATCAGAACGGCAGTGTTTGTGAGAATAACCGTGTCTTTTGAATTGTTCTACCCCAGCCAAACATGCTCGTTAGACTCTGTTTTGCCCCTATAGAGTATAATTTTTTGTTTTTCAGGTAAACATCTGATATTCTAAACAATAATATCTAGTCACAATGATGAAAAATAAGATTGTAATGCATCTTAGAGTGTGGACAAAGTTCTAGGTCCAATTCCATGAAGGTTTGCTGGTTATGTCAGATGTTCGCTATTAGTCTCAGCTCTGCAGTCTGCTCATCTATCCTTGATGCCTAAATCATCAGGATTGGGGACATTGGGTGTATAAAGCTTTATATGTTGCGTGGATTGTATCAAGTACTATATATACTAGTGGATAATCATCAGTATTTTGGGTGGACTTGTTTATCTTGTTTGCACCGTCAGAGGATAAAAGTCTCTCTGTCCTTTTACCGGGGAATGGGAGGGGGGCCTCCATGGTTTCAAGTGCCTCAAGAATTTAAGGATCTCCCATGAAGTGACTAACTGAGCCTTGCCAACCATCAGTGGTCAAATCAAGGATGGTCACTTGTCCTGAATGTTATCAGCTGGATTAATATTTGAGAACTCACTGGCCCTGTGATCTTCTTGCCAAAATACAGAGTCTATGCTGTTGTTCAGGAAGGAGATAGAAGGGCTCTCCTGATCTGGCGTCCTTTCCTACAGTTGGAAAAATTGATTGGCAGGGAGCATCCAATGTAATCTCACCATTTCCAGGTGCACTAATATTTGAAAGAAAAAAGGAATCCATAGTTCTCTGAATGAGTATTCCAGGACTGGGTTTGGTGGAGTTGCAGGCTGCAATGCTTGACGCGAGGATCTGGACAGACACCAAGAAAGATGTACTGGCAAAAGTAAAAGGAAGGGTGGAAATGGTAGGGATATTTATGGACAAACAGGTGGCTAATTTCTGTAGGTTAGTAATCAAAAGGGAGGCAACTTTGCGCTCTCCCCTACTTATGGCATTAGTGATAACCCCAGGACAAGCCACAGTAGTTCCCGATGGAGATTCTAGTTCTTGTGGCATTTCTGGGATTGTTAGTATAGCACCTTTCTCAAACTGTATTCATTTCGTTGATCAAGAGAAATTTTGTTTACTTTTAAATTATGATCTAAGTTGCGTTAAGATAATAAAGAAGGTAAGTAGACAAACAGATAGGTAAACAAGGTTAAGTAAACTCTGCAAAATGCTATTCCAAAATTTCCATACTGCTACACAGAAACATGTAGCTGCAAATGTGGGGCAATGTGGAGCTAACAGAATCCCCTGCAGAGTCCAATATCAAAGAGACTATACTTTTATGTGGTTTATTTGCAATTTTGTGCAGTACAAGCCTTAATCTACAATTCAACCCTGGGGGGCCTCTGGCGTATCCCCATTTTGTGCAGTACAAGCCTTAATCTACAATCCAACACTGGGGGGCCTCTGGCGTATCCCCACTTTTGCTCTATAATCAAAAATCTAGCCTCTGAGTTTCTAACCTATACTTGCAATGCAGCAGACAAGTCTCGCTTTTTTCTTCTCAGTTCCTCTAGTGCTTTGAGAAGTTAGCAGCCAGGTAGCAGCAGAATTTTTATAGAGGACAACAGATAGAAAATAGCAGCAGGTGCCAAAGCTGGAGTGATGGTGGGGACTTGGGAGGGCAGGAGACTTTGGAACCTTGGTCCCTGGGATTTTCAGGTGAGTGCAGCAGGTCAAGGCCTACTGGGTCAAGAATTGACCAGTGTGGGCATGGCAGCATGGTTTGGGAGGATTAAGTGGGCAGGCAGTTAGGTTAGGTTTCTCTTTGGGGTAAGGCACACTGGCCACCAGGAGTTAGAGACTTGCAGGCAAAGAGCGGTAGTCCTCCCTCCCACCCTGTAGCTAGGGTTTTAAAGGAGCTTCAGCCATGAATCTGTTAGGAATCGAGAAGTGTAAATGGGACAGGTGCGTTGTTGATCAAATTAAATTGTTCCTTCATTTATGAGAAGGTGCATGGAAGGTTTTAGACATTAGGTAAGGGCAGAAACAATGTTATTCACACTGTAGTACAGGAGGATCAGCCCAGGGCCAGATGGGTTCAAACTTGTTTACAGGTTAGCTGGCTATGTGGGGCAGAAACTTTTAGTCTCGGAAGGGGAACAGGTTTGTTTGGGGGGTATAGTTCATGAAATCCAAGAGGGTTGTCATTAAGGGAGAGGGAAAGACAGGTTGATGGTCAGTTAAAATTACGTATTAGTGGCGTTTGCCAATTGTAGTCTGTATAGCATTGGCTAAGGGTACATTGATGTGACGCACACCTGTCTCATTAAAGTGGACTTTTTCACAGTCATGTTGTCAGCAGTTATTGGTGGGCCCCATCCCACCTGAATAGCTGGAGAGCTTCATTTACGCATATAATCAATTGCGAGGGCTGTTTGCATTTTGCAGTTTGGGATACAATGATATTAATGACAGTACAACTGCAGTGAAAGGAAGCAGATTTATACTAGTAATTATTAGTTATTTTTTTGTTCAAATAGTTTTATTGAAATTTTCAAAAATTGGAACAAAAGTGAAAAAGGACAAGGAAAAAAATAATAAACAATAAGCTCAAATTACAAGGAAAAAGGAAGGTTTCATTATACAGACATGCTTATGAGGGAGAAACATAAAATACAAAGTGGAGGCATATTGTTTTTTGATATACATTCTACTTAGAAGTACAGCTGGTAGAGAAGACATCATAACATTATGTTGAGTGATATAATATACAAATTAAATATATCATGCTCATGTGTACATTCTATAAGGTAACACAGTTCACAAATTTAACATAATCCACACATATCACATCTTTATTTCCATCTTAAAACCTTAGTTTGAAGCGCGTGTGTAGAATGTCCGGTTTGATACAAACTCCGTGTGGTGGAACAAAAGAAGGAGAATGTGATCATAAGTGTATGCCTTAAGGGAAAATTGTCAGAATTAATTAAGTAGACTAGGCTTATTATCACCTAGTGAGACCAGTAAATTATGCTCCCAGATGTATCTTTATTCCGTGTGTATTGCTCATTCTTAAATAGCCAGAAGGAAGTGCCAATTGTATTCACGGTGGTTCATATTTAATGGAGAAGGTATGAAGAGAGTCCCATAGTTTCCTGTGATGATTGTAGGGAGATATTATCAGCACCTCTAAGGAAGGAATTATTAGTTATTAATTATTAGTTATAATAATAATTATTATTATAATAATAATTATCATTACAATTATTAGTTATAATTATTAGTTATTAATGGTAGTATCAAGGGGGGCGTGGCCGAGCCTGCGACCAAGATGGCTGCCTGACTCCGAAACTCCGGAGCCGTCGCCCGCGTTATTCCACCAGATGCCCCTGTAGATGGTGACTAAGGAGCCGAGTCGAGCAGGAACGGACAGCGTGGACGAGGGGCTGTGGAATGCGCCGCCCGCGGACTTAATCGGTGCCCGAAATGACAAGATCGGGTCGGCGCGCTCCCAGGCCTGACGCGGCCTTCGGAGGCCCGAGACGACAGGGGTCTCGGGTAAGCCTGAAGGCGGGGCCCTGAGTGTGCGGCTCAGCCTGCTGCGCGGCCTCGTCAATTGAACTGCCCGACGGAGCGGAGCAGTGTCTGAAGGCAGCCAGCAGTACGATGGGACCTTTGCCAGCGGTCCAATGCACAAATGAGTAAGTGCGCGCAGTGCCAGAGGATCGTGGAGCGGGTGACTCCTGGCGATTTGGGCGGCCTGGTTCCCGACCACTGAAAGTTATCGGCCATGTGAGTGTGCTCTGACCTCCCTAGAGCGGCTGCCGCTACGGATGTAGCGGGGGGTGCCACACATGATTGCTGCACGCAGGAAAGAGACCACAATATAGAAGTTGGTGAACAAAACAGCCAAGGAGAAGGAGGGGGGAAAAATAGAAATTAAGTATAATCCATAATAAATAATAAATATAACGCAGGAGGTGGACCCCCAAGTGCCTCCTCCCTTTGAAAATACCTGGTGCTGCAGTGGTGATAGTATATTCTCTGCCGCGGAGTGGGTCCCCTCTCTGAATCGCTGAATGGCAGCGTAGGCCCAGAGGACGCTTGCCATAACTCAACGCACGGGTACAGTTCTGGCATGGCTCACCAGCACACTGTCTCAGTAGAGATCCACAGATTTGATTTTTAACACACCTGATAGAGTGCAATCAGACAGGATTGGATGCACAGGAAACTGAGGGCACTACGGAGAGTGAGCCGCAACAACTGGAGGGCACTGCCGCAATAATGGCTGAACTGAGAGCCGGTTTTAAGGCCATTGATGCTCGCCTGGATACCCTCACCACCCGACTAGATGACATCCACGGACGCCTGTAGACTCAGGACACCCGCATTGGTGAGGCCGAGCAGCGAATCTCCGCCTTGGAGGACACGCAACCCAGTGTTCATAAGAGACTTGAAAGAACCGAAAATTTGCTTAAAACATTGCCAGCCAAGGCGGAAGACTTGGAGGTGCATTCGCGCCGTAATAACATTTGCATAGCAAGTGTAGCCGAATCCACAAATACTGGGCATATAGCTAAATTAGTTGAAACCGTCCCTGTGGATATCTTCGGTAGGGATGCCTTTTCAGGTACCTTTGCAGTTGAGAGGGCACATCGGACATTAGGTGCCCGACCGGCGCCAGGTGCGACTCCAAGATTAATAATTGCCAGAATCCTCAACTATCAGGACCGTGATGCAGTGCTGAGACTGGCCCGGGAGCGTGGCTCGCTCACATATCAGGGATCAACCATAGCGATCTTTCCAGACTTTACACTGATGGTACAAGAGGCGCGACGCAAATACACGGATATCAAGCGTACCCTACAGAAGGCGAATATTAAGTATGCAATGTTGTACCCCGCCCGCCTTCGCGTCCAAATCGGCAGCAAAGCTCACATCTTTGACACCCCTGATGATGCAATGAAATTCTGGAAGCAGCACCAAAACGCAAACAGACTTCCTAAGCAAGGAGGGAGTAAGGACGTAGACACCCAACAGACTGCAACCGGTCCGTGACCTATTTTTCTTTTTGTGTGATAGTAAGTGCCTCTTGCTTTAGGGAGTGCGGGTATGGCCCACGTGCAACAATCATCAAAATGGAACACTGTGCATAATTTGTGAACTGTAGACGTGCAGGGACTGCGCACACCGACCCGAGCATTTTCAGTCATATAATTGTTCTTTCATGGCGTGGAATTGAATTCACCTATCTGATTTAAATTTGCACAGACGGCTCCTATGGAGTGTTGCCTAGCTCCCATAGGAAGTTTTCCCATCTTATTCCTTTTCTTCATTCCTCTTCCTTCCTCTTTTTCCCCTCTTCTTCTAGATTTCGAATGGGATTCACCGGGTGCCTTGTTGTATGTATCCGATGTGGGTGGGGGGTGATGGGTAAAATGTTTCTAGATGTTAGTACCTTTGTTCGAGTTTGGTACGGAGTAATGTTTCTCTGCTGCAATGAATATGTGGAGTTTATGTATCTGCAATATATATCATGGATGACAGTGCCCTGCATACATGACCTCCCCAGATGTGCGCAACGCTGGTTTGCGCTTTAAATACATATCTTGGAATGTGAGAGGGCTATCGAATCCTAGGAAGGGTCTTCAGGTTTTAGCCTACTTGTCTAGACACCATGTCCAACTGGCTTTTCTCCAGGAAACACACTACGCACCAGCACAGCGCATGGGTTTGCATCCTCATGGGGTAATCATCGCTCTTTTGCCAGTTATAGCACATATTCCAGTGGAGTGTGCATTCTGATCCACCGCTCGCTCCCTTTTATGGTCATGGCAGATGAAGATGGCAGGTATGTTTTAGTGTCGGGTTCCCTAGGGGCCGAACCGCTTCTTTTAATTAATATATATGCGCCAAATGTAGACACGACTGATTTCTTCCCCAAAAGTGCTATGCACATTACACAACTTAACGCAGACAACATAGTTATGGGGGGGACTTCAATCTTACTTTGGACCCCACGACAGACACAATGGGACCGGGTCATACCACGAAGCCGCATGCAACACAGGGCCTCACTGCGCTATTGGACTCCGCGCTGCTGATGGCTCCCTGGCGCACACGACACCCTACCGGTCAGAACTACTCGTTCTATTCTGCCCCGCATGGGTCCTGGTCAAGGATAGACCACTGGTATCTTATGCCACGACTGTTGCTGGTGGCCCAGGCAATTGATTATTTATCCCACACACTGTCCGACCACTCTTCCGTCCTTCTCACGATGGAGTTCTCCCAGATACCAAAGCCACATACCCTGTGGAGGTTCCCTGCTGAGGCCTTGCTTGACTCGGCCTTCCATGCTGAGGTGGGAGACGCCATTGGTGAATACTTCCAATTAAATGACGGGACGGTGACTCTGCAGTCCACATTGTGGGACGCCTTTAAGGCATATATAAGGGGGATATGTATATCAAAACACGCTGGGGTGCTGACCTCTATATGAAGGGAATTGGAAGTTGTGGAGGGGAAACTCAGAGATATAGACACTGCTGCACAAACGACAGCCCGCTCGCGAACACTCTGCGACCGGGCGACACTGTTGACCGAATTCACTGACCTGGCGGCACGTTAAGTTAAATATTTAGGAAAGCACGCGAGAGCCCGAACATATGATGAGGGGGAAAGACCGGGCAGAACACTCGCCAGATTGCTCCGCCCTCTGTACCAGTCAGCATATGTCACGCACCTGGACATGGACAATGGTGACATACTAACACAGGGGACCGATATTACTGATGCTTTTCTATCCTACTATACCCGCCTATATACAACGCATGACCCCCCGGTGGGACAGGCCCTTGTGGATTATCTGCAGGAGATAGCCATGATCTGGTTGGAAGAGGGACATCGTGACTTTTTAGCTGGCTCGATAGACGAAGACGAAATAAAACAGGCGATACGGGACCTGGCCATTAATCGGGCCCCCGGCTCTACCAGCTGCGGCCGTTCTACTCGATGCTGAAAAAGCATTTGATTCATTGGAATGGCATTTTTTGTACGCAGTATTACAGAAGCTGGGAATTCCGGTGGGGTTCATCAATTTAATCCGACTTTTATACACCACTCCAGTTGCCCGCTTGAAACTTAACGGAGTGATCAGCTATCAGTTCCCTTTGACACGAGGTACCAGGCAGGGGTGTCCCCTCTCACCCTTATTGTTCATTATTGCTATGGACCCATTTGCAAGACACATTGAGGAGAGACATCTCCATCATGGAATACAATTTCATACAGGCCCGCTTGTGGCCTCGTTCTATGCCGATGATGTGATGCTATTCGTGAGTAAGCCAGACATCAATTTGTCCCCACTACTTCGTGAGGTGGTCCGATTTGGAGTATACTCGGGATTAGCTATTAATTGGCCCAAATCAGAGGTTTTCTGTTTGACTCCAGCCACCATCCAGGTGGATATTGAATTCCCACTCAAATGGTGCACAGAACCCCCTAAATAGCTCGGGATCTTTCTGCATTGTAGCGCGCTGGAAGTAATTCGTATTAACTACGGACCGGCAATTGACCATCTGACGATGCAGGTTGAACGATGGATCAAGCTTCCCCTTTCTATGGCGGGTAGAATCGCCATAATTAAAATGGTCATACTTCCACCTTTTTTTATACCTTTTTTTAAATATTCCCATCAAGCTCACCACAAGATTTTTTTGATACAGTGTGGTCTCTCCTTAATTGCCTAATTTGGGCTGGTAAGCAACCGCAAATCAGCTGGAACAACCTTGTCATGCCATATGAGCGGGGAGGGTTCGGGGTCCCTGACTTCGATTTATACTACTTAGTTGCCCAAATCCACTTCACATAATATTGGCTTCACCCAGACGCCCGGCTCCAGTATTTAAAGCCAGAACGATCCCAGATATACCCAAATCTTTTGTCGTCCTTGTTGCCGCAAGGCTTACCTCGATGCCCCAATGAAATTCAGACATTGCCAACAGCGTGCTGGGCATGGTCCAAATTGCTGCACTACTTGCAGGCTGGATTTCTATACTCGGCGCACATACCACTGGTCGATAACCCCTGGCTGCCCCCCACAACAGAAACTCTCACTAAGCATACATTGTCCAAACTCGGGCTGCAGGAGGTGGGTGATTTCTTTAAGGACTCACTACTGCACAATACAGAGGAGCTCATCACTCGTGGTGATGCCTCCTACATGGACAAATCACTCATACACAGAATCCGCTGCTCCCTCATTTGGGCGCTTGTAAAGAAGTCCAAGGGGCACACTGGAAGTTTTAGGGAGCTTTATTGGGTACAGCATATATAAGACCACCAGCCCAGGCAGCAGCCAAGCTTCAACTGTCAAACCACAGAAGGCTCAACACAGAGACCATTCTGTTGTCACGCAGTGACACATAGAATGCGGGGACGCAGCCCAGCAACAGGGAGGAAAGGAGAAGACAGGTCACAGGGAAAAGGAAGAAGAGGGTAGGTCACAAGGATGAAAAGCAGACCACAACACATCTCCCTTCCATATAATGAACATGAAGTAGTGAGTTATAGATTTCAGAACAACATTACAACAATATGGGTTTAAAACAATTCGTAGTCTTTATGCCAGGACGGTCTGAATCTCAACCTCCTGTAACTTCCTCGATTAAGCTCGTTGGAAACTCCATCGGCTCTTGTGGTCCCAAAATTGTCACGCAGGCCGGCAGAACCTACAGGTTCCATTGGAGAAGTGAAACCTCTGTCACGCCCGCGAGCATTGGGACCAGGGTGCCATTTAACTAACCTGGACATGCTCCACACACCACCAGAATTGAGAACAACAACATTCTTCCTCACTTCTTTGATGATGAAGGGTCCCATGAATCGCGAACAACCTTTCTTCAACAACCCAGGATTTCTGACTAATACCTCATCCCCAACACTCCAATGCTTGAAAAGCGCAGAATTCTTGAGGTCAAACCTATTCCTGTATCTTTCTTGGTGGAGTTTCCTTTTTTCAGCAGCTTGCTCATCCACTCCTGTGTCCCTCACATCCAACCTCAACCACGCAGGACTCAATTTGTCATGGGGTTTTCTGCCCTCAGAATGGAGAAAGGAGAAACAGACGTCACACAATTTGGAGTGTTGCGATGAGCCCACCAAGTTTCTCTGAGCATTTTCTTGAGTGAAGACTTAGCTTGTAAAGCCCTCTGGGCACAACACTTAACCAACTTATTCATGCTTTCCGCCAGACCATTGGCTTGTGGCGAGTATAGAGCCGTTTTGAAATGAGTGATGGATAATTCTTTTAGGAACTTATTCATCTCCTGTGAGACAAATTGAACTCCGTTATCGGTGATGAGATGTTTGGGAATACCTTCCTGGAAAACTCCTCAGAGAGAAACTCAATAACAGTCTTGGAGTTCACCACAGGCACACATTTGGTAACTACCCATTTGGAGGTGTAATCCACCAACAACAACACATAGCGCTCATCATAAGCAAACAATTCAAAAGGTCCAGCAATGTCCAACCCCAACTTGGACCACGGTTCCAAAGGAACTTCCACGGGTGAGAGCGGTGCAGTACAAGTCTTTTACTTTTATCACTGTTGGCACATTCCCAACAGTCCTTGACAACCTCCTCTATCTGTCTATCCATTGTAGGCCACCAGTACCACTCCCGAACCCTGGCTTTCGTCAAATTCCTTCCCAAATGTCCCTCATGCGCTAAATTTATGAGCTTGCACCTCAGATCATGAGGAGGTATCACACGATCACCCCTCAGCAACTTTTCATCAAAAACACAGAGTTCGTCCTTAATATTAATGAAACCTTTCAAGGATTCAGGCACTTCTTTGTCTGCTGGCCAACCCTTAATTGAAAATTCCTTTACCATTTCTAAATCGCTGTCACTATGAGAAGCAGAGGACCATTCACTAGAATTAACTGCAGATTCGTGCACCCACCCGACAAGAGAGTTCTCCACTTCCACCCCGATTGATTCAAAGGCAGCCTAGAAAGACAATCTGCTACCACGTTCTTAGGTCCAGGGACATACTCAACCACAAAGTTAAATTCAGATAACCCTTCCATCCACCGCTTGATTCTGGGAGAAATATTGTCAACCTCTCTGCAAGTGAAAATTTGACACAGAGGACGGTGATCAGTCCGAACAACCACAGGTAAACCCTAAAGGTAAAACTTGAAATGGCGAATAGCCCAGAAAACCGCCAACGCCTCCCTCTCAATCACCGAGTAGCGTTCCTCAGCACCCCTGAGAGAGCGGGAGGCAAAGCGACGATTCTGGACTCACCATCCACAACCTGCGATAAAACCGCCCCCAAACCAAGCATGCTGGCATCAGTGCACAAAATGGTTTTTTGCAAGCATCAAAATGCCCCAAAGTGGGCATGCGACCAATTACACCTTTGATTGCATTAAAAGCAGAGGAGCAGTCATCAGACCATGAGAATTGGACACCCTTTTGAGCAGCATCCTGAGAGGGGAGGAAACACAGGCAAAGTTTGGAACAAACTTTGAACAAAATTCAGCCAAACCCAGGAATGATCGGACTTGGTCTTTGTTAACGGGCACCGGAGCTTTCACAATACTCTCTGCAAGATCCAATTTGGGGCTAATCCCTTCACCAGAGATAGTATGCCCAAGGTAGTTCACAGAAGACACCCGAAACTTACATTTTTCCTTCTTAATGACCAGACCAGCATCTTGAAGTCGTTGTAAAACCCTGCACAAACCCTTATCATGTTCTTGTTGGTCCCTCCCGTATACCAGAATATCATCTTGGAAAATGAGGACCTTAGACAAACCCTCCAGCACCTTATTCATGACCCTCTGGAAACAGGCCGCAGCGGAAGCCAGGCCAAAGGGCAAACGAATGAACCTGAAAGACCCCCAGGGCGTCACAAATGATGTCAAATGTCGGGAGTTAGGATGGAGTAGGACTTGATGATAGGCAGAGGACAAATCCATCACACTGAAACATTTGGCATCTTTGATCAGGGCAAGGGTCTCAGAGATATTCGGCAAAGGTTGTCTGTCAACCCAAATATGCTTGTTCAATCCGCGTAAGTCCACACACATGCGAATCCCTTTTCCCCATCCTTGGATGCCAAAACAATGGGGGCCAACCATTCGGAGCATTCAATCTCTTCGATGACACCAGTAGTCAACAACTTCTTGAGCTCTCGATCTAAAGGTTCCATCAACAGGTGAGGAACTTTCCTTACCTTGCTGACAAATGGTTGGGCGTTCTGTTTAAGGACAATTTTATGTTCAAAGTTTTTGAGTAGACCCAAATTGTCACTGAAAACTTTGGGAAATTGTGAACATACATCATCTGATGGTGAACCATAAGACAAGAGTAACACCTTCTCAGGCGAATTGGGATTTAGGGTAATTCCCATATCTCTCTGGTGTCTCCATCCCAGAAGGTTGTCACCTCTTTTTGCTACATAAACTTTCCCCACAGTTTCCCTGTCTTTAAACTGGATTTTCCTGACTACAAAACCCAAAACATCAATTTTCACGCCACCGTAACCTACAGGGTTTATGTCTGGGGGAGACAATTCAATCTTGTCAAGACCAAAAACAGTGTCCCAATTGGCGTCACCTACCATGGTGTATGGTGAACCTGAGTCAGCCAACACAGTAAATTGTTCACCACCAATGAACACTTCGCACTCAGGCATGTCAAGTTTATCACCATCTACAACCCCATCCTCTCTCACTCTGAACATAAACTTTTTCTCTTGCTCCACAAAGCGTACCGTTTGATACTTACTACCCCTACACACACGTGCGTAATGACCCCTCTTCCCACACTTGTTGCAAATAACTGATTTTGCAAAACAATTAGGACTGTTCGGCAAGTGGCTCTCACTTCCGCACCTAAAACACTTGAATCCACAATTGTTGTTCTTGAACCCAGACTGTTCCGGATCAGATCTGTACTTGGCAACAGTATGTTCCATTTCTGCATTTTTCCTATCTTTCTCAATGTAACTCCCCTTAGACACCACCCCCTTGGAATCATCTCTCTTCGAATCATCTTTCTTAACTTCATGAATGGCTTTTCCTTCCACAGATATATCACCACTCTTCTCCACTCTCATTTCACGTACCCACATATTTGTATTTTCCATTCCTTCGACTATTAAAAGGGTTTCTTTGAGGTCTGGATTCTTGGTGAGAAGTTTTTGTTGAACTTTCCCATCATTGGTGCACCTCACAATTTGATCTCTAATAAGAGAGTCAGCAAGTTGTTCAAACTCACAAGTGCGAGCTAACGTTTTCAAAGTGGCTACATAGCTACCAATTTTTTCTTGCTTCCCTTGGACTCTTGAAAAGAATTTATGACGTTCTAAAACTACGTTAATCTTTGAGCCAAAATGCTTTTCAAGCATCATAACGGACATGTCATACACATTGTCAGGCTCGCCTTCTCCACGTCCCAAAACAATCTCATCTAGGCTGTCGTAAACATGTCTACCTTCTACTCCCAAATTGTGCAATAAAGTGGCTTGTTTCCTTAAAGCTGAAAACTTCTCTCCCCAATAGCTAGTAAATAAGAATCAAATAATGGCTTCCATCTCTTCCACGGCAAAATGGGGTCACCTACATCAGACAGGAATTGCGGCGGTTGAGACATACTAGAGGAAGCCATCTTAAGGGTAGAGATAGAGAAAGAGAAGAGAACCCAAGAGAAAAAAATAAAGGATGAGTAATGGCTAGTAATGCATAACTATTAAACAACAACTGGCCCCAGTAATTATAACACAGTAAGTGAAACTGTAAATACGATTGTCCAAAAGAGATTTCCAAAGTACGTAAGAGTTTTGTGAAGATAGTGTGCGCATCACTGATGCGCCCTAAAAATAAATGTCACATCTATGGTACATTAACATGGATAACAAGTAAAAGGGCCACTGGAGTATCAACTGTATTGTTGTACAGCGTGTGCATCACTGACACGCCAGGAGAGATAAGGAGAGAAAAAAATGCGATGAAATTTACATCATATTAGTACATACCAATAAGTGTCACTGACACGCTTCCAAACCTTTTTTTAAAAAAAAAAATATTTCCAATTTAGGCGAGTTGCCATCAATGGTGAGCCGAAACATAAGTGTGCGCGTCACTGACGCGCTCCTCAAAGTATAAATTTGCACCAGTTAGTTTTCTTCGAGCAGGAAAAAAACGGAAGAAACGCGATTGGCAAAAAGAATCGCGATGTCTAAGTGCCAACCGCAAAATGGCGGCACGTCGCTTGCGTCACGCCGGGTGGCTCCCAGCACGTAGATATAACGTAGTGCGAGCAGTGCGACACACAAGCAGGAGAATGGAGCTCCCACGAAACTCCAACCTTGGCCAAGTGAGGTAAGCGACTTCAATGTGCGCGAGAGGGCTGTTTTTTTTTTCCGTGGAACAATGTGGCAGTTAACAGACTCTTCCTGTGCTCCTCAACGACGGCGCACCACACCACAGCAACAGTGGCAGTTGTTGGTCTGTTCTTGTACTCCACACACTTTTCCTCACTCGCTGCACACAGTACAACAGGCGTCTCCTCGTTGAGACAGGGAACCCGCTAGTTCCCCCAGGTCTTTAGCACCCCCAAGCAAATGGGCGCAGGCAACAGTAGCGATCCACCACAAACTCCAAAGCACACTTGCTCTTCAAACACAGAGTCGGTACTTGAGCATGGGCGCAATATGACAGCAGTAACTGCAGCACTCCAAACCACACGCCTCTCGTGCTATCCCGATGCTTGAAATCACTACTGGAATTACTTCCACAACACGGAGTCAGTCCCAGGCTTGAAAACTCCAAGAATGAACAGTACCTGAGTCAAATAAAATGTAGACTCTTCTTAGTTTGGTCCACGTAGGTCCATGTAGGCTCCTGGTATGGTAAATGGGTTCGATGGGGGAGACTGGTGGTCATCAGGTCCTGTCCCCTTGCAGGAACAACTCGTCGCCAGTGTAAAGAAGTCCAAGGGGCACACTGGAAGTTTTAGGGAGCTTTATTGGGTACAGCATATATAAGACCACCAGCCCAGGCAGCAGCCAAGCTTCAACTGTCAAACCACAGAAGGCTCAACACAGAGACCATTCTGTTGTCACGCAGTGACACATAGAATGCGGGGACGCAGCCCAGCAACAGGGAGGAAAGGAGAAGACAGGTCACAGGGAAAAGGAAGAAGAGGGTAGGTCACAAGGATGAAAAGCAGACCACAACACAGCGCTCCCGAATGCGACAACAGAACCGGCCGACTTTCCCTCTCTTACGATGGTCATAACGTCACCAGACGGAACACACTTGGTTTCCCGTCTATATCATTTATCTCTGACTCTCCGCCCGGCAATCGGAGTTAAGGCACGTACGGCCTGGGAGCAGGACTTAGATATACCATTGACTGACAAAATATGGTACTACTGCTGCGCACAGACACAATATATATCTAATAATCACTGCCATAAACTTTTACATTTTAAGAATTTCCACCGGGCATACATAACCCCAGGTTTATTAGCCAAGATGGATCCTAATACCCCACGTGGGTGCTAGGTGCACCGCTCCTAACGCTGATTTCTCACATCTTGCCTGGAACTGTGGGCCCATTCTGGCATACTGGGGGGAGGTATTTCGGCACTTGTCCTTGATGGTCGAACACACCCTGCACCATTGATGGCATTGCTGGGGTATGTCCAGCCTTTGAAGAAAAGTATAAGACGATTCACAGCAATCGCCCTGTTGATTGTGAAGCGTCAGGTTTCTCTACACTGGGGCAGAGCACAAACACCGACAGTGAAGGCCTGGCTTCGAGTTGTGGCCCATTGCGACACAATGAGCGATATATATGCCACGTTACAGCCGCCATCATCACGCCCACTAGATATTTGGCAACCACTGAAAAGTTATTTGCAGACATACCCCCTGGAGGGGGGACTGATAGTCCTGTGGGGATTATGGGGAACACGCCTTGACTTGTGTGCTGGATGGGGGGGTGAACTATGACTGGGCACTGCTCTTTACTAACAATTATTAGGTTAAATGCATACTCCAAATATAAAGGATCTGGGATATTGATCATGTTGGATAAGTCTTTTGATAGAAGAGAACGTCATTTACGTGATGAGAAACATTCTGTACCTTGTTTTGTTGTTGGGTTATGTCATTTGCTGTCACTGATCAGCTCCCACGGAGTTGACAATATGTATCTTAACAAATGTCGGCATGTATTGTTATACACTGCAAATCTCAATAAAGAAAAGTTAGAAAATAAAATAAAATAATAATGGTAGTATCAAGGATGAAAAAATAGAGCAGCCTCATCTCCTATGTGCGTCAAGTTCACCTCTCCTGCCTCTTTCGCCCCCTCAAACGCAGAACGTGCAGCTACTCTGGGATCAGCTAGCGAAGAAAAACTAAGCACTGTATATAATGCTGCGTGGTATGGGTCATGTTGGAATTAGCCAGTCACTAAACTTTAGTGAGTCTCTGTTTTATAACACCTCACTAGGAGAAACACAGCACTCCAAAAAACCCAGCTCCCAACTGCTTTTGTCCCCCAGAAACCACTCCCCCAGAGCAGCACAAATGGGTGACTCATCACCAGGCTCTGCCATCTATGCATATCAGAAAATCCGTTAAATTCAGCATAGAGGAAATATATATATGGTCCGCAACATGCTTGCCATAAGAAAATCTCCCAACCACATAGCAGTGATTGGAGCATGTTTGCGTGGCAACCACAGAAGAGGTCCCAGTAGCAGCAGTTGTGTATAAGATGTGTGTGAGGTGGTCCTAAGAGTGCAAACTTAACTGGGGAAATGTTCCCTAATGTCCCGTATTCAGTCTCTTTATATATCCCTTTATACTGTCTTAAAAACCCATCTCAACGTCAATTTTTCAAAGTTGTTATTGATATTTTAACTCCAATTAAATGGCATTTTGGATATGTCTACACCTTAATCCTTATAATGTTTTTCAGCTATACACACACAAAGGAAGTCGGCCACACAGAGGCAAACTACAGATTGTAAGTTAATTGTGTTTTTAGTGAGTACTAGTACCTCAAGTGCTCATCAGGCAGAAAATATATATTTACTGTGTGTAAATCAGAGCATATAGTGTGTGTGTGTGTGTTTGTGTGGGTGTGTGTGTGTGTGTATGTGCGTGTGTGTGAAAAACGTTGAGAGACTGCAGAGTTGTAATGAACAAGAATCTCATTATAAATGATACAGCTTCACAACACATCCTCAAAGCGGCTATTATTCACCTCACCTAAAGCAAGTTAAAGTTAGCATAAATGTTCAAGAAATTGATATAACAATGCTTCAGCAACATATTCAATGTGTTTATATTGGAAATGAGTACACCAGGACCTAGATATACTAAGATTATGCATCGGGTTGCATCACTTTTGTGGCACAGCCCCTACAATAAATCCATTTTGCCATTTACTAAGTCACTCAAAGTAGATTTGTGTGGCTTTGTGTTGTTTAGTAAATACAAAGTAATGCAATGTTGCCCATAGCATTGTCTTGTGTTACTTTGGAGAAACATCTTCTTTTCTCTTTGTTACTTCCTCTTTCCTTGAGTGCTGAATACTGCAGCACACATATAAAGAGGAGTATGCCTCTAAGGATTGTTTTGGTGCTGGAAGGTAACGCAGGCACCCTTGCACCATGGAGCAAGGGAGTCTGAGCCAGTGTTTGGCATTCTTAGTACATCAGATTATCAGTGCATTGACCAATATTGTAGTATTTTTTAAAAGTGATAGTTTCAAACACGAAGTTACAAACATTAATTCTTGCCACCCAGCCTGACAACAATTCCAATAGTGAACTAAAAGGCAAGTCAGTTGTTATTTGCACTCTTTGTGTGGCCTAGGTTCCTATTATACATGAACGACATTATAGTTTATTAAATCAAGCACAGGAGAAGGTTTTGTACACTGCACAACCGTGAAGACATGTATATTGAGGTCCTCTTATATCTGTTGAGAAAAACGAGTTAAAGTGTAATAAAACAATTGGCTAGGATAACACAGTTTGGTTAAGTAGAAAGTTTGGATTAATCCCAGGTTTTCTGGTTTCAAATTGTGCCTTTCAGCCATTTGATGTATGAGCTTTGCCTCCCTACACCCACCTTACCGCCAGTTCGCCCCCGTGAACTCCTGACTGCAGCCTTACTTGTATCAAAGTGGTTCTCGGTCACCTCACAGACTTTTGGCCACTGGGAAAATGTCTGTGAGTACCCATGATCTATATCTAAAAGAGTAAAGAAAGTTTTAGCAGACATCTCCAGCCTGCGGTGAAAAGAAGAGAAGCATTCCTTTAATGTAGGGTTTCTTCATGGGCATGCTGAGTAGCAGTCATCCTGCAAGCAGAAAGTCTCCCAAAATGGCAGATTTTCAGTACACTCATAATTCAGTGGTTTTCTTCCTGCGAGTGTAGCAGAGACAAGAAATTGGCCTCAGTTGAAGACAAAAGTTATGCCTCTCTAACAAAAAATCAGGTCAAATATCCTGACTTGAGCTCATTGGAGGCTGCTGTGAAATAAAACTGGGGGGGCGGGGGGCATCGCGTGAGGCAGTGCAGGAGGTTGTGTGGGGGAGAAAAAGAAGAAAACAAATACCACTTACCTGGCAGTCACCGCTTCAGTGCTCTTCTGTCCTTCTGCTCCTCTCAACTCCCAGCACTCCATGCACAGGCTCCCAGACTCCCCACACCAATCCAGATGCTGCTCTCATGCTGGTAATAGCCAGCATAAGAGAAGCAGCGGGATTGGTATGAGCGGTCTGGTTTGATGCTCAGTCAGGCCTTGGGAGCCTTTGTCCGTCCTCCACCTGGCTGTGCAGCACAGCTTGGGTCGAGAGATCTAAATGCACATGCTGGTTTTACCCTCCTAAGACGGCTGGCCAAACCGACATGCGCAGTTGCAGCAGTGCCCACTACTCCTCCACCCTGGTGCTGCTGCTGTCCATTAGGATGGCCTGGCCGGCCCCATTCTATACTCGGCTCAGCGGGGAAAATAAAATGATAATAAGCTGTTTTATTTTCCATGTTTTCACTGCTGAGAGAGCAGTGGGGAGCAGCTCCTACACCTTAACGGAGGAGCCGCCACTGTCTATTTGCTGTTCCTCGTCTGTTGAGTGGACCATATGATTCCTGAAGAAAACAATCAGTGGCAGAATGGCGGCTGGTGGAAGTTGAAACTGGTGGGGGCGCATGCAGAACGAATCAACGTATGCGAGCGAGCGCAGCGAGCGAGTCCGACGGCAATAAAGGGGCTTCGGGGGGTTCTCCCCCCATGAAGAATTTTTTTTTAAATTGGCATCTTTTTGGTGCGATTTTCAGCACTATTTCTGTGATAAATGGACTAAAAATTCAGTTCTTCTAGACATTCATAAAAGAAAACTCATACATTATTTCAGAGAATTTCTGGGTTACCAAGCAAGTCTGACTTCTGAAGAGGGCTAGGGTACTAAGCAAGACTGCTTTGGCTCTACCCTTTCCAATAGAAAACACTAGTTAGCGATGTGAACAAGTTCAATGGACAAACCTGGGGTCTAGGAGAGTCCCTGTCCTGAGAAAGAAATTTAAAAAGATTGGCAAATGGTGCATTTTAAAGCAAATGAATGCAGCGATAAAGCAAGGCTTATTAAGCAGTGGGAACGTATAGTCTTGAAATATTAAACACATTAAAAACTGCCCCGTATCTTCTTGCATTAATTTGTTCAACAGTTACTGTAATATGTAAATTGTTCTGCATGACAACAACTTTAGCCCTTTATAATGTATGCTTGCCCAGTGTCTTGCACTGCATGCAGCATTAACTTTGGAAAAATATGCTCTAACCAGACTTCGGGAAGCACCCACAGCTGCTGACTGTAACCAGTCATATAGAAATATGTGCAGACAGGTCTTTAAGTGAGATGAAAAAAGTGGGTGCTCCCTATAAAGAAACATGCCAAATACATTTATGTGATTCCCATAGTGTGCCATCAGACTGGTATTTTGGTTTCTCTCTGAGATGCAATTTTATCCAGATAAATGACACAGCAACTGACATACGCCTAAAGCCTGTCAGTATGATTGGCTTTGTCACTGGGTGTTAGCTGTCTAAGATAAATGAGTAACAACAATGATTTCTAATAAATAATTAACATTGAAAATGTTGAAATTCTGAAATTCTGAAATAGTGAGTCTGTGAATTAAATAGCATTGAGGCCCGTGGAAGGAGTTTTGGCCTTCAATTATGTGTGCTTTATGTTAGATATGTATCCTCTTTTTCTCTGCATATCTTGTCCATCTGCACATCTTCAACCCCCTTTCTTTCCTCTTCAGCATCCTCTTTTCACTCTTCCCCGAATGCCCTTCCTCACATCTCTGTGACTTCACCGCCCCCAACATGCACTGCACTCCCTCAAATATAAGCACTTTAATTTCTCTTACTCTTGCCTTGCAAATATTTTGACATCAGTGTACCCCCTTCACACACATTTCCACAGAATTTCAGTTGCAAATGGAATACACAAATATTGTTCTGTGTGCTCTGCAGAGAGGCTAACCCACTGACACCCACTTTGTTTGGCTTTAGCCTTAGCGCCTACGTGCTCAATCAAAGCCCCTCAAAAACACCTGGCATGGCTCAAGCCTCAAAGTATGCACAGAAAAAAATACAGATAAACAACATTATAAAATAGCTAACTCGTGGGGAATGCAAGATCAAGTAAACATGTAAAATAAGAGAGGAACTAAATCGCTGAAATGCATTCCCTCGACTTTTTTAACATTCATTGTTTGCAAGTCAATCCATGTTTTTTTGCATCAGTGTTAACTTAGGGGCATGTACCCAGGGCCAGTTTTAATGCCATACATCAGAGGACTGGCCACTGTAAGCACATGTTACACAGTAAGCACATATCTCTCGCTTTGGGCCTGACTCGGATATTTGGATCCATTTCACAAGGGAGCAAATGCCGCAGCTCCACTTCTAAAGGAGCGAGCAATGTGCAGCGAGGGCCTGGGGTGTCAATGGGGGAGGTAAGCATGATGAGGGGTCTCGACACAATATACAGAACACAGCATTAGCTTGCAAACACTTAGCGAAGGGGCACCGTAAAAGGGTGTTACTGTCCCGGTCTGAAACAAATCTGTCCCACATGTAAATGTAATGCAGAGCACACAAAACTAATGAATGCTGTGCTGCTCAGCACACAGCACGAACGAACAAGATACTGCACACAATAATGCTAAATATGTACTACCCACAACACACTACTACCAACCACGCTGCTGACTAATGCTCAAAACGAATGAGCACGGTACTGACGAGTATACAGTACTGCTGAACACACAAGTATCTGTAGGGTGACCAGTCTAAATTAACATTTGTTTGGTCTGTATCAGATTTAACTAGAGTCCTGATAATTGTGCAAAACACCACGTGTACCACTGTGTTTTCAGCGACCACTGCACCTTACTGACATAATGCGGCCAGTAGGGCCTGCACTCTCACTCTCGGCGCTTTAAATAGCGCACCATTCCATTAGCTGAAGTCACAACCTATGCAGGGGACAAAAAACCCTCTCCTCCCGTAAAACAGTTCTTCCCACCCACCAAGACCGCACACGTCGAGAAGAGGTGGTCCACAGACCACATCACTGCTCGTGAATCGGAGAAAACTGGAGTTTAAAGCAGAGTTTTCTTCAAAAACAAAAAAGACACTTTGATACTGGGCAATTCACTTAATTTCCAGCGCCGCTGTTCGTGTGTGTACCAACATAATCTTTTAAACACAGGCTGTACTCCAGGACTAGGCGCTATGCAACACATACCCAGACCCTCCCAATTACCTCCAGTCAGCAGACATTTCGTAAAAACGCATTCCTTTTTTCCCCCAAAACTGAAACGTTGCGATGTCCGGCATTTCAACAAATATTCGCTCCACATTTCATTAAAAAACAAACATAGTTTATATTTAACCACAAGGTGTGTGATGCACATCGCCCATACATTTAGTATCAAACGCGTTCAACGCTGACAACAAAGTGAGGCTTGCACATCAGTGAGGGAAAACTGGATGCTTGTTTGCTTCCTGTGGTGTTCTGTTACTGAAGTATGCACTCTCAAATAATGCTCACTCTGTAACATTTGTATGAAGGACACCTTACTGCCCACGCAGTGTCTGTTTAGTTAGGCATTGTTGCCCTGCTGCTCCTCTCCAAAGCTGTAACTGTTTTGTGAAAGAGACTTACACAACTCCTGCCCGGCAGTTATATATTTTCAGTGAGGGTTTGCAAAACTTCTGCTCATATTAAACCTGAAATGGGAGTGACAGAGTGAGGAAGGACCGTGTGAAGCATGCAAATGAACTGCTGTGGGTCTATCTCTTCTCCTGACAGACAGTAAAGGCTGTCTCTTCCCCTCCTCCCTGACAGCTGGGATGAAGGGATGTGTCTTAAGCTGTAACGCTGGCTGTCACACATGATATACCGTAAAGAGTGCTGCTATTGGTCCGTCTCTTCTCCTGATGGACAGTAAAGGCTGTCGCTTCCCCTCCACCCTGACAGCTGCACTGTAGGTGTCTGTCTGAAGCTGTGAGTGTCACACAGCACAGATAGTAAAGAGTGCTGTCTCTTCCCTTCCTCCCTGACAGCTGGGATGACGGGATGTGTCTTAAGCTGTACCTCTGGCTGTCGCACATATTGGGCCTGATTTACAGAACTAACTTACGTCAAAAACGTAAAGTTAGTACTTTTTGGTATTCACAGAATGAACTTACTCATTTCGGTCTTCACAGAAGTTAGTAGTCCTAACTTTAGGACTCCTAAATGCCTTCTGTGAATACCGAAAGTCTTAAAGTTAGGATTTTTCTCAGTTTAGAGTAGTAAAGTTAGGATTCCTAACTTTACTACTCCTAAACTGAGAAAAATCCTAACTATAAGACTTTCGGTATTCACAGAAGGCATTTAGGAGTCCTAAAGTTAGAGTCCTAACTTTACTACTCCTAAACTGAGAAAAATCCTAACTTTAAGATTTTCGGTATTCACAGAAGGCATTTAGGAGTCCTAAAGTTAGGACTACTAACTTCTGTGAATACTGAAATGAGTAAGTTCATTCTGTGAATACCAAAATGAGTAAGTGTATTCTGTGAATACCAAAAAGTACTAACTTTACGTTTTTGACGTAAGTTAGTTCTGTGAATCAGGCCCTCTAGGCGGTAAAGGCTGCTGTCACCCCTCTCTTCTCCTGACAGACAGTCAAGGCTGTCTCTTGCACTCCTCGCAGCCGGGTCTGGGTCCATCTGAACGTGCTGCGGCCGCGGTCTGAGGGGCCTGGCTGTCTGTCTAGTGTCTGCCTCTACATTTCTGCCACACATTTTAAGCGGGATGTGTTAATTTTTGCAGCCATACTTGGGAAGGTAAATATTAAATAAAGGTCTATTTTGGGCTATCTGCCTCTGTGGACACTGTGGAGGGAAAGCTTCCTTGAAAGAGGCATTAATGGAAGTGCTTAATGCTCAGAAGGCCGGTGCTGCGCCCTTACAGCCCCCCTCACTTGAAAGCCTCTAGTGGCAGCACTGGTTTTCAAACATTGGAACGTTGTACGTTATCTGTCTATGGCTTTGATGACAGTGTGAAGGGCATATATATAACTATCTCGAGAGTGACAAACAACAGTATTTTGTACGTGCCGACGTGATTAAAAAGCGTTAGCACGTGGTTGACTCGAGATGACACGGGAATATATATGTTCATTAAAGCGAGGGGCAAAGGGAGGCGTGTGTCAAGATAAACAGCAAGAAGTTGTTTGGAATTTCAATGACGTGTTTGATGCGGTTTTGATGGATTTTATATATATGTGTATAGAATATGAGGAATATGTTGTGGAGTTGTGTACCTCAGCAATGCGTGGAGGGAGTGAGCATGTTTCCAGATATTACTGGTACTGTTGGATCAGACAGAGCTGGGATCCTTCGTATGATACATTTTTACTAGTTCCTACTCAGTCATGCTTGCTTATTTTTATGCGAAGATGCTTGTGCAATCAAGCTGACGTGTTTACTTGTTTTCTAAGGGGCCTGCTCAGTTCCTCGGAAAGCTAGAGCCCAGACACTGTGGGGCATATTAGCAAGACCCACGTTAAAATTATCGCTGTTTTAGCGGCAGGAAACTGCCGCTAAAACGGCGATAATGGGCTTGCTAATATGCGCTATAGAATTCCAATAGCCCAGGTTAGATGTCCTGCACATCTAACCTGGGCTTCTATTGGAATTCTATAACGCATATTATCAAGTTCATTATCGCCGCTTTAGCGGCAGTTTCCTGCCGCTAAAACGGCGATAATTTTAACGTGGGTCTTGCTAATATGCCCCTGTATTTTTAAGCACATTATGGGGCCGATTCCGGCCGGAAATCTCTCCGACCGAGCCGGACCCGGAGAGAATTCCGACCGAATCGGACCCTAGCAGTCCGACCGGACGAGTACGATGCATTCGCATGCTATCGGACTCGATCCGGTCGGACTCCCATTGGAGTCAATGGGAGCCGGTCGTACAACACGTACGCGGGCTCCCATTGACTCAATGGGTGCGAGGCGAACAAGGGCGCCCCTACAGCGGGTACGCGTCCATGCGCATCGCGGCGTACATGCACAGGTAGGGGGACCCATGGGTCCCCCTGTGTGCGACTCGCGCGCCTACGCAGTACAGGGGTCCGACGCGGACCCCCAAAGTCCAGCTCCGACAGCTCTTTCGAGCCGGACGGCGCGAGTCGGTCGGACTGCTCGCGGCGCGCATCGTACTTACCCGGCCGGGAATCGTCTCCATAGCGCGGTGCGAGTCGTGTCCGTGTGAGTCGGTCGGAGCGTGTTGAAGCCGGGTACGAGTGGGACGGCGATTTCGCGGGAGCTTGCATCGTACTCGCTCGGCCGGACCCGCGTACGATTCGGTCGGGAAACAGGGCTCCGAATCGGATCCGGTAAATCCGAATCCGATTCGGAGCACTACCGGCCGAGATCGGAATCGGCCCCTATGCATCTGGGGCTGTGAGGAACGTTCGTCTCCCTAAGTGAAATGAAAGGGAGGTCAAATTTGGTGGTGGTTGTTTGGATGACCACGGTTAAATTGTGCGCTGCAAACCTCGGGGTCATTAATACGCCTGCATAAGCATTGGGTCTTTAGAACCTTGTGCGTTCCCGCCTTTATGCACCAATGAGCGCTTCTGTGGGTCAAGTGAGCGATGTTCTTCAAAAACGCCTTCGGTTGAAAAATGCAATATAACATGCAATTAAAAAATGAGTATCTACTGCTTACAATACAATGAGTCTCATAAAAATGGTTCATTCTATGGTGCTCGCAGAAGCATGGCGATCTGACTGTGCGCCAGAAAGTTTAAATCCAATCACCGACGTTTCGAAAATAAATATAAATTCTGGTGCAAGCAATGGAATGTTGAAGCGACTGCATCCACAGAGCCAAAGTGAGCACAGTGCAACCTGCCGGTGCAGATGTCTCTCGCGGCGACAGGCCTCCCTCAGGGGCAGTCGCGGCTCGCAAACTCGCGGGGGTGGGGGGTTTAAAAAATAAAGTATTAAGAAAACTTACCGGGTCCACGCCGCCTCTGCTCCTGGGCCGGGGTCCGACTCCCAACTCCCACGTTGGCACCTGCCTTCAAAATCTTCGGAGTGGCTGGCAACCCCTCTCAGCCAATTCAGACGCTGCATTAGCAGCGCCAGGATTGGCTAGAGCAGGGATACTCCCCGGCCATTAGGAGACCGGGGGCTGCTGCATGAAGCAACCCTCGGGTCCCTCGCTCTCCTAATGGGAAGAGTAGTAGTAGTGGCTAGTGCGCATGTTCGGGGCTGGTCGTAAAAATGACCTGCCCAAAACTGAACATGCGCACAGTTACAGTTACAGACCACCCACCCGCCCCCTTCAGCCTTCACCGTCCGATTGCCTCGGGCGTGTGACGTGTCCCGGTCAGGTACAATTTACACTTAACATGGCTCTCATTCACGTTAAATTGCTTAACATACTCTCGCAGTCTCGCGCAGGGGTCGTGCTGAAATGCTAATTATTAGCGTTTCAGCGCGACTGCTGCGCGAGACTGCAAGAGTTATTATTAAACGAATGTAGGCGTGAATGGAGCCATGTGGCATTAGTGGGGCAACGCCCCAGCACCCCTATGGACGCACCGCCGTTTAGCTGACGTCATGGAGCGCGAGGAAAGCCTTTCATGCACATGAGTGCACAGGAAAACACATTAAAAGGCAACATAATGTATAGCACTGGTGATATAAAAACATAAGGTAATGATGTCATTAAGTTTCATCAAACACAGTTCAATGAACTTTCTGAAAAATTCATACAATGAAAATGAATCTCACTCCCGAATGGCTGTAATGAAATCAAGAAATGCTGACAGAGAAGGGGGAGGGGTGTTAGCGGTGAATAACTTATACTTTTAAAGTTTGTTATTTGTGCAAGGACCAGCAGGTCTACCGGAAAGTGAACCATGTTAAGACAAACGCACTAGAAGGTTGAAATCAACATTGACTGAGTTATAACAGGATGTAAGAAAACCAGTGACTAAGCGTGTGTTCTGTGAGGAAAAATGCTGCGTGTGCCCATTTGGTTTATTTTGAATCTACTCCAAAGCGATTACTGTTGTTTTTGAACCATACAGAGGATGCCCTGGTTTCAGGATCCCGCTGCAATGCATAAAATGCCAACCTCACAACACAACACATGTCAGAGATAAATAGTGTCGGCTATTCTCAGCTTAGAAACTGGTAAAGACTAACCACAAAAAGAAAACCTTCCATTTTCAGGTTTCAAATATCTACAATTTCCTGGCATTTCTGCGTGTTTATTGCATTCTTACTGTTACATGCAATTTTATATTTTAACTTTCTTTCCCCGAAATTAACTTACAATGTGGAGTTTGCCTCTGTGTGGCCAACTTCCTTTGTGTGTCTAGTTAAAAGGCATTATAAGAACGAGGGTGTAGCAGTATCCAAATGGCCATTTAATTGGAGTAAAATATCGATAACAACCTCGGAAAATTCAAGTTGAGGTGGGTTTTTAAGAATGTAAAAATGGATGTATACAAATAGACTGAATATGGGTCACTAGGGAACATTTCCCCAGTTAAGTTTGCCCTCTTAGGACCACCTCACACATTCACTCCATAGCTCGCTGCTCTCAACCATGGATTAGCCTCTCATCCGCAGTCTCAAGGCAATTCTGTGCTTCCTCCTCTGTAAGTGGAGAATTCCCCATTCTTTTGAAAACCTCAATTAATACAAATCGAGTTTTACCAAACTTCTGAAAGCATTTGACTCTGCCAAGATTGAGTATGTCCATGAACTCATTATCACTTCTCAGGTAGTTCTCACACCTCCAACATCTACTTTGAACTACATCCTCCTTGTTCCCCCCTTCTGGTACAAATGTCATTCCCGCGCCCCTTCTGGCCTCTGACTTCAGCACCTACTTCTCCATCAAACCGACTACCACCTGTTGCACACTAACATTCCTTTTTAGGAAATACATTATTAATGCTTATACAAAAGCTACAGATGTTACAGTACTTGTGAATAGACCATGGTGACCTAAGCATTCCCCACTCTTTGTTGTGGGAGTCCTCTATGTTTCCAGTGAAGAATGGCATTACCTCTGTAATGGTTTGGTAGACTCCTATCTCCATAACAGCAATACAAATGTCCATAGTGACTTTACGGGGGCGGTCACAGGAACTCAGAAACCCAAATCATATGCCACTTCTGCAAGATATGACATTATTAAATTTGTTCATCTCCACAGGAATATTATGAGCTTTCTGAGAAAACGTTCAGCAAAAATCTAATGTTTTGGCTTGTAACAATGAGGTATCTCTAGTGCCTAAACTAGCATCATTTTAAAAGTGACGCACTGGCGGTGCAAGGGGCTTGTAAGTAAGCCTCAAAGTCTATAAGCATTTAAAGGCAAGTGTATGGGAGTTTCAGACCCAAACCATTATCTTGCATCTAGTGTAATTCCAATCCTCTAACTTTTTCTGACTACTCTATTTCCTCCCATAGGAGTGTCCCCTCATCCCTTCCACTTAATCTTCATGGAGGACTGAAACAAGTCTTTAGTATAAATAGGATCTTCTTTCTTCTAATGTAGTGCAAACTCTCTAGTTTCTTTTCTGGACTACACTTCTGTTTCATAAGAATCTGACATGCATGCCTCTGAGCTGACAAAGTCCCCTTCCATTTGTCCTACTTCTTGTATTGGTCTTAAGCAATGCTTTATCAAAGTTATCCTGCTTTACTTTACTGTTTTGTATTATTTTGCTTTATCCTCTGAATCTTCAACAGAATGTATTTTTTTATGAGTGAAAGGACCCTGGATGAGTACTTCCAGGGGAAGTTCCTGTAAGCCATAGATTTCTTCATTTTGAACCATTTCCTCCAGTGGAGAGGAATAAAATGTATGAAATGCATATTAGGAGGGACCCATTGTGGGGATAATCAAGGGTAGACTGCCATCCTGTTTCCTAACATTCCTTTTAAATCCCTTTTGCCCTTACTCGTCTCCCCTTTTTCCCTCTTACACTGTCAACCTCTCATTTTTTTCACCACCCGACCTCTGCAGAGCTGATCCATATGCTATACTCTGTCCATCCATTCAATCTATCTTGTACACCACAGATCAATAATATAATAGCATGAAAAACAATATTGACTCCCAAAAACATCATAAATAAAAAATATTGGTTAAAAAAATATCACCATCCCATACCTAACTAACAAAAACACTAATATCGTTGACCAAAATAGCACCATCAAAAACATCTATTTTGAACAATATCAAAAACACAAATATGAGTCAGTACAGTGGCTCAGGAGAGCATAGATAGAGGGGTCAAAATGAATTCAGAAAGGCATAAAACTGACAAGTGTCTCTGCAGTAGAGGGCCTTTGTCCACTTTCTATTACCTAAGCAGGGAAGTCCATCAAGGTATTGATGAGTCTCCCCTGGCTTTAGACTGGAGGGGGGTCATGTTTGAAAATGGCCCTCTCTGCAGGAACACCCCCAAAGTTTTTGCCTTCCTCCTCCTACTTTTTGCTGACTTAGTTTCTGCTGGTCTTAGAACTCTGAGCAGTTTACCACTGCTTATCAGGGCCAAGGTGCATGTGCTCTCTCCTCCAAACATGGTAACATTAGCCCATACCGAATTGCCATATTTAATTTGCCTACAAGTCCCTCGTAAGTGCACTACATGTGCCCAGGGCCTGTAAATTAAATACGACCAGCGGGCCACAGCTCTGCTTGTGTCACACACTTAAGTAGCCCTCTAACCATGGCTCAGGCTTGCCATTGCAGAGCCTGTCTGTGCAGTTTACACTGCCATGTCATCCTTGGAAGATAAACCTCTTGCCAGGCCCAAACCTTCCCTTACATTAAATATATTTCACCCCTGAGATAGGCCCTGTGTTACCCAGGCAGCAGGGGGCAATGTTTCTAAAAGGCAGGATATGTACTTTTAAGTCTTACATGTCCTGGTAGTGGAAAACTCCCAAATTAATTTTTCACTACTGCAAGGTCTATCTCTCCCATAGGATAATATTGGGATTACTTTATAAAATCGTTTAAGTGTAATTCCCAATGTTGAAGAGATAGACTATTCAAGTTTGGTGTCTCTGGACTCACAATTTAAAACCACAATTTATGGTGAAGTTTGATGGTAAATTGCAAGTCTAGTAGTGCCTCTCTTAGAAAGTTGGCATTTTTTTACTTTAGCACTTCTATCACTGCTGCCTATTTCTGAATACACAGCTGGGTGGGTGACAGCTGGGGTTTGTGCATTCCGTCTAGGCAGCCACACACAAATGGAGCTGTAACTGATGGGCCATCTATATCCTGATGGGCCATCCTGGGCAGGGTGGGAGGGAGGAGCTGGGCACAACCTCACACTTACACTTGAATAGGCTGTGTCCTGTCCCCATACAAAGGGCCGCATACCACCCTGTAGGGAGGCTGGAGCCATGGCTGGGAGGGAGGACCTCTGTGCACTTCAAGGATCTTTCTTTGAAGTCGCCCCCATTTCAAAAATACAACTGCTTGGTGTCATAAGTACTAACACTTTATGCTTAAATTTGGTTTTATTGTTGCATGAGAACAGGCAATGACAATCCAAAGAGCTGTAGCAGCACAATGGTTCAGCTTTACAAAAACAAGTTGCAACTTTTAATGAACTCTCCATGGTTGCGCATCCAACTCGCCTCCCCCCGCCCTCCCCTCCCAGGGTGCTCATCGAACATCAAACCATTAGAGTGTCCACTTGCTTGCAATAGATCACATAGGCGGGTTTCCAGACCTGATCATTCTGATGGTCCGGTCAGTCGGAGCAGCCTTAGATATCTGGGGCATGTCAGTTCTTTAAACTCTTGAGAAAGGAGCGAGATATATGGCAGCCACATATCTCTGTAAGAGTCCCCTTACTGTGTAAGTGTCAAAGAGAGCCTCTCCCCAGCACATGCCAGATCTGATGTAGCCTAATCAGTCAGGTCGGCACATTATCCGTTCCCCAGAGTGCTAATATAGACTGGTGCACCGCCCCTAGTGCGAGGGCTGTTTGATGACACCTTCGTGATTTAAGTGGATACGTGAGTGGGTTGGGAAGTCCCAGTATGGTATATGTGGAAAATCTGGGTATCTGTGTTTCAAAATAAGTATCTATATCATTCAAAATTTCATCCCAGAATTGTGTTAGTCTATGGCACTCCCACAGAACATGTAACAAAGTTCCAGGACAGTAGCAATGCCTCGAGTACCTATCACTGTGCACCGGATTACCTCTATGCAATAGAACCGGGGTCAGATACCAATAAGTGACAATTTTCATTGCAGACTCTATGCTTGATGTGTTGGTGGCTGTGTGTCGTGCTCGATAATGTATATTCTACCACTCCTTGGATGACAGCTGTCTGCCAAGTTCCGATTACCACCTGACCTGTGCTGGGGATTTTGATCATATCTCCTTATGGAGCAATATCTCATATAATTCAGTTATGAGGCACTTCTCTGTATCTTTACTAAGATGCCATTGTTTGAATTTCGTCAGGTGTCGTTGCACAGCTTCCCTGATTACAGGCTGCATAGCCAATGTCTGCTCTGTATGTAATGATACTGTTCCTTTTCAGGGATATCGAAATCATCTCGCAGGGAATCAAAAGGTATGGGGCCTTCTGCATCAAAGAAATGATGTATAGAGCGACATCCCACCTGCTGCCAGGTTCGGAACAGAACGCCATCCAGACCCAGTGAGAAGTCCCTATTTCCCACGTCCAGGATTAAGGGGGAAGGGAATGATGTGAGGCCTTTTCGGGTCACCTGGCTACCCCATACCTTCAGGGTAGGCTTGGTGATCAGGGATAAATAGAGATTAAAAGGGCGATGGATGTAAGGCAGGAATGGGATTTTCCATAGCACCATTCCTGCCAGTGTCCTGTCTATAAACAGCCATGGCTTCTTCGATTCTGGATGAGACTATTCAGCCAGAGCCAGATAGCAAAGCCTGGAAGTAATGTAGCAGGCTTGGGACTCCCAAGCCTCCCTCAATTGGGGGCACCGGCTGTGTTCGCGTTTCAACTGAGGTCTTCTACCCGCCCATACAAAACGCTGTAGCGCTTCTTGTAGAGATTGTATCGTCCCTGCTGGGGGGGTGTAGGGAAGAGTTTGGAAAATGTAAATTAGTCTTGTTGGCATCGTCATTTTTAGGGCTGTGATGTGTCCCAGCAAAGATGGGATACAGCTGCCACCGTGCCAGATCAGCCTTCACTCTCTTCGCCAGGCTTGGTAGTTGAGATTCGTAACCCCTTCAAGGGTCGGAGCCAGGTGAATACCAAAGTAAGGGATTGATCGCAATGCTCATTGTATCAAGTGGTTTTGAGTCAAGTAGGCCCTGACGTTTGGCAAGACTGTGAGACCAAGGGCCTGTGTTTTAGCAAGATTCATGTGGAAGCCCAATGCCTCCCCAAATTGTCTTACCTCGTCTAGTAAGCCAGGCAGGGCCTCTCGGGGGATCATCCAGGGACACAACAACATAATCTGCATATAGTGTAATAATGTGCTCCTCACCCTTTCAGCGCACCCCCCCGGTAATTTTTGGGTTATCTCTCACCCTCTGGGTGATTGGCTCCACATAGGTGCAAATAGCAGGGGTGACAAGGGACACCCCTGTCTCATACCATGGAGTATTAGGAATTGGGCTGAACTTCTCCCATTGACTCTAACAGGGGCTTTAGGGTCCCCATAGTTGGTGAGAATCCAGGCACGGAACCGCTAACCTAGGCCAAAATGAGCCAGTGTCTCAGATAAGTAAGGCCAGTGAACGCTGTCGAAAGCCTTTTCGGCGTTGATAGAGAATAGCATAATTTCTCTCTGGGAGCAATTGGCTTTGTCAATAAGGTGCAAAATTTGCTTGATATTGTCTGCGCAGTGTCTATGGGGATTGAATCCCAACTGATTAGGGGCCACCACTCCAGGCATTAAGGATGCAAGGCGGGCTGCTAATATATCATTAAATAATTTAGCATCAACTTTTAAGAGCGAGATGGGTCGATAGGGTCTGCACTGGTGCCTGTCTTTACCAGGTTTCGCTATGACCACTATGGAAGTGTCCGTCATTGAGGGGGGGGGGGTAGCGTAGCGGAACTCATGATTGAGTTGAATATCCTAGTAAAGAGCGGAGCTATAGACAAGCAGAAATCGTTAGAAAAAGTCACCGGGTACCCATCTGGGCCAGCCGACTTAAGGGGTTTCTGTCTTGAAATCGCTGATATGACCTCTGCTATTCTAATTGGGCTGTCTAGCCCTGATGCCTGCTCTTCAGTCAAGCGTGTCACTTTGGACCCTCCCAGGTACTGAGCTATATTATGTGTGGGTAACGTTTGTGCAGAGTAAAGATCTTTATAACATTTCCCAAACCTTGCAGCCGCAGGCCCATCCCCTTCAACAAGGGCTCCCTCTCTAGTCAGTAACGAGTCCACCATGGTAGCCTGACATTGAGCTCTAAGTTTATTCACCAATAACCTCCCACATCTGTTCCCCCATACAAAACGAGTGTTCAAGACAAAGTAGGGAATATTCTGCCCTATCTAGATCCAACCCTGCCAGTTTTTTCTGGATGGATTCCAGCTGACACCATATCCTTGGGCCCCCCTGTTCAATAATGAATGCTTTCCAGCTCCTGTACTCGCTGCTGTAGTTGCGTTCGTTTGTCCTTCCTTACTTTAGTATCCACCGCTAAGATTGCAATAAACTCCCCTCTAATGACCACCTTGAGAGCGTCCCAGACTATCGAGACAGGGTTATCGGGGGTATCATTAATCCTTAAGTATTCAACAATTGCCCTCTCTGTCTGTTGGACCACAGCTGGTCTCTGAAGGAGGGTCTCCCGCAGTCACCAGGCCCAGGCAGTATTAAAATGTCGGGCCATGCAAAGTCTAAAGAGAGGGCAGAGTGATCAGACAAAGAACACGGGGGCATATTAGCAAGGGCTTTATCGCCGCTTTAGCAGCACTTTTTGCCGCTAAAGCGGCAATTTTTTTATCGCCCTATCAGCAAGCTGTCGCTAACAGGCGTTAGCGACAGCTTTCTGGCGATAGCGGCCCGTTTTCCCAACGCCTTGCATGCCAGCGATAATTATCGCTAATGACATGCAAGGTAGGCGTCCCAACTAAAAGCGACTGAAAACAGTCGCTAACACCACTTCCCCTATTAGCAACGCAGGCGAAGCGATAAAAAATTTGCGCTAGCGCGATTATCGCTAGAATTTAACACCTGCTAAAAACACGACTTACCTGTTTGTTGAATGGGAGGTGGATTGCCAGGCTAAGTCCCACATGGCGTTAATGCGTGAATATCGCTGGATTTCCAGCGATATTCACGCATTTCGCCGCTATCGCTGGATATTTTATCGCATTGGAGATAAACGTTGCTAATAGCGTGTTATCTCCGCGATAATATCCAGCGATAGGCGGCGATAAAAAAAAACACGCTAAGCGCGGTTTGCGATAATTATCGCAAGTTGTTGCTAATATCCCCCACGGTTCTATCTCCACTGAAGTGACCGCCATCTGTACATCTCTAGAGCCCAAGAAGTGGTCCAATCGAGCATATGATTTAAGTGCGTGGGAATAGAAGGTATAGTCTTGTGTTAGTGGATGACGATTACACCATAAATCTTTGAGCCCCATCTCTTGGAGCCATAGGGCACTGTCTGCCGTGATAGCTTCTGTGGCACCCTGTCTATGGGCTGATCGGTCCAGATCATTATGAAAAACCAAATTAAGATCCCCCACGAGTAAGACCCACCAGTCCTGTGTTGTCATGGTGTCTGCTACAGCTCTGCGCAAGAACTGTTCCTGTCCCTCATTGGGTGCGTATAGGGAACCCAGTACCAGAGTGTGTGACCCTAACTATTTGCGACAAACAAGGAGGCGGTCCCGACCTATACTATTTTGGATCCCACTTTCCCCTGAAAAGAGTGAGACAACAGTATTCCCACCCCGCTTCCTTTAACGCCAAGGAGGAGAAGTACAGCTGTGGAAAGGCCCTGGGCTTGAGTCAATGCCAATTACCCGCTAGAAGGTGAGTCTCTTGGAGTAAGCAGATGTCTGCGTTTGTATGTTCCAGATAGGAAATGATAGCACATTGCTTTATGAGATTATTGTGCCCCTTGACATTGAGAGTCAGAACTCTCAAAGTATTCCGTGAGGAAGTCATGTGGTATCCCTCCTTTACATAAATCGTGAGTCCTAGCCCTAGGATGATCCATGTCTCTCCGGACAGTAGGAACAACCAACCCATCCAGTATGTAAATAAAGCATGATATCTATACCTTGTTTGAGAGTACTGCAACAATGAAACCCCAACAAGAACATAAACAAACCATTGTCCCTGGATCAAGGAGGTCACTGGAGTATCCAACGTCAATCCAGTGGTAAATGAACAGATGGAAACTGTGACCATCACACCAGTGTCCAACGCACTCCCCCGCTCCCCAACCCCTACCATCCCGCAGCCTTCAACGCTGAACCAAAAGTTTAGGCTCCGACGTGCTCAAGAAGGGTCCCACGATGATGAATCTTTAGAAAGTCTCTCTAGGAGAGCCTTTCTCTCCGAAGCGATCACAGCGGAGTCCAGTCTGGACCGGTATGGAGACAGAATATCGAGTTGGAAATGTCGACTTACACAAATATCGAGTTGGAAATATCGTGACACAGAAATATCGACAGCAAGAATATCGTGGTCAAGAATATCGACTTTAAGGTAAGAAATATATTTTTTTTAGATATCTAAGTCATTAATATCGTTTGCAAAAATATAGTTATTCAAAATATCGATTTTTTTAATTAGTGTTATGTATTTTAGTGTGTATTTTAAATGTATGTGATCTATTTTTTTTGAATAAGTATTGTTTTTGTTTTTTTAATATATGTGTTACATTTTTAGTAGTTATCAATTTAATTTTAATAAAACTTTGCATTTTTTAGTTCAGTAGCAGGTTGTGGGTTTATAGGGGAATAGGGTGGAAAGTATTTTAATTATCATAAATTAATGATTGTTTTAAAATGTATTAACATTTATTTAATTTAGAATTTATAGTGCTAATTGTAGGAAGTAATTTATTAGTAAGAAATTATTAATTGGTTGTTAATTATTATTAATTAATTAATTGGTAATTAATTATGTTAATTGTGTCATTTTTTTAAGAGCGGGTTGTGGGGCTTATAGGGGTAAAGGGTGGGAAGTAATTTATTTTTAATTAATTAATAAATATTTGTTAATTAATGCTAATTAATTATTTAAAATTTAAATATGGTAATTGTGTAACTAATTTTAGATGTGAGTTGTGGGGTTTATAGTGGTAAAGGGTGGGAAGTAATTTATTTTTAATTAATTATTAAGTAATTGTTAATTGATATAAATTTTTTATTTTTAAATAAATTAAGGAAATAGTGTAATGATTTTTAGGTGTGGGGTGTGGGGTTTATCGGGGTGGAGGGTGGAAAGTAATTTATGTTTAATTAATTAATAATTAGTTGATCATTAATATTAATTTATCAATTGATAATTAATTAGGGTAATTGGTTTTTTTTGTGTGAGTTTTGGTTTTATAGGGGTAATGTTTGGGGAGTAAATTAATTTTTATCTGTTTTAATTAATAATATTTCTTTTATTGATAGTTAATTATGTTAATTATGGAGGTACATTTTAAAAAAATTTAGATTTGTGTTGTGAATTGTGCGGTGCTATAGGGTAGGAAATAAAAAAGATTAAATTTATGTAATAATTAATTTTTTTGTTTATAAATAATTTCTAATTAAAAATAGTAATTTGTTTGTAAATTATTTTTAAATGTATTTAATATAATATTTCTAGGTATTTGTCATATATATTTAACATTATAATGTGTTTCTATTTTTTAGATTTGTTTAATATTTTTTTATTTTATTTTATTTTTTAATATTTTGTGTTGGTGATATTTTGTTTGTTTTTAATTTTGCTGACTGGAGTAGGAATGTTAATTTTTACCCCCCCGCTATTCAACACTTTCCCTATTGTTGCACTAACTTGAGTGGGAATAGTATTTTTTTACCCCTCCGCTATCCAACACTTTCCCTAGTGTTGCACTAAGTGGAGTGGGAATAGTATTTTCTACCCCTCCGCTATCCAACACTTTCCCTACTGTTGCACTCAGTGGAGTGGGAATAGTAATTTTTACTCCTCCGCTATCCAACACTTTCCCTACTGTTGCACTCACTGGAGTGGGAATAGACATTTTTACCCCTCCGCTATCCAACACTTTCCCTACTGTTGCACTCACTGGGGTGGGAATAGTAATTTTTACCCATCCGCTATCCAACACTTTCCCTACTGTTGCACTCACTGGAGTGGGAATAGTAATTTTTACCCCTCCGCTATCCAACACTTTTCCTAATGTTGCACTCACTGGAGTGGGAATAGTAATTTTTACCCGTCCGCTACCCAACACTTTCCCTACTGTTGCACTCACTGGAGTTGGAATAGTAATTTTTATCCCTCCGCTATCCAACACTTTCCCTACTGTTGCACTCAATGGAGTGGGAATAGTATTTTTTACCACTCCGCTATCCAACAGTTTCCCTACTGTTGCACTCACTGGAGTGGGAATAGTAATTTTTACCCCTCCGCTATCCATCACTTTCCCTACTGTTGCACTCACTGGAGTGGGAATAGTCATTTTTATTCCTCCGTTATCCAACACTTTCCCTACTGTTGCACTAACTGTAGTGGGAATAGTAATTTTTACCCCTCCGCTATCCAACACTTTCCCTACTGTTGCACTCACTGGAGTGGGAATATTAATTTTTACCCCTCCGCTATCCAACACTTTACCTACTGTTGCACTCACTGAAGTGGAAAATGTAAGTTTAAAGACTTTTAAATAGTTTAATGTTTTAATTTATAATATAATGTTTTTTTAAATTAGATTTTATGTTATTGGTGTATGTATATATATATTAATTTGTAAATTGTCATATATACAATTATAAAATAAATAAAAATTAATAGTTTATTAATTGTTTTAAAGTAAATATATATATATATACATTACATTTTATATACGTATGTTTAAAATGTTAAATTACATTTATTTGATATATTTGTTAAAATGTATATTAAATCGAATTAATTATTTTAAAGTTAATTTTATTATTTAATATATTTAATATTATTTTTTATACATATATTAAAATGGATATTTTGTACAACTATATTTTTTACAACGATATTATTTTTCCAATATTTCTGTACTTACCATTATAAATATAGGATGTCAATATTTTTGACATCGATATTTATAACTGGATATTTGTGTATGGGGATATTTTGGGGGTCGATATTCTATCAGTGAACCGTCTGGACAATCCAGATTTGGAAGAGGCCCGTCTCAATCTCGGGTGTCTGTCAGCTCTGTGTCTACCATCCCAATCTGGGATCCTCTGCAGCCTCGATCTGCAACAGTTCACATGCCACTGTGAAGGAGTGAATGTGGTGAAGCTTATCTTGCAATCGAAAGATAATGCGGAAGGGGTGGCCCCACTTTATGCACCTTAGTGCTTTAAAATACTTTTGCATGGATGCGCTTGGACTATAGGAAATCATTATTTGAAATGATATAAGTGGAATAGGATGATTTGTCAAACTGTTCTGTAACTGAGAAATTCTATGAACATGCAAGAAAAACTAAGGGTAGAGCAATAAGTAACTGAAACTAAACCTAAAATAAGTAAACAACCCAAAAATATGTATGACATGCTACAATATAAAGTTAGAATCTTTATTAACAACAAAGGGGCCAATTCCGATTCGGGCCGGAAAACGTACCGACCGACTCTGAGCCGGAATTAATACCGACCGACACGTACAGGTGCAGGCCGACACGCAAAGTACAATGAGAAGCATGCAAAATCCGACCGACTCGTACGGAACACAAGCCGAACGACCGAGCCGCGCGGAAAACAGCCATCCGGCCGGAAAACCACGCGAATCGAACCGACCGACACGCACCAGGAATGAACCCGAGCGAAGCGTACCCGCAAAGTCCGACCCGCGCAGGTACGATGCAACGCATGGAAAACACGACCGAGTCGCACGGAGCCCAAGCCGTACGACCGACACGCATACAAAACTGCGAGCAGAAGCAACCCAATACACCGCCGACCGACGCGTACGCAGCATAGAAAACAGCACAAACACAGCGTGAACGACTCGAAGAAGCTCGTACGAGACAACTGCAGGGTCCGACTCGGTCACAAGAACGTCTCCTACATGCACAAAAAGTACAAAGGGAAAAACACAAAAAAAAAGGCCAAACAAGCAATTACAAAGGCAATAAATACTGGGGGGGACAGGGAACAAAGACACACCCACAACTCCACCCATATAAAGGACACAAATCCCTACCATGATCCTTTGCAAATTCAAATTACCAGCCAACACTGAACAGACAGCAACCACACACCCACCCACAGCTCATCCATCACACAAGCCACACACCATCAGCACCTCAACAAATAGCACCCTCACATACACCCAGCTAAACACACACTCACACACCCTCACCTGCACACCAACACACACATCACTCACCATCACCACCCATCACCATGCCCCCAAAGAAGAATCATAAGTTCCTAGATAGTACTGGAGCTCCCGTCATGCTCCGCGAGTGAAGGCGAGGCGGGTTGGGCGGCTGACGGCAGTCTGACTTGGAAGGAGGAACGGACCTGATTTCTTTCCCCTACGGCATCTCGTTGCACTTTGTTATGCTTCACGAGTGAAGAGTGAGGCGAGGCAAGATGGACTGGGTGACTTATGGTGCTTCGCTTTTTTTGCTGATTTGGAAGGAGGAGCAGGCTTGACTTCTCTTCCCCCCGCGGCGTCTTGATGTACGGCAAGTTCATGGGGAGTGCTACTATATTGCAGCGTATTCGAGGCTGGACTGGCGCTTGTGACTAAGACGGATTTATGGTGCTACATTGTTGCAATATTCTTGTTCCTAGCCTCGGGGAGAGGGTTTGAAAGAAATCTGCAGTTGGAACGGCAAGAGGCGGGAAATAGAACGGGACGATCACTAATTAGTGAACTGCTGCATGCATCACAGTTCTGCTCTACTGGCTTCCCTGGAAATAGCAATTGGCAACCTCTATTGTATGGCAGCATAGCTGACCAGGAGACTTTGGAGAACTCTTCAGGCATCCCAGGTATAATTTTTTTTTTTTTTCTTTTCTCCAGCCTTTATTGTCCGGTCTCTTTTTCTTAAAGCTTTTTAATTCTAAACTTAATTGGATCACTGCTACTGTGAAAGCAATATACGAGGGATAGCCGCTTAGCTAAGCTCCGGTTCATTCCCCCTGAAGCCGTCCTCTTTTAGTGTTTTCAACCAAAAGTCATGAAAAGAATTTCTCGTGAGAGCACTATTAAACCCCGACTAGTGGCCAATTCTACACGAGCCGCAAAAAACCGTAGTAGAACCACATCCATAAAAGAGATGGACACCGGGCTGTCAAACGGGAAATCTAAATATGTTTCGCCCAAAGAGAAATTGTTTTTTAAAAAACCTAGTGAGCAGGAGACTCACAATTTAGCAGCGCCCTGGAGTCCTACAGCTACTAAAAGCCTTCTTGATCCTCTACGTGCAGCAGACCAGGACTCCCCTCTAAGTCCAGAAGCCAGCACATCGGTATCAAATGTCATACCTGCAATGAAATTGCCCCTAAGAGAAATGCAGCAGGGAACTTATTCGTTATTTGCAGGTATTGGCATGAAGACTCATCCAAACACTGCCGACTTTACAGGTCTTACTTTTGACAATCATGCAGCAGGCTTCTCGGGGAACAGTCAATACTAGAGCTCCCCAGTACTTCTCCTTTCACTACTGCTATTGAAGCTCCAGGTGAAACCCCAATGGAGGAGAGTGTCTTAAGTTCAGCGATCGCTCAGTCTATGACACTGGAAAATCCAGGACCAGTGGAGGCTACGTCACAGGTTCTACTGCAGCAGATACTGACAGAACTTCAGAATATGCAAATCTCTCAAGGGAAGCACAAAAGAAAATTGAATCTCAGCTGGGGTCGATACATTCCGACATTCAGCAACTTGCATCACGTACCACCGATATAGAACAACGGGTGTCAGATCTCGAAGATAATATGCCTGAACAGACGAGTCAGATCTCAAAATTGCAATCCGAACTTATCAGCCTCCAAATTAAAGTGGATGATGCAGAAAATCGATCACGAAGATGTAATCTTCGTTTTACTGGAGTCCCTGAGGGCAGCGAAAATGGCCGACCTGTGGTGGAAGTTGTTTTGGATCTTATTTCTAAATATATCTGTCCTGAAATGGCAATTGAAGGGACCGATTTTACTATCACCAGAGCTCACCGTGTCCCGGCGGTTCAGTATTCTAACGCTAAATATCCAAGAACTATCATTGCAAATTTTGGTGACTTTAGAATTAAGGACAAGATTTTGGCGCGTGCCATCCAAGAGAAAGGATTTCAGACCTCTGATAACTTTTCATTTAAAATTTTTTCAGATATGTCGGCCTTCTCAGCACGGAGAAGAAAAGAGTTCAGAGGCATGATCAATTCCTTTCAACAGTTAGGGGCCCCGGCGGGTATAATCCAGCAATCTAAATTGAAAGTCTTAAATAAAGGGCGTGTTAGGATTTTCCAATCGGTCGAAACAGCTCAGGAATTTCTACGGTCCCTACAACATGTAGGGGATGAAAATAAGGGCTAGTGTTTTTCTAGTCTTTTCTGCTCTTTTTCTCTTCTCTGATCTACACATGGCTATAGACAGTAGTAGATCTAGACATGCAAGAGATGTGAATATGGGTGAATGTTTCTTACTTCTTCTCTTTTTTTTTTAGAGCTATAGATGACTTTAGACAGGAATAGATTTAAATAGGTTTTTCCTTTTTCTCTTTTTTTCTTTCTTTCTTTTTCCTCTTTTTTCCTTTTTTCCTCTCTCCTTTTTTTTTTTTTTTGAAGAATATTAGCCGCCCGCCCAATCGCCTTGGGTGCCATGTCACTGCACCCCAACTTAGGGAGAAGAAGGGGGTGGATAGGGTCACGGAGGGAGGGGGAGGAGGATCACTTGTGAAGGGAGGGGGCACCCAGGGATCCCTAGACGGGCAGGGGTTCCAAGGTCAAGGGGGCCTGAGGGTTGGTGGGGTGGGGGGTCACCTCAGTGGGTTGGGAGGGGAGGGTGGTAGGGTCACGGGAGAGAAAACAAAATGTAGCATTTGTATAGAAGCTCAGAGACCAATGAAAAATTATTTGTATTTTCTTGCTTTACTAGTAGACAACCTTTTATTGCACAAGGAGGAAAAGAATGTTTTCTAAAAGGTTATATGTTGTGTTTTGCAATGTTAACGGTTTCAAGTAATATTTGTTTAGCAGCTCAAAGACCAATGGAAAAATTATTTGCTGTTTCCGGCTTTATTATTAGACAGTATTTATTGAAAAAAAGGAATAAAAAAAAAAGGAAAAAGAATGTTTACTAAAAAGCTACATGTTGTGTCCTGCAATGTTAACGGTTTCAATAACAAAATTAAAAGACGGTCTATGATGGCTTGGTTTAGAGCTTTACAGGCCGATATAATGCTCATTCAAGAGACACACTATAAAGAGGGCTCCCCTATAGATAGACCTCCTGGCTATATTCAATATGAATTTTATGCTTCCTATAATGCAGCTGTTAGAGGGGTGGCTATCTTAGTATCCAAGAATTTTCAGTGTGAGATACAGATGGTTCATAAAGATCCTAATGCCAGGTGGCTCTGGGTGCGGATGAAGATCTCAGACCAACTTTTTAATTTTGTGAGCTACTATGGCCCCATTGAGGACTCCCCAGCATCCCTGCAGTCTTTGTACGATTTTGCAACTAACCAGTCCGGGTATTTGGTACTGGGGGTGATTTCAATCTATTGATCAATCCAGCTATAGATTGTTCTCGGGCTAATAAAACACAAACCAAGCCTAAGTCTAAAAGGCTATATCTCGATCTTTTACGGGACTTTGCACTAGTAGATTGCTGGAGAAATGAATACCCAGATAAAAGGCAATATACTTGCCATTCAGGAAGATTTCACTCCTCCTCTCGGATTGACTTCTTTTTGATTTCACATACTCTTTTAAAAACTGAATCTGAGATTTATGAAAATCCTTTTCGGATCATGCCTTGATTTCTGTGAAATTTAAAGTTAAAACTCAATCAAAAATTAGGCCCAGATGGGTATTTGATAAGTCCCTCTTTGTTGATGAACATTGGGTTTCACACATGCGCATGTCGCTCGAGGAGTTTCTGAAACTAAATATTAACACCGCCTCTACGTTCAACGTCTGGAATTCCTTAAAAGCTTTCTTTCGAGGTGAGGTGATTGCATACTTGGCCTTTAGAAGAAAAAAAGAAAATATTCAAAGACTCCAATTGGAGAAGGAGCTAAGTAGCGCAACAGCAGAATATCTTGCTACGCCATCACCAGTAGGTAAAATTAAACTTGCTGGTGCCAAGTCCAATTTACAAGAATTTTTTGTAGCTAAAGAAATTTTGCATCATAATTCAGTACTACAGAAAAGATATGAGGAGAGCGATCATATAGGTAGATTCTTAGCCTGGTCTACTAAAAAGAGATCTAATACTAATTGTATAAAAAAATAGTAGACCCGATTTCTTTACGTTCTTCGTCTCTCCCCTTGGAAATTTCTGAAATTTTTCTCAATCATTATAAAGACCTTTATACCGAGACACATAATACTACCTCTGAGACTGCTTTAGCTTGGCTAGATAAGATAAACATCCCTATATTATCGCCAGAGTCTCAAGAGCTCTTGAGCTCAGCTGTCACTTTGGACGAAGTCATACAGGCAATAAATTCATCTCCTGCAGCCAAGGCATGTGGCCCAGATGGAATCCCTTCTGAGATTTATAAGATTTTTTCACCCCAACTTTCTGTTTTTTTAAAAACGTTATTTAATGGAATCTTTGAAGGGGATCCAATTCCAGATAACTTTACTCAAGCTACAGTAATAAGTTTTGTTAAAAAGGGAAACCAGAAGATGAGACTAATTCGTATAGGCCTATTAGCTTATTAAATTCCGATTACAAAATTTTCACTAAAATTCTTGCAAATCGACTTGCGCAGGTTGCCCCTTTACTTATCCACCATGATCAGAATGGCTTTCTTAAAAATAGACTTCTGGCTTCTAACACTCATTATTTGGTGCAGGCAATTGATTACTTATATGCTAATAAAATCAAGGCGGCTATAATAATGCTCGATGCTGAAAAAGCATTCGACAGAGTACAATGGCAGGTCTTATTTACAATTTTAAACAAATTTGCGATCCCCAGTGTATTCTGTCAGGTGGTGAAAAATCTATATCACAATGCCAAAGCGTCCATAATTATTAATGGGAATAGCGCAGGTACAATTTCCATTAGTCGGGGAACTCGACAAGGTTGTCCCCTCTCTCCTGTTCTATTCTCTTTATTTATCGAGCCTCTAGCATGTGCTATTCGGCAGGATCAAACTATCACTGCTCCCCTACCGGGTTCGGCAAAACTTAAACTTTTTGCTGACGATATGGCACTTTATTTAACAGCTGATAGGGATAATATATTGAGGACTTTAGATAAAATTAAGGAGTTCACTAATATCGGAGGATATAAAATAAATCATGCCAAATCAGAGGTGCTTCTTTTTAATAGTTCTGTGGATATTTTGCCCCTTGCTATGCGGGAACATTATATAGCCACCAAGCCTATAAGGTACCTAGGGATCTTTGTGACTACTAGATTGGAAGATCTTTATCCATTAAATTTCATTGCTACTTTAAATAAAACACGGAACCTCCTGAAACAATGGGAACATTTTCCCATTTCAATTATGGGGCGGGTTGCTCTCATTAAGATGAACATCCTTCCATTATTCTTATTCCTTTTTCTAATTTAATGATTAAAATTCCTAAATCATTTTTTGATTCCGTTCAGTCAGAATTTAGACGTTTTATTTGGTCTGCACAAAAACCGAGGCTAAAACTGCAAATTCCACAATTAGAAGCAGAGGAGGGGGATTAGCCTTGCCGGATTTACAGCTATATTATTATGCCTCAATCCTTAATTGGCTAAATTACAATATCTCAAAGGAACTGATCGATGCCAATTTTTTTCTTACAACCATGCTCAAGGAATTAGAGGTAGATCTTGCTCCCTTTTTACGTTTACCTAAACTCCCCAAAAACGCGCTATAAGATCCCAAGGACGATTATTTCGCTTTCTCAGAGAATATGGGAAATATATGATATCCCATGGCTTCATCCTCAGATGAAATTAAAAGAATGCATTCCTCAGGGGCTGCAATGGTCTCACCAGAACTGCGCTCAGTGGGGAACATTGGGGTTTTTACCCTTCAAGATTTTTATAGAAATGAAAGATTTCTTACCTGGCAACAAGTATTAAACCTTAATAGCAATATAAGCAGTCTCTTGGTGTTCAGCTTTGCACGGGTTAAGCGGTTCTGCGTAGATCTAACCTTCAAGAAAGACTGCCCTGGCGTTATTTTGGGGAAGGCTCATTTTATTTCTAAAATTAAGGGGATAGGCAACTGGTACAAATTATTTAAATTAGTGGAGAATAAACAGGTAATTTTTAGCCACCTAGAGAAGATTAGTTCAACTACTGGTTGCACTTTTAATTTGCAACAATGGCAGAGCTACAACAAAATGAGCTATAAAGCAGTTAGGGCGGCCAATCTAAGAAGAATTGCATGGTTTAGCAAATGGATGATTTACTACACTCCTGATCGACTTCATAAAATGTTCCCTACGGTTGATCCTAGCTGCTTTAGATGCGGATTTATAACCGGGGATTGGCTTCATGTGGGGTTTACTTGTAACTATTTAAAACATTTTTGGCAGGATATTTTCTCTGAAATTAGTAAAAAATTGGAAATCGATCTTCCTCCTAGTCCTCTATCTGCTCTTTTTGGTGGATCCGAGATGAGCAAAGACTTGACTTTTGGCCAACGTCAATTTATCTTTATTGCAACACTAATTGCAAGATCTCTTATCCTTGCAAATTGGAAATCTCAAGCAGTTCCAACGGTCCATCAATGGATCATAAAAATGCAAAGAGTTTTTAAACGAGAAACACTATATGCTAAAAGATTGGGTTCTTTTGCTAAACTCGATAGAATTTGGCGATTTTGGAATGAAAGCACTTCTGCAATTAATTTATAATTATGTATTATTTTATTACAATTTTACTTTAGAATTATTATAAGCATTATAAATATAATTTGGAACTATTTGCATTTAACAGGTTTTGTGCTTCTTAGTATTTTATAAATTCTTGAATTGTTTCTTCCTTGTGTCTAGAGAATTGTGCAAATGTAAATATAAATGTTTGTAATATTTAGGATGACGGTTTTTTTCTAAATGGCTTATTTTGTAAAGTATACTTTTGCTACAAATAAAAAAATTTAAAAAAAAAAAAAAGTTCCTAGATAGTGAATTGGAAGTCCTGGTAGATGAGATCCTCAGGGTAGAGCCACAGCTGTTTGGTACACTGGTCCAACAGACACCCATGTCGCAGAAAACCAAGATGTGGGAGAGGATCGTCGACAGGGTGAACGCACAATCACCATGTTTGCAGACAAAGGTAGACATCCAGAACAGGTGGTATGACGTGCGCAGGAGGGTCAGGGAGCTGTTGAAGAAGGACTACCTCTTGAGCCAACACACCGGCAGTGGCCCTCCTGCCAAACCAGTATACCTCAGGCCCTGGGAGGAGAAGGTGCGGGCCATCCTACCACCAGTGAGCGTCTATGGACTAGAAAACATCCCAGAGCCTGGTGAGTACACAACAAATGTACACAATATTGTGCGACAATACACACACATCACTGTCAAGGGAGAGTCAAACCATGCACCCTAAGCAAATACACACCAACCAGAACAGAATCATCCCAAAATGTGTATGTCAGTCAGATAAACACAACACATGCTATCTCATAGTGATATGTAACTGTGTCATCACATGTACAAACACAACTACAACTACAGCTAGGCAGTGGCACAAATATAACTAACAAACACATCCAGACATGTAGCCACCACTACAACACCTCCTCACAGTGAAGCCCACTGAAAGGAAGGAATCTTGTGTATGCTGGGCAAGTCAGTGTAGCCAATAGCATCATGGGAGTCGTAGTCACAGATATTGCCCACCCTCACAATGCGCACATCAACACCACCATGAACCATGCTCACATCACAGGGAGTGGAAAACAACTGACAAGATGGCTGACACTGGCTACTGCTGTGGGGAGCACAAGGACCTGCTGGCAACTGTGCACCAACCAACAGCAGGACAACACTGACTGACATCCTGAAAGACAACTTGCACTCCCTGCAACGGAAGCACGTTCCATGGTGGAGAATCTGGCTGGGTGGGAAGGAGGACTGACAGCACTGACCATAGTTACCAGCAGCTCCACTCACACACACCCCTAACACAAACTCCACACAACTCACCTGGGAGAATGCATTGCCTCACACTCTAATCAAATATCCCACAAAGAACCACAACCCTGGGTCATGCAGTGTGAAGCACAGGGACACACATGGGACTTGTAGCAAAACTAACCCCAGGATAACACTGTCAGCCATCTTGTCAGCACAGGCACACAACCCCACAGGGAAGCAGAGTCAAAAGGAAGGAAGCATGGGCATGCTGGGAAATGGGGTTGAGGCAATAGCATGATGGGAGTGGTAGTCACAGATATTGGTCACCCCCACAACTGTCCCATCAACACCACCCTGAACCATGCGCACATCACAGGGAGTGGAAAAGAACTGACAAGATGGCTGACACTGGGTACTGCTGTGGGGAGCACATGGCCCTACTGGGAACTGGGCACCAACCAACAGCAGGACACCACTGTCAGCCATCTTGCCATTGCTCTCACACACAGTGAAGTACACCCAAAAGTAAGTAAGTATGGGCATGCTGGGAAGTGGGGTGGAGGCAATAGCATGATGGGAGTGGTAGTCACAGATATTGGTCACCCCCACAACTGTCCCATCAACACCACCCTGAACCATGCGCACATCACAGGGAGTGGACAAGAACTGACAAGATGGCTGACACTGGTGCTCAGTTGTGGGGAGCACATGGCCCTGCTGGGAACTGGGCACCAACCAACAGCAGGACACCACTGTCAGCCATCTTGCCATTGCTCTCACACTCACACACAGTGACGTACACCCAAAAGCAAGTAAGTATGGGCATGCTGGGAAGTGGGGTGGAGGCAATAGCATGATGGGAGTGGTAGTCACAGCCCAACATCCCCCACCCACATGGCCCAGCAAGCTCACACCCAAGCATGCACACCTCACAGGGAGTCAAAAGCCACTTCAAAGATGGCTGACACTGGTGCTCAGTTGTGGGGAGCACATGGCCCTGCTGGGAACTGGGCACCAACCAACAGCAGGACACCACTGTCAGCCATCTTGCCATTGCTCTCACACTCACACACAGTGAAGTACACCCAAAAGCAAGTAAGTATGGGCATGCTGGGAAGTGGGGTGGAGGCAATAGCATGATGGTAGTGGTAGTCACAGCCCAACATCCCCCACCCACATGGCCCAGCAAGCTCACACCCAAGCATGCACACCTCACAGGGAGTCAAAAGCCACTTCAAAGATGGCTGACACTGGTGCTCAGTTGTGGGGAGCACATGGCCCTGCTGGGAACTGGGCACCAACCAACAGCAGGACACCACTGTCAGCCATCTTGCCATTGCTCTCACACTCACACACAGTGAAGTCCACCCAAAAGCAAGTAAGTATGGGCATGCTGGGAAGTGGGGTGGAGGCAATAGCATGATGGGAGTGGTAGTCACAGCCCAACATCCCCCACCCACATGGCCCAGCAAGCTCACACCCAAGCATGCACACCTCACAGGGAGTCAAAAGCCACTTCAAAGATGGCTGACACTGGTGCTCAGTTGTGGGAGCACATGGCCCTGCTGGGAACTGGGCACCAACCAACAGCAGGACACCACTGTCAGCCATCTTGCCATTGCTCTCACACTCACACACAGTGAAGTACACCCAAAAGCAAGTAAGTATGGGCATGCTGGGAAGTGGGGTGGAGGCAATAGCATGATGGTAGTGGTAGTCACAGCCCAACATCCCCCACCCACATGGCCCAGCAAGCTCACACCCAAGCATGCACACCTCACAGGGAGTCAAAGCCACTTCAAAGATGGCTGACACTGGTGCTCAGTTGTGGGGAGCACATGGCCCTGCTGGGAACTGGGCACCAACCAACAGCAGGACACCACTGTCAGCCATCTTGCCATTGCTCTCACACTCACACACAGTGAAGTCCACCCAAAAGCAAGTAAGAATGGGCATGCTGGGAAGTGGGGTGGAGGCAATAGCATGATGGGAGTGGTAGTCACAGATATTGGTCACCCCCACAACTGTCCCATCAACACCACCCTGAACCATGCGCACATCACAGGGAGTGGACAAGAACTGACAAGATGGCTGACACTGGGGACTGCTGTGGGGAGCACAAGGCCCTGCTGGCAACTGTGCACCAACCAACAGCAGGACACCACTGACTGACATCCTGAAAGACAACTTGCACTCCCTGCAATGGAAGCACGTTCCATGGTGGGATATCCGGCTGGGTGGGAAGGAGGGCCGGATGTCAACCAAATACAACCAATGCAGACCATGTACACACCCCAACATTCATATAGAAATGCCCAAAGTATGCAGGACAATGTGCTACACCAATATCAACCTCTGACTGTGACAACTTAGGACAATGCAATGTACAGGCCCGCATCCAGAGGTACAGTCACAACTGTCATGTGTGTCAACCATTCATGCCTGCAGAAACATAACATACATTGTGTGTGTCTCCCAAAAACAGGTGATGATGGGGACACAGCAGCAGACGCTGAGGAGTCCCTGTCCCAGGCTCAAGGGGAAACGGAGCTCACTGGTGTGGAACAGCCTCTGCCCTCCTCGGATGACGAAGACCTACCTGGCACCTCCGGAGCAAGTCATCATGCAGCACCAGCAGGACCACCAGCTGCACCCCCTGCACCCACCCCTCCAACGACTGTCAACACACATACCACCCCTGCTGACACGGACAGACCAAGGAGCACCACCACCACCAGCACAGGGACCCTGGACCAACGTGGGGCTATGGACACCAACACCACCAACAACCCCCAAGGGGGCCCAGGGTCACCTGTGCGTGCCACCTCAGGTACTGCACGTGTCGCCAGGGGTGGTGGGAGGGGTGGGAGACATAGGTCACTGATCGCAGAGGGGTCTGGACTACATGATGACCCACAACTGGTACGCATAGCCGATGCGTACCAGTCCAGCACCGGAGAGCTCAGCCAGGTAGTGGGTCTCCTCACGGACATTAAACAGCAGCAGGCTGCCCATCATGCCCGCTTGGACTTGCACATGTCCCGCGTGGAGTCCAAGTGGGACACACTGCAAGAGATGACGGCGGTGCATAGGGACATATTACAATGCCTCCGCCAGATGAGCAGCAACCAATCAACACCTCCCTGTGTGCCCACAACATCTGGTGCTGAAACAACTGCAACTGCCACAGGGAGGGAGGATGACTCTGGCGGAGAGTCCCCTGCACCGCAGCAGCCTGCACTTGAGGGTCCCCCCAAAGAAAAGGGGTCGTCCGAGGAGGGGCAAGTGAGAGGCTGATGGCCATGTGCAACCCCCAGGAAGCCAAAACCTGTACTGGATAATCACCTTTGTGCGCAAACTGTTCACCCTGTTGACTGCAACACAACTCCCCACATGACATGGGGAGTACAAGTTGGACCAATGTATCAGATGACTGTGGACTTTATTCTGGACATATCTGCTACCAGGACTTCCAATTCATCTAGGAACTTAGGATTGAAATCAAAATGTACAGCACCCACCATCCTGTGCACTATACACACACATGTATGACAATAAACACACTAATACACCATACCTGCCTCTGTTGTGATTCCAACGTGGTTCCTGTCATGGAGATGAGGACCTGCGAAATTACACTGTGCATGCTAACTGCTACAGCAAGTACAACACAGGCATGTGAGTCATGGCAACGTGACACATATGAGGGAGACACACCACCAGGGCTACACAACATATACACACCTAGCCCATCTGACTCATCGCCTACACTGATGTTGCCAGGAAATACGGTGCAATGCACAGACACAACACCTATTCACAGTCTCTGTCAACTAGCCCACTGGTGCAGTAAGCAAATGTCAGTCAGATGTGTGACCACAGACAAAGTGAAGCACAGGTTTATTACACATTTGCAACATGTTGTAACCACTACAGATGCAAGGCAATCCCACCTGGCAGCGGGCACACAGTCAACAAGTGTAGAAGGAAGGAAGTCCATGGGTGTGGCGCACATCACCTGTAGGGACACGACTGCTACCACCCTGGAAGTCGAATCGCGGTGTTGGGGATCAAAGTTGACCAAACCACTCTGAAAGTACCCTGTGAAGGACAGAAATGAAACACAGTCAAAAGCACTGAAGAACAGGACAGAACTGCAATACTCATGCCCAATACATGTCACAAGATACCCACCCAGAACCAAGTTAGCATGTCAACACTGTTGGGGAGTACAGACTACCTGTAAGGACACATCGCTACACGCATACAGTCATGTAGCACATGGACACACTCAAACAGCACCAGAGCACCACCAACACATATCATGCATACTCACATCATTGACATGACATCTCTGGATACTCACATTCAGCTGAAGAAGTTGGTGATGAGCTGTGTGCGGACATCACCATCATCATCATCATCATCATCATCATCACTGGCATCGTGGTCCAGGCCAGGATCCTCCACAGGTGGCGGATGTTGGTCATCGTCATCCAGGATGAGAGGCAACTCCTTCCGCACTGCCAGGTTGTGTAGCATGCAGCAGACGATGACAATCTTGCACACCTTTGCTGGGGCATATGGGAGGGCCCCTCCTGTCTTGTCCAGGCAGCGGAAGCGGCTCTTCAGGAGACCAAAGGTCCGCTCAATCACTCTCCTGGTCCGACCATGTGCCTCATTGTAGCGCATCTGGCCTGGTGTCACAGGGTTCCTGAGGGGCGTCAGCAACCACGGCATGTTGGGGTATCCGGAGTCACCTACTTACAGACAATTGCACATTAGCTGAGTTGGAAAAGAGGGTGGAACACTACATTGCAGAACACACACAATGGCACAAAGTCAGTACACACCAACAAGCCAGGCACGCTGGTTCCGCATCTGTGACATCATCCTCGGGATGCGACTACTCCTCATCACGTAGGCATCGTGTGCAGAACCGGGGAAACGGGCACAGACGTGTGAGATGCTCATATCTGCAAGACATACCACCAGTGCATTGACCGAGTGGTAGTGTTTGGGGTTCCTGTATGCCTGCTCTTGGGCCCGTGGTGGTACCAAAGCAACATGTGTCCCATCAATGGAGCCAATGACATGCGGCATCCTCCCCAGGGCATAGAAGACACTCTTCACATCAGTGAGTTGTTGGAGTCTAGGGAAATAGATGTACTGGTTCAGGTAAATCAACATAGCCTCCAAAACATCGCGGAGCAGACGGCTGAACATGGTCTGTGACATCCCACCAGCAGTCGCCACAGTGTGTTGAAAGGTACCGGTGGCAAAGAAGTGTAGGGCTGCCATCACCTTCACCTTGGGGGTCAGCGCTGTAGGGTATGTCCGGCCAGCTTGCAAATGTGGGGCCAACCGCACCGTCAACACCTCAATCAGCGGCCTGGTGAAGCGGTACCGTCGGATGCAGTCCCGTTCCACCATGGTTGCAAGGTCAGGGAATGGTCTATGGACAGCTGGTGCCCTGCAGTGCATAGGTGAAGAAAGAAAGATTGTCAGCCACCCCACATATGTGGCATTGACCATACTCAATATCACATGATACATCATTATGAGGCACAAGTACATGATGTGTGCAGTTCCGTAAGGACATGTATGGCACATGCATGGCCAACATCTAACATCACAGTTCAACAAGTGGCATCAACAAGTCCCAGGTTGTGCCATGGGATATCATGAGGCCGTGTCACAGTTCCCATCTCCTGCTGCCACATTCCAAACACACCCCACAGTGACATGTGAGGACAGATGTGCCCCAGGCATCACAGCTCAATGACAGGTAGATTCCCAGGGACCCTGTATTGCCACATGGACACTGGCATGACATGGTGTATCATGAATACACCACAGCAAAACAACCATGACCCCCACAGGTAGTGGTCCCTGTTGCCTCTGCAGGACAGACATGGACGTCTGTGACACACACACATGTACAACATCAAAGTCCATGCACAAACAACGTGGATGTGGAGACTGTCTCCCATTGTGCACATGGAATCAGAGACATTGCAAACACAACATGCACACAGACTGTGGAGGACCATCACCATTGTGGCAATGGGTCACCCTGGGACGTACATACCCTCACACATGGGACTCAGGGGTATGTGACATGACATACACATACACCACCGTGAAATGTGACCATGCCACATGCACAGAAATGAACAGTTGCACATCACAGTGGTCATGTACATGAAACACCAAGGATTCTGTCCCCATGAACACGTGCACAGCCTGGGAGTGGCTGCCCCCAAGTGCCACCCACAGAACAACATGTTCACCCCCATACACGGAATAGGTAATGCAGCCTTACATGCCTCAGGATACATGGTGGACAGGGTGTGGTGTTGTAGGTGTGCCCCTCACTCCCTGGGAAGTATATGTTGCTGGCATATATTCACCTGTGACAGGCATGGTGACATATGCCAGTGACTTGTACAGGGACGCGTTGAACAGCAATGGACCGATCGGTGTGCCCGGCCGGCCCATTGCATTCAATGTGGCGGGTACGCGTTGTATCCGGTGCGCGTTGAACAGCAATGGACCGATCGGAGTGCCCGGCCGGCCCATTGCATTCAATGTGAGCGGGTACGCGTTGTATCCGCAATACGCGTTGAACAGCAATGGACCGATCGGTGTGCCCGGCCGGCCCATTGCATTCAATGTGAGCGAGTACGCATTGTATCCAGATACGCGTTGAACAGCAATGGACCGATCGGTGTGCCCGGCTGGCCCATTGCATTCAATGTGGCGGGTGCAGCGTTGTATCCATAATACGCGTTGAACAGCAATGGACCGATCAGTGTGCCCGGCCGGCCCATTGCATTGAATGTGAGCGGGTGCAGCGTTGTATCCGAGTACAGCGTTGAACAGCAATGGACCGATCGGTGAGCCCGGCCGGCCCATTGCATTCAATGTGAGCGGGTACGCGTTGTATCCGGGTATGCGTTGAACAGCAATGGACCGATCGGTGCGCATCCATTGGCTATGACCTGGCCTGCCAATGGACGCGTTTTCAAATCTTGAACGAGTCTGATGCTGGAAATTCAGTTGGTCACCAACAACAATGTTGCAAATTCATGGGTGTCATGAAGTTGAACTTTTGAAGGACGCTGTGGGCGTGTGTAAGTGGTGCAATTCCATGGATTGGCCAGATTCAGAAGATGCTAAAGACTTGGACCTATCACTTTGGACACATGGGATAGTATCTGCCCCTGCAGCACACATATAATGCTGGCTGTTCCCCTGAGAGCTCACTTGCCTGCACTACATGCTCCTGGACGACATCTGCCACCACCACTGCTGCTGTATCTGCACCCTCTGGACCCTGCAATGGCATGTACTGTGGAGAGAGCCCCAGCCTTCAGCACTGAGGAGAACCAGGCCCTGCTGGACAGCCTCCTTCCACAGTACAGCAAGCTGTATGGGAAACCAGGGGAGCAGGTGAGTGTGCTGTCCACTGCCTTACTAAATGTGCATGTTGTCTGACTAGCAAGGCTAACAGTCTGCACGCCACTGGCTAGCAGGCTCACTGAGTAGTTGTCACCCCCATAGTGTGTGGTTACATGCACTGAACAGGTATAGTGCAGTGACAGTGCATTTAAACAAGGTTTTACTTCCCAGGCAATGATACCATGTAGTAACTGCTGGCATACTGTCCATAGCCATCGTTGCACTGCCTGTGTACATCATGTGCCCCTGTGATTGAGACATGTATATCCACCTGTGTAATGCACGGATATGTTGCATGTGTAGTAATGGAATTCTCACTTAGTCTTCCTCACAGGTTGATGCCCACCAGAAGCAGAAGATATGGCTGACCATCGTCTGGGCAGTGAGATCCGTGGGGGACTACAAGCGCCGGATCCGCAACTGCCAGAAGAGGTGGCAGGACCTTCGGGGCTGGACCCGGAGGATCGCACGGGTCCAGCTGAAGCTGTCGCCTCCTCGCAGGAGGGGCGGACACCGGACCCTGACCCCCCACATGCTCAGGATCCTGGCGGTGGTCTTCCCTGATCTGGATGGGCAGCTGAAGGCTAGAGAGCAGCAAGGAGGGGGTGAGTCCATGATTGCATTGTGAACTTTGTCTGCCATGCTATGTGCCCTCCTCTGGCCTGGTTGAACTTCCACAGTACATCAGTCATGTGGTCCAGGACCCATGTCCCTCGATTGTGCACTGCCCACTCCTCATCTGATACCCAGGTGTGGCCCATGCAGTCAGGGAATTGTGTCACTTGGGTACTGTGTCCTTGCAGTTTGCTTGACTCAAGGTGGGGGACAGCATCTGTTCCCCTAACTCTGTGGTGGGCATCATGGGTGGGTCCTTTGCTTACACAATGCCTGTGTTCTGACATGTAATCTGCGTGTTACTTAGATATGTGGTCCAATTGCTGAGCTGATCCACCACATGTGCCTGTGGTATCTGGCACACACCCATGCTGCGGGTGGGAACAATGCTTGGGCCCCAGGAGTGTGTATATTACGTGTGTCACACATACTCAGCCAGCTGCCTACTGTCCAGGGATCATCCCTCATTCATGTGGGGCAGGACAGTCATGCCTACTCCAGCCCATACAATACACTCTGTACTCCCACTCCCATGTATCAGCTGACACGTTGTGCTCAGTGATATGTCCCCTCAGGTGTCTGCCTCTGTGTCAGTGTGCTGTGGCTTCCTTGTCATGACTGCTGGGGTGTCTCTCAGTTGGGGTTCAGCATGCCACCGGAGATGTGACCATAGTAGACGATACTTGGGTGACACATAGGTGTTTGATCACCTGACCGTGCAGACTGGGGTATGCGAATGTGAAGTTCAGGCAGCTGTTTCCCATTCACAGCAGATTGTGAGGTGCTCAGGTTCAGAGGGTTGTGTTACAGGTCTCCCATATGTCCAATCGGTATGACGTGGACAGATAAGGGTTCAGATGATGTGGTGTGTGGGGGATGTACGTGTGCACTTGTTCAGCTCCAGGACTTGCATTCCCCATGACCTACTATTGTGACACAGTGCAGACTGTTGTTGTCTGGCTGCCCTGCCCATGTGACTGGAGACAGTGATGTATGACTTAGCAGGCATGCCTGTGCCATGGCATGTAACTTCCTATGAGTGATCCTGCAGGGGAGTGACATGTGCTACATGCACACCATTGTGGCAATGGCTATCAGGACATGGGTGCATCATGGTGTCTGTCACTGGTATGCATCACATGCATTTCATATTTGACTCTGGGCATCCCTTTCATCCGGACACCTGTACTGACTCAGTGGCAAGAGTTGTGATGTGTGCATGTTCACATGCTTCACCGTGTTTTCTGCACTGTCCAACTACTGTGTAGGTGGTGCATGTGTCCACACTGGGGTATTGCCATCCAACAGACACCAGACAGATGTGTGCAAGGCCAGGAGGGATGTGAGTGCCATGGTTGACCATCAGACTGACAATTGGCTACTCCTATTCTGTTTGGGCACTTTTGGCAATGTTCAACTAAGGATGCCAGGGCTTGCACTGTAATGTGCTGTACTTACTGTGGTGTGTGCGTTCGGTGCAGGTGACTGATGTCTGTCTGTTTCCCTATTGTTTGCAGATACATCCACAGCCACAGGAGGGGACAGCTCCACGGACCAGGAGGAGCCACAGAGCCAGACTGGGTCAGCAGCCGAGGAGTGGTCGGAGGGACCCAGTGGCACGGAGGGCGAGGGGAGCCACACCGAAGAGTCCTCAGCACCATCCACCTCAGCTGAGGACCACAGCAGCTCGGAGGATGACTCCCTTGTGGATGCGGGTGTCAGCAGCCACCACACCCCAGCTAGTGTTGCTGTCCCCGCCACCACCACCCCCACCACCGCCCTCCCATCGGCTCCCATTCTCGAGGTCCGTGGAGGCTCCCATGTTCGGGAGCGTGTCTCCTTCGGGCCAGGCACCGCACCCCCTGCCCCTGTGTCCCCTGCTGCCCTGAGTGAGGAGTCTGTGTACCTCCTTCGCCAGCTCCATGTAGGGCAGACAGCGATGCTGAGTGTCCTCCATGCACACACCACGCTGTTGACTCAGCTGGTGTCGTTCATGGAGGGCATCTCATCGGGCATGTCTGCCCTACAGAGGGGCAATAGGTCCATGGACTCCTCCCTGATGGCAGCAGTGTCCCTCCTCCAACAGTCCCTCACCCCTCCTGCCTCTGCCCCATCCACACTCCCCAGCACCTTACCTGTCCCAAGCACACACACACTGGCACAGGCACACACCAGCACAGACACGAGCAGCACACAGACACACACACCACAAACAAGACGCACACGCACGTACAGTCAGGGGACTGAAACCACACTCACAGGGTATGGGGCCCAGGCACACACACACGCATCCACGAGCACTGCGCAGTCCTCAGTTGCCTCTCCCTCCAAAGCCCCTCCTTGCCTCCCTTGCCTCACCTGCAACCCCAAAGACACAGCGGCTCTTCCTCAGTGACCTCGGCCTCTTCCCCTCCGATCCAGCTGATCCAGCATTCAGGGGGAAGAGGAAGCCCACCCACACGGAGCGGAGTGCCCCTCAGCCCCCGGACACCCTCCCCCAGGAGCAGACCGACTGACGCCCCCATCCGCAAGTCCCCCGGACCCGGAAGAGCAAGACCCCGCCGCCGCCCTGCAGCTCAGGCACCAAGTCTCCTTCCTCCATCCCTCAGGCCCCCACTCCACAGGTGCCACCACCACACCCTGCCCCAGGTTCCCCCACCCACAGATACACCATCCCCAAAAAGATCCGGCCTTCTCCCCTGCCACTTGCTCTTCCGGCCCCACACCCCCCGCTGCGCTTGTCTGTGCCACTGGTGTGGAGACGGTGTCATCCCCCTCTGTCCTGCCCACCTTACCTGATCCCCATTCTCCTCCCCTGGAGGTAGGCACTGCAGTGGAGTCCACTACCACCCTGTCTGACTTGGGCACTGCAGTGGGGGACCTGTCCACTACATCTGCACGGTCCACTGCAGTCGTGCCGGCACCCACACCATCAGTGTCATGCCCCCAGTTGTGCCGGCACACACCATGTCAGACACCTCCACTGCAGTTGTCAGTGGCTCTTCAGCACCCACCACCCCTTCCCTGCCTCCTTCTGGTGAGCCCTGATCCTGTCCCTGCGGTGCCTGGCCTGCCCCCCCGTATACACCTCCGAGGGGATTGTCCCTGGTTTTTATCAGTGCAGGCATGTGTAGGGTGACATCTGCCACTGTCACCCTGTTTAGACTTTCAGGATGGACTGGCCATTGGCCTTTGTTTCTTTTTTACTGGACTTCAACTTTTGAACCCACATATGCTGAATAAAGCAACTTTCTGTTCTCTAGTGCTTTTGCTTCTGATGTACATGATGTTGATGAGGCTAACCATGCCCTTGCTGCAGTGATGGTGATATTTGGTCTCATGAAAATGAAGTGTTACTGTTCAGGAACCCATGGGGTCCAGGGGGAATGTGTCCTATCCTGTGGTGTATCCATGTCATCCTTAGCAGCATCTGAGGGTGTCATATTTTCAATATTTGGCAATGGGATTTCCTACTTACATTAGCAATGTCACATCTGTGGCTTCCACCCCTGCACATCCTTTGTGCTTGCCATTGTTCAATTATTCTACTTCCCCGACCGTGTGGCCATCTCCACTGGACATGCAGGTTTGGGCATCAATGGGGAAGGACTCATCTGTGTTGTCAGTGCAACTTGCTATACATGTGTGTTGGATCTGTGCTGATGATTTCGTTGACACTCCCATGTCCATGCTGATGTGACGGGAGCCTTCATTTGGTGCAAATTGTTGACTGTGTGACCAAGTGTTCTGCTGACATGATGGAGCCCTACTGTGGCAACATATGGCACAGCTTTCCTCACACAGGAATGGAGTCCCCTCATGGCAGTGTGTACTCCTGTGACATCGCCTGCGCCCAAGGTGTGTGTTGTATGAGCATGTCTGTGTGTTCACTTCCATTTTGGTGTGCATGCTGGGATCCCTAGTGGTGTTCCTGTTTGTGATGCTTGCTGAGTTGACCTATGTTCCCCCAAAGTCTTCTCCCTGGGTTCTCTGTGATGTGGGTGCATGGCACATTACTGGTCATCAGGGTGTCACCCATAGGTGTGTTGGCTGTGAGGGCTGAGTTTGTGGGCAGACGCAGATGGGTCACAGTCAGGATTCCCCTTGGCACTTGTTGTTTATACCTGTCATGTGATTTCCAGTTTGTGTTAGCTTTCAGTGATTGTGACACGTTGTGTGAGTGACTGCTGGCACTCCTCAGGGTCAGGGCTGCAATGTTGGTAGTTGTCTATGTGTGTTCTTTGTGGGTGACCTTGGCTTCTTCATTGGTGTGGGACTGTGGCTGGGGTCCCATTGGTTGGTGTGGTATTGCCGTCATGTCCATGTACAGCGTAGTGTGCAGTGTGTCAGACATTCAAGGGTCTTGTTGAGTGGCCATGTGTGATGTGTTTCTGCACCTTGGTTCCCACCACCACCCATGGGATTGTCATGGGTGCATGTGCCATGTCACCAGTGCATGTGTGCTTCACTGCTGCACATTGTTGGAGGTCGAGGTGTGTGGTGTTGAGTGTGTGCAGATGAGGGTTGTTGCACGGCTAGACCCCTGCCTCCATGTTGGCCTTGGCTTACTGGCCGTGCTGATTGATTTGTGCTTGTGTAGGTGTGATGGTAGTTTGTTGCTCAGGACACATGACTGTGGTTCACAGTGTGAACGACATCTAGCTTTGTCATCACAGTGGGATTGTAATGCAGCCCAGGGTCACCACATTGTGGGGAGCCTGGGGAGTAGTGCTGTGGTGTCTCTGTGTCTTGCTGTGTCAGTTGCTGTTCCTACATGCTTGTGTGACATGTGTGATTAGTGCTCCCTCTCATCTAACAATGCCTGATTGCCCACATAGGGGATTTGGATCCATGAGTTACCTTTGTGTGGCACTGTATGCACATCTGTGTAATTGGTATTCAGGCCTCATCATGTGTTGTGTGGTTGCCTGGGGACACTGGCACCCCCTCTCACCTGTTGTGTTTGATGTGCAGTGTGGGTCTGCCTGTTTGTGTTTGTGCATCTGCACCACTGCATTGGCATGTCTTTAGTGTGCCATTGGCTGTATGTTGTTTGGTGGGTTTCCCCTGCTGTCCCTGGGACTCCTAGGTCATCAGTCAGCACAATGATCATTGTTTGTGTGTCCCATTGCTGCCATGGTATGGTATCTGTTCACCTCACATCTACAGTCTCCACAGGGTATCTGCATTTGTGTGCCCATTGGTGCAAATATGTGGGTCTGCATTGTCATGGTCACTTCTGTCATTGTGTCATTGATGAATGTTGACAGTGTCAGCCCCCATGGGTGATGTTTGTCTGCACATGGCCAAAGGTATGTCTTATTTGCACTGCAGTGTTTGCCTCCCCCAATCTATGTTGCTATGGGACACAAGCACTACTTTGCCACTGATGTGTTTGTTGTTCTGTGACCAGGAATCATCCATGCAGTTTGGCAGTTGCAGCTTTTTCAATGTCAACACTTACATTTTGGTCACTGTGATGATGGGGTTTGAACCCCATTGCCACAATGTTCAAGATGTGCTTCAGCTATGGGCCCCACACTTACATTTTGGTCACTGTGATGATGGGGGTTGGACCCCATTGCCACAGTGGTCATGGTCTGCTTGCATTGTGGGGGCCACACACATTTATGTGTGGCACATGTGATAGGGGGACACATTGTATGTTCAAAGTCATGTTCAGTGTTGTAGCCATTTGACACACTCTACACACGCTTGTCATGGTGTTGGGGGGATGTCTTTATGTTGCATTGTTTATGTTGGTGTGTGCTTGTTGTGTCATGTATTAGCCATCCTGTGAGTGGGGGTGGTAGTAGTTGTAGGCATCTGGCACCCCCAGGGTAGAGGTGGTAGTAGGAGTGGTAGGCATCTGGCACCCCCTGGGTAAGGGTGGTAGTAGTGGTAGGCATCTGGCACCCCCTGGGTAGGGTTGGTAGTAGTGGTAGGCATCTGGCACACCCTGGGTAGAGGTGGTAGTAGTGGTAGGCATCTGGCACCCCTGGGGAGGGGTGGTAGTAGTGGTAGGCATCTGGCACCCCCTGGGTAGAGGTGGGAGTAGCGACAGGCATCCAACCCCCCATGGGTAGAGGTGGTAGTAGTGGTAGGCATCTGGCACCCCTGGGTAGGGGTGGTAGTAGTGGTAGGCATCTGGCACCCCCTGGGTAGAGGTGGTAGTAGTGGTAGGCATCTGGCACCCCTGGGTAGGGGTGGTAGTAGTGGTAGGCATCTGGCACACCCTGGGTAGAGGTGGTAGTAGTGGTAGGCATCTGGCACCCCCTGGGGAGGGGTGGTAGTAGTGGTAGGCATCTGGCACCCCCTGGGTAGAGGTGGGAGTAGTGACAGGCATCCAGCCCCCCATGGGTAGAGGTGGTAGTAGTGGTAGGCATCTGGCACCCCCTGGGTAGGGGTGGTAGTAGTGGTAGGCATCTGGCACCCCCTGGGTAAGTGTGGTAGTAGTGACAGGCATCCAGCCCCCCATGGGTAGAGGTGGTAGTAGTGGTAGGCATCCGGCACCCCCTGGGTAGGGGTGGTAGTAGTGGTAGGCATCTGGCACCCCCTGGGGAGGGGTGGTAGTAGTGGTAGGCATCTGGCACCCCCTGGGTAGAGGTGGGAGTAGTGACAGGCATCCAGCCCCCCATGGGTAGAGGTGGTAGTAGTGGTAGGCATCTGGCACCCCCTGGGTAGAGGTGGTAGTAGTGGTAGGCATCTGGCACCCCCTGGGGAGGGGTGTTAGTAGTGGTAGGCATCTTAGTGGTAGGCATCTGGCACCCCCTGGGGAGGGGTAGTAGTAGTGGTAGGCATCTGGCACCCCCTGGGTAGAGGTGGGAGTAGTGACAGGCATCCAGCCCCCCATGGGTAGAGGTGGTAGTAGTGACAGGCATCCAGCCCCCCATGGGTAGAGGTGGTAGTGGTGACAGGCATCCAGCCCCCCATGGGTAGAGGTGGTAGTAGTGGTAGGCATCCGGCACCCCCTGGGTAGGGGTGGTAGTAGTGGTAGGCATCTGGCACCCCCTGGGTGGAGTTGGGAGTAGTGACAGGCATCTGGCACCCCCTGAGTAGGGGTGGTAGTGGTGGTGGGCATCCAGGCCCCTATGTGTATATGTGGCATTGGTGATGGCCATCCCGCCCCTATGGTGCTGCTGTTGCTGGTGTAAGTAATTTCTGCATCCCTCTGTGTGTGTGTGATATGTCGGGTACGGGTAGTTTGTTTTTGTGCTTGGTGTCTGACTTACCTTCTGCGCCGTACGCGTCCGTGCCTGTTCCGGTAGTAGATGTAGAGTATTGGTAGGATCGGCACGATGGGATTCATAGTTGGTTCGTCTCGTTCGTCTTTCTCTTTGCTTCGCCTCGTCCTCGTCGCTGGCGTGTTCGTCTCGTAGCCGTGGATCGTGTTGTGGCGCGAATCGGAGCTTATGTGCGCCTCTCCCGGATGCTTTGACGTGCCGTGCGTAGCGACGGGTTCGGCGAGTACGGAAAGTGCATCGTACTTGTCCGGCCGGACGGGGCTGCATTTTGGCTTCCGTGCGACTCGATTCTGCTTTTACGGATCCGGCTCGGTCGGTGAACAGGACCTGGATTGGGTGAGTACGACTGGGTCGGAATCTATGCAGTTGTGCGCATCGTACTTGCTCGTTCGGAAGAATGTGCGACATCGGTCGGGAAACAGGCATTCGCCTGGCTTTTTCCCGGCCGAATAGTGTTGGGTGCGCCTCCGACCGAGATCGGAATCGGCCCCAAAGTAGTAGACTACTTAGAAGTTATTGCAAAATCCCTAATATAAAACACCTAGCTACTTACACATTAACCAACAAACCTTAATAAATGAAAACACTACCATAATTTAACCATTTTTTATTAATATAAAAAATTTTCTTATAAATCAGTCAAAAACCATAATCCCCATAATACCATAATAAATACAAATAATATGTTTTAATATTTAATTCAACAACCCCGAAGCACAATATTAGAAAAAAACACTGCATGAAAGCAATTAAAACTCTCACATAAAAACAGAAAATATTACAATGCAACTTGACCAAATATACATACATGTTAAAATATAACATTTCCCCACAAACATAAATATATAAATTATACTTACAATTTGTAGCTGTAGATCTTCCTCCACAACAATGTTCACAAAATCCAATCCATAAAAAAGTTTAAAAACAACTCCAAAGGACCTCAAAAATAAATGCAAAAATGAAAAAGTCCAAAAGAAGTCTAGCAATATAATCCAAAGTCATTAGGAACCATAAACCCCCAAAATTTGAAAACTAAGAACCGCTCCAGAAAACTTGAAAATTGAAAGGAAATTAAAAATTAACTTTGGTTTATTATAAACCAAAATACTAAAGGGGTTACATTTACTATTCCAACCACAATCTAAACCAATTTGGAGAAGCTGTTAAACACTACAGTGGTTACATTTACTATTCCTACTACAATCTAAACCATTTTGGGGAAGGCGTTGGGCACTAACGGGATCACATTTACTTTTCTCACTCCAATCTAATCCAATTCGTGGAAGATGTTGGAAACGAGGGGGTCACATTTATCATTTCCACTCCAATCCAAACTAATTTGCGGAAGGTTTTGGACAAGGGAGGGGTCCCATTTACTATTCCCACTCAAATCTCAACTAATTTGGAGAAGATGTTGGACACTAAAACGATCACATTTCCTATTCCCACTCCAATCCAAATCAATGTGGGGACGATGTGGGACACTAAAGGGGTTCAAATTGCTATTTCCACTCTAAACTAAACAATTTTGGTGAAGGTGTTGGACACTAAAGGGGTTATATTTGTTACTGATTTTTCAGATGTGCAATTTTGGGCAACACGTTATTTGTGTGAATTAGTCATTTTAATGATGCATATGACCGTAACCGATGAGCTAATGATTTTGCCCTTGAAACAATATAATTATCTAACTTAGAAGTGTGATCAATAATGTACTAAAGTGATGCCAAATTTTAACAGGTGACATCATTTAAGTAAAATGGATGCAGTTTCTGGTGTGCTACATTCATCCTGCTCCTGCTCATCCCCCCTCCCAATCAGTGACCTGCTTCAGGCCTTCTCTACCCACAGGGTACACGGAGCACAGAGTGCAATTATTTAAATGGATTGGAGTAATAGGAAGCATGTATTGTGAATAAAACCTTCTATCGTGTAACTAATGTGTCATTTTGAAGGATTTCCACTGGAGCCTGAAGCTATTGGCTATGTCAAAGAATGTTTCAAATTGGGTTTTACATCTCCAGAGTGCAGTTGCTGAGAAAGCAAGCAGAGGATTTCTGTTACTTTAAGAAATGGATTAGTGTTAAGAACCTCTTGAATTTACGAAATTGTTTTTGATTTGCCAATGTGACCTAACAATAATCATACAATGCTGAATATGCAATTTGATTAACTAATATGCATAAAACAAGCATAACCCCCCCTTGGTTTTTAGGGATCAGGGGCGACTACTCATTTTCATCCCCTCACTTAGGGGGTCATTACGATGCCATTGTTGTGGTGAATGGGACCGGCCGCCTGTATGATGGCAGTCCCACACGTAGAATCATGATGCGACCGCCACAGTGGCAGTCGCATCTTGCATCTTTACCATTGCGGCGGGTGCTGCTGGCTGCATCACCCGCCGCAATGTTAAAAATGTATGTAGTGCGTTTCCCTGCACTACGTGGCAGGCAACACGTGGTGCCTGCCACTTAGTGCATGGAATTGTAGGGGGGTACCATGGGTACCCACCCAGTGCACCACCACCTCCCCCCAACACAAGGGGGGCCTGCAGCAGGACCCCAAATGCATTCTCCGCCAGCCTTTCAATGGCAGTTTACCTGTCACGGAAAGGCTGGCTGCGGCCAGCATCGTAATCTGGCGGACTGTGCCTGCTAGGCACCGCCACCATTTTAAAGATGCTGACCTCTCCACCAGGCAATCGGTACGATTGCCTGTGGCGGGAGCGTGGTGGGTGGTCTTTGTGACCGCTGCGGACCTAACACGATTCCCCCCGCCATCGTAATTTGGCGGGGGAAAATCATTGTCAGATGACGGCGGGCCCGCCACCGCCCAGCTGGCGGTGGCGGGCCTTCTGCCATCATAATCACCCCCTTAGTCTGATTATTTTGATATTTTCTTTCTCATTGGGATGCTGTCAGTACTCTTCATGAGTTTGACAATTTGAATTTAGAGGGATTTTTATTAATTAACTAGAGTTCTGTTGTAATTTAAAATTCTGTATCTTTGTATTCTGAGTCTCTATGACAAAACTATGCATTCCTCCAAAACATTTTATTAATGATTCTATATTTAATCTTTCAAATTTAATTTTCATCTTCAACTCAATTTTTGAATGGCCCAGTTTATAATTATGAATTTACTCTGCTAAATTTGTGGTATTGATGGGGAGGGTAGTCTCTTACTGCTAAATCAATGAGAGGAATTGTGGGGCTGAACTGCATATGGTAAATTTGGGGGGTTTCAGGGTTTGGGGGTTTCCTTGATATTGGAGTTCAGGAGCTTATTGTGTTTTGGCTTCCACAACTTTTGGTAGCAGAGGGTAATTTGTATAAGAGCACCTCTTCTTTAAGTGGCACCCAAAGGAGTTTTGTAATTTTCAAACCATTTATGATCAAATCAAAGGAGAAACGATGTTTTGGAAATGTGCCAATTTTCCTCTGTCGTATCCTCCTGGGAAAAAAGCAAGCTGTATTGACTGCGCTTTCACAAAAGAATTTAGAGTGTAAGTATGAATAGATAGAAATTGATCTTTAAAATATCTTTAGTCTGAATTGTGAAGATGGATCGCTGTTTCTGTGTTGAATTGTAATGATATGTGATGATGATTGTGGGTTCAATTGGTGAATCAATTACTTTTGTGATGATGTACTCTTCATATTTGTAATCTCATTTGAAGATGAATGCGTTAGTAGAAGAAACAGAGATGGTGATCAGATATGTTGTAAATCCAAGATCTCAATATATTGATTATCTCTCTCGAATGTGACGTATAGAGTGTTGCTCTCCTTCCTAATCTGTAGGGATTCTGAATTAACACATTTTCTTTTCATGCTTGAAAGTTTAATTGGAGTTGACCTGCTTACCCTGACTGCACAAGGTGAAGAACATTAATTCAGAGATAATTTCTGCTGGTTAGGATTTTGCCTAGCGAGAACTTTTGAAGGATTTTTATGAATCTTTTTCCTTTCATTGCTCAAATTTAAACTTTATGGTTTGTGATTAATTTATTTTACTAAAGGTACAGACTTTTATTTCCTTTCTATGGCAAGCGAACAAAGGGTTATTGATTTCCATAATTATTTCCTGTTCACAAAGAAGTTGCCCTTTGATTGGTTGCTCAGCTAGGGAGCCAAGCTGGGATTGGTGGAACATCACCACAAAGCTGCGCTCTGATTGGTTGGTTGCTGGTATAGTCACGCTGTAAAAGGTTGACCTTTGGCAAAGCTGCGCTGTTACTGACTGTTATTCGCTCAGTTTGTTTATAAAGTTTTACTGTGATTTTGAGTTTGTTTTGAGTCTATTTTGGGAGCAAAATATGGGTGGTATATTTTCAAAACTTAAACTAAAGAAGGTGATACCTAAAGAGGGTCAGAAACCTCCAAGTGAAGGAACACCAGCATATTAAATGATGGTAGAGGTAAAGTATTACACGTGCACCTGGATCTCTGCACAGAACATATATACCGCACATGATGAGGTTTTAAAGTTTTCACCAGAGAGCACCTTTAACATTAACAAGCTAGATTTTCTAAGACAAACCATGTACGATATGAAGCTTATGCCTAGAACCACACAGTTTTAGGCACTTAATAAATGGGATCACAAGACAACTGAAAAGGAAAGAGAGAAGAAAGATAAAAACATGAAGAGGTCATTCAGGGGTTGGTTAGAAAGTAAACTAAATCACCAGGAGAAAAGTTGGGAGGACATGATGTAATGGATAAAGACCTTTCCTGCTATAGTCAATGGGAAAGAGCAGGATAAAGAGAAAAATAAGAAAAGGAAAAACGTGAAGTCAGATGATGACGATGGTCAAATCATAAGTGAATTCTTGATTTCTAAACCTCCTCCGTATACGAAAAGATCAATGGAGGAAACCCAGTCTGCTACAGGAGTTGATAAGTGTGCGGGGAAGATATGGGAATGGTACAAGTCCCTACTGGGATTGTACCAATTGCCCCACCTGAGGTGACAGTCATAATGGCAGAGTCTAGTACAGGCACAAGTGGTGTACCAGAGGATCAGATGCAGATTTCTCCTAGAGGAGTAGTGGTGGTAGAGCCACTTCCTAAAGAAATTTCTATAGGAATTCTGAAAACTGAATTGGTGAAAAGTTGACAGGAAATTTGGATTTGAGCAGATTGATGAATTACAATGATGATGAAATGAGATATTTGATAAAAGAAGCAGCTAGGTGTGCTAATGAAGAGTTAACTGTAGAGCCAGAAATTGACATTAGCAAAATTAAAAATATAAAATGAAATCTTAAATGGATTTAACTCATGATGAGATTAAAAGGATGAGCTCATATTAAAGATAGCAAAAACAAAAGATTGGTCAAACAAAAGGGTATGCAGTTCCTAAGGAAGGGGAAGGAGAAGTCAATGGGAGGCAGAAGGCCAGGTAAGAGAAGGACTAAGAAGGGAGGGAGTGCTCCAATAAGGAGCAAAGGCCCTCACACATCCCAAGAGGTGTCATGGTTCATCATAGGGCCGCTCCTCGTTGGGCCGGCGCTGCAATGCCCAACGGGCCCTGCAGGGGGACTCTTTGCCGGAGGTCTTCTGGATTGTAAGCTGGAGGCCCTATTTGATTGGGTGGTGGGGCAGACGTGTGGTGTGTAGAGTGGGTGCGATGAGTGTGTTAAAAATAGCTATGAGTGTCCAAAGAAACCTTTAATAGCTGGACACTGATGCTATGACTAAAAACAGACTACAAGAGTCGTGGCTGACTAGGAGAATTAAACCTGCTACAGCTCGATGTAAGTGATGATGGGTGAAAGTGGTTAAAGGGTCGACATGTTTCACACCTATAGTCTCCTAATGGAAATGGCATCCATCGTCTTTGCAGCAGAGACCCAGGGGTGGATCAGCAAAAAGAAGCTGCTTTTCTGGTCAATAAGAATCCCAAGACACCTTGGGGCAGATTTACAAGCCTTGCGCACTTTTGCGTCACTTTTCCCATGTTAAAAGTGACGCAAAAGTGGCGCAAGGGGCTTGTAAATCTGCCCCCTTACTTTTACACACTCCCCAAATTCCACAAAGCCACCAGACCACCACCAGGCAGACCCATAGTCTCAGGGATCGGATCCATCCTAGAACCCCTGTCACAGTTTTGTGACTCCTTCCTCCAACGTCTGGTTACCAAGACCCTTCCTTCCTTAAGGACACTACTGCAGCCCTGAACCTCCTTGAAAATCTCGGAGAAGACACCCACATGGACATCCTCGTCACACTTGATGTAGAGGCATTGTACACCAATATACCCCAGGATGACACCCTGGAGGTAATTGAGAACTGCCTCAGGGCAGAGCCCTGGTCCTCGGCCACTCCCATTAGTTTCATCATGGAGTATGCCACCTTGGCCCTCAAGGAGAACTTTTTTCAGTTTAAGGACACTCTCTACCACCAGACGCAGGGAACATCGATGGGCAGCACCTTTGCTCCGAGTCTGGCCTGTCTCTACATGGCTGACTTCGAGCAAAGGTTCATCTTCCATGATGGCAACCCTTTCAAATCCCATATCATTGTTTGGCGCAGGTATATCGATGATATCCTGATCCTGTAGCAGGGCACGCACGCTACTTGTGTGGAGTTTTGCGACTGGATGAATACTCTTAATCACTTCCTGAAATTTAGCAGCAACCTCTCCACATATGAAATTGCCTTCCTTGACCTCCTGATCTCCCTCAATGACGGCAAGACGTCAGCTAAAACCTACCAGAAGCCCACTGATTGTAACAGTCTCCTCAGGTACGATAGCCACTATCCTAAACACCTGAGGGACAACCTCCCCTTCGGGCAATTTCTGCGACTCTGTCGCAACTGCAGTGCCATCAGTGATTACAAGGAGCAGGCACGTGCTCTAACCACAGACCTGGTGACCAGACACTACCCCCAGACTGTGGTACAGAAGGCTTACAAACGAGCACGCAATAACAATAGGGAAGGCCTTCTTGAACAACATGAATGCCCCCCGCCTGTGATGCAATCACATGTGTCACGTCATTCACCCCACAATCTAATATGATACAAAAGATTATCAAAAAACATTGGCCAATCCTACACACAGGAGAGTTGACACCAGCCATTCCACGCTTTTCATTTAAGCGTGCTTCGAACATCAAAGATAACATTGTACACACAAGACCACTACCCCCATGCCTACAATGTCAACAGCAACTTGGGGGCCTCCCCCGTTAAGGGCCATTACCTCTGTGGCTCTTGTAGCGTATGGTCCTTCTAAGGAAATTACACTGAAGCCCTAACTTCACCTGGACCCAAATGACTCACACCAATTGCAATACGTGTAATTGCATATACCTCTTCACCTGTCCCTGCCAAAAGAGATATGTCGGCATGACGACCAGAGCAGCTAAGACCCGCACCACAGAACATCGCAGTGACATCAGGTGTGGGCGGTCTACATCCAAGATGCTCTTCCACTACATCAATATGCATCACAAACATGATGAGATCAATTGGACGATACTGGAATCCTTTTTTAACATCAACCCACAAACTTTGTTTCACAAAGAACAACGTTATTTATTTATTTATTTATACAATTTATATAGCGCGCAAATACCCTAGGGTGTCTCGGCGCTGTGGAGTAAGGAGAGCAGCTAGGTAGAAGATTACTGATTGAATAGCCATGTTTTTACTTGTTTCCTAAATATCATGAGGGTGGGACTGGTTTTGATATGGAGGGGAAGGGTGTTCCACAGTCTTGCCGTGGCAACTGTGAAACGTCTGTCTCCCCAAGATGTTTTCTTAGTGCGGGGAATAGTCAACAGATGGGCTGATGAAGAACGCAACGGTCTGTTCGGATTGTATGGGCAGAGTGTTTTTTTTAGGTACTCAGGTCCCGAGTTGTTGATGGCTTTATATGCGATGCAAAGTGCCTTGAATTTCGTTCGACTTCTAATAGGCAGCCAGTGTAACTGGCGTATGACTTGAGAGATTGATTTATATTTGGGGGTGCCGGACAGAATTCTAGCGGCTGAGTTCTGGACAAATTGCAGTTTGTTGAGGACTTTCTCCTGAGCATTTAGGAGGAGTCCGTTGCAATAGTCCGTCTTTGACATTACCAGAGTGCACATGAGGGTCTTACCGGCGTTGGGAGGAAGAAATGGTAAGAGTTTCCTTATCATTTTCAGGGTGTAGAAGGATGAAGAGACGACCGCGTTCGCATGGTGAATGAAAGACAGTTTGTCGTCAAACACTACGCCAAGATTCCTGACCTTTGTAACCGGTACAGGAGGGGGTCCTAAATCGGATGGCCACCAGGTGGGGGACCAGCCAGGGGATACATTGCCAAAGATCATCACCTCCGTTTTATCGGAGTTAAGCTTTAGGCAATTGTTTGCCATCCAGGAGCTTATGGCCAACATTCCCTGTTGGAAGCTGGCAGCAACTGCTCCTCCATCGTTGTGAACTTCCAACACCAGTTGGGTGTCGTCGGCGTATGACGTTAGTCTCATCCCGTGTGCTTTGATGATCCTGGCCAAGTCCGACACATAGATGTTAAATAAGGTCGGACTTAGGGAGGATCCTTGGGGCACACCACAGGGAAGGGTGAATACAGGAGAGTAGAAGTCACCAAGTTTGACTGACTGGGTACGATTGGAAAGGAAAGAGGTTAGAAGGGCTCTAGCCCTATGGTGAATGCCGATAGAGGAGACACGGTCGATCAGAACTTTGGATTTTCCGCCTCTCTACTAACTCCCCAGGGCTTAATGATGACATCCCCTGGTCAGAAATGGGTCATTGAACATCCAATGTTTGGGCCTTCTTGTAACTAGCAACCCCCTGGGTCTATGGTCGTCCTGTATCCCGTTTTCTCAAACCTCCCCCCGGAGTCCTCAGGCTTACTGATTACTGCTGACCAAGAGGAAACGCTACAAGAGCACCATCTCAGCCGCTCTCGGCAACTTAGACATGGTAAACTAAGTCTCCTGCACCCCCCTCCCCCGCCCCTCGCTAATATCACCCTTATTTTCGATTGGAATGGGTGCTGATACCAACCAGATCCTAACCTTTTTCCGCCAATTACTACTAGCCTAAGATGGCTACCAGTGGGGCCATCCCTATCACCAGGGTTTCCACCACTCCAAGATGGCGCCCATACTCATTTCTTTTTGAAGATTAAGTCCTCTTTCTCTGTCCATTTGCTAAACACGAGACATAGGGGCTTCATATAGACATGAATGGCAGTGGACAGACACCGTCCCTGGCGTCCGGATGTGGGTAGGTCCCACGCATTGGAGCACCTACTTGGTGGTGAGTGAGCGTGCAAAACCTTAACCCCTAACATTCCCGTCACTCCCTTCCCCCCCCGCGCCGGGCTGCACGTTGCCCATTAGGTCCCGGTGTTCCTCGCTGGTCAGCAGCATGCTGAAACTTTTAAATAATTTCTTCACCTGTATTTCATAGGGCTCTGGCCCAGCCATACCACGCCGCTAGTATCTACACAACTGGTGGTCCCTTTGATGCCGGATGACGCCTGTTATGCCCTAATATTTCGCGTCACCATCTGCCCCCGAGATATCTGTAGAATCCTTGACCCCCACTCCAAAGTATTCTGGCCACGCTACACAGCCCCCACCAGGAGTTATCAGCATGACTGGGAATCCCATAGATAATCACAGGTTAATTAATGGTGATGGGGGCCCTTGATTGTAGTACCACCTCCACACCTTGGGTCAGATATGCTGACCGTTTTTCATTACTGCCGCCCACACCACCATAGGATTCTTGCTTATGAAAAGCGAAATACCACGATATGATGACATCCGTCCTGCGCTCCATTTCAATAACCTTACACGATGACATCCATCCTCCGCTTCATCACCATAACCTCACCAGCATGGTTGCTCCCATTCCACGTCCCGCTTGACTCACGCGGCCTTTGGACATAGCACAGCCACATCCATGGCAACTTACTAGATGCTGCTGACACACTCACTTTTACGCCCCATGGACACAACGCAGTCACATCTGTGGCATCACATGTTGTTACACAAACACCGCAACACCCACCACTGGGCCATTATCAGTTCTGGGTCACACTGTTTGAGACTCTTTTACCATTTCTATTATAATTTTTGGGCTCTACCTTCCCACAGGTAACTCCCTTCCGTCAGTGTTACGGTTGTCCGGGATGCCCAGATTGATGCTCCGCGTCATCCCTTTCTAGAGGTGAGTCCTCCTTCCCTACCCCCAACCCCTCCATAGTCAATTTGCCCTGGGGACACTGTTGCAGCGTTAGTGTTCTAACGTCCCCAACAGGCTGCACCCGTTTTTGTTCCTCATTACCAGTGCACATACCCTGAAGAATATACGAGTAACCAGTATGTAACACGCATGATTTTTTCCTCACTCTTCATTGATTCTCACTAGGTGGGTTAGCCAACACTGGTGGCCACCATGGAATTGTTGTCTGCTGTTTTTAATGTTCTGGGTACGCATGTGTATCACACCACAGTTTGCTGTACCAATCGACTACCATGCTGCCTTATCTTTGCCCTCTGTTCTTCCCCCCCTTATTTCCACTCCAGATTTGCTAGAAGGACGAACTCCCCTTTTTTCCCGCCTTCCGGATTACCTTTGAATCCACGATGCAGGGACGGTACACCTTAGGATACTCTTTTGACTGTCTCCTTTAATTCAGAGTAGATTAGGTTTCTTTCCCTGGTCCTGATGAAACGCCACTCATCCATTAGGAGACTATAGGCGTGAAACCTGTCGAACCTTTAACCACTTTCACCCATCATCATCATCGAGCTGTAGCGGGTTTAATTCTCCTAGCCAGCCACAACTCTTGTAGTCTGTTTTTAGTCATAGCATCAGTGCCCAGCTATTAAAGGTTTCTATGGACACTCATAGCTATTTTTAACACACTCATCGCACCCACTCTGCTCACCACACGTCTGCCCCACCACCCCATCACATAGGGCCTCCGGCTTACAATCCAGAAGACCTCGGCAAAGAGCCCCCCTGCGGGGCCCATTGGGCATTGCAGCGCCAGCACAACGAGGAGCTGCCCTATGATGAAGCATGACACCTCTCGGGTGTGTGAGGGCCTTTGCTCCTTATTGGAGCACTCCCCCCTTCATAATCCTTTTCTTACCTGGCCTTCCACCTCCCATTGACTTCTCCTTCCCCTTCCTTAGAAACTGCATACCCTTTTGTTTGACCTTACGCTCCAGGGCTTGTATGCTGGACCTCGATCCTAAATGCCTGTGTCCCCCAGATTGTGTATGAAAGCAAAAGATTGGAATGATTTGAAGAAATATTGAGGAAAGTGGAAGAAAGGGACAGCCGATAAAAGGAAAATGAAAGGGGTTGAGAGAAAGGCAAGAAATATCACAAGTGATTCAGAAGTAGGGACAACCTCATTGGTGGAATTCCCTTTATAAGAAGTACATGAAGGAAATTTGGTGCATGTTCATGAGACAAGGACAGATGTGTATACTTTTATGAATAACTTTCTGAAATTGAGAGAAGATCTGACAAAGTGGTATGAGGAAATACATTTCCGACACACATTTCTCCAATGTTGTGGACTGATTTAAATGCATTGTTTGCGATTGTAGTCCCTGGAGATCTGTGGTTAGACTGAGAGGTTGTTAAAAGGATGGCCAACACAGTAACTAGCGAGGCTTGGTCCTAATAATGCGCCGGAAACTGAGATAACATACACGGCTGTGATTGAGTATTTGGAAAAGGTAGTCCCTGAAAGGCTATAAATTAGGAAAAGATTTGAACAGTGACACAGGAACCTAAAGAATCAGTGCATTCCTATAATGAGAGGTTGATGCATATTTTCAAAATTACACTGGAGTCAATAATGCAGAAATAATGGAGCTAGTTATTTTGTTTTTGCTTTCATGAATGGTGTGGGGTCAGAAATGAGTATTCATATTCAACAAAGTAAGTTGTGTTGGTAGATGAAGAGCGTTGATCAGATCTTGATGCTGGTGAAAAATAGTAGTGACTATTTTGAAACAAAGCAAAAGAAGTTAAAGGAAAAGATGATGATTGCTCATACAAACCAGTTTGAAAAATGATTTGGAATAAAATGGGTTCAAATATGAATTGTGATGGGTCATACATTGATAATCTATGTCCCACATTCAGTTGAAATCCTTTTGACAAAGACCTGAACACAGCATATAACGAATAGTAGATTGATGCATTATGAGAAAACTATTTTTGCCACAGAAACTATTTCAATTTGGCTAAGTAATGTCCTAAATCAAGTAACATTGCTTCCAATTTCAGAGAAGGTTTGTGAAGACAGGAAAGAGGAAAATGATTGTGAGCTGGAGCATGACTATATAGAGGTGACCAAATTGTGCACAAAACCAAGACCAGACATAAAAGAAACTCCATTGGAACTGGCACATATAACTTTGTTTTGTTAATGTTTATTGTTTAAGAGACCAATATGGAGGATTGAGAGCTACTTATGCAGTATGCTCTATAGCAGAGGCACTTGAGGCATTCTCCATGCCAAAAGTGACATCAGCACAAGTAGCAGAATTAATTGCTTTAATAAGAGCCTGCTGCTCATCAGAAAATTTGAGTGTGACAATCTATACAGATTGCCAGCATGGTTTTGGCGTTGTGATAAGTATGGTCAGCTATGGCTACAAAGTGGATATATGACATCTTCAGGAGCTCCAATCAAAAATGGAATGCATATTCTGGATTTGTTGAATGAAATTCAGAAACCAAAAGAAGTGGCTGTGGTTAAGTGCATAGCACATGAGGCTAGCAAAGAAATGGACACTTTGGGAAATAAATATACAGATTAGATGGCCAGATATTGTGCCCTTAAAGAAGGGACAGTGTTCAACAAGAAGAACATTTTCATTCCAAAAATGATATTGTACAGAGTTCAAACAACATTTATGGATTTGATGCAGACGTCTCTAAATGAACTGAGAAACTTGAAAGAGGGTGGGATAAATTGGGCTATAAAAAGAATTATCAGGATTTGTGTGTAAATTCAGAACAGAAATATGTCCTGCCAGATTCAATGTTACTGCACATATGTAAATATTTGTATAATCAGACTCATGCAGGAAGCATAGGTTGGTTAGAATCTTTTGAAACTACTGCGAGAATACAGGATTTCGGCAGGTTGCTAAGGATGTGTGTAGTCGATGCCTAACATGCTATTTGACTAATCAGGGCCAGTAACTGTTACGGTTATGAATCACATTGGTAAATCAGAAAGCCTATTTGCAAGATTGCAGGCAGACTTTATTGAGATGCCACAGTGTAATGGCTTGAAGTATGTCTGCATGTTCTCCAAATGGGTGGAAGCATTTCCCACAAGAGAAGCAGATAGCCTTACAGTTGTCATATTGTTATTAAGGAAGTTGATTTCAAGAATTTTACTCCCGACTTCTATTGGGACTAAACATGTCACACACTTCAAGAAAGAATTGTTGCTAATAAACTGCACAGCTTTTGAGATCAAGCAAGGATTTCATTGTAGTTATCAACCACAATCTTCAGGTTTAGTAGCATGCACCAATGGCAGTTTGAAGAATAAATAGCCGAAGGTGTGGGCCTCTCAACTGGTTTGAAGTGGCCTGATGCTCTACCTCTTGTTTTGATAAACATGAGAAGTATTCCAATCAGAAAGACAGGCATGACTCCTCATTAGATACTGATGGTCAGGGCAATGAGACTTGCCTTTGGGCATTCAGCAACACTAGTTTCAATAATGGATGACATCTTTCTGGGTTGTTGCAAAGGTTTGGCTGATATGGTGAAATCTGTCTCTCATCAGGTGAATGCATCAACTGAAGACTACAAGGAAACACTCTGGCACAGTCTGAATGTGGTGGAAAGGGTGGTTTTCCAGTAGCATGTTCACAATGGGTGCCCTGGATTAAAGATGGAGAGACCCATTCCAGGTCATATTAATGACAAATAGTGCTGTCAATTGTGCACAGGTGCCACAGTGGATCCACACTGCTCACACAAGAAAAGTGATAATTGCTGAAGAACTGGATGAAGTAAATGATCAAAGAACACAGTCTGCTCAACAAGCTCAGGTTTGCAGCGTGAATCTGGGGGGTGGGGGATGGGGGAGCGGGAATATTTCTCTGAAACTAGTGATGGAGGAAGATCCTGAAATTCCTGAAATCCAGCTACAGAGTGATCAGAGTGAAGAACTACTACAATGCAAAAAAGCAAAGCATGAGTGGCAGCAAGAAAAAAGTAGTCTCTGGACAAAGCAGTGACAAGTTGCAGTTGAAAATCAAAGAGGAAAAGACCTCTTTCGGGAGGAAAAGATTCACTGTGGAGAAAGCAGACAGAGACAAATTTGATCAAGGAACAAGCTGAGTTCGAATAAGAGCTCAGGATTGGGCTCAAGCCAAAGCCAAAAAGAAGACAACAATTGGAAAACTGGTGTACAAAAAAAAAGCAGAAGAAAGAGAACCTGTAAACCAAAGCACTGTGAGCCAGAAAGAGACTTGAGAGACTTTGAGAGACAATTTATCCAGAAATTAGTGAATCACCAGTTGCTAAAAGACCAACTATAAGGAGAATTTCAAAGTGAAAACATGCCTCACCTGAATGGGTGTATGTAGCTGCAGTATCAGAAGAATTAGATGAAACTGAGTAGGATTCCTTCTGAATCAGCAAAAGTCAGATTGTTTGGAGAGTGGTTCAGATACAGAGAATGAAACTGAAGAAGAACCACCACGAAAAGTGAAATTGACTTTAATTCCGTGGAAAATGTTCCAAGTTATGTGAATAATAATGCTGACATTGAAACTAATTATGAAGTATTTAAACAGGGATGGTGCCACAGAGGCCAAGATGGTGAATGTGTTTCCTTAATGCTCTGGGATTCTTCCACAATCCTGGGGGGAGAGGGGGATGATTCTGAAGCCTGGTTGCACAGATGAACGGTCCGAGCGGGGACAATGGGAGGTTGGTGGATTGGAGACTTGTGCTGGGCCTAAGATGGTAACCCGCTACACCTACACTGATGACTCAAGCGAGTGACAATAACGAACTTGACTGGCGGAGTACCAACTGTGAGGCACCAAGGGATCCTGCGGCACGAACTGACAAGGATTGCGGGTGGCCTATGCTATGAGCAAGAGCCTTGGGTCAAACTCGCCTGGGTACTGGGCTCAGTGAAACCAGGAGAGACTGGCATAGGTAGAGTGGACTGCCGGCAGTGAGGCGCACTCATGCTTTCCTGATTTCTGCTCCAGTGCAGTGGAGGGACAACTGGGCTGCCTGGGGGAGGATGGCCCTTTTGAATTCCCTGTGTGGAGACACCAGACCAGAGTGGCCGTTGAGCCCTGTGACACTGCTTGAGACTGGTGGTCGGTGGGATGGGGTAGTTTTTCTCACTGACTGGGCCTGCCCCGGACATCATCCCAGCTGCTCCTGCTGCATCTTTTCCCCGCACTTGGGAAGTGCTACTTGTGAGACAAGCGGACTGGGACTCCTCATCGTCCGTCTTTCTGATCTGCCTGTGGGTAAGATCCGCCTGTACTGGTCCTGCGACAGCTGCTTCTCTGTCCGTGGAGAGTAAACTAGGGGGTCTAGGGGCTGCCCAGGGACTGTGACTGCAGCTTGAGGGGGGCTATGGTAGGGGCATGCCCCTCCACCTTCCATTTCTATTTCCTGCTTTCCCCTTGGCCACCTCAAGGCTGGAATCTTCTGCTGCAACATTGTGGCCCAGAGATACTTGATACCACTTTAACACTCACAACTCTGGGCATAATTCAACAATGGCGAAGGACAAAGGGCTCAACATGCACGCCCAGACTAGGATAGGCAGATTCACAGTGCAGGGCCCTAGCAGGACTGGTAAACCTACAGAAGGACCTCAGTCACACTAGCAACCCACACCCGGTTACCTAGGAACCATTCTACAGGCTATTCATTCATCAAAAGAGGCGGTTGAGGCTAAGATAGGGGAGATGCTGATTGATATGTTGCTTTCTCCGGCATAATCTGCACAATGTGGTCAACAGGGTATCCAAGGCGGAGGTCCGCGTCTCTACCCTGGAAGATGACATGGCTACAGGAACGGTGTCCAAACATCTCTCCACCACCGCTGCCCTGGAAAACCATTGCAGGAGATGCAGAAAACAGGTCCAGGAGGAATAATCTGTGCTTTGTCAGATTCCTTGAGAACGCTGAGGTTTCTCACCCAGAGCATTTCCTAGAAACATGGCTGGAATTCTGGGTACCTAATGGGTATCTGTCACCAGAGTTCACAGTCAAGAGGGACACTGATCCCTGGCCCAACGACCCCCTCCAGGGCCTCCCCTTGTCTCTGTTAACTTGTGTTCTGAACTACAGGTACAGATACACAATCGTCTGAGCAACTCATCAGCCAGCATCTTGGCCTTTGAATATGCCCAGATCATAATTTTTCCTAATATTAATATCCGGAACCCATTTGCGTCCTCAGAACTGGACAGAGTGCTATTTCGTAGTGGCGAATGTCCCTCTGGGAACTACGGTATGCATGTCAAGTATGCACATGTGCCTCAGTGGATCTACGCTTCTCACACAAGAAGAGTGAGAATAGCTGAAGCAGTGGGTGAAGTAAATGATCAAAGCACACAGTCTGCTCAACAAGCTCAAAGCCAAGCTCAGGTTCACAGCGTGAATCCAGAGGTAGTGAAGATTTCTCCGAAACTGGTGAAGCCAAAAGCAAAAATGAACAAAAATTTCAAGTGAATAAAAGTTCTAATCTTAGTCCATCTTTCATCAACTTGCATGGCAGCACATACTCCATTTGCCCCCTGCTAATAGTCATCACACACACCCGGCATTAGGATTCTCCCATGCTCTTCAACCTATATGCCACTGCTCACTGTTGATCTGTAAAGCAACCCATAACAACCCCAATAGTGTATTTTAAGATTATGTCATGGAACGTTAATGGCCTATTAGACCTGATCAAACTGTCTGCTGTCCTGTGCTATGCCAAGAGGTTTACGCCTGAGGTACTGATGCTACAAGACACATACCTGATGGACATGCAGTGCCCTCTATGGAAGTGCTATGGGTATTACCATGTGTATCACATGGGGTTTGTGCAGGGATCCGGGGGCGTGGCGCTCCTCTTCCATAAATCGTTTCCACTAGTAGTGACCTCCACTACTAGGGAAACCCTCGGTCATTTTGTGGGAGTGGAGGACTTCTTTGACGGCCAGCATTATAAAGTTTTGAGCACATATATACCACCCCAGTTGCATTGCGGATCATTAAAAACAATGGAGAGCACCATCGTTGTGTTCTTGCCCGGGGACACAATAATCAGCAGAGACTTACTCCTGAGGCATTCCCACAGTGAGCCCGACTGTCTTACGTTAAACAACTTCTAACCTGGATGGAGTCCCTGGTATTGTATGATGCCTGGAGAACCTGGCTTCTAGAAGCCGGGAATGCACGCACATCTCTGCCTCACATGGGACCCACTCCCTAATAGACTTGTTTCTCCTCCCTGCCACAGACCTCCTTCAGCTAACAGGGGCCACAATCCTCCCGCTGGGAATTTCAGATCGCTCACCTGTGGTTGGCCACTTTGGGGCGATGGATGCAGCCCGACTTCCCCTCTGGTGACTCAACGCTGGCTGCTCTGAAAATTTGGCTGAAATTCAAGCCTATTTTGATCATAATACTGGCACAGTCTCATCTCTGGGGACACAGTGGGTGGCAGGAAAAGGCCACCAGTGGGGGATAGCGCTGAGGTAACTAAAAAGACAGGAGAAAAACAAACTAAGCTAAATAACAGAACTTGAGTTCCAAATATTGAATCTTTAAAGCCAAACTATGCTTAGCTCGACAGAGCTCCAACAACTGCAAAACTCCGGGGCCTCAATGAAGCAGATCTCTCTCAAGGAGGCCAAGCAATACTATATGACCTCCACACAGCGTGTATATGAATGGGGAGACAAGAGCGGGAAACTGATGTACTGGCCCACAAATAGGGACATGTCTTCCACGATTCTCACCGAGACAGTGGAAATGTCTGGAAATGTCTGGATCCCACTGGCAGACATATCACTGGTATGAAACAGGTTCCTCTTAGAAAATTACTTGAAATTTTGCAACTTGCATAATCCTCGCCTTCTCAATCTATATGTCTAGGCAGTGGGCAGCACACAGTTCCCTGCCGAGTTTGACACCATCATGATTGCAGTTCTCCCAAAAGCAGGGCAGACGCCCACCCACTGCTTGTCCTACTGAAAGATCTCCCTGATAAATGCGGAGATTAAGACGAATGCCAACATACTGGCCACCCATCTTCAGCGAGCCCTCCCCAGCCTTGTCCATTCAGATCAATGTGGCTTCATGCCCACTAGAAGCACTAGGTCCTGCATATGCCGTGTGCAGCCAGGCTTAGTGCATGCCCCAACCCTACAGGACTTGTGAGCTCTCCTCTTAATGAGGCCTTCGACCGATTGGTCCTTCCTAATCAAAGTCAAGGAATGTATGTTTGGCCCCAGATTTAGTACGCCTTTAGTATGCCCTCACCACTCAGGTGTGGGTGAATAGGGCAGTACCAGACACATTTGCCAACTAGAGAGGCACCAGATAGGGGTGCCTCCTATCTCCACTCCTATTTTCCCACACCATTGAGCCCCTGGAAAGACTATTCCACTGTAATGTGCGGGTCCAGGGCTGGCAATGGAGTTGATAAATGGAGGACACAATTGCATTCTATGTTGATGACATTATCCTCTTCCTGGCCAACCCACACCTTTCGGGCCCTCGCTCCCTGGAATTACCCACCCTGTATGGTGATGCCTCCTGTCTGCCAGTGAATTGAAACAAAGCTCTCCTGGTCCCTATCAAAGAAGACCAAAGCATGATTAATTGGAACCCACCCATTCCTGTCAAGAGACTGAGCTTTCAATACCTGGGTGTACATATTTCCAGAAATCCTACTTGGCCTGGCCTCTGAATCTCTCCACGCTTATCATCAACATTAAGTGAGACTTTCGGAGGTGGGAGTGACTTCCACTCAATCTATTGGGAAAAGTGATTCTTTTAATATAATGATATTGCCCAGATCCCTCTACACCCTTCAGCATTTCCCATTCACCTTCCCTAATAGTTGGTTCCAGAAAATCAACGCCCTCTCCCGGACCTTTCTGTAGAATGGTCAGTCACCGGGGTATAGCACTTGATAACTGCAGGCAGTCTGTCTACGATGGTGGACTGGGGATGTCAGATGATAGACTTTATTGCTTGGCAGCCCACTTGATGATGATTAATGAATGGTTGTCTGGAAGGTGCAGCGACCCTGCCTACCAACTAGAGCTTTCCCACCTGGGTCTGGGTGCCATTGTGGGACTGCTCAATGCCAAACTGATCGTTAGTCATCTCCCGGAGCTAGCAGCAACAGTTGCCAAGGTCTGGTCTGCAACCTTGAGCTTCACAGGCTGGGACAAGAGACTCACACAGATGACTCCGCTTTGGGAGGGAAAGTGGTTACGTCACACTGATCATCTCAAAGGCTTTCAGCACTGGGACAGAATTGGGATTACTACCTTGGAGGATGTTTGGGAGGGGACCCAACTGCACTCCTTCCAGGACCTACAGCAACAGTTCTCATTCTCTCCTACACAGTTCCATAAATTCCTGCAACTCTACCTTGCCCTGTCATATCACATACGAGCCTGACTGTACTACCAAAGTGTAGTCCTCTTGAGGCTAAACTTCTGCAAGGCCGCCTCAGCAAGGGCACAGTATCATCCATATACCGCACACTGGTGAACAACTCCCCGAGGTCTTCTTACCACTTCCGCAGACATGGGAGGGATGGATAGGCCCACTAGATGATTAGGACTGGTAGAACGTGTGGACGGCACCACACAAATTAGCCATTTCCTTCAGACTGCGTTTGATCCAACTACTTTATCTTCATGCCACATACTTTACCCCCAAACACTTGTTGAGGGCTGGGAATCTGGCACAACAGAACTATTTTCGATATACTCAATTGGATGCTGACATCATCCGTGCGGTATGGGCCTGTCCTTGACTAGTAGACTTTTGGCTGGGCGTTGGGAGGATGTTGTCCAAAGTACTGAACAGAGGGGTGGTGTTAACCCTGAAAATAGGATGGTATTCTGGAAGACCTCAGCAGATTCAGCTGTGAGAGGATAATGGTGGGGTGGCCACAATGGTAGCCAAGCAAGACATTGCCCTTAAATGGAAATCCCCCAGCCCCCCACTCTGGCAGAATGGCGGAAGGGGGTGGACTAGTGCGCCACGATGGAACAGCTTGTATACCAGGGGAAACAGCCTTTACCACACAGCCAGAACTACGCAGTACCATTACAATGCGGGCAATTCAACAAATGCGTTGTTACCATGCGTTCCATTATCACGCATTCCATTAACTCGCACGTTGTTACAACGACTTGCATTAGAGAACGTGTTGTTGGATTTTAAATCCAACACCTTCCCTACTGTTGCACAGACTGGAGTTGGAATAGTAATATATACTATTCCAAAGTCCTGCACTTCCCTAAGGCAAGCCATTGTAACGACTTGTGTGGTAATGGAACGTGTGGTAACAACGCGTTCGTTGTATTGCCTGTGTTGTATTGGCATGCATTGTAAAAGCATGCATGATTGTGTCATACATCCGTATACCAGGCTAGGGGCTGTCCGCAGAAACACATCAAGATTTGGGCAAACGGTGATTGTATCATATGTTGGGAAATGAGGAGTGACAGACCTTGGTGCAGGGAAATGCAGAGTGGGAGGGTAAATGTTATTGGTGTGCTACATTTGTGATGAACTGTAATGCTTGTTATCAAGAAAACAATAAAATTGGTTTATAAAAAAGAGAATTTAAACATGAAAAACATTTAGCTAGTGGGTTTAAAGATAATGTGCATACTAAAATGATTAAGAAGCATGCGGATATCATGAAAATTAACAGATGTTATGTATGAGCTTACCTCAGCTGGGGTCGGGTTCAACATACAACAATTAGAGATTTTATGGGCACTGTGCTGAAATATCTATGTGGCTATTTTTAATCTCGAGGAATTTCTTCCTCCTTATTTGACGTATTTTAATGTGCCTTTAGATGATTTGTTTATTAATATTAATGAGACTAATAAAGTAATTAAATATGGTGAGGATTTGAGGGTGAGTCCACAAAACAGATATAATACTAATTTGAATAAAGACTATTTATGTTTATTGAGTAATGAGGAGTGTGATTTTATTAGGAAATACAATGAGAGAGGAGTGAAGGTAGTGAGAAATTTAGAGGCGCAGAAGATTGCTTTGGAAGAAATAAAAGAATAAGAAGAATTTAGGCTTTTTAAGTTTACATCGTAGGTTGAATGTGGAACAGGAAAGAAAAAGTGAGATGTGTATGATAAGCCGAAATCATAGAGAAAAAGGGAAAGAAGAATTTGTACAAGAGAGCATGTGGACAAATCCCATTAAGTAAGTGGAGAAATGTTGCCTGGAGGAGAACCTATTATGAGGGGGATTTATTATGCTTGTGAAAGGACTGCTTATTTTAACCTACTAAGAAATTGGGTGGGTTTGTGTTATCTGGCTTTAGTATTCCCTAAAATGTATTATATAGATGAGTTAGGTGAAGAACATGGCATGAAAAGAGCTTTTAAATATTTTGGGAGCAATGATTCCTCCGATGGGTGTGGCCATGAACGATGTGAAAATTAGATGACTGTCTACAATAGTGGATAGACTTGCCGAAGATACAGAAGGGTCTTTTAAATTGGCAAATATGGAAATGGTAGCAATTAGAGCAATAATTATGCAGATCCGTCTTACCATAGACATTATTCTGGTGAAAGAAGGCAGAGTTTGTAAAGACATTAAGGCAAGAAGGTGTTGTACCTATATACCTGATTATAGTGGATCAATTGATTCTTTTATCACAAATATAACTAATTTGATTCTTGAGATTAGGACATTGGCAAAACTAGGATTATGGGAGAGTGTAGGATCCTGGGTAAGAGAGTTAGGAAGCAGCTTTGGCAAGGTTGCTGAACGCTTAAGTGATATTGGTGGTGATGATTCCTGCAATTGCTCTATTGCTTTTACTGAAATTACTAGAGTGTATGATCAGCAAATATAATATCACAACTAGGAGCTCAAATAAATGGAGAAAAAGAAAAAGGTCAATAGATGTGGAATTGAATGACTACAAGGACGAATGTATCTATAATGAAAGTGATTGAAGTTAAATGTACGTTTACCTAAGAAGATGAATGTTTCAGGGAATTAGCAAACTAATAGCATATTAATAAAGTTTATTAATGGGAGTTTTAGTGAGAATAATCAAAAGATTTTTCAGATTACCAATTTTGGGTGACAAGTTATTTGTGTGAATTAGTGTTTTTAATGATGCATATGACTGTAACTGATGAGCTAATGATTTGTATTAGAAAACAATATGTTATGTCATTTAGAAGTGTGATAAATAATGTAGTATAGTAAGGCCACATTTTGATATGAGACACTATTTAATTAAAATGGATGCAGTTTCTGGTGTGCTCCTCATCTTGCTCTTGCTCATTCCCTCTCCCAATCAGTGACCGACTGCAGTTTTTCTCTACCCACAGGTTCTACGGAACACAAAGCGCAATGACATTAACAATTTAAGTGACAGAAAGCAAATTTGTGAATACAACTTTCCATCTTGTACCTTTGGATCATTTTGAAGGATTTCCGCTGGAAGTTCTGATGTAGGCATACAGAAGGACATGATTCTATGGGCTATTGTCAACGAGTATTTCAAATTGGGTTTTACATTATTAGAGTGTGGTTGCTGAGGAAGCAAGTGCCGTATTTCTCTTGCCTTAAGAAATGAGTTAGTGTTAGGGACCTTTCATACATTTTACAAAATTGTTGTTGATTTGCCAATGTGACTTAACAATGATCCTACCATGCTGAATTTGCAATTTTATTAATTAATATGCATAAAATCTGAATAAAAACCCCTAGTTTTGACGGATCGGTGGCAATTTCTTATTTTCCTCCTGAGACTCTGTCCGATTATTTTGAGATGTTCTTCCTCATTAGGATGCTGTCAGTCCTCTTCATGAGTTTGACACTTGTGGCCAGATTACGGGTCTGGCGGTCGTCGGACTGCCAGACTTGTGGTGGCGCAGCAGTGGCAGATCCAGCCTCCGCTGTACCCACGGTTCGACCGCCTGATTATGACTTAGGCAGTCGGATCACACTAGGACCGCCGACTCCACCAGGGAACCGCCGTTCCCTGGAGTAGGAGCGATGGTCAGAGAGCGCAATATGCTTGGTGGGACCACCATGGTCCCACCAAGTATATTACCAGTTTCCTCTCCACCAGGCTTTTCATGGCGGTTCCACTGCCATGAAAAGCCTGGCGGAGAGGAAACAAAGGGGACCCTATAGGGCCCCACTGTGCCTCAGATATATGTGGATGCACACAGGGGGGCATAACATGTGCCCCCCTGTGTGCATGGACATAGGTTCCTGCACGGCATGGACATATGAGTCCATGCCATGCAGGAACCTTGTGAGGCATTCCCATTGCGGTGCCTGTTTAAAAGGCACCGCTGCCTTTTAAAGGGCACCGTTATGGGAACTGCCAAGCCGCCCGCCTGCCAGACTACGAATAAGTTGTAATCTGGTGGGCAGGCAACGCAAGCTTTGGCGGAGTGGTGGTGCGGCGGTTTGCACCGCCACGCCACCGCTCTGCCAAATTCTCGTAATTTGGGCCTTCGAATTTAGAGGGATTTTTATTAACTAACTATGGTTCTGTTGTAATTTATAATTCACTATTTCTGTATTCTGGGTATTCATGACAAAACCATGAATTCCTCTGTCATGTTTTATTAACTATTCTGTATTAAATCTTTAAAATTTAATTTTCATTTAGAATTCAGTTTTTGAATGGTCCAAGTTTATAATTATGAATTTATTCAGCTAAGTTTGGGATATTGATTGGGATGGTAGTGTCTTGCCACTAGATCAATAAGAAGAATTGTGGGACTGAACTGCATAAGGTACATTTTGGTGTACACTCAATATTGAGGTTGAGGAGATTATTGAGGGGCAGCTCCCGCACATTCACTATTCCCGTTCCAATCAAAACCATTTTGGCAACAGTGTTGGACACTAAAGGAATCACATTTACTATTCCCACTCCAATCTAAATAAATTTAGAGAAGCTGTTGGACACTAAAGAGTTTACATTTATGTAGTGACTTAGCAAGATGGCGTCGGAACAGGAGTGCTCTCGATGAGCTCCTGAGGGTCGGGATCACTACCCAGTGAAAATCCCGGTATTACCCTGCCATCCAACCCGCAACATTATCCCCCTGCAATACCTCTCTCTTCGGGGTCCGGAGAGACATCGCCTATGAGCCTACCAGCCAAACAGACGAAAAAGAAGCAAGGAGGAGCAGCGACTCCACATCACCGCTAAGAAGGAGACCTGAGAGCCGCCTCAGGGTCTGGTGTCAACGTGTAGTGAGGTTACAGCGTGCGGGCCGATGAGAGGAGGGCTACGCGACCGGACGACCTTTCCGCAGCGGTGAAGCCTGCACCCGCCATCTTTGCCCCGATGAACGACAGTGAGAAGGGTGGCGGGTGGTGACGCCGGCGACCCCACTGAGAACCTGGGGTCCCGGGATGCAGCCTCCGCAAGCTTTGGGACAATCTTGAGGTGCTATAGACAGGCGCGGGGTGCCGGCCTGGGGCTGCCTGACCTCAAAATGGCGGCTGTCTCAGACAGGCGCGGGGTGCCAGCCCCGGGCTGCCTGACCTCAAAATGGCAGCTGTCACCAACCTTCACCAGGATCTCTAGGCAGCACTGAACGGAGGGCCTCCATAGAACAAACATACACTGGTGACCATAAAACAGCAGCAAATGCTGAGTCCTTGTCCCGGGGACCATCGCCCTAAAGTCATGCATGCCTGATTTAGAGTTATTCCATTGGAGGCCAAGGACCATCAGTACTAAGACAGACAGTACTAAGATGGCTGCCGAGCTGGACAAAGAAGCTCCCAGGGCGGGATCATTAACATTTAAATATCCCGCCGATACCCTGCCATCCACCAACTTTTGTAACCAGCAACGCTACTAGAAAGGAACATAAATCGCTCTCTCACAAGCAATTCTTAGCTCTCCTTGGATGCAGCAGGAGTTCCCTTGATGACCAACTCATCCCCCCAGGGACTACGAATCCCTGCCTGTGATGACTGCCTCGGCACGGGAAGCATTGCTATCGAGTGCATATCAACCCTACAGTAAGTCTGGGCTTCCCTGTAACTCCGGGATGGGTGCTACCAATTTGATCTATGACGATGCCCCCCGAACTGAAACCTTGAGCATTGTACACACCACGGAGCCGGTTCAACAGGGCCCATGCCCGGTGGAACTTTGATGGAACTTTCGATGGACTTTTGACGATGCCCCCTGGGCGGATACCAAAACTGTTTGTACTTACCTCAGTGCACGAGCAACCCTGGCCGATGCCCGGTGGAGCTGTCATATGCAGCTATAGAGGAGTCTGGCCCTGGTTTCCCCCCCTCGGCCGTCACCTACCCAGCCGGTCATCTGACATTGTTTTCCTCGTTTCCCCGTTGTGTTTCCTTCCCTCCCCTTCCTCCTCCCTCCGTGATTCTTTGATTTAATTGATGTAACTATGTAACCTGTAACTTGCTGATCCTCTTGTAAAGCGCTCTGATACCTCCGGGTCTAGCCAGCGCTATATAAAACTTTTCAAATAAATAAATAAAATTCACACAAGTTCCCAACTTTATTACTTTTGCTCATCCCAAACACTTATCATCCATCCTGACTCTACTTGGGCTTTCAACAGCATTTGACATTGTTGACCACTCAACAAACCTTTCTACATTCTCTACTCTGGGCGTTACCAAAGCAGCACTCATTTTGTTCCTCTCATACTTCCCTGAACAATCCCTGTCTATCTCTTAGTGCTGCTAAAGCTCTCCACTCACACATCTTGCACTCATAAGCCCCCGCATACTGTTTTTTGTCACATTTTCTCAACGGGGAAATAACTCTTTTAAAACTGAGACGCCAGTGAATTTTAAGGAAAATCAGCTTTGTGTAGGTGATCCGTAGAGCCAGCTACAATTTCTTTGGTCCTGTAACTTGTCTGTTTCCTTGCATAGAAAGTAAAATATGTGCTCACAGATGCTACTGAACCACAAGACAAGTGTCAGAGCTTTTCATATAAAATGTACTCCATGCCACTAGGCCTTCAATGTTGTGTTTTTAAAATAGGAACAACAATACTTCTCTCCTAAGAGACAGGAACCTGTCCTGTCAATAAAGCTTGATGACAAGTGAGAGAAGGAAATTGGGGAGATAACCAAGGGTCTAACTTATATAAGGCTACCAATACACACTGTGTTCATGAGTCCCTACATTTTCTTCTCTCCTACTCAGATGTCTTATAGGGCACCTATATTTTACATTTTTGGCATAGCTTTTTCATACCTTCTTAGGGTTTCATTACAAAAAGCCCAGATTTTAGATGTGTAGATGCTGCGATTGGAGTTACCAGTTCAGGTGGATAGCTTCCCAAAAATCTTCAGCCGTCATGAGTTGCTGGGTCTGCATTGGGGGAATAACATGCAAACCAGATATTGCCTGATCCTTTTTCTTTTCTGTATGCAAATCTCCTTTGCAGGCCCCAAGTAGCGGCACCTTTCTGCTCATGCTTACCAACTGCTCTGAGCAGGTGGTAAAGATCAGGTCTGCAATGCAGGTCAAGAGGCAAGCATCAGGGGACAAGGTACACTCCTGCATTGCTGGGCAGTATTGCATGATCTATGTGGTGTTATTGGGGATTGGTGGGAACCAGGCTGTAAAACAGCCTGCAGCTCTGCTCTGTGCTGCTTGTAGTTTTACTGGTTGTGGATCCTCACCTGGTAAAATCAGGCTTCATGTTACTGCTCCCTGGATTACTGAGTGCAATAAAATTGCAACCAACAATCCTGAGTGCAGGAACACCCTTCACCTCAGAATCGCCCAGGTCCAGTGGCACTGGAAGTTGGGTGTCGAGGTGCTACATCACCAAAATAAAATCCTCGATGGAGTTCAGACCTAGGATTAACAATGAAGAGGCCTTTAGTTATTGATCTTGAATAATACTTTGCAGCATGGGCAGCGCCAAATCTATCTAAATGTAGCAATGCTGCTGGAAAGATACTATGCCATCCTATATTCTGACAAGGTTGACTACTATTATTTAACATCGGCCTAAATGACCTGATATGACCCTGGAAGGCACCATGGCTATTACAACTTGACTCCAAAAGTATGATTACACTTTATTTCACAGATGGCCTAAAGCTATCTGACAACACTGTTGATATTGTTGAAGTTACATGCTAATGAGAACATGCAAGAAATAAAGGTTACTAAATGATGCCTTAAATACTGTCGGGGTTCAGGTAGGAAAGAACTGGGTCCCATAGTTTAAGAAAGAGCTGCGGTTTGTTCACCAGCTCGTAGGCAATTCTTTCATGGCCCAGCAGGTGCCACAGCTTGAGGAGCCAAAGTTTGCATGTGGGGTTAGTGGGTTTCCCCCAAAGGACGTGAATTGTGTGTTTGGCAGCCAGGAAAGGGTGGGATATTCATTTGCCTACTGTAGAATGGAGGGGGTGGAATCCCTCGGCATGTCTGCCTTGAATGGCGAATTTCGGGAGCTTATGTAGGTCTTGACCCTGAATCTGGGAGATTGGCAAGAGGATGGCATTTTTAGAAAGCCTCCAAGTGGGGACAGGACCACAAGATATATATTCCGATGCCAACGCCACCACATCCATGCCAACATGCCTCGCAGTGGGCGGTATTGATTGCATGCAGGCAATGTGGGGTAAAGTGCCAAAAATACAACATTTTGTAAAGGATCTCCCTGCCCTGGGTGTAGCAGGCAAAGTTAGTGGTGTGGTGAAACACTGCCTGCCATCGTTTGGTCTCCAGAGTAATCAGTAGGTGTTCCTCCCGGCACAATTGGAACAATGCTTTGGTTACCACCGTCCGAGTTTTTAGGAGGCTATAGATATTGAAAACCAAGTGTTTGATGGAAGTGAGTCACTGGAAGAACTTTTAGGATGGGGTAAGTGCCCTCGTCACCTGCATTTTGATGCTGCCTTGTGAGACCTGATGGCGAATCTGGGGGTAGTGAAAGCGCTTAGTCTCTGGGATGCCATTGTCGAGTTTGAGCTCCTCAAACGTTTTTGCTTGGTTCGTCGTGTAGAAATCCCAAAGGCAAAACAACCATTTCTTCTCTGGGTCTGAAAGGGTCACTTCACCAGTCCCGGAGTAAACTCAGTGTTGTCTAGGACGGAGTGAGTGAGGAGGGAAAGGAGGTGAGTACCTGTTTGGTTGCAACCGAGTCCCAGACTGCTAAAGTGGCTCTAGTGACCGAGTAGACCCACAGAAGTCTGCCTCTCATGGTCTTGGGAACCCACGGACCTCGCCCAGTGTTTTAGTTGTGAGTGTCTGGTCTATGAAGCACCAAGGTTTATCGGCTTCCCCTTTGAGTCATTCCATCATATAGCGTAGTTGGAATGCATTGTAGTGGAGTAGGTGTAGCACTTCCAGACCCCTTCCTGGGGGAGCCGGGTGTAAGTCTGAAAGGCCAGTCTGGGGCCTTTCCCTTCCCAAATAGTCAACATGCGAGCAGCTTGGAGATGGGTGATACCCTCCTTTGGGAGGGATAAACGCATAGCTTGAAATAGGAACAATATGAGTGGTAGTGAGGTCATTTTAAGTGCCGCCCACGTTGGCGAGTGGTATTTTCAGGTCGAAAGTGATGTTTTAGTCTCATGTAAGAGGGATTCGAAGTTGAGCTTAGCACAGGGGGGGGGGAGTGTGGGCATCAAGTGAAGGCCCACCCATCTGATAGATTTTGCCATCCATAGGAACGGCGTCATTGTGGTTAAGGATTCTGCCAGAGGGTTCCTGCCTATGAGAATCAGGCCCTCAGATTTTGATATATTGATCCTGTAATAGCTGCATGAAACTCCTATAAGATAGGAATCAGAGCTTGGAGCGTGTGCCACATCTCTGTGAAAGTGAGCATGATGTCATTGGAAAAGGAAGATACCGTGAAAGAATCCCTGCAAAATGAAATGCCTTATATCTGTGGGTCGTTTCTAATGCTCATGAGGAGGGGCTCCAAAAAAAGGTCAAACAGACAAGGGGATAAGGGGCATCCTTGTTGAGTGCAGATCAGGATAGAGGTTGAAGAGTGGCCATTGACCCTTACTTTCACATAGGGGTAGCAGTAAAGTGTGAAATACACCCTCTCATCTTGTTGTCCAGGCCGAAACACCTGAGCACCTCAACAAGCAATCCCTAATCAACCCTGTCAAATTTCTTTTCCAAGTCCAATGACAGAAGAACAGACACCCTCCCTTTCTTCCTAGCTATATTAATGAGTTGGAGGGCGAGTTTAGTTTTCTCACTAGTGGTTCGATTGATTACAAAGCCTCCCTGGTCATTGTGGACCAGGTCGGGCATCAATTTGTCGAGTCAATTAGCCGGGACCTTCACAGAGAGTTTGAAGTTGACATTCCGTAAGGAGATCGGGCAGTAAAATGGACAATGCGTCTGATATCAATGCATAGACGCTTCTGTCATACATGCTGATGCTCCCTGCTCTCCTGTAGAGGTGTTACAGAGAGCAGTAAGGACAGGGAGGAACTGCAGGGCAAGTCACTTGCAGAAGAGTGGAGTAAATCTGTCTGGTCCTGGTGGTTTGGAGGGTTTGAGTTGGTTGATGGCTCTTAGGACTAGGCTGCCAAAATAGGGGATTGACTTCCATGGCCATGTCCCCTGAAAGTTGGAGCATGGTGATGGAAGTTAGGAAAGTCCTCTTGAAGCTCCACACAAGTTGGGTTTGCCATGTGAAGGGTTTGGTGAAAGGACCAAAAAGTTCGGAGTGTACATTCTGTCGATGTGTGGGTGACTTCATCTGCCCTGATTTCCCCAATGTGCCTGTGGGCTTTACAGGCCCGCAGTTTGTTTGCCAATAGCGTACCAGGCTTGTTGCCCCACTTTTGGAAGCACGCTCCCATACAGGCCAGAATATAGTTAGCTCTATCCAGCTCTGGTGTACGTAGTTGACACCATATCACCAAGACCCTCCACTGGAGTTTGTTAGAAGGGGATCATTAATGTTGCAGTTCGATGGCCATCAATTCTGAGGATAGTTAGGACCAATTTAAGTCGCACATTCGCTTGAGCCTTGCTACCTCTTGGATGAAGTGCCCTCCAACAACTGCCTTGAGGGCGTCCCAGACCAGAGCACTTGTCAACATCCCGTGTCAATGTGGGTCAGATAGTTAGTGAGTGTCTCCTGGATTACATTCATCGCCATGGGACCTCAGAGGAGGAAGTTGGTAAAACGCCATGTCTCACGTTGTGATTTAAATCCCACTTCCCAGCAGAGAGCCAGCGAGACTGGGCCATGGTCCTAGAGGGCTTCTGGATATTTATCTGCTTCCAATATGGTTTGTTCTAAGTGCTTCTTTATGAGAAGGAGATCAATGGGGGCGTGCGTACGCTGTTGCGAGGTGTAGTCCAAGTCCCAGAGGGGGTGTCCCCCCAGCAAGTAGATTCAGGATTTGTTTAGCTTCCTGGAGGAAGGTTGTGAGGTGTGTGTGACCCTCCCAGATGAAGGCAATGCGGAACAGGTGGGCTCATTAGTATTTCATGTTTTGGGAGCTCAAAAAGTCTGTGACTGGTTCAAAGGTGATTCTTTTCTCAAGGGTAGTGGCTGAAAGTTTCTGAAAGAGAAGAATCTGAGTACGGTTGAAGGAGATGGGGCCCCTTGTTGAGCTTTAGACATACTCTCCTCTTTCTCTGTGAAGTGGCGTATGCAGGCAAGAACATCAGGAAGGTGATCGCTGGTGCTGCGAAGTGGTATCACCTAATGCGCCCTGTTCTTAAGAATAGGTTCTCCAGCACCACATTGCAGGAAGCCATTGAAAAGATCTGAGAGGTATTGAGGGACATCAGCCTCAGTGACAGGGACTCCCTGAATGTAACTACTGTTGTGGGGATATCTATATTCCAAGTCCTCATATTTCTCTTAGAGTCTGATTTGTTGGTCTTCCAGCTGGATGATCCACTGATGTAGGGCTTCACATTCCTTGGATTGTTTGTCCAGTGTTTATTCTGTCTGCACTACACACTCAACGAGGTCGTCAACATCCTGTTGGAGGGCACATAGGTCGTGCTGAAGATCTGTCTTCACTCCCTTAATATCATCCCTAATCTCCTAGACTAACTGGAGTAGCACGCCTCTGGTGATAGGTTGAGCACATCTGGGTTTGCAGTCTTGCTTTCTATCATGGATTGCGGTGAAGTTTCACTGTGGAGCTCAGTCTTGGATGGGTCCTAGAGGAAAAACTTAATTGAAGAATACTTTTTGCTTTTTTCAGAGTCTGTTATGCCCATTGGGGATCCCCGATGAGGGGAAATCTTGCATAGAGGCGCGGCCAAGTGGAGAGCTCAAAATTCAAGTGCCTGACATTTTGAAGGACTTGCCCACGACCCAAATGATTTTTTATAACATGTATAAATTGCGCTCAATTGTTTCAAAGTGCTTTGCATGAATCTACAGTATTTCATGCTCATGGACAAAGATAGATATACCAATACAGATCGTATATGCAAATATACAGATGTCCAAATGATAGGGAGGTAAATGTAATAAACAGAGACAAGGGCATAAATACATTAGATGGGGGATACCCAGGTTATAATAAATGGATTCATCAAGAGCAATCAAGAGCATGCAACTCAGGGATACAACATTACTAGTCAGGTCATATAGATATCAATAATATACAGCTTGAAGATGCTCATGGAACTTAACTGAAAGTGAGAATAAGATCAAACTTAAAACAAAAGGTGGCATGATCGCTTGAGATTCGCAAAACCAAAATCAACTAGCTTAGAAAGCAGTCACTCAAACTACATGGAGACAAAACTACTATGAGATCGAAAACATCTTCGGAACTCATTACAAGTGGTGGGAAAAGAGTTGAGTCCGATAGTGGCAATCAAGAAGCAGTTGTTTCTACTTTTTTAAGGGGGTGGTAGGATAGTTCGCTGCAGATCGAGTGGGAATTGTAAAGTGTGTGTGTGCAACTAGGAAAAGGTTGGTTCAGTGTCCTTTTTTGTCCGAGACAGAGTTTTTAGAAGAAGATTGTCAGAGCTGCGTAGGAGTCAGAATTCCTTAGATAACTTCTGTTTTTTTTGCTAGGTAGTAAGAATAAATAGAGTGAAAGAGTTTATGAACTCTTGTGGACTTGAAGGCAGGCCATTCTACCAACTGAGGGTGAACAATATGGTAGTAGCGTGGCAAAAACGGTCAGTTCCAGAGATCATTTAAGTGAAGTGTAACTTTAAGGAGGGGAAGGTGAATTTGGAGATTACCATACTCTCTACTGCCAAGAGATCCATACATTGGACTCACGATCTTGTTCTGGTGAATGGCATCCTTGTATTGGTGATATAATTTTCCTGAGTTTTTAATGATGTCATATAGAGGTTGAAGATATATGGCAAAAAGTTCAAAAGCGAAGATGGGTCCTTGGGGGACTCTTGCAGTAAAGGAACACAAGTAGAGAGGAAGCTGCCTACCTTGGTCTGTTGAGATTGACTTCGAAGGTAGAGTTGGACCAGCTCAGGATCTTGTCCTACAGTCAGACATTAGGACATGTTTCCGCCTCACCCTCCCCTCTTTACTCAGGTCAAACAGCACATGAACAACGCATGGTAGAGAGATAGATTGATAAGATTAGTCCATTGTCGTGCTAAGTATGTATGCGGATCCTCCACTAGAGTAACGAGAACAATATCTAGAAACATAGGGGCATATCTACAAGGGCTTTATCTCCGTTTTTCTGGCTTTAAAAGCCAGAAAAACGGAGATAAAACTATCGCCCTATCAACAAGAGGGTGCTAACATGCATAATCGCATGTTAGCACCCTTTTTCCCGACGCCCCCCTTTGCATCTCTAATGAGATGCAAAGTGGGCGTCACTGGTCGTACCCCGGATGGACTGCCTTGAAAATATCGCTGATGTTCACATCGCGATATTAACAAGGCAGCCCATAGGATTTTAGCAGACGTTAGATTTTGGCGAAAACGGCCGTTCGCCAAAATCTAACGTCTGCTAAAATCCTGACTTACCTATGTTAGACATAGGGGATGGATTATGCTGATACGACCACAGGGTTGTATCAGCAAGGTTATCGCCGTTTTGCAGGGAACATCGCTGGAAAACCAGCGATGTTCCCTGCAAAACGGCGATAACCTCGCTATCTTTGGAATTCTCATCGCCCTGGGGAAACGCGTTGTTAATAACGCGCTACCAGGGCGATAAATAGCAGAGATAGCCTGCGTTAGGGAATTCGGCGCTCAGCACGGCCAGCGATAATTATCGCTGGCCGTTGATAATATGCCCCATAGGAAAGTTTGAAAGCACCCACAGGAACATTGGGGCATATTAGCAAGACCCACGTTAAAATTATCGCCGTTTTAGCGGCAGGAAACTGCCGCTAAAACGGCGATAATGGGCTTGCTAATATGCGTTATGGAATTCAATAGAGCCCAGGTTAGATGTGCAGGACATCTAACCTGGGCTCTATTGAATTCCATAACGCATATTAGCAAGCCTATTATCGCCGCTTTAGCGGCAGTTTCCTGCCGCTAAAACGGCGATAATTTTAACGTGGGTCTTGCTAATATGCCCCATTGTTATTTTTTTTTTTTGCTTATAGATGGCTCGTCTACTGCACATCATCCTGAAGTGTGCGACCAGGGCATTTTGCTGATCAGAACGTTTGCTGTGCATTAAATAATTATTTTCATAATTTGTTGCACTTGGTAGCAAGAACTAAAAATTGTAACTCATCCATTTTTGCCTTTCAATAAAAGTAAGTAAGCACCCTGAAAGTTACTGTAAAATATAATGAACGTTTAATTTTTATGGTTTCTTTAAATGAAGTGTAGTTATAATAAAACAGTCACTTAATAAAACAGCTATTTTCTATGACACACGCATTGCAATGGGAGCCTTTTTAATGTATACTTGAACTTTTTTCCTCTTTTTACATTCCTCTCCCAGCGCTGTTCCTGATAGACGTGTCTGGGGCATTTTAAAAGTATTTAGACTGTATTTTTTGGCTGAGGGAATTTTCCCTTGTGTTTATGTCTTGGATAATTTCCCAAGACTGCACCCCCAGTGGAAACCGCACATCCTTAGCAGACACCAGATACTGGTGTTTCATTTTGTCAGGCACTAAGTCACTTTGAAAAGCCTTTGTCTTGATTAAAATCAGTGCTCAGCCACGATTTCATGCTCACAGGTACAGTAAGATCAGCTTTCAAGGCAATCACATGTTCCTACTTTGGCATGTACTCCAGAGAGCCCCACATAATGCGAACTAGATGCAATAAATGTAAAACATGTCAGACAAAGGCATGGATTTTTTTAAAACAATTGCAAAAGAATGCAGAAGTGAATTCCCAAGTTTCCTTGCGGAGAGTAAAACCCAGAATGTCTAAATAAATGTCATCTTTAACCTATGCATGTTAAACTAACACAACAGAGGCCGCGTCTTTTAAACTGGTATTCCAAACTTTCAATCAGACGGCTTTCTGAAATGGTTTTAATTAAGTTTGTTTGGCAAATGAGGATTTTTGGGGTTCCCTGGGGCTGGTCTTTAAGCCAAAACGATGCTCACATTGATAGGGAATGGGAAGGGGTCATGAGAATGAGTTTTACGCGTATTTCTTTTAAATGTGAAATGGCATTTTAGAAGAATGTAGAGAGCGGGAAGTGAGGAAGTGACAAGGAGGAGTCAGCCAGGGCAAGCTCTTGTGGTTTAAACATGTAGATTCTCACAGAAGCATCACTTCCACAGACACAGGCTTTGACAGATCCGCGGATCTTGGAAAGAATCATACCCGGAAACAGTCATATCATCGCTTAACCAGAGCCTCTTTCAGCTGCCTTGTGCTCAGAACTTTATGTCATTAATCAGCAGAGTTCAATTATATGCTCCTATTTTTAACGAGCAAGCCACTGCAAAATTATTTTAAAAATGCAACGTCTACAATGATGCTCTTACTGGTCAATTGCTAACAGATGTGGTGATAAATGTCTGCAAACTAAGCATCTATGTAGCTGGTAGATCTGTAACATCGGTTTCAGGATATTTCGCTATGTCCCGATCTGCAGCGGCTACTCAAAAGGTGAGAATTTTAAGTGACTTCTCAAACCAAGGTTCTGGTGTACAATTACATGGTAGCCTCACTATGCCTCCCTGACTCTACAGATAGATCTGAACATTTTTATAACTTAAAAAAATATTTAAATGCATGTAAAGTATACAAAATCAAATCATAAAAATATGATACAAAATGCACAAGATGATATGCAATGCACAATAAAACAACGGTATAAAACACTATGGCAATGAAATCACGGCCATGGCCATGCACACTAAGCAACCTTCATGGTCACGAGATGAGCATGAACGTTGGCGCAATCATGCAAAGAAAACCATAACACACGGTACCAAGCCACTGAAAGGGTTAAATATAGATAAGGATCAGCGGATCATTGCAGTTAGCTAGATTTGCAAATCTCCTACCAGATGAATACTTAGTTACAAGTTTGCAAGATTTACTGCTCGCGAGGCATAGGGTTACTTACTTTTGAAGTTTTAAACTGCTCATACTAGACTCTGGTGTGTAACAGAGCACTTTATAAAGGGCAATGAATGATTAAGAATACGTCAAAAACAAACATTTGCATGCACCTAAAGAAAATCAAAAGGAAAACATCCTACAAAGTCTGTGGTAAAATGAAAAGGAAGGTGGCAGTATCTCAAAGTTCAAAGGGCGCTCAACTGGCTCCAGGAAGGACCTCCTGGCTATAGGATTAGTGGTGCTGGTTGCCCAAAATGGGGATCTCTTCCTTCCTAGGGACTCAACTCCAAGGGGTGGGGAAGAAAGCTTAAAGATCAGTCGAGAAGCAATACTGTCTGGCCCTAAGAATGAAATGGAGCCCAAAGGCACAAAATGGCCCTTCTCAGATCACAGAGACTATCATGGAGTGCCTAGATAGTAAGCCAACCAGGCGCTGGTTCACCTCAACTTGTGGGTCAATGAAGCAAACTGAAAAACGAAAGCTAGTTCACAGAGAATGTGTGTTCAGCAGGCAGTCACTTCTTAGCTTATCTACATTTGTAGAGGTAATTGTTTAGGGCACATCTTTAGGGAGTCTACTGAGGGGTAGAGAGGGCTTCAAGTTATCATGTCTGAGTCTGAACTCCTATGGCTGGCTAGTACTTCCATACAGGCAAGATCAGCAGAGCTTCATCAGGGGCCTTCAAGCTTCTACACAACCAAGAGGAACTGGGCTGCACTCAGCACTGAACTCTGGAACCTTCAACAGCAACAGGGTGAATGCAGGTCCATGACCAAAATGAGTTCAATACGTTTGAGGAAAACTTAAGCTTATATTTCCAAGTTTGGGCAACTTGGCAACAACCCCCTGATGAGCATGTTGCATATTCAATGATTTAGCATATCAGACTGAAGCATAGTTTCCTTCCTGAGAGGGGATTCTGGAAAGGTGTGCTGCAGTGCAGTGGGGTACTGTCTATGTGCAGATGACCAGATACAGGGGACATCAGAGTAAGTGGGAAAGGAACTGCCCCCTCAGGCAGCAGCCATCCTCCATCTTGCAGCCATCATTTTTACAAAAATAAATGTTTGTGGGTAAATACTTATAACTCTATAGACCCCCTCTCTGACAGGGCCACAGGGATACTGAGCCCAATTGTGTAGTTTGAGGCCTTTTTCTCCCGATGTCCCATGGCCCGACTGGGTTCTTTCTTTATTTTGTTTGTTTTATCAGAACAGATAACCCCTACAAACATACATAAATAGTACAGTCACTGTAAGGAGTGAAATCCATAGAAATACTTAATAAGTATGAGAACCTAAACATACTTAATCATATTATTATAATAATTATGCCTAATAACATAAATAAAAACATATAAGGGCTACTATAATAAATAGAATCCTAAAATATGATATGCTTTATAATACATTAGAGTTGCTAATATAGGAGTCTAGAGTATACAACATGGTAGAGACAAGCACAGAAGAATCCTTACAAGCATGTAATAGTGAATGGTGATCAAGTCTGAGAAAAGCTATCCAGTCCCGCCAAGCATTAATAGATAATAAACTTGCATCTTTCCAATTTGAAGTGATTGATTTAACAGCAGTAGATATGAGGAAATAAAAAATCTTATAGTAAGCAGGAGCTAGTAAGTGTTTAAAAGCATGAGATTTATAAGTGAGTACATTGAATGAAAAATTGGTAAAATAATAATCCATACTCTTGTCAAGATATTAGAAATAGGATGGCAATCATAAAGTATATTTTGTACACTCCCCATATTAGTTTTCAGTGCCAACAATTTAGTGTGTCAATTAGTTTCGCATTAGTATTTTAACTGGGGACCAAAAACATTGGTATAAAGGTATGCATTAGTTTGTATAAGAGTGGCCGTGAGAGAACTTGCAATAATACAGAACCAAATTGATTTCGATTGTATAATAGGAGAATTAATATTTAAGTCAGAAGACCATTTTTGAGCTAAATTAGCAATGGGAGCTGAAATAGTGGTGAGTTTTTTTATATACTTTGAAGGCCTTGTGTCCTGACCAACTGAAAAGGCTTATACAAAATTCCATATTAGATATTCTTGCAGATGTTAGTGAATTGATATAAGCATTTAGGATATAATTACATAACAATTAATATTTAGAGAATTCTGAGTAAGGGAGATGGTATTTGGTTGTCAATTCAGTAAAAGAGAAAAACATATCTCCTTGACAGATATCATTAATGTAAAAAATACCAGCTTTAATCCACAAATTCCGAAAAGAAATATGCTTATTGAGTTTTAAATAGGGGTTATGCCAAAGTGAAACTTTTTTAGATGATCGGATATTAATATCAAATTGGTCATCAAAAGATAGTAGTGCAAGTTTATTGACATGTAGGATGAGTCAAATGTTATGGACCTTAGTTTTTGCCATGGTTAAAAAAGCAAGTAAAGGAAAGGGTTTTAAAAGACTGTGTTCCCATAAAAGACATTCAGGAGCATATATAAGGCCAATAACTTGAAAACATAATGAGCTTTGGGCAATGACGAAGGACATATGATATTTCTGAAGATCAGGTAATCCAACACCACCTTCGTTTTTAGGAACTTGTACTAATTTAATGCCAATCTGTGCAGGTTTGTTATTCCAGATAAAATTATTAAATAATTTGCATACTTTAGTAAAGAAAGTGGAAGGAAAAAAAAGTGGTAAAACAGAGAATGTGTAAAGAATGTGGGAAGTAATAACCATTTTAATCACTTCAATACGTCCCCACTAAATCCAGTGAAGAGTTGACTATTTATCAAGCTTTTCTTTCATACTGGTAGGCATCTTGGAACAATTGATTTCAATTGTAGCTTTGATAGAAGAAGAAAACATAATACCTAGGTAATTTAGAGTAGTAGAGTTCCAAAGTATGTGTGTATCTACTGTCATAGTGGGAGTACATAATATATTTAGTGGGACAAATTCTGTTTGGTTGATGTTTAGAGAATAACAAGAAGAGTAGCATAATGATGAACAACATGTAATATAATAGGTACCGATGTAGCAGCATCATTGACATATAATAACACATTAATGGGAGAATAATGGCAAATTTTAAAGGGAGAAGAATCTGCAATTCCAGGAGTTCATTTTTTTTGTGGGCAGGAGGTTTATTTCCAGTTACCCACTGATTCGGAGGGTATTTGCTATTTAACTGTATTGTTTCCTAAAATGTACCCTGTGTATTGATGCTTGAATGATCTTGGCAAGCCGGAGAAGCCTACAAAAACTATGGGCCTGATTACGATGGTGGTGAACCTGCCACCGGCAGGCTGCTGGTGGTAGGTTCACCGCCATCGTAAGGCCATTCCCCGCCCGCCAGATAAGGATGGCGGGCATGTGCTGGCCGGCAGATAGCCCATCCGCCACGGGTCCGACAGAGGCAATCGTTACGATTGCCTGTCGGGCCCGCCCCTCATCCCTAGAATGGTGGCGGTGCTTAGCAGGCACCGTCCGCCATATTAGGATGCTGCATCCTGCCAGCCTTTCCATGGCGGTTCCCCCGCCATGGAAAGGTTGGCAGGCATTGGCTTTGGGGGCCCGTTGCCGGCCCCCATTGTGCAGAGTCTCATTGTATGTGCACTTGGGGGGCAAATATGGTGCCCCCCTACAGTTCCCTGCACCAGGTGGCAGGCACCGCGTGGTGCTTGCCACGTAGTGCAGGGAAATGCACAAAATGCATTTTTACCATTGCGGCAGGTGCTGCAGCCAGCAGCACCCGCCGCAATGGTAAACATGCACAATGCGACAGCCACAGTGGCGGTCACATTGTAGTGTCATGTGCGAGACCGCCGCCTAATAGGCGGCCAGTCCCAAAACCGATACGATGGCTGACAGACTGACTGTCCTCCATTGTAATGACCCCCTATGTTCCTGGAATGTACATGGGTTGGCAAATTTTATGTATGATTCAGATACTTTATCCTTTCTACAAACGTTCGATATTTTGATGTTTACGGAAACATGGAAAGAACAAAAGCTAACAATTATTGGCTATCAGGAATTTATCACCCCAGCCACCCGGTCATCACAGCAAGGTCGAGCTAAAAGAGGTATTTCACTTTACATTACTATAGTTTAGCTGTCAAGACTCGGGCAATTGTTTTTCAGTTGACTTGGCTGCAATGTATTAAATTATATTTTCATTCCCCATCTGATATTGCTCAATATTTACCTGAGTACGAGGTCAAATATTACAAATACTCAACTGTTCTCATTGTAAGAAATAATTAAAACTCTAGAGCAGCAACATCCAAATGCCAGCTTAATCGTTTCTGGGGATTTCAACCTTCATTTAATTACAACTAATTCATTTGATAAGCCAAGTAGAAGTATAGCCCAATTTTGTTGAGAAAATATGTCAAATCTAGGGTAGGTAATGTTGAGTGAAACCTCCAAAGAGAATGCATTTACAGTATCAACTTTCAAAAATCTGAAATATAGTTCCAAAATAGATTATACTTTTTTTAAAGGAGGATTTGGCCCCCAATATTGTTGGCTATATCATCATACCAAGAGTAGAAAGTGATCATAGCCCTCAGGAGCTAAGCTTAGACTTGTCTATCCTACATATGCAAAAATCCAAGGTTCTACATCAAGTATCACCTGCCTATTATCTGTAAAGACTGTTCTGGCATTCAGACAAACAAGATGAAATGCTGAAATGTGCAGAATCTCTAACTGGATCATGTAGCTGTGATAAGGAAACTGAAGAGCTAATGGTGGATAAATGGAAGGTCATCTATAACTATCTAGTTTACAAATTTGTGCCAAAAATTGTGTTAAAAGCTAAACCACTTAGATCTAATAACAAAAAGTGGTATAGGCCTGCACTCTTCCAACAAAAGAAGCCTCTCAATAGAGTAACAATGGCAATTGTTTAGCCAGAAACAACTGTCAACACACTCATCTCTCAAAGGAAAACTGAGGAGGCTATGGAGGGCGTATAGGAAAGAATTATGGAAGGCTAAAATGGCTTACCATCAGGAACTATGGCAGCGGCGGCTCGTCCGCTATGGCGGAGGAGCATCGCCCCACTGCTTTCTCGCAGAGCGAGAAGCAAAAACATAAAATGGTAATATATTTTAGTTATTACCATTTTATGTTTCCTTTGAGGGCGGGCGGGCGGTTGGGCGGCGCTGCTCTGTTTACAGAGCAGGGCAGGGGAGGCGTGGTTTGCCCACTTCTGAGTGCGCAATGACTGTTTCTTCAGCCCTCTCGGGCAGCCCAAACCAATCATGCACACTTTCACCTTCTCCATGCAGGCTGCATTGCAACTGCATGGAGAACATGCCCACCCCTCCAGCCCCTGGCTGAGAGCCGTGTCACGGCGCTCAGACCAATCACAACGCTGCACTGCAGCATTGTGATTGGCATAGGGGAGGGAGCCAGGCTGCCTGCTTCCTGTTCCTGTCCGAGTCGGAGGCAGGAGAGCAGGAGCAGAGAAGACGCGGTACCCGGCCTCAAGGTAAGTTTTTATTTTTACTTTTTTTTATTATGACACCCGCGTGACCCTCTCCTTCGCGACCCTCTCCTCCGCGACCCTCCCCCGCGACCCCCCTCCTCGTGACCCTCCCCCTTAGCCCCCCGCTGCACCTGCCCCCCCACTGCGAGCCATGCCGGCTGCAACTGAACTATGGACTAGATTGTTAAGGGCTAGTAGAGCTAACAACTCCAAAGCTTTCTGGGTGATAATTAACACACTTGAAAATGGTGAGAACAGGGCCTGCAGTGCAAATATTACAGAAAATGACTGGAAGGATTATACCGTTACTTTGTAACGTCCTTGTATTACCTCCACAGTTCAATATGATTCTGGGGAAAATCACCCCTTAATTATGTAAGGCATCATGGGGAAATGGAGTAGACAGAAGTGTACAATTTCAAATGAAGATAAGTAGCCAAACTGCATTATTAAGTCCGGCTCCTTTAAAGAAAGAAGAAGTATCCATCTTAGTATGACAGATTAGACCAAAAGGGGCCCCTGGCCCAAATGCTTTTTTTAGAGCAAATCCAGATTTGTGGGCCAAGGCTTTGACTCCTCGATATATTGAGGTTCTATAAATGAAAGCAGTTCCTGAGACATGGCAAGGAAGTATCCTACAGCCTATTTACATAAGTGGTCCATCTGAAAATCTGACCAATTATTAATTAATAGCCCTAACAGATGTTGAGGCAAAAGTCTTTGCCACCCATTTATTGGAGGAACTGGAAGAATGGCAGGTGGCCAAGCATCTAATCCCAATCAATCAATTTGGATTTCATAAGCGCCAATCCACAGTTACTAACCTACTGACCCTAACCCTGCTGGCCGAGAGTGCAATTCTGAAAAAACAAAATCTCTATGTTTGTTTTGTTGATCTAAAAGCAGCATTTGATTTTGTCCCATGAGCCACTCTGAGGAAAAGTTTACTAGGATGGAGCATTTCTCGAAAACTACTGAACACAATCATTCTACTATATACAAACAACTGTGTTCAGGTCAAGTTAGGGGACGGTCTCAGTCTGACTCAGCGAATCAAAACCTTTAATGGGCTAAAACAAGGATGTGCACTTGCTTCATGTTTATTTAATCTCTTCATGGAAGATTTGTATCAGTAGTTGGATAAGATCAGTGCCCATGCACCTACATTTTCAAACTGTCACATCAAATATTTACAATACGTGGACGATGTAATCCTACTTAGTCAGACCCCTATAGGTCTACAGCGACTAATCGATTCTTTGGAAGAATATACAATTGGGAGCAAGATGGCACCTGTGTAACACGCCATACCTTTCACCGGTCTTTCCCTGCCTCGCTAGTTCAGAGCTCGGCTACCTTGACTGAGCCATGCATTGTGGATTCTGTGTCTCGATACAATCTCCGAGAAGAGGACGCCATCAACAACCAAGCTGCTGGAGATACTGCTACGGGAGCATCAAGTTTAAAGCACTGACTTGCCTGGTTCTCGCAGCGGTCTCACGTTGGCACAGTATTTTTCCTGACTCAGCTCTAGACTGTTGGGGACCCAAAGAGCACCTCTCCCCGAGGTCATGGCGGGTCGGGGGATGAAGAGTGCAAAGACACAACCTGGGGCTCCGTCAACCTCTATTGGTGCTGTGGCTGGGATGGTCTCCATGCCGCCGCTGTTGGCACGCCGCAAATCTGGCCAGGAATCTAAGATCAGCAAGGCTGCCGGTAAAAGAAAATGTGAAGCTGGGTTGAATAAAACGGCACAATGGACGTCTTACGGAGTCCCGCATTTGGAAGGTGAGTGCTCGCAGCCTTCCATTGCTAACTTGCTTGGAGCCCCTCATACTAAGGGACCTAAAGGAGACACCCATGAGAAAATGGCATCAAATCACACAATGGTTTCTCTGCTGGAAACCCAGGTAGAGCTAGTCAATGAACATCAGAGCGACTAGGGCCCACAAGTGAGGCATAAGCAGCTGAAGGTACTAAAAGCACATTTCAGTCTACACAAAGTGACTGTTCCACCCTGGATATTAATGAGGGGCAGCTTAGTAACACAAATATATGTGTTAAAAATCCTGGTACTCCTACGGTTACTACCGAGAGCAATCCTGAGGAGCAGAGGCAAGAAACAGTTATGTCCCCTAAGATTTTGGGCAAGAATTTTTTTTATTACCAGATGGAACCAAATCCTCTAACCATGATAATGTATCAACGAGCGATGAGGTGGCTTCAGATGCAAGTAGAAGTAGCTCAATCAGGGATTCATTGTTAACACAACAGAAGAAACAATCACTAAAAAGAAAAGAGAAAAGGTGGTGGAGCAGTCAGCAATCAAAATGGGACTACTCTGATATGCAGCTTGCTTATCCTGATGGGGAGAAGCCTGAAAAAGAACTAGGACTTGCAGGGGCGAACATGGTGCCAACCGAATCTATGGAACCCTCCCTTGCTACTATCTTTCTCTCCATTAAACAGCTGCAGGAGGAAGCCCGGAATGACAGCCGTCGGGCAAGAGTAGCCTCTAAAAAACTGCAGGGTGGAATGAGTAAACTGAATAAGACCTCTGTAGACATTGCAGATCGGCTAACAATGGTGGAAGAGTGGACCGAGAGCCTCAAGACCGAGGTTAGCTCATTGAAAACCCAAAGTACATCCCAAGATCCCATCATGGCTGATGTTATGTGGAAAGTAGAAGATCAGGAAAATAGACAACAGAGGAATAATATACGATTTTTAGGGATACCAGAGGGGGTGGAGGGCGGTAATGCCAGATTATTCATCGTGAACCTCCTAAAAGGTGCATTCTCTGACTCACGAAAATGGGACTGGGATATGGAACTTCAGCGTGCACACCGGTTTCCGCTAATGCTGCAAAAACATCAATTAAATGAAGCTGAGAGGCCTCGAGCAATGCTTGTTTATTTTGAGAACTTTCAGATAAGGCAATATATATATGATCAAGCTCGCCCAAACGCTAAAAAGTAACATGAGGTTGTGTCTTTTTTAGTTAAGCCAGATTTTATGCAGATGCCACTGTTGAGCATAGATGGCGCATGCAACAAGTGTTTGCCCCATTTCAGAAAATCAGTGCTGAAGTATACTTATAAAATCCGGCAAGATTAAAAGTCATTCTTAACGGGCAAACCCATAGTTTTATTTCAGAAATTCAGTGACAGGAATATTTAAAAGAGCTTAATGGGGGTCTTCAGCAGCATTTCTATGAGGTATTTCTGAGGAGGGTACTTGGATATGCTGTTAAGGGATTTATATAGTGGCAACAACGGAGAAAATGGCATGTTATAGTCGAATTTGTCAATTATTTTTTTCTTGGCAGGGGACAGTTGAGTTTTTTGGGTATGTGCACATCATTCAGTCTTGGCCTGATTGCTCTTTTTTTAGTGGGGGAGGGGGTGGAGGGCACGGTGCACTGGGGTGGGGTCGAGGTCAACGGGGTGGGAAGGGGGGCTTTACACGCTGAAGGGTCTCCGAGATGGAGAAAGGTTGTGGTTTTTTTTTAACCTTCAGCGGATAGGCTCAGAGGTTTATATATAAGATATAGGAGTGGCATGCAGGATTTGGGAACCTGGTTGATCTGATGGTGGGAAAGGGGAAACTGCGGATTGCTACCCTTAATATCTGCTGTCTGAACGATGTTAAGAAGAGGCAGAGAGTTTCTCAAGGGCTTCAATAGCTACATCTCAAGGTGCACATACTGGTGGGTTGGCAATTTTAGCCCGCAATAACGTGATACTGTTGCAGGGATTCTGCACAAATAGAGAACTATGCGCAGGAAATGGGACCTTGGTGTATAGGGACAGAGTTTTCCTACCACCTTAGTACCCACAAACCCAGGACCGACTAGCTATAGTATCACACTTGCTCTCCAACTCACTCACAGAGAAACAAATGATTAGACACCCCAGAACACAGCACTCCCAGATCTCTCAGGAATCGCGGTAACAAGACACACCCTTTCTCTCACTCTCTTGCACTTGTCCACAATAAGATCTGAAGGAGACACGAAATAGTTTAAAATATTTATTTTAACTAACGTGCCCTAACATGCAGTATACGTGCCACAACAAGCAGGGGAATGCATAGTACGAATATTGTCAGCATAGCAGTCAGTCCATAAATCATGAAGGGAGATGTCATCATAGAAAGACAATGGAGAAAGGACTATAGTGCCTAACCTCCCTCCCCTTGCTAAGAAGAAGAATTATTATATAATAGAAGATCTCTGGGCTTTGTCAGCAGACCCCATACCGTAGCCTATAGATGGTAGATCTACATCATGGGTGCTCTTCTCCCTGGAAAGGCCCCTTTCCAAGTGTGTGTCACCTATTCGTGCACCCCACTAAAAACCAAAGTACGCTGTCCAAACAACAGCTGCATCGGTATTTTTTGTCTAAGGGCTAAGGACTGGCCATAACAAAATGACAAGGGGCATTGTTGTTCGATCTTGCACATAATGTTCAGTCAAAATCCCAGGAACATGCAGAGAGTGAACACAGCGATGAGTTCTCATGTGAAAGAGATCTTTGAAATTATTGCAAAAATAAAGATGTGTAGTAACGTGTGCAAAGCAGCAGGCAAGCTGCAACGTGCTCATGCTAAGTTAGCGAAAAACGACAATGTCCCTATGGGCCACGTGACACCCTCCCCTTGGCCAGGGCATTAGCCTTATGCAAAAAACATAAATCATAGGTAAGCAGAGGCAAAGCATCCTTGTCAAAGGCCAAATCGTGTAATTTAAAAGCCCCAATTTTTTTTTTTGCACTGCCAGGGTATAATGTTCCAAAGGTTTGCCAATTGGGCGCTCAAAAATTGCTAACCATTCATAGTTAGTCTTCAAAGTCAAAAATGTTGCGGGAAAAGCGCAATGCAATGAACTCCAGAATATTATATGTTCCTTCCATCGTAAAAAGTATGCCATCCAGTTTAATAGGTCGAACGAGCATGCATGCTCCGCATATCCAGAAGCTGTTAGGAGCATCTCAGGGCAACCTGCGTTAACCTCGATGAATCTGCGGTCTATGAGGCGCTGAACAAGAGCACAGGTACTCAAGTCCACCGTTGGTCCAAGTAGAGGATCGCACATCAAACGCCTACCCCTGGCACGTACCTGGTCATGGGCCTTTAAGGGACCCATTAACAGATCGTAATCCAGGGCAGCGTGTGTGGTATTGGACAGGCAGACATCCATGGCCCATTGAAAAGGGCACCGGAGGCAGTGAAACACAGGTTGCATGCAGGTGAAGTAGCCATAACGGAAGGTCAGCCAGTAGTCAATGGCAAAAGATTCCACTGGCATAGAACCAAAGAGCTGCCACATTCGATCACGGTACAGCTGCAACTGGACCGGGTTTGGCAGCTCCACTGGTCGATCATCCATTGCGAAGCAATAATAGGAGAACCAGCACGCCACAAACCAACGGGAGCACCTCCGAAGGCACTGGAAAAAATAGAATGAATAAAGGCAGGAATTACTCCAAAAATAGGCTGAAAGGAAGAAGCAAGGCCTGATCCCACAAGTTTAAAAAGTTAGCCAGGCCCTCCGTATCAGACACATTAAATATTTGGTGTGTTAATTCTCAAAAATGGAGTGGGAGATTTGCATTTAGCAGAGAGTGTATCTCTATTGCAGTCCTTGCCACCTGCAATTCGAAGGTCTCTCGAGCTAATGTGAGAGCCACTTCTTGTTGAAACAATAGCGCTTTGAGTCTGCTTAGTTTATTGAAATCTGTTTTCAAAGTCGGAATGGAAGGCCAAAGTGAACTATCTACAATCCCATGTGGGGGTGGAAATAGGACATTGCTGCAACATGTAACTCGTTGAGAAACTGTTACAATATACGGGATGCCAGCTCTCAAGCCGCAGTAATCGTGGTTATTCAAAATAAGATAACTACTGTTAGAAAGCAAAGTTAATACGGGAATAATAGCCGGGACAGGGAAGCCTTTCAAAAAACAAGCCAGATTAGGGGCCGAAACATTACAGGCTCCGTGAAGCTTAACTTGTTTACAGACTAGGGAATGTCCTACTGTGGAATCACAGTACTCCCCTGTAAGGAAAACTTCCATTTCTGCACGTTGACGTCTGCAAGCAAAAGGTAATGACCATAATTCATGAATAAAATTATTGCAGAGGGGCACATATCTCCCAACGTGATGATGTTTCTTGCATGCTGTGAACTGAAAAAGTGAGCAAAGCAGTAAAATAACCTCATGTATTAACCACACAGTCTCGGCTACCGAAAACGGTAACTGTTCTAATTGGTCAATATGTAACAATGTGTATGTGGCATCTTTCATGGACATCAATTTCTGTTTATCTGTCTGTCAAATTAAACGGTAAAAACAGTGCAGAAGCATCCAAATAATCCCATGGTACTTTTCCATTTTTGAGCGTCTGCAACGTCCAAGCAAACTGCATTACAGAACATAACTGATTTTGACCATGATAAAAACAGACACTTCATGCTGAACAATGTCAATGACTGAAGATACAATATTATCTAAAGTATACATATGGGAAGACAGTGTATTAATACTCTTATCCACCACTGCCAGGACCTTTTCTAAATTAGCCTGGTCAATCTGGCGGAGACGCACTGCAGCTTCCATCTGAGACAGTTTCCATTCCATTATAAGCGGTGTAAATAAAGCGTTTTGTTCGAGGAGACTTTGGACCCAAAAGAAAATCAGCCAAATCAATGTCACCTGACAAATGAGATAGGTGTTGTTTCACAGACAACAGTGTGGAATGTTCCAACCATTGCTGACATAATTTACCCACGGAATATGTGGTAACTGTATGCGAATGTGGGAAGCAGGGATCAGGTCTACTTTGTGTAAAACCTTTTGTATTATTCAGAAAATGTAATTGACATGCATTTTAAGTTGTTGGCCACACTAACAATCCCAAGGGGTCAATATTGGAAGAGTTAAGAGTGCCATTCTGAAACAAGACAGCCAAGTCTTCAATTGTGTAGTTGGTGTGTGCCTGCCATGTATCATATAGAGCTAATAATGGAATGGAGAGAATATTCCGATTTTTGGCCGTGGCTAAACCAAAGCAAGTAGTCTGTTGTACCGTGTCATTTAAAAATAAGATTTGAGACGGTATCAGACATGCACGATGCAAAGCTTCAATGCCCTGCACCTGCCAGTGTCTAGTACCCCAAATGGATTTTAAATCAATGGTGTCCTTCCAATTTTCTTAATCCTTCACGGACAAATCATTCCTGAAGGACATGGAATAAACCAGTTTAGTCTGTGTTAACATAAATTTAGTTTGGGGCGGCATCTTCAATTTATAAAAATAGGACTGTGGGTCAGACAGATTGTAACCAGAAAAATACACAAATTTACTTTGTTGTGTCTTCGAACTTCCCTGTAATGGTGTTGAGCAATGCTCCCATTGCGTATAATTAAAAAAGGGTCTCTGTGTTTTTGTCTTGTGTAAAAAATGATGGCCATAATGTTGATAACAAAATAAATCTGCGTAATTAGCCGTATTTAAGTACAAATCTTCAGTGTCAAATGTAGCATAATATTTTAAATCAGAGAACAACGAATGAACAGCCTGAACAATGAACATCCCAGTCATCAGAATGGATGTCGGGCAAAGCTACATCTCCCAAGGAAATGCTGAAGACATATGGAATGTTCAAAATTTCCGCCGGGCCATGGATATCATACGCAACTTTATCCCTGACGATGCCATCAACAACAGGGAACGCTGTTATACGCTATACCTGTATACACGTCATCAGTTGAATTCAAATCCTATGTCTGATAGGAAGGCCGCACTGTATACAGAAGAGAATATTGCAAAAGTTATTAGTGGCCCTTCCCTCTTCTCAACTTCTAAGCAGGTAGTAAGCACAAATCCCAGATTAGTCCTACTAGAAAAACTAGCATGTCCACACTGAACTACATGCACGCATGCTGACGGAATATTTAAAAGCTAATATTATTCCACAAGGATTAATAGTGAGGAACGTACCTGGCATCTTTAGAGACGACAAGAAATTTAAAGGAGGGTTTTCCCACATCTCCACCACCTGCTCCAGGCATTGGATGGTGTTGGGAATTGAGACTGTGCTGGAACACAGCAAACAAGAGTTGATAGAAATTGAGAATTTAGAAAAGGAATTGTTCGGTTGTGACAATCTAGAAGAATCCAAGGCAGCATTGGAGAAACTGAACAAAACTATAATTGAATTTAATACTTTCGAATTAAGGAAGAAGGCAGAGAAGGTACAGAAGGATATCACTGCCTACGCCAAAGAGAAGGCCTTTCCCTACCTACAGGATGATTACTACTCTCAACCACAACAGAGCAAGAAAAACGTCACCTGGGGTAGATTCAAGAACAACAACCTCATTGGGTTCTCTGACTCTTCGGCGGGATCAGAATCCTCTGACGACGGAAGAGAAGGTCCTAGTGGAGTCCAACGTAATCAACAACAGAACTCTTTTTTAGGACAGGCCCGAGGGGCAGAGGAACCAACCGGAACCAGAGGAGAACCTGGAACCAATTCGCAGGAGAGCGACAGACACAACACCAATACTACACATGGGGTTCAGAAGGCCAATAATGAGAATGGAAGATGTAGACTTGCCTTCGATATCTGACAGCACTAACGAGAGGGACTCCAGCAAGATTTCTGTACAGGAAACTAATCTACTGAAGCAGACTGATATCATTCCCATCTTCAATCTATCACTTCACCAGCTCAATAGTAGTGAAATGTCACTGCTTGGCAAAGGTTTGTCCAATGTCCTGACTGAGAGAATGGATTTCTTTAAGCTCCAGGCAGAACTACACAAATTCTTCAGAACACTAAGATTAAAAGTCTTCTTTAAAGACAACCAAGAGGTCCAACCTCATGCAAAACAATAATGCGCCCCAAATCCACCTTCATACCACCCAATGCACTGATGCCACCTGATGCCACCTGGGAATATTGCTTTCGAAAAAGCTGTATTGGAAGACATTCTCCAGCTCAAAACGAGAAAAGTATTTACTCCATACAACATTTCTAAAGAAGAGCAACAATCCCTCCAGACCCTGAAAAAAGAAAATTCCCTTATCGTTAAACCGGCGGATAAAGGAGGTGGGACTGTGATCCAGGATAGAACCAAATATGAAGCTGAAATAACAAGGCAACTGAACAACAACTGTCATTACAAAAAACTATCACGCAATCCCCTGGTGGCAATCCAGAAACGAATACTAGAAATCACCACAGATGGGTTGGAAGAAGGCTTCGTTACCAAATCTGAATTTGACTATCTCAATCAGAGGAACCCCAGAACCCCAGTGCTCTACACACTGCCAAAAGTGCATAAAGACACAATGAATCCTCCGGGTAGACCCATACCGTCCGGTTGTGGATTGGTGCTTGAGCCAGTGGGACAATTTATCAACAGCTTCATCAAAGACTATGTCCCCTCTTTACCCACATATGTACGAGATAGTACGTATATGATTAATCTTATTGAAGGGATGGAATACGACACCCTAGAAGATCTGCTCGTGACATTAGATATTGAATCGTTGTACACGAACATACCGCAGAAGGAGAGCATCAATGTGATCAAAGAAGTTCTCAATTCTCGCCCAGCGCCGATGCCAGTGCCAACGGAATTTATTACAGATTTACTCGAAATCACCCTATCCATGAATTATTCCAAGTTCAATACGGAATACTACCAGCAGTGCTCCGGTACATCAATGGGGGCGATTTTCGCCCCAAACCTGGCCAATTTGTATGTGGGTGACCTGGAGAAGAGATTCATCATCAATGTAACTAACCCTTTCTACAATAACATCAAATTTTGGAAACGTTACATTGATGACATCTTTTTAATATGGGTTGGCACTCCCACCAGCCTGGAAATGTTCATCTCCTACCTACTTGACTGTCATTTGGCTTTGACCTTTACTTTCAGCACAGACAAAGAAAAAATCCCATTTCTGGATCTACTAATACAGAACCGCAATAACCAGCTGATTGTCAGTCTCTACCGTAAACCAACAGAGCGTAATATTCTGTAGCAATATAGAGGTTTTCACCCAAGAGCATTGAAGGATGGGCTTCCATATGGACAATTTTTATGTCTCAGAAGGAATTGCACAGAGAAAGAAGATTTCTTCAAAGAAGCTAATATCCTGAGTGACAGACTTCGAGATCGAGGTTATCCCAAAAGACTGATTAAGACATCAATGAAGCGAGCATGGTTCAGCCCACGAGAATATCTACTCGTCAGTAAACCCAAAACCCAGGATAAAAGAAGTGTATATGTAACCACTTTTTGCCCACTGAGTACTCAAGTAGTCAAAATCATCAAAAGACATTGGCCAACCCTTAACACACTAAGTACATGTCGAGAACTACCAATGTTCTCCTATAAGAAAGGCAAAAACATTAGGGACCATCTGGAACATTCAGACACCAGTGTTGTGAAACAAAATACAACTATCAACGAAGCATGGTCACTATCCCGGGTCTCTGGGCACTTTCGCTGTGGAAGATGTCTAGCCTGTCAATATACCTCAAACACCAAAACTTTCAACCATGGTTATATCAAATGGACACTAAAAGAATTTACAAACTGTGCCAGCAATAATGTAATATATTGCATTTGGTGCCCATGTGACCTCATCTACATTGGGCAGACTACCCAACCAATCAAGACCCGCATTGGCCAACACCGCAGCAGGATACGTTGCCAGGTAGAAAACGCACCCTTGGTACAACAGTGAAATCCCACACTGCAGAAGAAATACGCTAGCAGGTAATTGAGAAAGCCAGATTTCCACCCAGGGGTGGTAACATCTCCCAGACTCTGCAGCTCTTGGAATGCAAATGGATCGAAAAGTGTGATTGTGTCAGAAAAGGATTAAATAGTCTGGAAGAATGGCGGAAATTCATTAGTCTAAACTAAGACCATGGTCCTGGTCTCTGAAGTAGTCCATAGCTCTCATGCCTCTTCTTTCTATGTGAATTCCTCATGATCCTCCACCCACTATTGTGATTAATACATCTATAATCACACAATAGTTTCACTTAGTAAAAAGAGATAGAGAGTTTAAGCCTATACCCTCTAATCATTGTCTAATGTTTACTCTGAAAGTATCACTCAATGCAAGTTATATCTCGCATTAGGTCCTGTCCTTCCTACTTTTGAGGAGGTTTAAAACACTATCCGTAATGATATACATACCAATCCAGCTTCTTGCGGGTACCTATTTTCCTGTTTATCATGAGCCCTTAACTGGTTTGATACTCCTGTATTAATCAAGTACAGGCGGCTGATATATACTAGCCTCTACTAGAGCAGAACTAGTATGATGGTTGTATATCTTAAAACCAATATGGATGTGCAATAGACATCCATTACACTATTAAGTGAGTTTTGTGCCCCAATTCGGAAGTCACCACTCCAAAATGACCACCGTTATTACCATGTAGCTGGTGAGGCCAACCAATGACCGCATCACGCATGCGTCACCTGGCCACGACTTCCCGCCCATGCTCAATAGTGACAGGCATAAATGTAGCCATCTCATATGCTTCTGGTTACAATGTTGCCAGCAGCATTGTGACTTCGCCAAGAGATTAGGCAAGCCGAGCCGTTTTACTTTCTGCAGCAATTGCAATAAGATTTTCTGCCTCGCGCTTGCGAACCTCATCTTGATTTTTAGTGGTTTGCAACTGTAATTCAGTTATCGCCTTCTCTTAATTTTAGTTCCTTGGTGGATATCCACACACCGGTCTACGCTGTGTCACCTACTAATAATGCAGTAAGGTGAGTCCGCTCGCTTACACTATTCTGTAGCAACTGTATTTAGCGCCTACCGTCCTGACTGTAGCTGGGTGCCGCTGTAATTCAGATATCCCTTCTTATTCTTTTTATTTTTAGTTCCTTGGCGGTCATCCATATACCAGTCTAGGCCTTGTAACATTGTAGTAAGGTGAGTCTCACCTTGCCACATCATCCGTCATCTGTCGGACTCTGTTGCCCGTCCCTCTCTCTCAGTGGTCTGGCAGCGCGAGGCCGCTTCCATACATCAAAACAGATTGCGCGCTCTAGGCTGAGTTCTGGAATTTTTCCTGCACGCTGGTGCCTTACGCGTCGGACCCATTGCCTAGTCTGCGAAGCTCTTGCTGGCATAGCCATGGAGGGTAGCGTTCTGTGACTATTTGTGTACTTTAACATCTGCACTGCTTGTACATCGGACTTACTGGACGCCCTGACGCTTCGCCTTCCTAAATCTGTCTTGATTCAAGTGGATTTGGGCCAATGTGATCATAAAATGTATTTTGTGAAGAAACAGAATTCAAGTCTTTGAAGATACACGGGCAGCAGAAGCAGAGGGTAACTGCATGGAGAAACACTGCTAAGATGGCCGCCGGGTGAGGAGCTCCGGTCGGGAGCCCCCTGATTGGGGATTGCTTTTGGCATTAGTCCTGGGAATTTTGCCCCCCTTCCACCACCTACACCTCCGGGGATTGTTTGACTGCTTTCTGGCGTTTCCTCCCACCCCAAAGTGAATTTTCGTCGTCCTGCTTCTTCAACCTCCGTCTCTTCCGCTGGATGCTAGTGGAGCCAATTTCAATATGGCCGTTGCCTCGGTTGAGCTGCCTTCGCAGCTGAGAGGAGATGAGCTGGCGGATCTCCCCACCAGCCTCAACCTACCTTCCGGGCTCGTCCTTTGTTGCTTGGCATTCCCTTTGGTCCTGCTCCATTGTCAAAGGTGATTCGATGCAGTGAGTAAATCCGGAACTGGTTGATGTGACTACGTGACCCCTACCGGTTTGGGGGCTCGTTAACTCAGACTTTTTGTGGGCCCCTTGATGTACTTTCTGCCATTGCCGGTCTGTCGGATCCCATCTGTTTTCCAGCCCCTAGACTCTACCCCCCAATCCCCACTACCTTCTATGCTCTATTGGGACTTGTTTCTGTGTTATGCTATGCTCGTGTAACTAATGTGACTATGCAATAACTGTATTCATGTAAAGCGCTCTGATACCTCAGGGTCTAGCCAGCGCTATATAAAACTCTGCAAATAAATAAATCCGTTGGGAGAGTTAACAATGCCCATTAACTGTCATGATCCTGTAATTTTCTACAGGCCTATCTGCAATAGAGTTACACTGTGAATTCCCAAATGATGGGAACGGCCACCATATTGTTTTTTCTTTTCCTATTGTAGGATCTACAGTAATTCTGTTACTGTGAACAACTTCGGAAGCCAAGCTGAGGCTTCCCTTCTCTATGGGTAAGCTCATCCCCCGTGCACCCCTCTTTCCTAGTTATACACCATAATACAATAGGTGGTAACTTAATTCCACCTCATCATTAATAAGTATATATTCCACACCCTAGGAAGTATCCGACATCACATCGTATGAAAATACCACCCAGGCATCGAGATTCAGTCATTGGAAACTATCAATCGGGCACCTTGATTCCCTCAATGGTAAGCCTGCTCGATCTTTACCCTTGCGCCCACAGGTTTTCTTACTTTTGTCACTATACTGAATCCTGTCCTGTCTTTAATCCCCAGAATTGTTGTCCTGAAGAGACCCCGTATCAAGAGAGGGTCGAAACGTCGTTGGATTTTTAAAAAGGGAGAGCCCTCCACAAATCCAAAGAATTATTTGTACTATAATTCCACATTGGCTCCTCTTTTATGTACCAATAACCATCATTATAAGTTTTCTACTGCACTGTCTATACCGCACGGTTGGTTATGGTTGTTTCACTGAGGCTCATTATTCACTTTCAAATACGTAAATGTATATAATGTAAATACACTGACAGGAAATATATTCTTTATGCTCTTTTTTGTGTAAAAATGTATATAAAATTACTGTGCAACAATAAATAACACTCACTTTGGCGAAAGTGAGGAAGAAAAACATTATTGTCCTGTGGGTTGTAATGTGAACTAGATATTGATGTGCCTTATTAAACTAGGGCCTTATCCTATTATTGTTTAGCAATTTTGTTTAAATCAAGCAGGATACATTAAGTGCTGCGCTAAGTTGTCATTCGATTGTAAAATGAGTTCCTTGTGAACATTGTTGTTGCTGAATTAGATATATTGACAAGGGCTTGGTCTCTTTTCATTATGTGGGACGATGTGTGAGGGGCCAGAACTCCATCAACAAAGTTCACAGCAGAGCGTTCAGGTAAATGGTGGCCTTTAATGAGTAGAAAATACACAGTTACAAATCCGATCCACATGAAGAGGAATATCATCGTGAGCACCATCCAGCTATATGTCCAGGGAGGGGCCAAGTAAGTCTTTTTGAACCAGGAGAGGAAAACACTGGTATGGGTAGGGGTCTCCTGCACAGAAGATGATGAGGAAGATGTGCCAGAGGAAAAGCTATTACGATCCATATAATAACCACTGGACCCCACCTGAAACAACGGGGGATGTGCTGCATTGGATGTTTCAGGCATGGTACTCTCAGGAAAGTCAATTATGACTTCAACTGGAGGAGAAGCATACTCAATATCCGCAGATGTGGATGTAGAAGGAAAAACAGACAATAAATCAATTGAAGTTTCTTCTCCCTTTCGATTTGGTGGGGAGTAGTTGAAGAAACAGAAGCCATCGGATTCAGTGACAGATCTTGACGTGGAATGCTTTGAGGCATACTATTCAGTATCGGCCATATGGTGTAACTTGACATGTTCGATTGAAATGTAACAATTCTCCTTACAACCAGGTAAAGGAGGCAGGATCATAGTGCAGGTGCCTTTCAAACCAAGGAGTCTGACCAGTGCACGGTATGATGGACCAAATTCTTTTTTGTTCTCCACCTTTTCACGGACCAGATCTCCAACTTTAGGAAGCCAGCCAGAAATAGGAATCAGCACCGCTGGATCCATGGAAGAGGGCAAATGGACTCTTGCTTGTGAGTCACGCACCTTTTGTAGATCCTGTAACATAGCACAATGATTATCTACGTCAAAGGTTGCAGCAGCCGCCACAACGTCTAGACCATCAAGGTCTGGCACAAACATTTTAATGCCAAAGAGCATTTCGCATTGGGTCCGCCCACCCAGAGATCTTCTAGGGAGATTATTAAGTGCACGTTGGACTCCGTACAAATGAGTCAGCCAACCCCTGCCAGTACCTAAGACTCTAGCTGTCAAAGATTACTTTAAGTCATGGTTCATCCGCTCCACAACTGAATTGCCCTCCACAACTGAATTGCCCACGGCCGGTATGGAGAGGAATATTGCACCTGTACCCCCAGAGACTTCATCGCATCCCGGTAAGCCTTAGAGGCAAACGCAGGACCTTGGTCAGAATGGTAGGTGCCACAAGCAAATGTCCCGACAAAGACACACAAATCTTTAATGACAGTTTAAGCGTCAGCCCTACGTTGAGGCCAAACCCAAAGGAATCTAGTGCACAAATCCACTGCAACCAAGATGTATTTAAATGCAGTGTCAGATGTCAAAGGACCACAGTCATCAAGATAAATACAGCCAAATGGCTGTTTAGAGATGTAAAGCTGAGTATGTGGTGGGCGTGCAACAAGGCTTAATTTGTTGACAAATTTCACAAGAAAGAACATATTTACATGCCTGTTTGTATAAACCACGCCACCAAAAACCTTGCTACAAAAGGGAAACAGTTGCATTTACTCCAGAATGGGCAGAAGCCACACCTTCATGAGAGGCAATGATCAAAGAAAGTTTGCGGTCCTCGTTGGGAATAAGTCAATCCCCAGCGGATGGAATAGTTGCAAATGGAACTTGATCAGACAACAAGTGGTATGTATAACGTGAAGGAAAACCTTTGTCGCAGAAATTGCGCCAAAATATCATCATCAATTTTAGTCATGGACCTCGTGACTGCTGCTACAGAACACGTGACTACTGCAGATTTGGCTGCCTCATCAGCCAGTGAGTTACCAACAGCGTGTGCACCCACGCGTTGATGGCCCAAAGTATGGATAACATGTGTTAGTGGCAAGCGCTCCTTAAGAGCGGCCCCTCGGGCCCAAAGCATCTTATGCTTAATTGCGCTAGCTTTAGAATCACGGAAATCATTTTGTTTCCAAAAGAATAAGTTGTCTTTGAAGGATTGTACACAGTAAAACGAATCGCACACTATAAGCGTAGGAACATCTGGATCAGCAAATTCAAGAGCCAAAACACGTAGCTCCGCCAATTGACTGTGCAGTCCCCAAGCGACTGTGTGTGTACCAAGGAGGATTTAAAATCCCCATCTACAATTGTTCCAGCCACAATCGCACACGCCGCAGAATAAGCATGTTTAGAACCAACGGCTGGCCGCACAGATCCATCAGTGTAAACAATGTATTTGTACTGATCAAGAGGAAGCAACGACAGAGGAGGTGGGTGAACATGTTCATATTGTAAAAACTCCTGTGTCTGCAAAGATGGGTCAAAAATATAGTTGACATCAGCCGACGTCAAAGAACTAGCCCATTGTATCCAACGTGGATGCAAGGCTTTGGAATTCGGGACATTAGCCTTCGTAACTGCTTCCAAAGCATTTACCGGCGAGACTATGAAAATGCGTTCACCCTGAGCCAGAGAGCGTTCTTTCAGAATCGCCATCTGAACAGCTGTCAAAAAAAATTCCGGAGAAGAGAAACACATCTCAGCCAAAGTGTACAAATGTGATTTATGGGCAATGGGGACCGTGTCCCCCTCATTGAACGTCAAGTAAGTGAAACCTAACGCGCCTGTTACAATCCTTATGACCAAATTTGTAGAATTGTCGGATGTTAACAAGAAGTTGGTCACAAGCAGATCAGACTGCAAAGACCGAAGAATCGCGGTATGTTCCAGAAGCCAAAAGGAAGCCGAGGAAGAAGGTTGTATCAAAGAATAAAGTGGTTTGAAATGCTGGGCATAATCAGGAATGTATGTCATCCCAAAATTCAAAAAACCCAGCAAAGATTGCAATTTTTTAAGTGTAGATGGAGGTTTCAATTGAGCACATTTCTCTAGAAAGTGGGGGGCCAACCCCTGACCTTAATTGGTGAGTTCGTAACCCAGAAAAAGAGCTGCCAAACAGGCAATATGCGACTTGGCAAAGTTAAGTTTGTATCCCAAGTCAGCAAAAGACAATGATGCAGTCCACATGCACAAGATGTGGTATCAATTCATCATCAGTCAAATAAATGTCATTGCATAAGAGAAAGCATCAGGGTCAATTTCATGTAAAACAGACACTATGCGTGTCGCAAAAGCATGGGACTATTTTTATATCCCATAGGAAAGCGCGTTTATCTTTTGTGATTGCCGAGGGCACTGTAGGCTGTCAAGTCACGGCTTTCAAGAACCAAATTGTGACTATAAAAACCATTGGAGATATCAAGAGTCGTTTTATATTTTTTATGAACAATGGTATCAACTAACGCAGAGCTATGAGTGTTCTGGACCACAAAGGTATGAACATGACTTTTCAAATGACGGCAATCCAAAACAATGCGATATGAACCTTCCCGTTTCAATATCGGAAAAAGAGGATTATTCATGGATGAAACAAAGAGTTCAATTACACCCTGATATTCCAATTGTGCCAAGATTTCACTTACGGAAGCTTTCGCTTCATGTTTGATTGGATATTGTGGTTGGGATTGTTGCATTGATCGCAAAGGAATCTCGTGTGCCGGGGACTCCACATCCCAACCCACCTGATTACGATACACAGCCGGGGCAAGCGCTAATGCCCACTCTGACGCATAAGCTTGTGTAGCTGAAAACTCTGGAGAAAAACATCCTCCCCTCTAGCAGAAGTCAGAACAAATGGGGGAGGCCAATCAACCTCCGCCAACAAAATATTATAGGAAGAAGTAAGGTTGTCCCAAAAGACCGCCTTGATTGTGCGTTTAATATCGCCTTCTAATTGGAGGCCTATCTCATAAAGCCTATCAGAGGGTGCAACTCGTGTGTCAGATGTTTCTACTGTAATGAATGTGTCAGTTGCTTTCAACTCCAGACACTGGTGGAGTGCCTCCCGCACTATGGTAACTTCCACCGGGCTGTCGAGGAGTGGTACCGCCCATCTCCAATCGAGGAGCAGGGTTCTCACCGTCTGAGGCATACTTTGCAGTCAGTGCGGCAACTTTTTTCTTCTGAATGGGGCACGATATTGAGGTGGTCCCTCTGGTTTGGCTTTTACCTCAAACTGGCGCTGCGGGTCACGTCGTGGCTGCGTGGAATAGCCTTGTCTGCGATCCTGACGCTCTCCCTCACCGAACTGTTGATCCGACGATTCCTGAAAGGAGCGAGGGAGAGCGAGTATCAGGAACCTGAAACCTCTCAGGTGTTTTAATTTTAGAGGGGTCACGCAAATCATTTCTACGGTCAGAAGTGTCCGGTGTTGGTGAACCAGCACGAGAACTAGGCTTCTGCTGTTGCTGCCGCTGATTTTTATTCTATGTCTTTTTAGGAAAGACCGGACAACCCTCCTTGTCCAGAGGGGGTTTACTTTGTACCTGAGTATAAGGTTTTACTCCCAAACTATTGTGACCCAATGATGTATATACATCCATCCCCATTAATGATCGGTAACTGCCACTGCCGATCAACGTCCACCACCGCCAAAAGGCGTTGACGCACTTGTAAGCTAACTGCTTCACCTTTGACATTAGCCAGAATCATATCGGAGACAATAGGGAGCATGCCCACTAATCTCATCCCCAATTCCAGGGCTGAACCAGCCCCGTGTTCATCTTGAACCTTTTTCAGAACGTTCGGTAGAACGCTCATGGAGGGGGTGCCAAAGCACAGTGTATACACTACAGCAAACACTGTCCCGCAGGTGGTGCAATCAGCTAAAGTGGGAACAATACCACTCGGTAAACTCATTGTAAGGATCCTGTGCTTCTCAGCAGGGGTAATATGGGGAAAAACAGCCTTGAGTTGCTCAAACTTTTCTGCAATCCAGTAAAGGAAATCATCCATATTCTGAGGACGCGTGCCCATGACTGAATTAATCATGATGGGACTGATGACAAGACCACCACCATGTCCAGGTGGTTGAGTAGCAGCTCCAGCCAGAGCCACTTGAATATTACGTGACATAAACTGCATGACAGCTCGATGTATATGAATCAACGCTGTATGTAATTGACGTAGCTCTGAGAGAGGAACATTAAGATAATTTGGATGTGGTGTAATACCAGCCAAAATGGGCCACATGGCCCCATCAACTGATAAGGGGCCTAAACGGACCACAGAAACAGGGTGAGGAAGGGCACCATTAAACCATATGGTATGCTCCCAGACTGTCAATGGCACTTCAAGTAATCGATAAGGGCGATAATTCCGCGGAACCGCGACTGCTGCATATTCATGAAACAAATTATCATTCCCATCCGCTGCTGGAAATGAAACCCAAAAATAGAAAACCTTGAAGGGGTATGCTGCATCTGCCTTGACAACAAAGATAATGTTATCCCCCGCATTAGGGACACCACGTTGAGTCAAATACGCTGTGAACGCTGCGCGGTTATGAGCCGAAATAGCGACCGCCATAATAACACCGAAAAAGGATAAACCAGTAGAACAGTAGTGCAAAACCGGATCAGAAAGAGAAACAAAACCTTTTAAATTTTAAGCTTGAAAAACCTATAAATCACAAATATAGGAGGCTAACCCCTCACTCCACGGACGTCTCGGAAACTGGTGTGAGGGGGTTGTGGACAAGTATAAGCACTACTCCGGGGTCTCGTGAATAATACCAGACCAATCGTTGGTGGTGCCATGTCGCAGGGATTCTGCACAAATACAGAGCTATGAGCAGGAAATGGGACCTTTGTGTATAGGGACTGAGTCTTCCTACCACCTTAGTACCCACGAACCCAGGACCGACTAGCTATGGTGTCACACTTGCTCTCCTACTCACTCACAGAGAAACAAATGATTAGACATCCCAGAACACAACACTCCCAGATCTCTCAGGAATCGCGGTAACAAGACACACCCTTTCACTTACTCTCTTGCACTTGTCCACAATAAGATCTGACCGAGACACGAAACAGTTTAAAATATTTATTTTAACTAACGTGCCCTAACATGCAGTATACGTGCCGCAACAATCGGGAGAATGCATAGTACAAATATTGTCAGCATAGCAGTCAGTCCATAGATCATGAAGGGAGATGTCATCATAGAAAGACAATGGAGAAAAACTATAGTGCCTAACCTCCCTCCCCTTGCTAAGAAGAAGTATTATTACATAATACAAGATCTCTGAGCTTTATCAGCAGACCCCATACCTTAGCCTATAGATGTTAGATCTACATCATGGGTGCTCTTCTCCCTGGATAGGTCCCATTCCAAGTGTGTGTCACCTATTCATGCACCCCACTAAAAACCCAAGTACGCTGTCGAAACAACAGCTGCATTAGTATGTTTTGTCTAAGGGCTAAGGACTGGCCAGAACAAAATAACAAGGGACATTGTTGTTCGGCCTTGCACATAATGTTCAGTCAAAATCCCAGGAACATGCAGAAAGTGAACACAGCGGTGAGTTCTCATGTGAAAGCAGTCTTTGAAATTATTGCATAAAATAAAGACGTGTAGTAACGTGTGCAAAGCAGCAGGCAAGCTACAACGTGCTCATGCTAAGTTAGTGAATAACGACAATGTCCCTATGGGCCACGTGACAATACAGTTCAAACAAATGCAGATGGATCCGCATGGGAGTTGGGTTATTGCTGAATGTCTATCCTCCACTTGTATCCCATTTACATTATGCTCAGTATATGGAAGTAGAACAGATGATCCAGGTGTATTTGATTGGTTGGTGAATGAATTATGTTATGTTATTTTTATTTATAACGTGCACGGATACTCCGAGGAGTGTCCCGGCGAAAGCCTTTGAGGAGTACAGAGATCAAACTAAGCAAAGAGAAATGTTTTCATGTTTTTCTTGAACAGAGTTGGGTCCTGAATGCTCCGCAGAGTGACCGGCAGCGAATTCCAGGCTAAGGCAGCATTCAGGGCAAGGGAGCTACCCCCCAGCCTTTGCCTCCAGAAGCGAGGAACGTGAGCCAAGAGTTGTGTGGAGGAACGCAGATGTCTAGTAGGTGTATAGAAAGAGAAGCGCTTTTGTAAATATCTAGGGCCTAAGGAGTGCAGAGCACGGTGAGCGATAACTAAAGACTTGAATTTAACCCGTTCGGCAACGGCAGCCAGTGTAGGGCTCGCAGATGCTGTCTCACACTGCATCTGACGGGGACGTTAAGAAGGAGCCTGGCTGCCACATTCTGGACAATCTGCAGCTTGTTGAGCAGATATCCAGGGATGCCAACATACAAGGCATTGACATAATCCAAGCGGGATAAGATCAGGGCTCGGGTGACTGTTTCTTTAGCTGCCCTAGGAAGAAGTGGAAGGAATTTCCGAAGGGTTTTGAGTAGCCCAAAGCAATTCCCAGTTAGCTTCTTGATCTGGGTGGTGAACGTAAGATTCTCCTCAAACCAAACCCCAAGGTTTTTAGTGGGTTGCCCCGTTGAGGCTGGCATGGCGAAATCAGATGGCCAGAGTGTTTCTCGAAACATAGGAGGGAACTTTCCATACAGGAGGATTTCGGATTTCTCCTCATTACATTTAAGTTGTGCAGAGGCCAGCCACTGAAAGACTTTGGTCAGACAGTTCTTAGCAGAGGAGGTGGAGCACTCATTTTTCCCCCAGGTAAACAAGAGCTGGGTGTCGTCCGCATAGGCAATGATTTTGGCCCCCAGGTCCTCTGCCAATTGGACCAAGGGAGTGACATAAATGTTAAATAGAAGGGGGCTTAAGGAGGACCCCTGTGGGACCCCCGTAGACACGCGCTGAGGTGAGGACGAGGAGGGAGGGGAGCCATACCTGTTGCGACCAGCCCTCCAAAAAGGATTTTAGCCAGCCCCAAGCGGTGCCAGAAATGCCAATCTCTGCAAGTCGGGTAAGCAGCAGCGAATGAGGGACAGTATCGAATGCTGCCGAGAGGTCAAGCAAAATCAAAGCTGCCCTCCCGCCAGCATCCAAACAGTCTCGAATGGCCTCCAAAACTTCCACCAGCGCCGCCTCTGTGCTATACGAGGCCCTGAACCCTGACTGGGCCGGGTGCAATAGGCCCCCACTTTCAATGAATTCAGTCAATTGTTTAGTGACCACTTTTTCACATTCTTTTGCCACACTGGGCAGAAGAGAGATGGGGCGATAGCTTCCTGGGCCCGTAGGATCAAGCGATGGCTTTTTTAATAGAGGTAGAATTTTTGCCTGCTTCCAGGCTGCTGGGACATAAGCCTCCCGAAGGGACATGTTAACGAGTCTGTTAACTTCCGGGTTGACAGTTTTTGCAACGTCGGCCAAAAGTGTGGCAGCGCATGGGTCTGAAGGGGAGCCGGATTTCAGGCTCTTCAGAATTCTGAGTGAACTAGGCAAATCAATAGAACCAAAGGCAGGCAGAGATTGCCAGTCAGAAAGACGCATTGGCGTCCGCTATACCGGAACTAAATGAAGCCTGAATCGTGCGAATCTTTCCTATAAAAAAACTGGAAAGATTATCACACCAGGCATTTGACGATGGAAGCGGACACAAATGGGCTTTGGGCGCCATAAAGCTCTGAACAATGGAAAAGATTTCCTTGGTATTGTTCCTGGCTAGGTCGATACGAGCCGAATAGTACAGGCTTTTAGCATGAGCTATGGCGTTGTAGTACATTTTTTGTTTTGTCCTAAGCAAGAGCTTTGCCAAAGGGCAAAAATCCTTCCGCCAAACTCGCTCCAGTTTCTTGCACTCCTGTTTTAAGTCCTTCAAAAAAGGTGTGAACCACGGTTTAGAGGGAGAAACCCTGGAATGCTTATAGGGGGTGGCAGGGGATAAATGAGCCACTGTCTTAGCGATCCGGCTTGTGAAACGGGCAAGCTCCCCTTCAAGGTCATTGGTGGGGTCTGGTCTGGACGCCACCAGGGCCTGGCTAAACACAAGCGGGTCAATTTTGGCAAAGGCGGGGGCGGAGCTTGCTCGCGACGAAGATGGCCGCTTGAATTGCGTGCTCCGCATAGCCATCAATCTATCCTTCAATTATCCTGCATCTGCACGGTCTCTCCAACCCGTATTGGGCTGTCGCCTGCTCCTGAGAGGAACCGGTGCTGTGTGAGCTGATTTCCGACCACATACCAAGCTTGTGACCGTGTTGGCCAGCTCTGCCTGCTGGGCCCTCTCCCTGGGCCGTGATCCCCGGGCTAACGTGGAAGGCGGGCGGCAGTTTGGAATCCGGCAGCCGCTTTGCTCCCGAGCGCTTCTGCAGGAAGGGCGGGAGCTGAGCGAGCCATCGGAGCTGCAGCGGCTGTGACCCGAATCGCTCCTTGGACAGAGAAGTACCGGCGGGACACAGCGACCCGAAACCCGGAGTGAGTTTGTACATCCAGACAGCCTACCGGACGAGACCAGTGCCGGTGCAGTGATCCGCGCCGTGCACGGAGGAGACTTTAGCCCTGTAGGAGGTTGCGGAGGCCATTCCGGCCTGCTACAACGCCCTGCTGAGACCCGCTGCGGGGTCGAGCAACTAGTGGTGATTCCCCCGAGCGTGGTGAGTTCGGAGGTGGGCCCGCATACTCGGAGGGAGCGTGTCTTGCGAGGCCGGCCACTTTGCAGCCTCTGTGGACTATCCATTGCGCATTATAGGCACCCTGGAAACATTGGGGAGTTCTGGTAGTGCGGCCGATTTGCCCCTGGAGGATCGCTGCACGCGGCATATACCCACGCACCTCCTGACGCTGGTGGCGCGCCGCTGACCTTTGGCAACCAGAATTAATTGTGATAATAGTGGAGCCGGTGGGTGAATCCTGAACATAGCAACGCTGACCAGCGCAGAACACTGCAAGACCGGGTCTGGAAGAGCGGACACACGGTGACACTGGCGAAGTGTTGGCTGCCTGGTGTGCATGCTGGAGGAGGCCAGCGCTGTGCCCCTACTGCAATGCGCCCTGCCGAGTGAGTTTGAACAGGTCACTATCTAGGGTGGTGTAGACTCACGGTCGCAGTTGAAGTTGGTGACGCTGACAGTGATTGCCCACCGGGAGTGTCCCTCCGTGCTCTGGCCCATATCCTGGTGCCTGTTGGCTCATCTAGCTGCTTGCGAGGACAGAGAAGCTGAGCCGCTTGGTTGACGTCATAGTTGTGAAAACTGACTGCAGTTGTTCTGGGGTGAAGCCTATCAGAGTGGCCGCCTCGCTCCTGGCCCACTCTGAACAGTTTACTTGCCTGAAGCTACGGGCAGAAGCGAAAGTACTATCTTGGAGTGAGCTGTCTGTTAGTAGACATCCGGCTGGCTGGCCGACGGTCCCAGATCCTTAGCAGCTGTCGCGGTCCTGCCACAATGGGTAGAGTGGACAAGACTCAGCCTAAACTTACATTTGACCAAAGGACCAAAGGAAATCTAAAACGAGGGAGAACCTTACAGAAGAAGGAGATAATGCACGGGAACAGGCCCAGGAGGAGGCTGATGGAGACATTCGTAGCATGCTCGCTGCAATGGAGAAAGGTTTGCAGAGCAGCCTATCTACACTGGGGACACTGGGGACTAAAATAGACTCCCTCTCATATCGAATGGACAGAATGTCCGAACGAATGGATAAGCAAGCTGAGCGGCTAGATATGGCTGAACTCCGGGTCACAGAAGTGGAGGAAACACAGACGACAATGGACACTGAACGCAAGCACATGGGGATGGTGCTGCAAATCTTGCAGGAGAAGACCGAAGACCTTGAAGCGAGGCCTCGCCGGAACAACTTACGGATCACGGGTCTTCCAGAATCGACACAGACCGGCAACATGGAAAAATTAGTCGCGAAACTGCTGATAACCCTGCTGGGAAGTGAGACGTTCTCTCCCATCTTCGTGGTTGAGAGAGCAAACCGCTCCCTGGGTCCTCGCCCAGTTTCCGGTGCTCCTCCGAGACCGATAATAGCGAAACGACTGAACTACCGAGACAGACACTCGGCACTGAAGGTTGCCAGGGAGAAACGGGTATTGCAGTACGAGGGTTCCAATGTCTCTCTATATCCAGACTTCACGATTCGGGTGCAGGAGGCACGCAGGCAGTTTGTGCCACTGAAGCGCCAACTACGGGATCTAAATTTGGACTATGCCATGCTGTATCTGGCAAGACTCCGCGTCAATCGGCAGGGCCAGTCGCGAATCTTCACAGATCCTAAAGCTCTGCAGAAAGCCCTGAAGGAGTGGTCCAAAGAAAAGCGCTGCAGTCCGGAGCGGAGCTCCATGGAGGAGATGCCTAGCGGTGGATTGGACGATCAGGAATGGCCATTAGACTGCACCTGTTACAGATAAGAGGGTCATTGCGGGGGGATCCGGGGGGGCAAGGATAGAGGGTCATGGGAACCCATAGCGAGGGCTTCACTGCATATGCTACGGGCAGAGTGCCTCAGAGACAGTTATACTATAGTGTTATGTGCAAAGTGGTCGACACTCAGTGAGAGTTCAGATATGTCATTTATTGTTAGAAACGACACGGTGGTGTGGGGAGGCGGGAGGGTGCTATAGCAGATGCGCTACACTTGCTTGATGGCGTGCGAGGGGGGAACCCAGTTCGGTTGGGTCACAATATCCAGCTTGACGGGCAACATCCGCCCACGAGTGTATCACACACCTTGGTAGTAGCATTAGGGGGGGGGGGGAGTTTTCGTTCAGCTTTTTTCTATTTTGGGTCGCTGAACACTCCGAGGGCGAATGGGGGGGGGGTTTTTGTGGTATTCCATCCTGGCACAGTTGGGGTATGCCTGGCGTGGGTGGAGGGTGGGGAGGGATTGAGACGAAGAATGTATGGCAACTTTCACACTGTATCCATTTTGTTATATGGTAATTGCACAGTCTATCGGTATATGCAGCAGGTCACACGATACAGACACTACACACCCCCATGACGGACCACAGTAGGTCCAGTAATAGAGCAGTAAGTGGCACGGTTCGTGCGCTCACTCGGAACGTGCGAGGCCTCAACGACCACAGGAAACTTAGAAAGGTCCTGGCCTACTTGGCAAGACATGAAATTGATGTTGCATTACTGCAGGAGACGCATCTCCCCTTCAATAACCCTATGCTACACTGCAGGGAAATATACATGCTGTGGGTTTCACCACACACGCGCGTGGTGTGCTTACAAAGGTGAATCCTAAGACTAATCTTAAACTCGAATCAGTTGACACAGACCGTGAAGGGCGATATGTGATCTCTAGATGTAGGGGGAAGGGAACGGAACTTCTTATAGTTAACATATACAGCCCAAATTTCGATAACCCCCACTTCTTCACTGCATTGTCTGAAAAGTTTCTTATGTGTGGAGACGGGCAACAGCTTTGGGGAGGAGACCTCAATTTAGTACTTAATCCACGGAGGGACAGGTCAGTTGGACCGGAGAGGCATATCACAGCGGCAGCACGTACAGTGGAAGATGTAATGGTTAAGTTTGACTTATGCGATGTGTGGCATCAGCGATACCCGGAACAAGGGGGGTATACGCATTACTCAGCGCCTCATGATTTACATACTCGAATAGACTATTGGGTGGCAGCCAGCCAGTTACTAGAGCGAACCTGAGCCTGTGAGGTACTCCTGCGCACACTTTCAGATCATTTCCCGATACTGCTAGTACTAGATGCCCCACAGAAAAATATTCCCCCCTTTACGTGGAGGTTCCCACCTTACTCTCTGTTAGACACCGTTTTTAAGGAGGAACTGGCGGACGCAATTGAAACGTTCTTCGCCAGTAACATTGGGTCTGTGGACAGCTTTCAGGTGGTCTGGGAGGCGTTCAAAGAATATATCCGGGGTATCACTATGACCAAACACGCTGGGGTGCTTAAAGCGATACGTAAGCGACTAGCAGACCTGGAGCGTTCACTTGCGAATTTAGAGAAACGACTCCTAGAGAGGGCCAATGACAATGTCACGCAGGAGTTCAAAATGCAATTAGGAGAATACCATGACGCAGCCGACGCTGAAATAAAACACCTCGGTAAATATGCCACTGCTCGCACATATGGGGAGGGCGAATGGCCGGGTGCGATCTTGGCTCGCCTTCTTAAAAAGCATCGGGAAAACACAATAGTAGCTGAGATCAAAACAGCTGAGGGAGACATATTGACAGAAGAAACCGCGCGCAGGTTTCAGCAATACTATTCTGAGCTGTACTCCACTCGCAGTAGTGGCACCGAGGCGGAAATCTTGGACTATTTAACACATATAAAGCTACCTTGGCTGGCGGACAAACATCGCGAATATCTTATGCAGTCTTTGGAAGTCGATGAGATCACCTTGGCACTATCGGACATGAAATCCGGCAGTGCGCCCAGAGTTGATGGCCTCACAGTAACGTTTTATAAGGCATACAAGGACTTGCTAGTACCGCATTTAGCTACACTCTTTGACGACATGTGCGTGACAGGTACTATGCTTCCCTCGATGAGAGAGGCGATAATAGTCACTATCCTGAAGCCGGACAAGCCACCGGACGAGTGTGCCTCCTATTGCCCAATCTCATTGATTAACGTAGACACTAAAGTTTTTGCGAAAATTTTGGCGAACTGACTTGTCCCTCTGATCCCGCTGGTCGCACCGGAGCAAGCGGGTTTCATTCCCAGTAGAAATTTAACTTACATCTTGAGGATGGTGTTTGGTGCGATGCAGTATACCCGTCCGGAGGTGCCGGCGGTAGCGGTTTTCCTCGACATGGAGAAAGCTTTCGACTCTGTTGAATGGCCCTTCATGCGGGTGGTCCTGACTAGGATGGGGTTGGGGAGTGTCTTCCTACAGTTGATAGGGGTTCTATATAACGCGCCCACAGCTAGAGTCAAAATTGGCAACCTAGTGACAGATCCTATACACGTTACTAGAGGGACGCGGCAAGGTTGCCCTCTGTAGCCGATATTGTACGCATTGGTGGCCAAACCTTTGGCCTGTGCGTTACGCGAATACCACAGATACCGAGGTATACGATTACCGGGTTATGAGTTGATCGTATCAACATACGCGGATGATACGCTATTATATGTTCGGGACCTGGAATGCCACCTTTCTCCAGTATTGCGTGAAGTGGTGAGATTCGGAGTGGTATCTGGGCACCGCGTTGACTGGCCTAAGTCTATAATATTCCCCCTCACACCAGCTGCGACCCCATTCGAACCTGACTATCCGTTGCGGTGGTCAACGGAACCGGTGAGATACCTAGGTATTAAGATCCATACGGACTCTGAAGTGGTGTTCATGGAAAACTATGGGGTGGCGTTTAGCAAGTTAGAAGACGTTGTGGAAAGGTGGATTCGGCTGCCATTGTCCTTGTTGGGCAGAGTTTCCATTATGAAAATGGTAATATTGCCCCGTTTTTTGTTTTTCTTTACTAATATTCCTTTGGTTCTCCCTAGTACCTTTTTTCATCAGCTCACAACGTTGATGATCAAGTTGGCTTGGGCTGGCAAGAAAGCGCGGGTCAGCTGGAATGTACTTACATTGCCATACCATATGGGGGAGTTGGGGGCACCTGACTTTGACCTATATTACAGAGCAGCACAGAGTGCGCATGCATTCCACTGGATGCACGGCTCCCCGGACACGCCCCACCTATGCATAGAGCAAGTTGTGGCGTCCCCTCTCCCACTGCCGGCACTCATGTTTACGCCCGTGGACCGTAGGACGGGGATACTAGACTCAGTTAATGCGACAAAACATGCTTGGCCACACCTTCTAAAACTACAGGCGGGAGCCATCTTGTATTCCCCGCTCACGCCGCTGGATTGGTGCCACTGGCTACCCCCGTGCAGGGAACGGGGAGTTACACGAGCTCTTAATTCTATAGGGGTCCAGACAATAGGGAACCTGTTTGAGGGGAACACAGTAAAGAGCTGGTGAGAGATGGGGACCGGAGATTCTGGAGTAACCCTCCTTACTAAATTTCAAATTCCACAGAACACGACAAGCACTGCTGAATATCCTAGGTAGCGACTTGGCGGAACCTCCGGAGTTGACCTCCCTAACCTATGTCATTAAAACTGACTCGCCGGCCCGGATTGTGTCTAAAATATACAAGCTGTCCATGAGCTATAGGGAAAATCATTATACTAAAGCCCGCCTCGCTTGGCAGAGAGACTTGGGTAGGGACATTGATGACGTTATGTGGAAAAACTGCTGCGACAGCACGAAGCGCATTTCTTTAAATGGTATACACAGACTGATCCACTTTAAGTATCTAAATAGGGCTTATTACACCCCAGAGAGACTATGTAGGTACTGTCTGTGGGACGGGGCGGATTGCGAGTGCTGCAGTGCGCAGCTGGCTGACTTTTTCCACTTGGCTTGGCTCTGCCCAGTGATAACCATATTTTGGGACTTAGTCTTTAGAGAGCTGGGACAGGTAATTGACTTGCCGCTTTCCCTAGAGCCGGCACTGGCTCTGTTGGGCTACTCTAAGCCAATACCAAAGGGGGTCAGTAGGTTGGTTGACATGGGCCTGCTACTAGCTAAGCGCAGGGTGGCGATGTGTTGGTTGCGTGGCCCAACCCCTACTATAGCCCAGTGGTCGAGAGACATGGTGTTCTGCAGCACGCAAACTGAAAACTTCAGTGATCTTCTCCCACCGTGTAGTAGACCCAAGAATTTCTGGGCGTTGTACAAAACATATCTGGCAACCAGGGAAGGGGATTCTACGACAAATGAGACTGGCGACCAGGAAATGAGGGCAAGCAGTTCTGCTGAATAGTTGCATGAGGTTGGGTCTGGTCTTTTCAAGCTGTTTAGAGAGTTGTATGCTGACCAGGTGGGGGGCAAATTTGTTTGGTTACTTCGGGATCTTACTGCTAAAAAGTGCAAACTGTGGTGTTGGAAATGGGGCGGTGGAAAGTGTAAGACCACTGACAAGAGGCTATCGGATATGTCTAGCCTGCTAAGCTTTGGAACTGTGTAGTATGTTGTCTGATTGTCATATGTCATCGCAATTGCCATGTAAAGGGAACAAAGTCTCATGATTGTATTGAAAACTCAATAAAGCAATTAAAAAAATAATAATAATTTTGGCGAAGGCAGGTTCAGGAATAGGCCGTGGCGGGGGAATGATGCCAACTGTCGCCCAGGAGAAGTAGGTCACAAAATGGTCAGACCAAGAAACCGGGAGTGGATCTTCGACCAAAATGGGGAAATTCGAACAGATAGATAGCACATTGGTCTCTGACAATTATGTTGTGTGGGGATAAGAATATTAATTTACCTGGTAACTGGTCTATGGAAGGAAATTAGATTCACACAGGACGTAAACCAAAAGTATTACAATCTTTGAGGAGTCTATGTCGGGATCATTATGACCAGCATGTGAGCAATGATTGGGGATGCTGTGTGACCCAGATCCAATGTGGATAAAAGATCTACTGAAGTTAATATGTGCGCACGGACCTCACCATTGTTATTAATCAACACTTGTTAACACACGCTAAGATGGCGGCATGTTGGTCAAACAAAGTCACGGAGAATGAATAATTCTTTGTTGTCAATGAAAACTTATCTGCCAATGAGAGTGATCCAAGGCTTATTTAAAACATCGCCATGTGACAATCACTGCATAACCAGCATTGAGAAAGGCAATTTCTTTTAAAGTAAGTGTGTTTTCTCAGCAATTCCACATGGAAAGACGATGTGAAATCCTTTGTGGAGATGAATGCATCGTTGATCTATTGGAGCACAATCTGTATGTGACATTGATGAGTGGGTTCTTTCTTGTCCTCTCCTGGAGAGAGCAGAGTCCGTGGTTCTCCATTTAAAATGACTACGAGTATGAAAAGGTCTTCCCGCCTTTTGCCAGGATGATGGACAGCTTACCAAAAGGCCCCCCCAGCCCGTTTCCCGACGATTTTGATGGTGTATTCTTGATGTCGAGGAATATGAGGACATCTCGTCCAAAGAAAGAAGCACTTACTTTATATAGTTAAGAAGAAGAACCCTTGTTTGGTGGAGATTAATCTCTTTGTACTTTCGTCATCTTCTATATAGATAGTTTCATGTTAACACAAATTTCTGGATAAGAACACACAAGGAACAATCAAATTACCAAAACACACACAACGTCAGGGGGGCCATTTCCTCGTGCTCCATTTATGCGTCTGTAGTGTAGAATACGTACTAGACATTTAACCAAGGAGGTAGCACATAGTAATTAACCAGTAGAAAGTACTCCGCTTGGTTAGATATTTTGTGCCAAACTGTGGACTGTTTTTGGATACAGGGGCAGATGCGTTTCTGTTCTGGCCCAGTCACTGATAAGCTACTGACATACCCACACAGTCACTCACTGACACACTCAGGCACTCACACACTCACTGACTGACCCACTCAGATACTCACAGACCCACTCACAGACCTACTCAGACACTCACACGCACTCATAGACCCACTCAGACACTCATGATCCCACTCACAGACTCACTCAGACATGTACACCCACTCACAGATCAACCCAGATACTCATGCATCTAGTTACAGAACCACTCATGCTCTCTCACACCCACTCACAGACCTACTCAGAGACTCAGGCACTGACTCACAGAACCACCCATGGACTTAGTAATGAGACAAACATTTTATTTAAGGAGATAGAACATGCCAGCAGCTTTCTCACCGCTCCAGCTTGGGGCAGTTTAACTCGCTTCTAACTAAAATGTCTTTAGAACGTGTACCCTTCATAGAGTCTGGATTAGATATGGACGCAGGATGAGCCCAGGGCTTTTGTGGATGTTGGCCAGAGGTATAAGAAGGGTACCTATACCGGGTCAAGGTATGGAGGTATGTTTTCTACCTTGAATTAATGTCTGCAGTAGTAATATTTTCTTTGACCGAGACCTCACCGAAGAGGCCTCCATGAAGCCACAATCCAGATGTAGCATTTATCTGGAGCAGTGTTTGTTCTGGTACGATCTTCTTTTTGCAACTATTGCCTGGAGATATTTATAAACCCAAGGTGCTACTGCATCCACAATATATATATTGATTAATGTTTCTGTTTCTTAGATAGCTTTTATTATGTCATTGTCAAGAAGCAAAATATGTTTACATTGGAATTACAACTTTCAATCCTCTTACTCGTTTTACACTGCCATGACCAGTTCCTTCACCTCTCGGAAAACATGGCTGCCAGTTAATGCGAGAGACCCGGATGTCCTCTCCATAAGCTCATGAACCCTAATAAATCTGTAGTCCCACAGGCTTGGGTGTCGAGTGCCGCAGTGCTTATAATAAGGACTTCTAATATTAGGAAAAGGCAGCTCGCTGGTTGGTCTGAGTTGCCAGAATCTTGAAAGTACAGCAGACACAAAAGAGGCAATGGTAAATTCGTCATCTTCACAGCTCATTGACAACGACAAACATCCAGGTTTGCTTGCATTTGTCACAGACGAAGATAATGACATAGTTAAACAACACAAAAATAATTTCCTGCAATTACTAAGGAATAATTGCATTAAAGTACATTTATACAAGATGTATGGAAGTGTCTTGATGTTCAGAATAGAATCTGCAGGAAGCACATAAATGCCATACTGAGAGAGGCTAATGACATTTAGAAGCTGGCTGGAAGAATTCATAGAATGTCTTATAATCTTACGTCGTCGGCACATCCAAGCATATAATGTTAAAGCTACTAGTGCAGGGCGATGCACATAAAACCGTTAAGGGACAGGAAGGGTGCTCATGGCTTAATGGTGTTTCTGTATTTAAATAGAAACCAAGAATTAATCTAGAAGTACTTGTAGGGTTTTCGTATAATGGCAGCCATAGACAGGTTGATGACTTGAGAATCAAAATGTAACATGTAATATGCATTTTGGCAAAAGAGGGTAAGAGAGCTGGCCAGCAACTAGAAGACCTCTGTAAAGCACTACTATTATTGCATGCAAGCTCTGAATACAGTTTAGGTATTTGACACAGTACGTTCAGGTTGCTTGTTGAGTGAGCATTTGCCCGTGCTATGATAGACAGGAGAATGCGCCAGATAGTTTTGCCCATGCTCAAGCCTCTGAGATCCTTCACTGGACTTTGATCGATTTGCAGACAAAGCAACCAGAGGGTAACTGAAGGACGCTTCCATTTTCCAGCCTGGGCTGCCTGGCTTGCTGTGTTGACAAGGTGTGTATCTGTGCCCTGAATGAGCTCGCCTGGGTTCCTATTTCTTTGAGTTTTACTTTCTACAACCAGACCTCGTCTCGGTGTGCTCTATGATCGGCTTCTTTATTTGCAACGGCTCCCTCTAGATGAGCTTTCTGCATCTGTGAGTGTGAAGAAACTGCCCATGGGTTACCCTCACCAACTCCTCCAGATGGTCCTATCAATAGAACTGTACCTGATGGAACCAAGCGTCTAGCTCTGTTCATTTACCCAGCGGTGGAGTGCTGGCTGGGCATCCTTACCCGACCTGCCATGGACTGCTGATTTTTGTTTGTGATAATGTATTTATGCCAGTTAAACTGTGTACTGTGAGCTCAAATGGAACATCTATAAATCAGTGGCGGCTGCCAACTACGGAGAGTGGTGAGGTGGGCAAATAGGTGGTGGGTGCATGCATGTGGCACAAAAATATTAAATTGCCAACATGCATTACATTATTGTTTTAAAGTTAAAATGTTGAACTTTTAAACAGTAATGTAATGCATGTAGGCAATTTAGTGCACATTACCACATACACATAAAATACAATAAAAAGGAAATAAAAGCCACTTACCTTGCTGCACGTCTTCGCTCTGGTCCTAATGTCCTTCTCTCCTCCAGCACAGGTACCAGCCAGGTCCCCTAACCAATCTTGGTGCTGCTCTCATGCTGTTAACCAGCATGAGAGAAGTGCCAGGATTGGCTAGAGCAGGCTTTCTCAGCGCTCCTAAGAGCACTGGAGTCCTGTGCTTACTCTCAACCCTGCTGTCTGAGACAGCTGGGTTGAGAGGTTTAAAGTGTGCATGTCTGGCAGGCTGTCACAAGACAGCCAGCCAAAGAGACATGTGCACTTTAAACTTAAGTGCCAAGCCCATCACGGCTCTGCCCCGCCCTGACACTCAGCCCAGGACGTGGGTTATTGAAAAATAAAATGGCAATAAATTAACTTTATTACCATTTTATTTTTCCTCTCTGGGGCAAGGGGACATTTTAATTAGTGGAGCGACACTCCTCCACCCTAATGGAGTAGCCTCTCCTGCTATAAATATTCATGTAATACATGGAAGCCCGCAATCCTTGTATAAAACTCTCATTTTCTTATTACAGTCTAGTTGTGAAATTAAGAGACACCTTTATTAACAATATGACAAAGCTGCTCTACTACAATTTCATGAGCTGAATTATAAATGTTTTGTAAACAAACACAGGGAAAATTAGAGGCACAACTCTTCTTTTCAAAAATATTTTTCTAGACATTCACATTCATTAGCTAACACAGAGACATTTACAGTAGTATCTTAATTTACTCCTCTGTTGGTGCTAACTACAAGACAGCTTTGGCTTTATTAGCAAGCTAGCACTTGTGTTAAAAGTGAATTTCATTAGATCGATTATCCTAATAATTTTTGAATATTCCCTCTGAATACTGCGATATTATAATTCCTAAATGATCCGCTGCTCTGCTTAAGCAGCAACATATCTAAAGCAGGTTACTATAAAAAAAGATATTGCATGATTTTTCAAAAAATGTTGCACTGACCTACTACAACGAAGGGCATTATTAAGATGTCGGGCGGAGGGAATCCATAGCGGAAAGGAACCGCCCGACCTAAGGTCGGAGTTTCCGATCGTACAATTACAATGAGACCGCCCACGTGGTGATCGCAAACATCAATTTCACAATGGAAGCTTGTGGGGCAGGCGTAAATGGCCTGCAGCACAAGCTTTCTTTGAAAAATTGATGTTTTAAAACATCCCTGCACGGTGTGGCATGCACCTCACGGTGCTTGTCACATTATGCAGAGATGTTTTAGGGGGGCACCATAGATGATCCCCAGGCCCAAATGTGAAGGTCCAGGGGGATAGGGGCCCCCAATGTCACTTTCCGACAGCCTATCCATGTCAGAAAGGCCGACATGGAATGGCTTGCTGAAACTGACATCATAATCCCCACTGCGGAGCCACCATCATTAAGGCATTATGCAGGCTTTCTGATGGACCGACGGCCTCCTTGAGTCCATCGGAACCATGTTGGAATCCCCCTGCCGTTTTAACTCTGACCGCTGTCATCCTAATACAGGGGTAGGACTTTAAACCTAGCATGTCGAGAGGAAAGCCTCCGACCACTGGTCAGAGGCTTTCCGCCCGACATCGTAATAAGGCCCTAAGTGTTGTTTTTGCAATGGTTAGTGGAGGGGCGTTGGAGAGCGTCATGAATTTTAACCCAATGACAGGCACTAGGATAAACCAGCAATGACTGAGAGCACTGGAGTTGCTGCTAAATACCTCTAATGCGCTCCTTTCTTCTGAAGGAATCTGCTCTTTTTTTTTTGTCCGCTCATTTACTCTAACTTTTTCTCTCAGCGAACAGGAGGGAGGGCGAGGAACACCATGGGCATAGTACATCGACAGATATTTTGTCTATAGCGCTGAAAGTCAACCCTGCCACATAATTTGGAGCCGCATCCACCGCACTTGCCTGCCAACGAGGAGGCTCCAATCCCCAGGAACCTTTGCGCTTCGCGCCAGGAGGCGCCGACACCCACTACAAGTGCCTGGAGGCGCATAAATTCAACTCGCGGGCCCCGCAGCGTGGGAGCCGCATACACCGCACTTGCCTGCCAACGAGGAGACTCCAATCCCCAGGAACCTTTGCACTTCGCGCCAGGAGGCGCTGACACCCGCTACAAGCGCCTGGAGGCGCATAAATTCAACTCACGGGCCCCGCAGTGCGGGACACGCAGGTGTGCCCGGGCGCTGCCCGGGCCAAGGGCGGGCCCGTCTGCGCCGGTCCGCGGCAGGATAAGGCTGGGCCACCTCTCTGGGCCCTGCATTAATTGTGTTGGAATTATTGGAACTATCGTTCACCAAAAACATAAACTGTGAGTCCTGAGCATTATCTTTTAAGCTTTTATTTCCTTACAGTACTCTGTTAATACTCCTGATATACTACCTCGTTTTTATAGTATCAATATTAGCAAGTATCTGTTGTATTGAGCAAAGCTCGGAACTGTTGTTTTAAAACCTACTGTTCTGAGTTTATCTCCTTCTTCTCTTGGGATACACTATTATTGGCAGTATGGGGAAAAGGAAGTCTACTGTTGGGGGTTGGGAAGTCTGAGGGGCCTAATCCAGAAGTAATTAGAAAAAAAGTCGCCCGAAAATCAGCAGCTAGCAATTGTGTATTAGACCGCATTGACGATCTATTGGAGGAGTGTCATGGCATTTTAACTCCTGATTCCCTTCAAATTCCCATAGGTAACCAACAAACTCTAGCTGAGACCTCTTCTCCACTAGTTTATGTTCCAAATCTGCTGTATGCATTCCCTCTATTTTCACCAAACGCACTACAAGGAGTGTAAGGAACAAGCCCCACAATCAAAGCAGTTTTTCACAAGCAGCAGCTGTCTCTGATGTTGTAGAACTAGGAATTCCTAACCCTCCCTCGATCATGGAGGATAGTTGTGTAATAAATGTGGATGTTGATGCTATTAATAGCACCAACATTTCCACCAGCATCCCTCTGATCAACAGGTTTTATCCCTTACAAGACCTAACTGATAATAATGTGGGGAGGGTGGTTGAAGTAGAGTTAGTAACACATCCATCAATCCCAAGTACAATCCATGAGGAATATGTGGAGCATGAGCCTATTAACCATGGAAATGAGGTCCAGCCAGGAGTCGCTACGGACACAACTGCGATTATTAGCGACCTTAGGGCTGAAGTCAATTCGTTTAAAATGCTAATATTAGACCTTACAGACCAGGTTAAACACCTTCTGGGCAGTGAGCGGATTAAGACATATACTGTAGATCATTTTATAGGCCCTGATAAAAATCCTCATTTTTCCCAGAATAGCACCGCTTCTTATAAACCCAAGCACAATATCACTCCGTTGATGTCCATTTCCACACATCCCCCCCAAAAATCGTCTATGTCGAAGACTCAGGAATTAGGGGGCAGAAAAATGGGCAGAAATGAAACACTCGAGGACAGTAATAAGTGCCATCCAAGTGTTATATGTGAGCAGACCTATTGTCGGACAAAAAGAATCTTTATGACAAATGTCCCTAAAATTCCATCACATGTTAAATACGAAGATCATAACTCCCTAATCAATAAATCTATTCATTGGATTAGAAAGGTTAGGGGGTGCTGATCGGTTATTAGAGAAGACATATTATGGGCAAAAAGGCTAAGCCAGTGTGCATCTCAAATGATTTCCATCGAGCTGCCTTTAAGGGATGAGAACTTGGTGCATGAGCTAATAGCACTGGAAGTAAGGATAAGCTCACCCTCACCCACTGGTATACAGATGAAATACAACCCGAGTAATTTGAATTTGCCCAAAGCCCATAAAAAGCCTGGCACTCGGGTAGGCTCAGTCTCAACTCTAGATAAAGTGGATTGACTGGTATCTTTAGACTCATCAAATCACACTTCTGATTACAGAAAATCGACTGCTTGTTTGGTCTGTAACAATAAGTCACAAACTGATCTGTCTCTGCTAGTGTTACAGCCCATGGGCTCTGAGGCCCTAAATCTGTTACACCCGGCTATACATAGCAAAGAGATATGTCCCTCTGACCTTGATAATAAACATTACGAAGCTCAAGAAGTCAGGAGTGAAACAGGGTCTGCTCAAGCCCCTGATAACCCGCACACGCCAAGTATGTCAACTCGGCAATCAGAAATACGATTGATATCATGGAATATAGCAGGGCTGAAAAGGAATTTAAAAGATTCAGAATGGCAGGATTATATTGGCCGTAGTGAAATTTGTCTGCTGCAAGAAACATTGGCTCTGGAAACTCCCCATAAGCTTGGGTTCAAAACATTTAGCGTTAATGCCATCCCCTCAGCTAGAGGTAGACCCTCGGGCGGCCTAGTCCTATGGGTAAAAATCACTTTAAGAATTGATATAACCCAGCTGGATCTTTTATCACAAGACTTAGTGGGGTTAAAGATTTCTACATATGACAAAACCGAAATCTATATAGTAAATATCTATAGTAGACCAACTCCGTCCAGTAAGGAATCCTCAGCAATAGATCAGTTAGATAAATTTTTATGCACAATTGATCCGAGGGCAATGGTAATTGTGGGGGGAGATTTTAATCGTAAATTTGAACCAGTTGTGGAACTAGAAAATATCTTTGAAGAGGAGGACATTGCAAATAATATTCCTCTTTTGGATAGCAGCCCGACAGTGCCCTGTACAGTTGCAGTCTCGCAACTTACTCGATTAGTTTCAGGGCATGGACTTAGAGCCTGCAATGGTCGGCTGCCGTCTGACAGACCGAATGCTTTTACATTTAGCAGGGGTAACTGTAAGAGCAGTATCGACTACATATTGGCATCTATCAACTTTTGGCCAAATGTTCAGGATTTGGTGGTTGAAATTAGAGTCGATAGCGATCATTATCCTCGTTGTCTAATTCTAGCAGATTCCCTCTTCCAACCCATAAACTGGAGAGAAAATGACTCTGACTCAATTCCAATCGAACTGATAGTTAGCAATAATCGTAGAGCCCTGAAATGGCCATCAATAGTGGGAAAAAAGGTGGTCATGACATGGATCTATGACACCTTTTCGGATGTCATCTCTCCGTATATCTATCTGCCTGTTGTTGAGCTTCCCATATTACAGATTCATCATACAATGGTAGACAAATTAAAACATATCTTGAGTAGGATTCCCAAAGAAAATGAGGGGGGGAAAACAGGCGCCACTAGCTTAGCTAACCCGTGGTACAATGAGTGTCGCAATGCCAAGAGCGAGCTAATTTCGGCAGCCAAATCAAGTAATGTCGAGACACTAAGAGAGAAAAGGTCCTAGTACAAAAGACTATTAGTGCAAACTAAGAAAAACTGGGACGATAGTGTCTGGACAGAATTTATTACTGCAGCCAAGACTAAGGATCATGCTGGCTTTTGGCGACTGATAGCTAAAGGAAATAAATTGGGAAGAAGTAACATGGACCTTTTTCTAGATGCTGGTACTTGGGTCAACCATTTTTCTCAATTGTACTCAAGGTCTTTAATCGATACAATAAATAACCAGCAAGGTCACAAAACAATCCCTGTTACAACCCCCCTGTCTTTCAGTCTAGAGGACACCCTAGCAGCAACTGATGCAGTAAAACCCGGGAAGGCCCCAGGGCCAGACAAAATACCAGGCGACCTGTTGAGGCATGATAAAGCTGTTGGGGTCCATATATTAATTTTCTTTGTAATGCAGTGGCGGCGGGCGCTCCAGTCAAGGAGTCGTGGAAAGGGGCTGAGATTATTACAATTTTTAAAAAAGGTAATCGCCAAGACCCCGCAAACTACCGGCCTATAAGCTTAATCGATACCTTACAAAAGATTGATGCCAAGCAGATTTTAACTAAATTAAATGATTAGATTGAGGAGAATCATATTTTATCACAATATCAGGATGGATTTAGAGCTAGAACCAGCACAATTGACCAGGTTTTTAGATTTCTCTGTATGAGCTGGAAATATACGATTTAAAAAAAAGGCCACTTGTACATTGCTTTTATTGATCTGAAGGCCGCCTTCGACCTCATCCCTACAGACTTGCTCTGGAATTCCCTAATAAATCAAGGTGTACCAGGGGAACTCCTTGTGCAAATAATAAGATTGCATGATGACAACTATGCAAAGGATAGATGGGGTCCGAGGGGAAAGCTTACTGAGGCTATCCTTGTTTCCGGTCCAGGGAAGACATGGCTTGGCAGTTCGGGCTGGACTGTTCCCATGAGGCACAGGGTCAGACTGATTTGCATATGGCCATGTCTGAACTGGGGTGGTGGAGTGAGCTAAAGAATGATGATGGATTAAACCCAGATCAGTTGACTGGGGGTGAGTGTTTGATTGGCTCAAACGTTCCGTCCATCATCCCCTTTTGTATCGCTTTGTTCGCCCTAAGTTGGCGGGGGTATGCCCAGACGTGGGTCCCTTGCTCACTTTGCCACTGGATTCAAGCAAGCCTGGCTGATGACGGCTGGAATGCCAGAAACCGGTCCTAGGATGCTTGTTTCCGGTCCAGGGAAGACATGGCTTGGCAGTTCGGGCTGGACTGTTCCCATGAGGCACAGGGTCAGACTGATTTGCATATGGCCATGTCTGAACTGGGGTGGTGGAGTGAGCTAAAGAATGATGATGGATTAAACCCAGATCAGTTGACTGGGGGTGAGTGTTTGATTGGCTCAAACGTTCCGTCCATCATCCCCTTTTGTATCGCTTTGTTCGCCCTAAGTTGGCGGGGGTATGCCCAGACGTGGGTCCCTTGCTCACTTTGCCACTGGATTCAAGCAAGCCTGGCTGATGACGGCTGGAATGCCAGAAACCGGTCCTAGGATGCTTGTTTCCGGTCCAGGGAAGACATGGCTTGGCAGTTCGGGCTGGACTGTTCCCATGAGGCACAGGGTCAGACTGATTTGCATATGGCCATGTCTGAACTGGGGTGGTGGAGTGAGCTAAAGAATGATGATGGATTAAACCCAGATCAGTTGACTGGGGGTGAGTGTTTGATTGGCTCAAACGTTCCGTCCATCATCCCCTTTTGTATCGCTTTGTTCGCCCTAAGTTGGCGGGGGTATGCCCAGACGTGGGTCCCTTGCTCACTTTGCCACTGGATTCAAGCAAGCCTGGCTGATGACGGCTGGAATGCCAGAAACCGGTCCTAGGATGCTTGTTTCCGGTCCAGGGAAGACATGGCTTGGCAGTTCGGGCTGGACTGTTCCCATGAGGCACAGGGTCAGACTGATTTGCATATGGCCATGTCTGAACTGGGGTGGTGGAGTGAGCTAAAGAATGATGATGGATTAAACCCAGATCAGTTGACTGGGGGTGAGTGTTTGATTGGCTCAAGCGTTCCGTCCATCATCCCCTTTTGTATCGCTTTGTTCGCCCTAAGTTGGCGGGGGTATGCCCAGACGTGGGTCCCTTGCTCACTTTGCCACTGGATTCAAGCAAGCCTGGCTGATGACGGCTGGAATGCCAGAAACCGGTCCTAGGATGCTTGTTTCCGGTCCAGGGAAGACATGGCTTGGCAGTTCGGGCTGGACTGTTCCCATGAGGCACAGGGTCAGACTGATTTGCATATGGCCATGTCTGAACTGGGGTGGTGGAGTGAGCTAAAGAATGATGATGGATTAAACCCAGATCAGTTGACTGGGGGTGAGTGTTTGATTGGCTCAAACGTTCCGTCCATCATCCCCTTTTGTATCGCTCCTGGTAAAAAGGGGCATAAGACTGGGCTGTGTACTGGCACCCACCCTATTCTCACTATATGTAAACGATGCCCAAGAATATCTTTTGGGTTGTGCACACGATTCACCAAAGTTAGGTGGGGTGCCAGTACCACCTCTTTTATTTGCGGATGATACTATTCTAGTGTCCCAAATGCCGAAGGGATTGCAATGCTTACTAGACAGTTTTAGTGTCTACTGTGACTCTAAGGGCCTAGAAATAAATTCTAGCAAAACAAAATATATGGCAGTTAATCCACACAAATCGTTCAAGAAGAAGATAACTGTCCAAAAACAGAAGCTAGAATATGTGCCGAATTTTAATTATTTAGGCATTACACTGGACACTAAAATAACCTGGAATCGTCATCTGCACAAAAGTAAGACCATTCTGCTCCAAAATTCCCTACCAATACTAAAAAAACATGAGAGCAGTATTAACAAGGCAGTATCCCCTGCCCTTGAGGTATACAAATATAGGGCACAATTAGCATCCCTTTATGGTGCGGAACTATGGGGGCCTTCATGTAGGAATACTTTTGCGGGGGAAGAAAATACATTCTTTAGGAAGTTGCTACGTCTCCCTGTGCGCACACCTGTAATTCCTATTGTTATGGACTTAAACATTAATCACATCGATCATCAGGCTATATTAAGACCATTGATGTTCTGGGTGTGTTTGTGGTCCACAACAGAACTAGCTTGTAATAAAGAAGGGCTAGAAGAGATTTTAAGGTTTGACCGAGGCACCAGCCTCCAGTGGGTCAAGCATGTGCACACATAGTTTTGCAAACTTGGGCTGAAGAACTTCTGGGAAACACCTACCCTATTGACATTAGCTTCCAAAAAAATATTGAAATCTACTTTTTGGGCCTATATAAAAAATAGTGTCTCCCATAGTCCAGACATTGGCAGACTAACGGCCCAGTTTCTTCAAATGAAACCAACCCCGGTTTTTGAGTAATATCTGGACGAAGTACAGCCCCAGTTAGCAAAATCTTTATATATGAAATTTCGCTATGGTGTTTTACAAACTAATTTGAATACATCGAAATGGGGTCGAAATGCAAATAAGAACAATGTGGACTCTTGTGTACTATGCCAATCTGATGCACAAGAAAATGATTTACATTTATTATTCTTTTGCCCTGCTTATGCCATGCCCAGGCAAAAATGAATTAAACCAATCTGTCGAAATCTGGGAATTAGGTCTTGTTCTGAGGCAGAAAGAATACTGAAAACTGACACTTCCCAGAAAATTGTTTTTAGTGTCAGCAGATATCTGTTTACTGTGGGTATAATTAGAGGAAAAAAAGGTCAGAAATTTTAACATTCTGAATTTTATGTGTAATCTTAAATTCCAATTTGCACTCTTCTGAATCTGCACTTTAGAACTGCTCTGAGCCTAGGTAGAATGTATTGTTGGATATGCTATGTCTGGATTAGGGTAGCCCACAAGCACTTTTATAGCACTTGCACTTTCTAAACCAACCTGGACTTTATATTCCCCTCAACGTTTTAATTATATCGGACTGTAAGCTTCGCATTTTTATTTCATTCTAACTTGTTGGATCGATTGGCGGTTCTTATTCCTTTTTATTTCCTTTTTTCAGATTGAGATTATTTTGGTATTTGAATTTGTCTAAAGCGGTACCTGTGGAATGTTTTGTATTTTAATTGTGTTTTATTAATTAATATGTATGAACTGTTATTATGTATCTTTTATGGTTCAAGCAAAACCGAAATAAAAATTAATGAATGAATGAGAGCACTGGAGTTGAGGATGAAGGCAATGCGAGTTTCTCACTGTGCCTGTCAGTGGGTCAAAAAAGAAAGAATAAGAGATAAAATATTAATAGGCCTGGGCATGAAATTCTGCTCTGCTTGCGGAGTTTGCGGAGTTTTTCCCACAACATTAAGTTGGCGAGCGAGAAAAATCTTACTCCAGACCACCTCCCAGCGAGATTTCTCAATGTGGGCGGTTAAGGATGGTCGCTAGCGCTCGCGTTGAGAAACTTTCAGTTTGCATTGAGGTATTTGAACATCTACGCGAGCAACAGAAAGACGCAGCACCCTCTTGTGCTGCGTGTGGTGCAGTTTGCGCTTATTTTACAGTGCATGGCAAATGCCTAGTGCTAAAAATCATCGCAAATGGCGCGATGTAACGCACTCCGCTGCTTGTGGAACTCAGCGTAGCTCGGTAGAGTTTTTTGGCCCCTTCGCAGAGTTCCGCATCGCGGAACTCTACAAACTCTGCCCAGGCCTAATATTTACTTACCCACGCTTCCTCATCCTCAGTATTCTCTTCTGGACTGCAGTCAGAGCGCTAATCCTCCTGGAGCATCAGTCAACTCCATTCTACCAATACAGATGCTGCTTTCATGCTGCTGATTATGGTAAGCAGCTAGAGAGAAGCGCCAGGATTGGCTGGAGCGGGCAATCCCGATGCTCCCTAAGGCACTTGGGACCTGTGCCTGCTCTTCACTCAGATGTTTAAGACTGCTATGGTTGGAGAGGTTTAAAGTGCGAATTTCAGGCTCACAAGACAGCTAGCCAAAGTGACATGCACACTTTAAACTGGAGTCCTCCACCCCTGCTACTAGTCAGCAGCAATGGCCTCACCCTCAAACACTGCTTGGGGTGAGAGCATTGAAAAATAAAATGGTAATAAATTCATTTTATTATCATTTTATTTTTCACCTTTATTGCAATGGCAGCAAGGGGGTGACGCTCCTCCACCCTAATGGAGGGGCCGCCGCTGTTAGTTGGTGAAAGTAGTTTAGCACTGGTGCTAATGTCTTTTCACAATTGAATGGTAGAGGTGAAAATTTGTTTGGAATCAGTGCAGGTTCCCAGCTTCCATGCAGTTTATGTCATCTTCTCTCAGATGGCTCGATCAAAGCATACTAGAGAACATGCATCTGAGAAAGAGACAGCACGAGATAAGCCTTACCAGGGGCCATATTGTACATACGGTGCACTTACATGTTTGCACCACCGTGCACCTTTCAAAAGATGGGCCGGGCCCAAACAGGGATAATGTGTTGTATTACAAAGAATGGGCAGAGCCAAAGGCAGCCACAAAGTCGGCCTGTCCTCGGGGCAGCAAATTCAAGTTAAATACAGAGTGGCTGCTTCAAAGCTGCTTCATGTTTGACATTGCAGGTGGCATGCTGCCTGCAGGGGGATGTTTGGGGGGGTCCTTGACACCCCCTTTCACCCATCCAGGGGGCTGCCTTTAGGAGGTGCACTGAAAGTGAGCCATCTTTTTGTAGTGAACCTACTAAGCGCATCTTTGCCTCTGTGCTTGCTCCATAATAGGGCACAGCACAGAGGCAAAGTGATGCACTCATTTGCATGGGGTCACACTCCCATACAAATTAGGAAGCATCCTCTCATGACAGCGCTGGGGTTACATGTGCGCGATCCCTATCATTACTACAGACGAGGATGCACAAGCATCTGCATCCCCTTCTGAAATACCATTGTGCCTGGGGGTGCACAAAACAGGTGCACACGCCCGTTGTGCACCCAGGGCACAATGTATAATACGGTCTCAGGAAGACAGCACCAAAAAAAAGGACTGATCTAGGTATGTATGTATGTGCTATTTCTATAGCACAAACCTACACAAAAAGCAGCTGCCCACCGCAGAGGATCAAAGACCAACATTAGTAAATGAGTGATAGGAAAGGTAGCTGGTTTGTGTGCTGTTCATGAATAGTGTTCTTGTACTGATGAGCAAACAAGGACGAGGGAAGGAAGGTAAGGACACACTATGACACAGCACCAAGGTTTTTTCTGTGCAAAAAGGAACACTTTATTAGACACTCTCATTCAGCAAATATTTATGATGATAAAGTAACAAGCATTAGGTCTCGCCTTTGAGAGCTATTGGCTTTGGCATTATTTTGTGATCATAATGTACAGTAGCGCAGATGTTTTGCAGTGTGGCTAAAACTAATTTGAAAAAGTGCTATGACGCAGCCAGGGCTAATGTGTGTGTTTTTTTTTTAATTAAAGTGCTTTAGTATTAGACGCATCATAGTCCTTTTTATTGTTATTATGTGCAGCAGCCATGCTACTATACAGCATGGCTACAAATCTTTGCCAAAGTCGGCAATGCCCATACTGTACAGCATGAACAAAAGGCAATGGCAGAGTCAATAGTCTTAATGGTGAGACCTATTGGCTTTGCCAATGCTTGTTAGGTCTCGGCACAAAACCCCTGTGATTCTGATCACATTAATTAATCACCCCATGAGGCGTCAAAAAAAATGTGACATTTAGCAAAAATCCCATCATATATGGAAAGCAATTGCGCCCATGTCCATGCCATGTCTTAGGGAAAATACATTTGGAAGCAGATAACTTCTGTTGCCACAATCAAAGCAGAAAACATCTGTTTTTACAATAAACACCAATTTCAAAGTAGAAAAGGTCTTCTTTGAAGTGTATGTGGCATAGCAAAACATAGCTCCAAAAGGCAAGAGGTTCAACAAGGGTAACGGAAAAAGAAAAAAAAAAGTAGTACCTCAATCACAACACAATCAGCGGAAGGACAGCAATCAAGCTGAAGCATTCAGTATTTGGTCCATGCTCCAGCTGAAAGAAGAGGAAGTGAAGCCAGCAGGTGCTGGCCAATTCGAAGGCAGCAACTAATAGTGACAATAAAGCCAACTAATGTTAAGCAATGTGCGGGCTGCAAGCCCCTCTTTGTGTGATACCCTATCTCTCGCAAGTGAGAGCGCATGCAGCGGATGTGTTGTCACAGGCAAAACCTTAAAATTGAGCTTGTCTCATGCTCACTAAAACAAATTAGAGCCAGACTTACTGACAATTTTACTTTTGAAGAATACAGCTTTCATCTGCCAACTCCTTCAAACTCTACTTATGAAAAAAGATGACGTGTACAGAATTGTGGTTCTTGATGCAATTCTAAATGCTGACTCCTCTCTGGCATAATTGGGTGTGAACAGTGGAACATTTTGTTTGGGAGTAGAATGCAGTATTACAGGGAGGGTGTAGTTCAGCCTGGGATCATATGAAAGTATGACAAAAGTAATGCCATATGTTTTCACCCCACTGTGATTATTGGAGTCAGCCAGCACAGACACACATTTACTCCAAATAATAAAAATGAAGCATTGCTCCCAGCACCAAATATTTTTTTAGAACAAATGTGAACCATCCCTAGTGCTCAAGTTCCCCAGGCCTATGCTTTACATTCTAGGATATATATAATCATGACTTTAGGACAAACAGGCCTATAAGCCCCAAAGGGCAAAGTAAAATTCTGCGGTGGACAATGCACTCACACATGGACCTGGGAAACACGTAGACTCTTCACCATGTCATCAGGTTTGAACTCCCAGCAATTTAGGGAGTAGGAGGTACACACTAAACTCTGTATGACCCCCATTCCTTCTGCACCTGTTATTACGAATGTGGGGCAACATTTAATGCAAGGGGTCTTTAACTGATTATTGGAGGGGGCCTTAAAATACTACAGAAGAACTAATTCCAGCAATGTCGAAAGGATGCCTGCGGAGTTCTAGCAACTAGTTTGAAATGTTTTACAATTGTTTTTTGCCACTGACTCAAGAGACGTAATTAAATGAAAAGCGCACTACTCTGCACTGTATTCCAGTGTTACGACTACTGTTTTGAGATTGATGCACTACCTCTGCCAGGTCTGTAAAACGTTGCTGAGGGGATACTGTGGGCCTTATTTATGAAGGCCTGCGTCACTTTTGCGCTGCTGTTGCATCACTTTTAGTGACGCAGCGGTGGCGTAAATAATGCGCCATGGTGCGCCATATTTATGAAGTGACGCATCTAGGCAGATGTGTCACTTCGTAAACCCCTGCGCTACATCATACCTGTGTCAGGTATAATGTATGCAGGGTAAGCGTTCCCCAACAAGAAAGGGTCATAGGAGTGGGGCAGTGAAATCTGAGATTTCGCTGCGCCACTTCTAGGACGCCAATGCGTCACAACCTTACGCCTGCCTCATGGCAGGCGTAAGACTGACGCAGGCCCTTTCACATGTGCAGGCCCTTTCACATGGGGCTTGCCCCATGTGAAAGGAACATTGCTGGAGTTGCGTCACGCTTCCGACAGAACTCCAGCAATGTGCCACTTTTGCGCCAACAGATACATCAGTAATACTGACGTATCTGTCATTCCTTGCGACATGATGCGTCATACAGTAAATATGATGCATCATTTGTGTCGTAAAGAGGGCGCAGTGAGAAGTGTTGCATTGTTGCTTTCACGCAGCGATGCAACACTTCTCATAAATGAGGCCCTGTGTGACCAGCAGCAGTGTTCTTCCTCTTCCAGTCTTCAAGTCCACCATCAAGGAGGACATTGTGGGCCTCATTTATGAGAAGTGTTGCATCGCTGCGTGAAAGCAGCGATGCAACACTTCTCACTGCGCCCTACTTGCGACACGAATGATGCATCATATTTACTGTATGACACATCATGTCACAAGGAATGACAAATACGTCAGTATTACTGACGTATCTCTTGTCGCAAAAGTGGCGCATTGCTGGAGTTGTGTCGGAAGCATGACACAACTCCAGCAATGTTCCTTTCACATGGGGCAAGCCCCATGTGAAAGGGCCTGCGTCAGTCTTACGCGTGCCATGAGTCAGGCGTAAGGTTTTGACGTATTGGCGTCCTAGAAGTGGCGCAGCGAAATCTCATAGATTTCACTGCGCCACTCCTACGACCCTTTCTTGTGGGGGAACACCCACCCTGCATACATTATACCTGACGCAGGTATAATGTAGCGCAGGGGTTTATGAAGTGTCGCATCTGCCTAGATGTGTCACTTCATAAATATGGCGTAACATGATGCATTATTTACGCTGCCGCTGCGTCACCAAAAGTGACGCAATGACGGCGCAAAAGTGTCACAGGACTTCATAAATAAGGCCCTGTGTTTTGAGCATTTGTGCCCACCTGCCATCCTCCTCTTATGGAATTCAGATTCTCCAGGTACATATGATTTGTGAAATATTTTCACTACTTAGAGGTCGATTCCGATTCGGGCCGGAAAAAGCACCGACCGACTCGGAGCCGGAAAAATTACCGACCGACACGTACCAGTGGCGCCCGACACGCCAAGTACGATGCAAGCCGCGATAAATCCGACCGACACGTCAGGAAACCAAGCCGACCGACCGAGCCGCTCGGAAAATAGCAATCCGGCCGGAAAAACACGCGAATCCAACCGACCGACACGCACCCGGAACAAATCCGACCGAATCGTACCCGCCAACTCCAACCCGCAAAGTACGATGCAAGGCGCGAAAAACACGACCGAGTCGGACGGAGGACAAGCCGTACAACCGACACGCATACAAAACCGAGCCGAAGCAACACAATACACCGCGACCGACGCGTACGCAGCATACAAAACTGCACAAACACAGCGTGAACGAAACGGAAAACACCGTACGAGACCAATGCAGGGTCCGACTCGGTCACAAGAACGTTTCCAACATACACAAACAGCACAAAGGAAAAATCAACCAAAAAAAGGCCAAACAAGCAATTACCAAGCCAATAAATACTGGGGGGGTGGGGACAGAGAACAAAGACACACCCACAACTCCACCTATATAAAGGACACAAATCACTACCATGAGCCTTTGCAAATGCCATTCCACTGCCAGCACCCAAGAGAAAGCAACGACACACCCACAGCTCATCCCTCACACAAGCCACACACCAGCAGCACACCAACAAATACCTACCTCACATACACCCAGCACAACACACACCCACACACCCTCACCTGCACACCAACACACACATCACCCACCATCACCACCCATCACCATGCCCCCCAAGAAGAATCACAAGTTCCTAGATTGTGAATTGGAAGTCCTGGTAGACGAGATCCTCAGGGTAGAGCCACAGCTGTTTGGCACATTGGTCCAACAGACCCCCATGTCACAGAAAACCAAGATGTGGGAGAGGATCATCAACAGGGTGAACGCCCAATCACCATGTCGGCGCACAAAGACCGACATCCAGAACAGGTGGTATGACGTGCGCAGGAGGGTACGGAAACTGCTGAAGCAAGACTACATCAACAGCCAACACACCGGCAGTGGCCCTCCTGCCAAGCCAATATACCTCAGGCCCTGGGAGGAGAAGGTGCGGGCCATCCTACCGCCAGTGAGCATATATGGACTAGAGGACATCCCAGAGCCTGGTGAGTACACAACAAATGTACACAATATACTGCCACAAAACACACACATCACTGTCAAGGGGAGAGTCAAACCATGCACTCATAGCAATTACACAGCAACTAGAACAGAATCATCCCAAAATGTGTATGTCAGTCAGATAAACACAACACATGCCATCAAAAAAGTCACATCCAACTGTGCCAACACATGTACAAACACAACCACAACTACAGCTAGGCAGTGGCACAAATAGAACTAACACACACATCCACACATGTAGCCACCACAACAACACCAACACACAGTGAAGACCACTCAAAGGAAGGAATTCTGTGTATGCTGGCCAAGTCAGTGTAGCCAATAGCATCATGGGAGTCGCAGTCACACATATTGCCCCCCCACAACTGTCCCATCAACACCACCATGAACCATGCGCACATCACAGGGAGTGGAGAAGGACTCACAAGATGGCTGACACTGGCTACTGCTGTGAGGAGCACAAGGCCCTGCTGGCAACTGTGCACCAACAAACAGCAGGACACCACTGACTGACATCCTGAGAGACAACTTCCACTCCCTGCAATGCAAGCACAGTCCATGGTGGGATATCTGGCTGGCTGGGTGGGAAGGGGGACTTGCAGCACTGACCATAGTCACCAGCACCTCCCCTCACACCCCCCCAACACAAACTCCACAGTACCCACCTGGTAGAATGCAATGCCCTCCATCCTAACACAAGATCCCACAAAGCACCACCACCCTGGGTTATGTTGTGTGAAGCACAGGGACACTCTTGGGACTCTTAGCCAAACAACTGCCAGGACAACACTCCCAGCCATCCTGTCAGCACAGCCAGCCCACCCCACAGGGAAGCAGAGTCAAAAGGAAGGAAGCATGGGCATGCTGGGAAGGGGGTGGAGGCAATAGCATGATGGGAGTCGTAGTCACAGACATTGCTCAGCCTCACAACTGGCCCATCAACACCACCCTGAACCATGCTCACATCACAGGGAGTGGAGAAGGACTCACAAGATGGCTGACACTGGCTACTGCTGTGGGGAGCACAAGGCCCTGCTGCCAACTGTGCACCAACAAACAGCAGGACACCACTGACTGACATCCTGAGAGACAACTTACACTCCCTGCAATGCAAGCACGTTCCATGGTGGGATATCTGGCTGGCTGGGTGGGAAGGGGGACTTGCAGCACTGACCATAGTCACCAGCACCTCCCCTCACACCCCCCCAACACAAACTCCACAGTACCCACCTGGTAGAATGCAATGCCCTCCATCCTAACACAAGATCCCACAAAGCACCACCACCCTGGGTTATGTTGTGTGAAGCACAGGGACACTCTTGGGACTCTTAGCCAAACAACTGCCAGGACAACACTCCCAGCCATCCTGTCAGCACAGCCAGCCCACCCCACAGGGAAGCAGAGTCAAAAGGAAGGAAGCATGGGCATGCTGGGAAGGGGGTGGAGGCAATAGCATGATGGGAGTCGTAGTCACAGACATTGCTCAGCCTCACAACTGGCCCATCAACACCACCCTGAACCATGCTCACATCACAGGGAGTGGAGAAGGACTCACAAGATGGCTGACACTGGCTACTGCTGTGGGGAGCACAAGGCCCTGCTGCCAACTGTGCACCAACAAACAGCAGGACACCACTGACTGACATCCTGAGAGACAACTTACACTCCCTGCAATGCAAGCACGTTCCATGGTGGGATATCTGGCTGGCTGGGTGGGAAGGGGGACTTGCAGCACTGACCATAGTCACCAGCACCTCCCCTCACACCCCCCCAACACAAACTCCACAGTACCCACCTGGTAGAATGCAATGCCCTCCATCCTAACACAAGATCCCACAAAGCACCACCACCCTGGGTTATGTTGTGTGAAGCACAGGGACACTCTTGGGACTCTTAGCCAAACAACTGCCAGGACAACACTCCCAGCCATCCTGTCAGCACAGCCAGCCCACCCCACAGGGAAGCAGAGTCAAAAGGAAGGAAGCATGGGCATGCTGGGAAGGGGGTGGAGGCAATAGCATGATGGGAGTCGTAGTCACAGACATTGCTCAGCCTCACAACTGGCCCATCAACACCACCCTGAACCATGCTCACATCACAGGGAGTGGAGAAGGACTCACAAGATGGCTGACACTGGCTACTGCTGTGGGGAGCACAAGGCCCTGCTGGCAACTGTGCACCAACAAACAGCAGGACACCACTGACTGACATCCTGAGAGACAACTTACACTCCCTGCAATGCAAGCACGTTCCATGGTGGGATAACTGACTGGGTGGGTGGGTGGGTGGGAAGGAGGTCTGGCTGTCAACCAAACACAATCAATGCAGACCATGTTCACACCCCAGAGAATACATAGAAATGCCCAAATAATGCAGGACAATGTGCCACACCAATATCAACCCCTGACTGTGACGACTTAGGACAATACAATGTACAGGCCCGCACCCCGAGGCACAGTCACAACTGTCAGGTGTGTCAACCACTGATGCCTGCAGAAACATGACATACATTGTTTGTGTCTCCCAAAAACAGGTGATGATAGGGACACAGCAGCAGACGCTGAGGAGTCCCAGTCCCAGGCTCAAGAGGATGCCGAGCTCACTGGCGTCGTACAGCCTCTGTCCTCCTCGGACGATGAAGAACAACCTGGCACATCCGGTGCAAGTCAACATGCTGCACCAGCAGGACCACCAGCTGCAGCACCAGCAGGTCCACCAGCTGCACCCCCTGCACCCACCCCTCCAACGACTGTCACCACGAATACCATCCCTGCCGACATGGACAGAATAAGGAACAACACCAGCGCAGTGACCCTGGACCAACCTGGGGCCATGGACACCACCACCACCACCAACCCCCAAGGTGGACCAGGGTTATCTGTGCGTGCAACTGCACACACTGCACATGTCAGCAGGGGTGGTGGGAGGGGTGGGAGACAGAGGTCGCTGCTTGCAGACGTTGCTGGTGTGCATGAAGACCCACAACTGGTACGCATAGCTGATGCGTACCAGTCCAGCACCGGAGAGCTCAGCCAGGTAGTGGGGCTCCTCAGAGACATCAAACAGCAGCAGGCTGCCCATCATGCCCGCTTGGACTCCCACATGTCCCACGTGGAGTCACACATGTCACGTGTGGACTCCCACATGACCCGCGTGGAGTCCAAGTGGGATGTACTACATGAGATGACGGCGGTGCACAGGGACATTTTACAATGCCTCCGCCAGATGAACAGCAACCAGTCCACACCTCCCTGTGTGCCATCAACATCTGGTACCGAACAAACTGCAACTGCCACAGGGAGGGAGGAGGACTCTGGCGGAGAGTCCCCTGCAACGCAGCAGCCTGCACTTGAGGGCCCCCCCCCAAGAAGAGGGGTCGTCCGAGGAGGGGAAAGTGAGAGGCTGATGGCCAAGCGCAACTCCCAGGAAGCCTGAACCTGTTCTGGATTTTCGCCTTTGTGCACAGACTGTTCACCCTGTTGATGGCAACACTACTCCCACACATTGCATGGGGAGTACAAGTTGGAACAATGTGTCAGACAACTGTGGCCCCGATACTGGGGATCCTGTCTACCTGGACTTTCTATTCATCTAGGAACTTGGGATTGCAAGATTCATGTACAGCACAATCCATCCTATGCACTATTATCACAGATGTATCACAATAAACACAATAATACACCATACTTGCCTCTGTCGTGATTCCAACGTGGGTGCTGTTATGGGGATGATGAACAACAAAATTACACTGTGTATGCGAACTGCAACAGCAAGGACAACACAGGCATGTGAGTACAGGCAACGTGACACATATGAGGGAGACACACCACCAGGGCTACACAACACATACACACCTAGGCCATCTGACTCATTGCCTACACTGATGTTGCCAGGGAAGACGGTGCAATGCACAGACACCACACCCATTCCCAGTTGTAGTCAAGTAGCCCACAGGTGCAGTAAGCAAATGGCAGTCAAATGTGTGACCACAGACAACGCACATCACTAAGTGAAGCACAGGTTTATTACACAGTAGCAACATGCCGTAACCACTACAGATGCAAGGTAACCCCACCTGGTAGCGGGCACACAGTCAACAACTGTAGACAGAAGGAAGTCCATGGGTGTGGCGCACATCACCTGTAGGGACACAACAGCTACCAGCCTGGATGTGCAATCACGTCGTCGGTGGACACAGTTGACCAAACGAATCTGAAAGTACCCTGTGAAGGACAGAAATGACACACAGTCAAAAGCAATGGAGTACAGGACAGAACAGCAAAACTCATGCACAATACATGTTACAAGATACCCACCCAGAACCAAGTTAGCATGTGAACACTGTTGGGGAGTACAGCCCACCTGTAAGCACACATCGCAACACACATCCAGTCAAGTAGCCCATGGACACACTCCAACAGCACCAGAGCACCACCCACACATCATGCCAACTCACATCATTGACATGACACCTCAGGATACTCACATTCAGCTAAAGAAGTTGGTGATGAGCTGTGTGCGGACATCACCATCACCATCATCATCATCATCGTCACTGGCATCGTGGTCCAGGCCAGGATCCTCCACAGGTGGCGGATGTTGGTCATCGTCATCCTGGATGAGAGGCAACTCCTTCCGCACTGCCAGGTTGTGGAGCATGCAGCAGACGATGATAATCTTGCACACTTTCGCAGGGGCATATGGGAGGGACCCTCCGGTCTTGTCCAGGCAGCGGAAGCGGCTCTTCAGGAGACCAAAGGTCCGCTCAATCACTCTCCTGGTCCGACCATGTGCCTCATTGTAGCGCATCTGGGCAGGTGTCACAGGGTTCCTGAGGGGTGTCAGCAACCACGGCATGTTGGGGTATCCCGAGTCACCTACGGACAGACAAGTGCACATCAGCTGACTTGGAAAAGTGGGCGGAATACTACAGATCAGATCACACACAATGGCACAAAGTCAGTACACACCGACAAGCCAGGCACGCTGGTTCTGCATCTGTGCCATCAACCTGGGGATGCGACTACTCCTCATCACAAAGGCATCGTGTGCTGAACCAGGGAAACGGGCACACACGTGTGTGATGGTCATGTCTGCAAGACACACCACCAGTGCATTGACCGAGTGGTAGTGCTTGCGGTTCCTGTAGGCCTGCTCCTGGGCCTGTGGTGGTACCAAAGCCACATGTGTCCCATCAATGGAGCCAATGACATGCGGCATCCTCCCCAGGGCATAAAAGTAACTCTTCACGTCAGTGAGTCGTCGCAGTCTAGGGAAATAGATGTACCGGTTCAGGAAGAGCAACATTGCCGCCAAGAAATCGCGGAGCACACGGCTGAACATGGTCTGTGACATCCCACCAGCAGACGCCACAGTATGTTGGAAGGTACCGGTGGCAAAGAAGTGTAGGGCTGCCATCACCTTCACCTTGGGGGCCAGCGCTGTAGGATACGGCCGGCCAGGCTGCAAATGTGGGGACAACTGCACTGCCAAATCCTCAATCAGCTGCCTGGTGAAGCGGTACCGTCGGATGCTGTCCCGTTCCACCATCGTTGCCAGGTCTGGGAATGGCCGATGGACAGCAGGAGCCCTGCAGTGCAGAGGAGAAGTAAGCAAGATCGTCAGTCACCCCACATATGCGGCATTGAACACACTCAAGATCCCAACATACATCATCATGAGGCACAACTACATGAAGTGTGCAGTACCGGAACGACATGTATGGTACATACATGGCCAACATCTGTCAACATGGTCCTACAGGTGGCATCAATTTGTCCCAGGTTGGCCCATTGGATATCATGATGCTGTGTCACAGTCACCCCCAGTGACATGTGAGGACAGATGTGCCCCAGGCACCACAGCTCAACGACAGGCACATTCCCAGGGACCCTGTAATGCCACATGGACACTGGCATCACCTGGAGTATCATGTGTACACCACAACAAAACAAACATGACCCCCACAGGTAGTGGCCACACTTGCCATGGCAGGAGAGCCATGGACGTCTGTGACACACACGCACAACATCAGAGTCCATGCACACACAACGTGGATGTGGAGACTGTCTCCCATTGTGCACATGAAATCAGAGACATTGTAAACACTACATGCACAAAGACTGTGGAGGGCCATCACTATTGTGCCACTGGGACACCCTGGCTCAAACATACCGTCCCACATGGGACTCACGGGGTATGTGACATGACATACACAAACACCACTGTGAAATGTGACCATGGCACATGCACAGATATGAACAGTTGCACATCACAGTGGTCACGTACACGTAACACCCAGGATCCTGTCCCCATTAACACGTGCACAGCCTGGGGGTGGCTGCCCACAGGTGACACCCACAGGACAACATGTACACCAACATACACACAATAGGAAATGCAGCCTTACATGCCTTATGATAAGGTTTGGACAGGCTGTCGTGATGTAGGTGTGCCCCTCACTCCCTGGGAGCTATCTGTGGCTGGCATATGTCCATCTGAGATAGGCATGCTGACATATGCCAGTCACATGTACAGTGATGCGTTGAACAGCAATGGACCGATCGGTGCCTCCGGCCGGCCCATTGCATTCAATGTGTGCGGGTACGCGTTGTACCCCTGTGCGCGTTGAACAGCAATGGACCGATCGGTGCCTCCGGCCGGCCCATTGCATTCAATGTGTGCGGGTACGCGTTGTACCCCTGTGCGCGTTGAACAGCAATGGACCGATCGGTGCCTCCGGCCGGCCCATTGCTTTCAATGTGTGCGGGTACGCGTTGTACCCCTGTGCGCGTTGTACTGCAATGGACCGATCGGTGCCTCCGGCCGGCCCATTGCATTCAATGTGTCGCGGTGCGCGTTGTACCCCTGTGCGCGTTGAACAGCAATGGACCGATCGGTGCCTCCGGCCGGCCCATTGCATTCAATGTGTCGGGTACGCGTTGTACCCCTGTGCGCGTTGAACAGCAATGGACCGATCGGTGCCTCCGGCCGGCCCATTGCTTTCAATGTGTCGCGGTGCAGCGTTGTACCCCTGTGCGGCGTTGTACTGCAATGGACCGATCGGTGCCTCCGGCCGGCCCATTGCATTCAATGTGTCGCGAGTACGCGTTGTACCCCTGTGCGCGTTGAACAGCAATGGACCGATCGGTGCCTCCGGCCGGCCCATTGCTTTCAATGTGTCGCGAGTACGCGTTGTACCCCTGTGCGCGTTGTACTGCAATGGACCGATCGGTGCCTCCGGCCGGCCCATTGCATTCAATGTGTCGCGAGTGCAGCGTTGTACCCCTGTGCGCGTTGAACAGCAATGGACCGATCGGTGCCTCCGGCCGGCCCATTGCATTCAATGTGTCGCGGTGCAGCGTTGTACCCCTGTGCGCGTTGAACAGCAATGGACCGATCGGTGCCTCCGGCCGGCCCATTGCTTTCAATGTGTGCGGGTACGCGTTGTACCCCTGTGCGCGTTGTACTGCAATGGACCGATCGGTGCCTCCGGCCGGCCCATTGCATTCAATGTGTGCGGTGCAGCGTTGTACCCCTGTGCGCGTTGAACAGCAATGGACCGATCGGTGCCTCCGGCCGGCCCATTGCTTTCAATGTGTGCGGGTACGCGTTGTACCCCTGTGCGCGTTGTACTGCAATGGACCGATCGGTGCCTCCGGCCGGCCCATTGCATTCAATGTGTGCGGGTACGCGTTGTACCCCTGTGCGCGTTGAACAGCAATGGACCGATCGGTGCCTCCGGCCGGCCCATTGCATTCAATGTGTGCGGGTATGCGTTGTACCCCTGTGCGCGTTGAACAGCAATGGACCGATCGGTGCCTCCGGCCGGCCCATTGCATTCAATGTGTGCGGGTACGCGTTGTACCCCTGTGCGCGTTGAACAGCAATGGACCGATCGGTGCCTCCGGCCGGCCCATTGCTTTCAATGTGTGCGGGTACGCGTTGTACCCCTGTGCGCGTTGTACCTCAATGGACCGATCGGTGCGCACCCATTGACAATGGGCTTGCCTGGCAACGGACGCGTTTTCGAATATTCGAACGAGTCGGTTGCTGGAAAATCAGTTGGTCACCCACAACAATGTTGCAAAATCATGTATGTCATGAAGTTGAAATTTTGAAGGATGCTGTGGGCGTGTTTTGGTGCTGCTATTCCATGGATTGGCCAGATTCAGAAGATGCAAACGACTTGGACCTATCACTTTGGACACAAGGGACAGTATCTGCCTCTCCAGCACATATATATTGCTGCATGTTCCCCTGAGAGCCCACTTGCCTGCACTACATGCTCCAGGACGACATCTGCCACTGCACTGCTGCTGTCTCTGCCCCTCTGGACCCTGCAATGGCACGTACTGTGGAGAGAGCCCCAGCCTTCAGCCTTGAAGAGAACCAGGCCCTGCTGGACAGCCTACTTCCACAGTACAGCAAGCTGTATGGGACACCAGGGGAGCAGGTGAGTGTTCTGTGCACTGCCTTTCTGAATGTGCATTTTGTCTGACTAGCAAGGCTGAGAGTCAGCACACCACTGGCTAGCAGGCTCACTGAGTAGTTGTCACCCCCCATAGTGTGTAGTGACTTGCACTGGACAGGTATGGTGCAGTGACAGTGCTTCTGAACAGGGTTTTACTCCCCATGCAATGATACCATGTAGTGACTTCTGGAAAACTGTCCATGGGCAGCCGTGCACTGCCTGGGTACACCATGTGCCCCTGTGATTGCGACATGTATATGCAACTGTGTCATGCACGGATATGTTGCATGTGTAGTAATGGCCTTATCACTTTGTCATCCTGACAGGCTTCTGCCCATCGGAAGCATGAGATCTGGAAGGACATCGTCCGGGCTGTCCGGTCCGTGGGGGTCTACAAGCGCCGGATCCGCAACTGCCAAAAGAGGTGGCAGGACCTTCGGGGCTGGACCCGGAGGATTGCACGGGTCCAGCTGAAGCTGTCGCCTCCTCGCAGGAGGGGCGGAACACGGACCCTGACCCCCCACATGCTCAGGATCCTGGCGGTGGTCTTTCCAGACCTGGATGGGCAGCTGAAGGCCAGAGAGCAGCAAGGAGGGGTGAGTCAAAGACTGCACTGTGTACTCTGTCTAACATGCTATGTGCCCTCCTCGGGCCAGGTTGAACTGCCACAGTACAGCAGTCATGTTGTCCAGGAGCCATGTCCCTCTATTGTGCACTGCCCACTCCTCATCTGATACCCAGGTGTGGCCCTTACATGCAGGGAATTCTGTCACTTAGGACTGTGTCCTTGCAGTTTGCTTGACTCAAGGTGGGAGACAGCATCTGTTTCCCTGACTCTGTGGTGAGCATCATGGGTGGGTCCATTGCTTACACAATGCCTGTATTCTGACATGTATTCAGCGTGTTACTTTGATCTGTGGTCCAATTGCTGAGCTGATCCACCACATGTGGCTGGGGTACCTGGCACACACCCATGCTGCGGGTGGGAACAATGTTCGGGCCCCAGGAGTATGTATATGACGTGTGTCACACATACTTAGCCAGCTGCTTACAGTCCAGGGCTCATCCCTCATTCATGTGGGGCTGGACAGTCATGCCTACTCCAGGCCATACAATACACTCTGTACTCCCACTCCCGTGTATCAGAGGACACATTGTGCACAGTGATTTGACCCCTCAGGTGTCTGCCTCTGTGTCAGTGTGCTGTGGATTAGTCGCCAGGACTGCTGTGGAGTTTCTTGGTAGGGGCTCAGCATGCCACTGGAGATGTGACCATAGGAGACGATACTTGTGTGACACATAGGTGTCTGATCAGCTGCCCATGCAGACTGGGGCATGTAAATGTGAAGTTCAGGCAGCTGTTCCCCATGCACAGCAGAGTGTGAGGGGCTCAGGTTCAGAGGGTAGTGTCACAGGTCTCCCATATGTCCAATAGGTATGACCTGGACAGATGAGGGTTAAGAGGATGTTTTGTGGGGGGGATGTACATGTGCACTTGTGCAGCTCCAGGACTTGCATTCCCCATGACCTACTATTGTGACACAGTGCAGAGTGTTGTTGTCTGGCTGCAAAGTCATACATCACTGAGACAGTGATGTATGACTTTGCAGTCATGCCTCCGCCATGGCATGTGTCTACTGATTGGTGATCCTGCAGGGGAGTGACATGTGCTACATGCACACCATAGTGGCGCTGGCTATCAGGACATGGGTGCATCATGGTGTCTGTCGCTGGTATGCATCACATGCATTTCCTATTTGACTCTGGGCATCCCTTACATCCGTAAACCTGTACTGACTCAGTGGCAAGAGCTGTGATGTGTCCACACCGTGTCCTCTGCACTGTCCAACTACTGTGTACTTGGTGCATGTGTCAACACTGGGGTGTTGCAATCCAACAGACACCAGACAGATGGGTGCAAGGCCATGTGGGATGTGAGTGCCATGCTTGGCATCAGACTGACAATTGACTTCTCCTGTTCAATTAGGGCACTTTTAGCAATGTACAACTAATGATGCCAGGGCTTGCTCTGTAATGTGCTGTGCTCACAGTGGTGTGTGCGTTTGGTGCAGGTGACTGATGTCTGTCTGTTTCCCCATTGTTTGCAGATACATCCACGGCCACGGAAGGGGACAGCTCCACGGACCAGGAGGAGCCGGAGAGCCAGACTGGGTCAGCAGCCGAGGAGTGGTCGGAGGGACCCAGTGGCACGGAGGGCGAGGGGAGCCACACCGAGGAGTCCTCAGCAGCATCCACCTCAGCTGAGGACCAGAGCAACTCGGAGGATGACTCCCTTGTGGAGGCGGGTGTCAGCAGCCACCACACCCCAGCTAGTGTTGCTGTCCCCGCCACCACCAGCACCACCACCGCCCTCCCATCGGCTCCCATTCCCCAGGTCCATGGAGGCTCCCATGTCCGGGAGCGTGTCTCCTTTGGGCCAGGCACCGCACCCCTGCCCCTGTGTCCCCTGCTGCCCTGAGTGAGGAGTCTGTGTACCTCCTTCGCCAGCTCCATGTAGGGCAGACAGCCATGCTGAGTGTCCTCCATGCGCACACCGCGCTGTTGACTCAGCTGGTGTCGTTCATGGAGGGCATCTCATCGGGCATGTCTGACCTACAGAGGGGCAATAGGTCCATGGACTCCTCCCTGACGGCAGCAGTGTCCCTCCTCAAACGGTCCCTCACCCCTCCTGCCTCTGCTCCATCCACACTCCCCAGCACCTTACCCATCCCAGGCACACACACACCGGCACAGGCACACACCAGCACACACACATCCAGCACACTGACACACACGCCAATGACAAAACGCACACGCACGCACATTCAGGGGACTGAAGCCAGACTCACAGGGGATGGGGCCCTGGAACACACACACGCATCCACATGCACTGCGCAGTCCTCAGTTCCCTCTCCCTCCAAAGCACCCTCCCTTGCCTCACCTGCAACCCCAAAGTCACAGCAGCTCTTCCTCTGTGACCTCGGCCTCTTCCCCACCGATGAAGCTGCTCCAGCATCCCGGGGGAAGAGGAAGCCCACCCACACGGAGCAGAGTGCCCCTCGCCCCCGGACACCCTCCCCCAGGCGCAGACGGACTGAGGCCCCCACCCGCAAGTCCCCCGGAGTGCTAAGAGCAAGACCCCGCCACCGCCCTGCAGCTCAGGCACAAGGTCTCCGTCCTCCATCCCTCAGGCCCCCACTGCACAGGTGCCCCCACCACACCCTGCCCCAGGTTCCCCCACCCACAGATATACCATCCCCAAGATGCTCCGGCCTTCTCCCCCTGCCACTTGCTCTCCCAGCACCACACCCCCGCTGCGCTTGTCTGTGCCACTGATGTGGTGAGGGTGTCCTCCCCCTCTGTCCAACCCACCTTGCCTGTTCCCCATTCTCCTCCCCTGGAGGTAGGCACTGCAGTGGAGTCCACTACCGCCCTGTCTGACTTGGGCACTGCAGTGGCGGACCTGTCCACCCCATCTGCAGGGTCCACTGCAGTTGTGCCGGCACCCACGACATCTGTGTCATGCCCCCAGTTGTGCCGGCACACACCATGTCAGACACCTCCACTGCAGTTGTCAGTGGCTCTCCAGCACCCACCACCCCTTCCCTGACTCCCCCTGGTGAGCCCTGATCCTGTCCCTGCGGTGCCTGGCCTGCCCCCCGGTTGCCCCTCCTAGTGGATTGTCCCTGGTATTGTGCAGGCATGCGTAGGGTGACATCTGCCAGTGTCACCCTGTTTGAACTTTGACAATGGACTGGCCATTGGCCTTTGCTCTAATTTCTTCTGGACGTCGTTATCAAACAACACATATGCTGAATAAAGCAACTTTCTTTTCTCTAGTGCTCATGCTTCAGATGTACATGTTGTTGGTGCAGCTAACCATGCCCTTGCTGCAGTGATGGTGATATCTGGTCTCATGATTATGAAGTGTTACTGTGCAGGAACCCATGTGGTCCAGGGGGAATGTGTCCTATCATGTGGTGTATCCATGTCATCAATAGCAGCATCTGAGGGTGTCATGTGTTCAGTATTTGGCAATGGGTTTCCTACTTACATTGGCAATTTCATATCTGTGGCTTCCACCCCTGCACATCTGTTGTGCCTGCCATCGTTGCATTTGTCTACTTCCCTGACCGTGTTGCCATCTCCAGTGGACATGCAGGTTTGGGCATCAATGGGGAGGGACTCATCCGTGTAGTCAGTGCAACATTGCTATACAAGTGTGTTGGATCTGTGCTGATGATTCCGTTGGCACATCCATGACCAGGCTGATGTGATGGGAGCCCTCATTTGGTGCTAATTGTTGATTGTGTGACCAAGTGCTCAGCTGACATGATGGGGCCCTACTGAGGCAACATATGGCACAGCTTTCCTCACACAGGAGTGGAGTCCCCTCATGGCAGTGTGTACACGTGTGACATTGCCTGCGCCCAAGGTGTGTGTTGTATGTGCATGTCTGTGTGTTCACTTCCATTCATCTGCGCATGCTGTGATCCCTAGTGTTGTACCTGTTTGTGATGCTTGCTGACTTGAGCTATGTTCCCCCAAAGTCTTCTCCCTGTGTTCTCTGTGATGTGGGTGCATGGCACATTACTGGTCATCAGGGTGTCACCCATAGGTGTGTTTGCTGTCAGGGCAGAGTTTGTGTGCAGACGCAGATGGGTCACAGTCAGGTTTCCCTTTGGCACTTGTTGTTTGCCCCTGTCATGTGATTTCCAGTTTGTGTTATCTTTCAGTGATTGTGACACGTTGTGTGTGTGACTGCTGGCACTCCTTAGGGTCCGGGCTGCAATGTTGGTTGTTGTCTATGTGTGTTCTTTGTGGGTGACCTTGGCTTCTTCATTGGTGTGTGACTGTGGCTGGGATCCCATTGGTCGGTGTGGTATTGCCGTCATGTCCATGTACAGCGTAGTGTGCAGTGTGTCAGACATTCAGGAGTCTTGTTGAGTGTCCATGTGTGATGTGTTTCTACACCTTGGTTCCCACCCACCACCCTGGAATAGTCATGGGTGCATGTGCAATGTCACCAGTGCATGTGTACTTCACTGCTGCACATTGTTGGAGGTCGAGGGGTGTGGTCTTGAGTGTGTGCAGATGAGAGTTGTTGTCCGGCTAGTCCCCTGCCTCCATGTTGGCCTTGGCTTACTGGCCATGCTGATTGATTTGTGCTTGTGTAGGTGTGATGGTAGTTAGTTGCTCAGGACACCTGACTGTGGTTCACAGTGTGATCGACATTTAGCTTTGTCATCACAGTGGTATTTTTATTCAGCCCAGGGTCACCACATTGTGGGGGCCCTGGGGGTGGTGCTGTGGTGTGTCTGTGACTTGCTGTGTCAGTTGTTGTTCCTACGTGCCTGTGTGACATGTGTGTTTTGTGCTCCCTCTCACCTGTCAATGCCTGCTTGCCTACATAGGGGATTTGGATCCATGAGTTACCTTAGTGTGGCAGTGTATGCACATCTGTATGATTGGTATTCAGCTCTCCTCATGTGTTGTGTTGTTGCCTGGGGACACTGGCACCCCCACCCCTCACCTGCTGTGTATGATGACAGTGTTGGTCTGCCTGTTTGTGTTTGTGCATCTGCACCACTGCATTGGCATATCTTGGGTGTGCCATTGGCTGTATGTTGTTTGGTGTGTTTCCCCTGCTGTCCCTGGGACTCCTAGGTCATCGGTCAGCACAGTGATCATGGTTTGTGTGTCCCATTGCTGCCATGGTATGGTATCTGTTCACCTCACATCTGCTGTCTCCACAGGGTATCTGCATTTGTGTGCCCATTGGTGCAAATATGTGGTTCTGCATTCTGATGGTCACTTCTGTCATTGTGTCATTGATGACTGTTGACGGTCTCAGCCCCCATGGGTGTTGTTTGTCTGCACATGGCCAAAGGAATGTTTCATTTGCACTGCAGTATTTGGCTCCCCCAATTTATGTTGCAATGGGACACATACACTACTTTGCCACAGATGAGTTTTTGGTTCTGTGACCAGGAATGATCCATGCAGTTTGGCAGTTGCAGCTCTTTCTTTGTCAACAATTACCTTTTGGTCACTGTGATGATGAGGGTGTAGACCCCATTGCCACAATGGTCAAAATGTGCTTCAGCTATGGACCCCACACTTACCTTTTGGTCACTGTGATGATGGGGGTTTAGACCCCATTGCCACAATGGTCAAAATGTGCTTCAGCTATGGACCCCACACTTGCCTTTTGGTCACTGTGATGATGGGGGTTTAGACCCCATTGCCACAATGGTCAAAATGTGCTTCAGCTATGGACCCCACACTTGCCTTTTGGTCACTGTGATGATGGGGGTTTAGACCCCATTGCCACAATGGTCAAAATGTGCTTCAGCTATGGACCCCACACTTGCCTTTTGGTCACTGTGATGATGGGGGTTTAGGCCCCATTGCCACAATGGTCATGGGCTGCTTGCATTGTGGGTGCCACACACATATATGTGTGGCACATGTGCTAGGGGGTCACATTGTATGTTCAAAGTCATGTTCGGTGTTGTAGGCATTTGACACAGCCTGCTCACACGCTTGTCATGGTGGTGGGGGGATGTCTTAATCTTGCATTCCCTAGGTTGTGGTGTGCTTGTTGTGTCATGCATTGTCCATCCTATGAGTGGGGGTGGTAGTAGTGGTAGGCATCCAGCCCCCCTGGCTAAGGGTGGTAGTAGTGGTAGGCTTCCTGCCCCCCTGGCTAAGGGTGGTAGTAGTGGTGGGCATCCTGCCCCCCTGGGTGAGGGTGGTAGTAGTGGTAGGCATCCTGCCCCCCTGGCTAAGGGTGGTAGTAGTGGTAGGCATCCAGCCCCCTGGCTAAGGGTGGTAGTAGTGGTGGGCATCCTGCCCCCCTGGGTGAGGGTGGTAGTAGTGGTAGGCATCCTGCCCCCCGTGGGTGAGGGTGGTAGTAGTGGTAGGCATCCTGCCCCCTGGCTAAGGGTGGTAGTAGTGGTGGGCATCCTGCCCCCCTGGGTGAGGGTGGTAGTAGTGGTAGGCATCCAGCCCCCTGGCTAAGGGTGGTAGTAGTGGTGGGCATCCTGCCCCCCTGGGTGAGGGTGGTAGTAGTGGTGGGCATCCTGCCCCCTGGCTAAGGGTGGTAGTAGTGGTGGTGGGCATCCTGCCCCCCTGGGTGAGGGTGGTAGTAGTGGTAGGCATCCAGCCCCCCTGGCTAAGGGTGGTAGTAGTGGTAGGCATCCAGCCCCCCTGGCTAAGGGTGGTAGTAGTGGTAGGCTTCCTGCCCCCCTGGCTAAGGGTGGTAGTAGTGGTGGGCATCCTGCCCCCCCTGGGTGAGGGTGGTAGTAGTGGTAGGCATCCTGCCCCCTGGCTAAGGGTGGTAGTAGTGGTAGGCATCCAGCCCCCCTGGCTAAGGGTGGTAGTAGTGGTGGGCATCCTGCCCCCCTGGGTGAGGGTGGTAGTAGTGGTAGGCATCCTGCCCCCCGTGGGTGAGGGTGGTAGTAGTGGTAGGCATCCTGCCCCCTGGCTAAGGGTGGTAGTAGTGGTGGGCATCCTGCCCCCCTGGGTGAGGGTGGTAGTAGTGGTAGGCATCCAGCCCCCTGGCTAAGGGTGGTAGTAGTGGTGGGCATCCTGCCCCCCTGGGTGAGGGTGGTAGTAGTGGTGGGCATCCTGCCCCCTGGCTAAGGGTGGTAGTAGTGGTGGGCATCCTGCCCCCCTGGGTGAGGGTGGTAGTAGTGGTAGGCATCCAGCCCCCTGGCTAAGGGTGGTAGTAGTGGTGGGCATCCTGCCCCCCTGGGTGAGGGTGGTAGTAGTGGTGGGCATCCTGCCCCCTGGCTAAGGGTGGTAGTAGTGGTGGGCATCCTGCCCCCCTGGGTGAGGGTGGTAGTAGTGGTAGGCATCCTGCCCCCGTGGGTGAGGGTGGTAGTAGTGGTAGGCATCCTGCCCCCTGGCTAAGGGTGGTAGTAGTTGTGGGCATCCTGCCCCCCCTGGGTGAGGGTGGTAGTAGTGGTAGGCATCCTGCCCCCGTGGGTGAGGGTGGTAGTAGTGGTAGGCATCCTGCCCCCTGGCTAAGGGTGGTAGTAGTGGTGGGCATCCTGCCCCCCTGGGTGAGGGTGGTAGTAGTGGTAGGCATCCTGCCCCCTGGCTAAGGGTGGTAGTAGTGGTGGGCATCCTGCCCCCCTGGCTAAGGGTGGTAGTAGTGGTAGGCATCCTGCCCCCCCTGGCTAAGGGTGGTAGTAGTGGTAGGCATCCTGCCACCCTGGCTAAGGGTGGTAGTAGTGGTAGGCATCCTGCCCCCTTGGCTAAGGGTGGTAGTAGTGGTGGGCATCCTGCCCCCCCTGGGTGAGGGTGGTAGTAGTGGTGGGCATCCTGCCCCCCTGGCTAAGGGTGGTAGTAGTGGTAGGCATCCTGCCCCCCTGGCTAAGGGTGGTAGTAGTGGTAGGCATCCTGCCACCCTGGCTAAGGGTGGTAGTAGTGGTAGGCATCCTGCCCCCTGGCTAAGGGTGGTAGTAGTGGTAGGCTTCCTGCCCCCTGGCTAAGGGTGGTAGTAGTGGTGGGCATCCTGCCCCCCTGGGTGAGGGTGGTAGTAGTGGTGGGCATCCTGCCCCCTGGCTAAGGGTGGTAGTAGTGGTAGGCATCCTGCCACCCTGGCTAAGGGTGGTAGTAGTGGTAGGCATCCTGCCCCCTGGCTAAGGGTGGTAGTAGTGGTGGGCATCCTGCCCCCCTGGGTGAGGGTGGTAGTAGTGGTAGGCATCCAGCCCCCTGGCTAAGGGTGGTAGTAGTGGTAGGCATCCAGCCCCCCTGGGTTGGGGTGGTGGCGCGCATTCAGGCCCCTGTGTGCATATGTGGCATTGGTGATGGGCATCCCGCCCCTATGGTGCTGCTGTTGCTGGTGTAAGTATATTCAGATTCCCAGTGTATGTGTGTGATGTGTCGTGTACGTGTTGTATGTGTTTTGTGGTTGGTGTCTGACTTACCTTCTGCGCCGTACGCGTCCGTGCCTGTTCCGGTAGTAGATGTAGAATATTGGTATGATCGGGACGAAGGGATTCATGGTTGGTTCGTGTCGTTCGTCCTTCTCGTTGCTTCGCGTCGTCCTCGTCGCTTGGCTTCGTCCTCGTCGCTTCGCTTCGTCCTCGTCGCTTCGCGTCGTCCTCGTCGGTGCTGTGTTCGTCTCGTAGCCGTGGATCGTGTTGTGGCGCGATTCGGAGCTTATGTGCGCCTCTCCCGGATGCTTTGACGTGCCGTGCGTAGCGACGGGTTCGGCGCGTACGGAAAGCGCATCGTACTTGTCCGGCCGGACGGGGCTGCATTTTCCCTTCCGTGCGACTCGATTCGGCGTTTCCGGATTCGCCTCGGTCGGAGAACAGGACCTGGTTTGGGTGAGTACGGCTCGGCCGGAATTTTTGCTGTTGTGCGCATCGTACTTGCTCGTTCGGTGTGCTGTACGGATCGGTCGGGAAACTGGCTTTCGCATGGCTTTTTTCCCGACCAAATAGTATTGGGTGCGCCTCCGACCGAGATCGGAATCGGCCCCTTAGTAGAAACCTTACCTGCAATCTGGCGAAGCATTTTATGGGTGACATAATTATTTTGACGCACGCTTTCTACATTTACAGACTCAAGATATAAGCAAATACTGGTGTAGATGTAAAGAATATAAGACCTTCAGTTTTTTTCCTTACAGAGGCAACACATTTAATCAAATGCAGATGTATATTGGAAACCATGCCAACAATTCAAGTCTAATTTTACCTTTTTACTTACGTTTATTCTTAAAAACAAAATATTTATTTTAGAGAGACTCGTGCGTCAGAGGACACATGCAAACATCATTAAGCATATCAAGACCAGCATTCAGGCACAAATTAAAACTATTTGAATGATCTGAGCTGCTTGCTCTAGCGTGCACAATCAAACCTGTATGTTGAATTAAAAAAACTTAATTACTTTTAAAGTCTCTCTATTTGCCTGTTGTTTTTATTAATATTTCTTTCCTTATCATTGGCCCAATATATTTTCACTTGACTTCTTGCTACTTCCACCCTTTTACCTTTTGATTCTCTTTTAGCAAACCCCGCTTCCATGTGCATTATTACTGTGCGGCCCTACATTCACATTCACGCATCTATAATTCTAAACCCTTAATCCACAGTTCGTCTTTTGTATCTCGAGCATGTTCCCTGTGCCATGCCCATGCTATTCCTCCAAGTTCCCACTGTCATTACTCCAACTGTGTTTTGTAAAGATGTGCAAAAAGACCATCAGTTTCCTTGATTCAAGTACATGTACTACCTATGCTGGTGTGACAGCTGTTTCCTGTAGCCCAACGAAAGCAACCTAAACAAGCATTGTAAAATCCAGAGGAATGACTTAGAATTAAAAGTGCCTCTTCCTTGATGACTGAAGAATGAGTCAATGACTGAATGAATGGATACCTTCATCTCTATTCGATCAGACAATCACTCACCATCCATGCACTGTCACTCTTTCATGTACTCATTCATGCATTCTCCCACCCATTGGCTCATTTTTGCATTGAAGCAGTCACCAATACACAACTTCACCACACACACATTCTCAAATGTGCCATGAAGAGGCATTTTCATTTATAAGCAATCATTGTATTGTGTTATGTTTTAAGCATTTGTATTGTGTTGCAGAGATTCTGCTCATGAACAGAACTATGCTTGGGACCATAGAACATCAGTATGTAGGGTACTGAGTCAGCATACCCTATCAATATCTATGACCCGGAGTCCGACTAGCTTCAGTGCCTCACTTGCCCTCCTAACCTTTACAGAGAGACAAGTGATTTGGACCCCAGATTACAACACTCCCGACACTCTCAGGGATCCCAGTAACAGGACACACCCTTTCGCTCTCTCGCTCCTACTTGTCCACAATAAGATAAAAAAGAGACATGAAGGAAGTTCACAATGGTTATTTAAACTATCATGCTCTAAGATGCAATAATTGCATCACAATTATTAAACAAATACATGCCAATAATGTCATCAACATGTTTAATAAACCATATACAATACAGAGCCCTCTAATGTTATCTTACAGATCTGCCTAAATCCTCCCCCAACACTGAAGCTATGTGGTTATAGATTATAGATCTCTGGGTTCGGTGGTGGCCCCTATAAATAGCATATTTAGGTGGATGTTCTACATCTCAGCTGATGCAGCGCTCTTGCCTCAGGACCTTCGCTCAGTGAGTCTGTTGTTTTTCAGAACCCATGTCCCTAGTAATATGACAAGATATGTGTATTCAAAACAGTAGCTGCATTCTCCTATTATGTCTAGGTGCTAGTGTCTGACCAGAGAAAATAACAAGAGGCAATGTTGTTTCACCTTGCTTAGTCTGTTCAAACAGGTAAAGAATAAAATGCGAAAACGTGCTGGTACTGGGTTAAAATACAAGGTGGCACAAAGCAAGCATGATATTTAGTATAGTGTGCAAAACTGAAATGGCCTACAACATGCAATTTTGGGCTAACATATTGAAAATGACAATGGACCATGTGAGAAACAAATGACACCCTCCCTTTGGTCAGAATAAGAGCACGACAAAGCACTAAAAAATACAAATGTAATCGGAAGATAAACAAACTCAAAGCACAGTTCATGAAATTGGAAAAAAATAATCTAGAAAATGAGTTGTCAATTTTGAAAAATAGTCAAATTATGGTGCTTTGGAGGAATCCATGATGTCATTCACAAATTCAAAGGCCAGGGACTCCAAAAGGAGTCCAACTACACAGAAGATGATTGATTGGCAGCCATAGTTACAAGTTCCAAAGAACAAAGATAATCCTCGGTCTCAGCCAATGTTGAGATAGCTACTGGGTAAAACTGCATTCGTGTTCGTCTGCAACGTCAGACAAATATCTAGTGCCCATTCAAAGGGGCTCCAGAGGCAGTGGGACACAGGTTGTACTCAGGTTAACCAGGCAGGCCGAAATGTTAACGACCAATGAAGACCCAGTTTTTGTAGTAGAAATATTCCAAAATTCTGAAGCATGCGCTCACAATAGTGTTGGAGCGGTTGTAGTTCCAGAGAGCTCACAAATGAAACATCCATTGCGAAGAAGCAAAAATAGGATGAGAATGCCGTTATTGAAAAATAACAGCAGGGGAAATCCTCCAAACACACTGGGAAAACTTTAATGAATAAAAGCCTCTATTATTCGAAAGACAGTTTGAAATGAACTGACTAGGCCGGATCCAGCAACTTTAAAAAAATGTTTGAGACCGGCCCTGTTAGATGCATTAAAAAGTCAATGCACTAATTCACCAAAATGAAGAGGGAGGTTTGTATTTAACAATCACTGCATTTCCCTAGAAGTTCTTGCCACCTGCATTTCGAATGTTTTGCGAGCAGATGTGAGAGCTACCTCTTTTTGAAACAATAATGCTTGAGTCATCTTAGCTTATTAAAATATACCTTCAAAGTTGGAATTGAAGACCACAATGAGCTATCTACAGGACGCTGTTGCAACTAGTAACGAGCTTGGAAACAGACAAAACTTAGGGAACTCTAGCTCGAACTCCGCAACAGTCTTGATCGCTGAGCATTAAATAACTCAGGTAACCCTTTTAAATAACAGGCCAAATTCGGCACCAAAGCATTACATGCGCCGTGGATCTTAACATGTTTGCAAACAAGTGAATGTCCGACAGAAGGGTTGCATTCCTCTCCAGTAATGAAAACGTCCTTATTGGCACGTTCACAATGATAGGAGAAGGTAAGTGACCATAATTCATTAATGAAGCTGCCTCTGAGGGCTTCATATCTACGAACAGGAAAATATTTCATGCAAGCTGTGAACTGAAATGTTGAAATAGGTAAAGAGATAACGCAGTGTATCAAGAACACAGCTGAAAGTGTTTCGGCTGTAGTGAATGGAAGTTGTTATAACTTCTCTAAATGCAGCATTGCGTAAGTTGCGTCTTTCAGTGCAATCAGTTGTTAAATTAAAGGGCAAGAACAAATTACTGCAATTCAAATAGTGCCTTTGTAGGCACCCATTTTTAAGGGCTTGAGGCGTCTAGCTAAACAGTATAATAGAGCTAAGCAGACTTTGCCCATGATACAATGTTGACATGTCTCTTTGCATAAAATCAATAAAAGACACAACAATGCTATTTAAATTGTAATTACGAGAAGATAGCATATTAATACTAGTTCAGCAACAACAAGCACTTTATCCAAATTATCTTGATCAACGTGCAGCAGCTCCTATTTGGAACAATTTTCTAATTTCATTATAGGTAGCATAAATAAATCTTTTAGAACGTGGAGATTTGGAACCCAATAGAAAATCTGATAAATCCATGTCTTTGGACAGGAGAGAAAGATGTTGTTTCACTACACGCAGTGTGGAATGTTCCAACCATTGTTGACACAATTTTTCCACTGAATAGGTGGTAACAATACCAGAATGTTGTGAGTGAGAATATCAGGGATCGGGTCTGCTTGATTTGAACCCAGGTGTGTAATTAAGAAAATGAACATGACAGCCATTAGTGTCTACTGGCCACAATAACGACCCATTAGGACCTGAAAGTGTGAAATTAAATGTACCATTCTGCACCATGCTATTGAGTTGTTCTTCAATATAATTTGTTAAACTTTGCCAATTATCAAAGTGGGGAATGGAGGGCATATTTGAGGCATTCATTTCTTTAATTTTTGCCAATCCCAGACATGTATTCTGCTGGACGGTGTCATTCGAGAAAATCATTTGTGTTGAAATCAAGCACGCTCAAAATAAGGTTTCAGTTCCCTTAACCTGTCAAGGTTTTGTTCCCCAAATTGATTTCAGATCAATGGTGTTTTTCCAGTAATCATAGCCTGGTTGACAAACGAAGCTGTATATAAGAGCTTGGTCTGTGTGAGCATATATTTTTTTGATAGGATAGGGACTGATTTGAAATAATATGACATAGGGTCAAAAGTGTCATCTCCTGTGAAATACGTGAATTTGTTTTTATGCGTCTTAGAACTCCCTGGTGGGGGAGTCGGACAATGTTCCCATTGTGTATAATTAAAAAGTGTAAATTGACTACTGGCTCTGTGTAGAAAATGATGTCCATAATGGGGATAACAGAACATATCAGCAAAGTTCGCAGAATTGAGTTATAGGTCCTCCGATTAAAAAACAGTATAATATTCCAGCTTGGAAGGCTTAGACTTTATGGTTTCAACATCCCAATCATCTGAATGTAACCCAGGTACTATTACACCATCCATAGAAACTTTGAACACATATGGTATCGGTAGGATCTCCGTAGGGCTGAATATATTGAAAGGAACTTTATCCCAAACAATTCCATCAGTCATTGGAACAGCTGAAATGTTGACGAGTGACAAATCTCTTTCCAGTTTATGTGAAGAAGAATGGGGGGCCAACATGGCATTGACCAGTTCTGCAGCAGAACGTTCTGGGAGGTAGTAGCCATTGATCAGTAGGAAAAAACAGTCACAATTCCAATCCACATGAACAAAAAAACCAGGGAAAGTATGACTCAAACAGATATCCAAGGCGGGACTAGATTAGTGCATTTCAGCCTAGAAATGAAAACACGGATCCGTGGTGGAGGAGTGTGTGTAACAGAAGAGCTGTCTGAAGAAAAATCATCTTGATCCATATAATACCCAGATGCACTTAGTTGAAAAACTGGATGCTCGATTTCAATAACAGGACTCGCAAAGTCCAACAGAGGTGGATCCACTAACGGTGAATCAGTATAAATGACTACAGCTGTAGAAGACACAGTTGTAGAAAGTGCTCTCACTTCGGTCGTGTTGTAGGTTGAGGACTCAGTCTCCTCCCCCAGCCGGGGAGTATCAGCGTCGATGGTGCCCACGGGCTGCAGAGGAATTTTGTGTAGAGTAGCACGGTCACCCCATGGCTTACTATTGAGTATCGGCCACATGGTGTAATTTGACATGTTCGATGGAGACAAAACATTTGTCTTTAGAACCAGGAAGCAGTGGCAAGATTACAATTCTTGTACCTTGAAGTCCAAGGACAGGAATCGGAGCACGGTAGGATGGGCCAAACACCTTTTCTCGAACGAGATCTCCAATTTTTGGAATCCAGCTAGAAACTTCAGGGTTTACATCTGCACTTGGAGAGAGAAACATGTGCAAGTGTTTGCTTGATTGAGCATCACTGAACTTTTTTAAGTCCTGTAAGACAGCACAATGGGTATCTACATCAAAGGTCGTGGCAGCCGCCACAATGTCTAAACCATCATGGTCTGGAACATACTTCTTGATACCAAAAAGTACTTTGTACGGGATTCTCCGACCCAGAGATATTTTAGGGAGGTTATTGAGAGCTTGTTGAACCCCGTAGAGGTGACTGACCCAACTACCTCAGTACCTAGTACTCTAGCTATTAAGGACTGCTTTAAGTCATGGTTCATTCTTTCTACAACAGAATTGCCCTCGGGTCTATATGGAGAAGACTAATGCACTTGTACATCCAGGGATACTTTAGACGCGAAAGCCGGACCTTGGTCCGAGTGGAATGCACGGCATACATATATCCCAATAAACACGTGGAGGCCTTTAATAACAGTTGGAGCGCCAGTGGAGCACTGTGGCCAAACCCAGAGGAATCTAAAGCAAGAATCAACTGCAACCAAAATAAATTTGAATACAGTATTCAAAATCAGTGGACCACAATGATCCAAATAGATGCAGCCAAAAGGCTTATTGGAAATCAACAGGTGTGTTGGCGGCGGACGAGCCACGGTGGAGCATTTAATTTGTTGATACATTTCACAACACAGGACATATTTTTTGACCTGCTGGTAGGAGCCTTGTTACCAATAACGTTGCTGCAGCAGCAAAATTGTGGCTGCCACCCCAGCATGTGCTGAAGCCACACCTTCATATGCCGCTACAACCAAAGCAACTCTACGGTCTTGGTTGGGAATCAAACGATCGCCAATCTCAGGAATTGTTACAAAAGGAACATTCTTGGTCATTTAAATGATAAGAGTGTTTAGAAGGAAAGCCCTTTGGTAAAGGGGTGCCGTTTTTAATAGCATTAACGGCAGCCAAGATATCGTTATGTATACGAGATTTAGAGCGTGTAATTGGTGCTACTGTAGCTGTGGCGACTGCAGATTTGACGGCTTCATTAGGCAGAGACTTCCATACAGTATGTGCTCCCATACGCTGGTGACTCAGTGTATGTTTCTAGCACCCATCTTTGAAGTCTGACACCTTAACCCAAAGTGTTTTGTACTTGATTGGGCTAGCTTTAGAATCTTTGAATCCATTTTGTTGCCAATAATGTAGATTATCATTAAAGGACTGTACACAGTAATACGAATCACACACAATAAGAGTAGGGAATTCAGGATTCGTACATTCAAGTGCAAGAAGCAAAGCCTTCAGTTCAGCCACCTGTGCAGTGCTTTCACCCAAAGACTGCATGCAAGTTGTTTGAGGTTAGACTACGCCATCCAACATAAGACCAATAACAATGGTGAATGCCACAAGTACTGTTGCTTAGAACCTATAGCAGGTTGATCGGAACCATCAGTGTATATAATATATTTATACTGATCAAGAGGCAAAACAGTGGAGGGTAAAGGGTAAACATGCTCATACTGTATAAATTCTTGTGTGAAAAGAAGGTCAAAGACCAAGTACACATCAACAGCTGTGGATGTAGCCCATTGTATCCATCTAGGATGGAGGGCTTTAGTGTTTGGAATGCTTGCTTTGGTGACAACCTCAAAGGTTGGCACTGGAGTAATGACAAGAATGCATTTCCCTTGAGCAAGTTTCCGTTCTTTAAGGAGAGCCATCTGCATGGCAGTCAGTATTTTCTCAGTGAAAGCAAAACACATTTCTGCTCCAGAAAATACATGTGATTTATATTCTATAGGCACTGTTTTACCTTCCTTAAAGCTGATATAAGTAAATCCAATTGCACCTGCTAAAATACAGATGACAAGGTTAGTGCTACTGTGACGTGTATTCAAGAGACATTTTTGTACCCTAGTTCTGCCAGCATGTCTGCCACTATTGAACGCAGGGATGATTTATCTATACACTATCATTATTATTTATCAGAGAGAGCGGTATGCTTTACCTCGCAGTAATTTATACACATTTGCCAAGAATGAGAGCAGGCAGTGTCCCTGTTTCCCCTGGCTGTATCTTTCTTTCATAATGCATATCTATAGGAAGATAACCACGCCGTCACTGGCGACTTCGCTGCCCACAGTTTTTTCAGTGTCACACTGGGTGAAAGGGGAAATTGACAACATTAGTTTTATTTAACCCTGGGTGGTAAACTCTTCTCTGCTCGCGGAGTTTGCAGAATTCGCGCACTCCGCGCTCCGCAGAGGAATGCAGAATTCCTGAATTCCGCCATTCGGGTGTGAAGCAGAGGTTTTTTTTCCGTTCGCGTGCTCGAGTTTTCTTTTGGCGCTCAACCGCGAGCACCAAGACTCTAAGGCCGCTCGCAAGCATGCACAAAACTTCTCCCACCACTACAGAGCTCCAGCGAGACTTCGCGCTCACCTGCATGGCTTCCAGCCATGACGGCACCAATCTAGCATTCTTAGAGCCGGTCACGATCACAAACGGAGCGGTCGAGCAGCTTTTCTGCTTGAGAATGAAGCTGAGAGCCATTTGGAGTTCATATTATTCTCAAATTGGCCATTGGAGTTGTTTTTGTGTGTGAGAAGCAATTTTTATTAAACTTTTTTCTTTCAAACCAGAAGGAAGTGCCCCAGAGAGTCCAACTTCCTGTTCCTGTCCAGAAGGTTCCTCCCAGTGCTTTGCCCCTCTCCTGGTCACTTTTCATTGGGATTTGGAGCTGGAAGGATTACTCTCCTTGTCTGCTGCATATATACCATAGGATTTAAGGACTTTATTTTTGAGATATCACAAGTAAGTTGAAAAACTGGTGTATAAGGGTGTTGTTTGTTAGACTGGGGGCAAGGACCTGGATTTATTTGAACTTTTATTCGATTTCTAAAATGTATTGTTGTGGGTAGCCTGCAGTTTTAGTAGGGGCCGAGTTTTTTTTGTGCATGAAATTTCTCTTCTTTTGTAAAGGAAAAATGTTGCACAGTTCAGTACATGTTCTTCTCCATGTTTTTTAATGAGTTTGCAATATTGATTAATTTAATTCACTATGTGGCCTAGTTTGCCAATGGGCCTTCCAGCCAGTAGGCCCTGTACTATTCATGGGTGCATGAAACAACTGTTTCTGTGGTGTCTGTAGAATTGAAACATCATTTAGGCCATGGATGGCATTGGGTTAAAATACAAAATGTGTTTTTTTTGTGTTTTTTCACGTTTTTTTCTCCTGCAAACAGTGTTTAGGTGGAGTAATACCTTTGGAAGATGTGTGTTTTTGTGAACATTTTTAGCCCTGTTAATTTTCAATTTTGGCATCATTTAATTCTGTCTTCTCTGTATTACCATGCCTCTATTATCTGGCCACTGTGTGTGTGTATGTGTTTGGCATAGGCCACCATTTGCCTTTGTTGTTCAAGAATCATTATGACTTAATTGTCAACAGTAAATTCTCTTGGAGGACTTAATTCATTCACCTCTTACGTACCTCACTTCTTTTGAGATCATGCACTCCTCTACGCAGTCTTTAAAAGGACCAACAAAGCAATTCTTAATAATCAAATTTTAATATCAAACCATATACAGCAATTTACACAATTGCATAAAAGTAATCTGATAAAAACAATCTAAAAACCAATTATAAAAATTATTTCACAGGATGTCAAGAATACACCATAACAAGAGAGACAACACATAAGACATATACATTTGTCATAAAAAAATGTTAATTTGAGGGAATCAGTAGGATAATCTTGTTATCTGAGATTATTTCAACATGTAACACTTTGTTCCTCAAATTTAACAGAAGTTGGCGTCAAAGCGTTTCCATGCATTTACAGGATACCTTCTTCAGGATGGCAAAAAATATATTCCTCCTAACGAATATACAGTATTTGCCTGTTACTTTTTAAGGTGAGGCACGCTCAGATCTGAAAGAGCTGTTCTTAAAGACTTAGAAGCAGGCTTTCAGTCCTAAAATAGAACTATATTCACTACAACTCCAATATATGTTCAGAGCATGTAGCTGTAGGTATAATCACTAATAGGAAATGTGCTGCTTTCCACTTACAATGCATGTATCTGTACTCTGTCATACTCATTCCTTTGTTTCCTTCTAACAACAGATTGATGGCGAATGATGTGCTGCTGCTTATTGCCAAGATGAATGTTGGCCTTGTGTTGTAGTGTTTGTCTTTGTCAAACCTTTTCCCAAATCCCATTACCCATCAATTCATCAAACCCTTAACCCTCTTCCCCCGAGCTGTGTGATTTATTGAGGTGTGGCTTAAATTACACCATCAATAGATCACACACTTGGTGGGGCCGATGTGGTGAAAGCAACACCAACTTACTGTAGAATCTTCGAAGCAGTAGCCCACACCAGCCCATTACTAACCCGCGCATTAAAAATGATCCACAGTTTTTTAGATATAGAATGAGGAACATCAGTCTTTAGCATCATCATCATTAAGACCTTGTGTTGCCTAACCGTAAACGCCTAACCTAAGCTTGTCGACTCCAAACTTTGAGTCCATTTTTTATAACTTGTGGATTTCACAAATAATACTTCTAGCTCCACATTAGCCAAAACTTACTAGTATTGCTATTTTTTCTATTTTAGCACAATCAGGCATTCTCATTGTGTCATCATCATCACGTAGTACTCAGGTGGTGTCAATTGTTTGTAAATCTTTGATATAACCCACTTACTCAGTCTTTCTACTTCCATTTAGTTGCCTACGATGGATAATCATCAATCAATCATTCAGAACAGTCCTACAGTTGGAGCTCACCTGGGTGGAACTGGAAGGGGGCCTCACTTATGAAGTTGTGATGCCTCCCCTGTTATTAATGCACGCATATTCAGGTAAGACAACTAGTATGGATGTAATTTAACTGAGCGAGAAATAAATTAACTGCTACTGTTTTTTATCTAGATTGTTCGGACCCTCCACACAATATAGCCTAGGTCATCTCATCATGGCAGCATTCCCCATAATGGTCAAGATAGTGAGAGCAGTATAAGCCTAGACTCTATAACTAAGTGCTACGCTATTTATGGTCTTAAGTTACAAGCACATAAACAGGCTGCGTAAAGCTACTTGATGGCAGCAGTGCAAAGTAAAAGTAAAATAAACTACTTCAGGCATAAATTTAGATTATAAAAAATAGTTTCCCTCTTTATTTACTTACAAAGCAACCCACCCTCTCCACCCAAACAACATGCCCACCCCTCTCCCAAAAAAAACTGACTCAAGCCCCAAAACTCTAAATGTTCAAGAAAGTCTCTTGAGTCCCACTCCCTTCCCACCCTCTCCACCCAGCCCCAACAAACAACAAATCCATCCCACCAAAACAAAATATTTTAAATGGGTTAGAAGAGGGCATTATGGATGTCGTTCCGGAGCTGGTCCATGCTCTGCTCCATCGAGGTAAGCCGGCCGTTGATAGTGTCCAGCTGCTGCAGGATGTGGCGCAGCAGTGGTCTGTTGCCATTCTGGTGGGGTATGGCAGCAGTTGGCTGGCGGCGGTGCCGGCGATGGGATGGCCAGGAGGCTGGAGGCTGAGGGGGACCGGCTGCACTGGGGCCTGGGAGCTGTGCATTGATTTCCTCCTCCTCCTCTTCCAGGACCACCAGCCACAGGTATTCCTGGTAGAAATGCTCCAGCCTCTGCCGCCGCAAATGGGAAGCTCTCTCCTGTCTGTCGGGTGGTCCGGCTGGACCACTAGGAGAAGCTATATTGAGATAAACAAAAAAGACATATTGTAAATAATGATCTGTGCAAACAATTGTTTTAAATAACAGTGTGGCACAGTAGCAGTACATTTCTGGTCCCCTAGGGCCATTGGAATTTATTTGATGTGATGATTATGATAAGGAGAATCACAAGGCCAATTTTATGTTTTCTTTTACCCACACATATTGCCAAAGATAAAAAAGCAGTGACTGTGTGGCAGAAAAGTAACAGAAATACTGGTAGAGAATAACATCACAGGATTGAAAAAACTGTGATTAGATTATTTCTTTCTTCTAAAGGCTTTTCAAGTAACTATAAACAGAGTCAGACACTTTGAGTTGAAAAATAAATGACTTCTCATTGATGAGTACGGCATTATGCACTATTATAGAGTACAATTTGTGTGTGGTGCTAAAATAATGAAGCCATGCTCATTGCTAGCCAGCGCCTCTGCTAGTTTGCTACTGGCTGTAGCCGTAGTTGGCAATTATCTAATTCCAAAGGCCCTGCTCTTCGCCAAATGCATTTCTCTTTCTACCCTGTCTCCAAAAGGCTGATGAATAATAAATAAGATACTACGTCAGTCACACACCTCATGTATGAAATGCGGATATTAATATATCATCCTGTCTGCCGTAAAGTAGACATTGAGGAAAATGAATCTAATGGACTGCACTATAGGTAAAGGAACAGATTATATAGATTATATTTGGAACATTTGTCACTGAGTATCCCATATGCCAAACTTGATATCAATTCATGCACTCACTCCCACTTTACTCTGTGGCCTCGCCCGCCACCATGTTTTCCAACAAATTCATTTGCTGGGCAAGAACCGAGGAAAGGAAACTTGATTTTCTCTACTGCAGGGGGTAGGGTAGAGGAATTGAACAGGTAGAGTAGAGATTTTTTATATATATAATAGAGGGGCCCCTACACTGATCATCGATTCATCATCTTTGGCTTATTCTTTCACAGTTCAATTCAGAAGGGAAAAATCTGAACAAGTGTAAATTAATCTGTTATGGGAATCCATGATATATATTCTGGAATCACTTCACATGGGTATCGCATGCTAAAAATATGGCAAATGCCAAGAATGGCCCACCCACCCTTTCACTCATATACCATTTCTTTTTTTTTAAGTTACCTTCCATTCCTTCATGTTTCCCTCAATCCATCAAAGCTCATTATGTGAGATTTTGCTGCATTGCAGATAGAAGATAACTCAACCACTGCTGTGGCTGGTAAAGCTGGGGGGGTTCACCTCACAGTCATTTTTGATGAAACCGACGAGCGACAACATGGCAATAGCTAGTGAGCATAGTAATTGCTAGAAATATGTGACTTACCAGTGCCCGTCCCTGCTGCTGCTTCTCCCCCTGAAACTGAGCCGTCCCCGTCTCCTCCTGCAGCAGCATTGGAGCCAGCATCACCGATGTTCGGTGTGGCTAGAATATAAAACATTACAAATAATTTAGATCCCAGATACGCAACCCCAAATACAACAGCAATGTAGTCCTACAGCTCAGTTAGCACGTATCTTCCAAATATCACTCTGGGCATTTGATTGGTTGGTTCACAAAGTTAGACAAGCCAGATGTGGAATGACGCTCAATGAAAAACCTATGGTGTGGGGCGACAAATGAAATGCGAGTGGGACCTCATACTTTTTTTTCCAGCTTTGCTGCACTGTCATTGGAAACTGGTGGTGTACTGTAACTATAAATTAATGGGTCTGCAGCACACTACACTTGGGGGGAGGGGGTGTGGTACATGATGACCATGGACACTGTCTCGTGAACTGAACCATGTTAGAGCTAGGCATAAGCAGGAAAAGGAAAGCCTTCTGAACAAACAAACATGGTAATTTTTTTATTAAAAATGCTTGCTTACTTAGGCCTTCTATCTGAATCTTCACAAATCACAATATATAGCACCAACATTCCAATAGACAAAAATCACCCCAAGATTCTACGGTTCTACCATAAGAAGTCCACAACAAACATAAAAGGACCTACTGGGATCTGCAGAGCCCTCGGCAGCGTTGCTGGTGGTCGGCGCCGGCTTGCCCCGGACCCTCCGAATCGTCTGTCTTTTTCCCCTTGGGTGCTGATGAAAGAAATTAAGAATATAAATAAAAATAGATTAGTGATTCTGTTAATAAAACTCCACAAAATGTTTTATGAAAAGCAAACGCAGTCGCTAAAACAGATCACCTATAGAACTGTTATTTTCTTTTGACTCGAGTCTATCGAATCATTAAATTCATATTCCGAATTCTCCTTAACAAAAACTACATTTAGAACTAATGTATTGCAGTTAATGATCTTTGATTTTATTCTATTCCTATTTCTCAACACCCTTGATGTGCCAACTCAGTCTCCCTTTTTTGCAATGCATAGATGCATACTTCACCTCATCACTGTCAATTCAATTAAGTAACCTGGAATTGTACGAGCTACATAAACAAAGTCACAGAGAGAACACGCTACTCAGTGATTCACTATAGTGACAGAAGAAACTTTCTGCAATGGCTTCTTAATTAATCAGCCTAAGCTAGTGCCTGATGAATGCTTTTAGGTAGCGGCACCTGCCTAGTAGAAACTAGAAACTGGATCACACAGTAAATAATATACCAGTGTAAACTTTACTAAACATAACTTACCTCTGAGTGTGAGCAGAATGCTATTCGGATTTTTTTTTTTAGCATTGTAGAACACAAACACAACAAATAATTAATACTCACTGAGCCCCGGAATCTCTACGCCTAGCAGGTTGAGAAGGTCCTGTTCCCGGTCGAGAATGTCTGCCCAGTTGTGCGTCAACTGCTGGGCGGTGCACCGAACCTGGCTGATGCACCGCACGCACCGGTGTACCGTCCCCAAGCGCCACCGATGCTCCCGCAGGGGGTAGCTGCTACCGGGCCTGCCGCCTGCTGCCAGCATAGAGGGAAGGTGGTACTGCACAAAAAAAACTAGGGCTGCCACCGCTGTCTCTCCAAAGATCACCCGGGGCTGCACACCAGGGCGGTGGCGCCGCCCGCATGGAAGATGCCCCTCTGCCATCGCGCTAAGTGGGAAAATAAACTAAGAAGGGAAAAGAAGGGAAAGTAAAGAAGAAAGAAATAAGGAAAAAAGGAGAAATAAACTGTCAAAATAGTCACAAAAACATGAAAAAATTTAAACAAAGACATAAAATTCACAAACAAAAAGATGCACACTATTGTAAAAATTAAAAATTAGGGGTAGAAAAGTAATAAAGGAGGAGGATGACAAAGATTAACAACAGATTCAAAATTAAGCTCAGCACCATACCAGATAAAACCAAGATGGCTGCGGACAGCGTGGTGCTGTTTGCACATGATTTAGAATGCGAGCACACTTCAGGAATGGATAGTGCCATTCCTGTGCAATTTTGGAGCTTGTGGACGCACTCCGCGTTCCTAATACAACGCAAATGGGCGCGCTGGCAAACTCCGCCCGACCGCAGAACTCCGCATAGCGCAACAGAGGTTTTTTGTGACTTCGCCGAATTCCACGTAGCGGGACTCCGTGAACTCCGCCCAGCCCTAGTTTTATCATGCATTTATTTTTTCTTTGTTTTCCTCACAGTTATAGGCCTAAAGACTGTACCTATAATCACATTCTGTCTGGAGAAAAGTGTGCTCACTGACAAAGACGGGTGAGTGCTTTCACTCACTTATAACACACTATCAGGGAAGCCCTGAAGTATGAGGCCTCCATATATATTCCTTTGGTTCTGACGAAGGCCATAGACCTGTAGGGGCTGTTCCAGGCCGAAACATGTCGACCCGACCACAGGTGTCGTGGACCAGTGACTCATCCACTAAACACTGCTTTGTTTTTAGACTTATGCCTATCCTATTCTTTTCCCCCTATAAACATTCACCTAAAGGATAGGAGATCATTTTAATCCACGCACCACTGTCAACATCCAGTTTCCCTCCTGGTGGAGGTTTTGATGTCACTTGTAGAACAGGACACTCAAGTGACAGGACCCTATGATGACGCTATCCACCGAACCACACTAAGCGGAGATTACATACACCAAACGTGTGGTTGAGGGTCTCTAAGACAAAACATTCTGAGACTCTGGCACTGAGACTTATGTGGTTCATCCCCCCCCCCTTTCTGATAGATAACCAGTACCTCTTGGAAGCTGAATGAACCTCTACTTCTTCCTCCCTCTACATTTTTTATCTGTGCTTAGGGAAGGGTGCCATTAAACCAAGTCTGGTGATCCCATACCGTAAGATGAATTTCAACAAGTGCATAAGGTCTGTACACAGCAGGTGCCTGTGGGACAGTGTATTCATGGAAAGTGTCAGTGTTAGCATCCACAGCTGTAAATGTGACCCAAGAATAAACATCTTCAAACCGGTAAGGCGCATCTGGTTCTATTACAAAGATAACAGGAGCTCATTCATTAGGGACTCCATGATGTGCTAAATGTGCGTAGACTGCCAGTCGGCAGTTGGCCACAATATTTACATTTTGCGCCATGAGAAAATAGAGATGGATTCAAAGTGTAACACAAACTGGTTTAAACCTCTTAATAATCAAGCTTGAAAAACCAACAGAACTAGGTGATCCCTAAACACTGTGGAGGATAATTCCCCAATACCAATACCATGAACGTCTCCGGTAAAAGGTGCGAGAGTATTATGGACAAGCACAAGCACTACTCAGAGTTCCAGCAAATAAGTACCTGACCAAACGTTGGCGGCGCCCTGTTGCAGGGTTTCTGCTCAGGAACAGAACTATGCTTGGGACCATAGAACATCAGTATGTAGGGTACTGAATCACCATACCATATCAGTAGCTATGAGCCTGAGTCTGACTAGCTATAGTGCCTCACTTGCCCTCCTAACCTTACCAGAGAGACAAGTGATTTGTGCTGACTTTAATATTATGTTCATTTAGTTCCTCTCACCCCATGTTAGATCATTTCCACTAAGAATGATAGACTTATTCAAATCGTAAGGTCAAATGGTAGGTAAATGTTGCTTCAAATTAACTTGATATATGTTTTCATATTTGCTGACTAGCCTTTGTTTCTGTGCTGAAACTCATAATTCGTCTTTAGCTTAGGTAAGAGGGTTCTCATGGGAACCTTTCCTCACATAACAGTTTGCTAGAAAACTGTATCAATCCAGATGACGAGAGTGCGGACTATGGGAATCGGAAGAAGATGCATTGTATGACTGACAACACCCCCTTGCAAGCTGTTCTGATTGGACATTGAGTAAAGGAATCTTAGAAGAATTGATACATGTATTAAAAGGTTATAATAATGAGTGTTCCTAGTTAGTTAGCCACCACACCTCTACTTTCCCTTTCACCCGTCCGGTGGTCTTGCTGCTGGATTTCTCCACTGCCCGAGACTCTTCTTCATGGAGAGTTAATTCCTTTAGATCTCTTGAGGTTATTCCTTTATTGATTTGTAATCGATGCTACTGCACAGATTGCCAGTCTAAACAGTTGCTACTGAAATTGTGGAGAACTCGGCTGAGTTTTCCAGAACTACTCTTCGTGAGAAGTTTGTGCTTTATTTTTCGCTCTTTTCCAACTGAACTATTTATGAGGTCTTATGTCGAATAGGTCCCTTAGCTAGCTTATTGGGTTTCTTTATGGAACACATGCCTTAATTGCTGATTTCTAATCTCTGTTATTATTTCTGTCAATTTCTAAACTGAATAAAGATATTTGAGGTTTTAACCTTATAGATAAAAATAAAGCCTTTAAAACTATTTTAACCTCTTGTCATTGACTCATTGTGAATTATAAAAGACGATGATGTTTTGATGACTTTATTCTGCAGGGAGTTCTAATTCTGAGCACAGTGGAAAAGGTCCATTTGCCTCTCCGGAGCCTGGGGGATTCCCTAGTGCCATTTGTAAGTGGATGTATGTAAAGGTTTGAACCATCGAGGAAAGTCCTTTTGGGCTTCAGCAGTTTCTGGTAGCAGATTGATGGTTTTATGCCTAGTACAGAGCTTCAAAATTAATACCCAAAGTATATTTTATTAGCCCCAATTCTTGTTTCCAGTGCACAAATCTGGATGGAGTGACGATCAGTTACAGTCTTGGCGATTGCAGTTTTTGGAGTTGTGAGTATCAACAGGGAGAATAATGCTGTGATTGCCGTTTTGAGAGTAGAGTGAATAGAGTAGAGTAATATTTGAACAAAACGATATCTACAGGAACAGTATTAAAAGTTGTTGTTTTGAAGAAGTTGATTTTAGGCTCCAAGACTCGAAAGATCCCGATATTAATCTGGTTTGCAAAGAAATTAGTAGATGTGAAGTGTGAGGTGTCATCATTCCGATCAGTAACAGCATGGACAAGTGTTGGCGGTTGAAACCTTATTGCGCACTAGGGTGAAGTTGCATTAATTGGTGTGAATTTTCGCTGATCGAGATGTCACTTGCAATTGTGGAATCTTTATGAGTGAATGAAGATCTAAATATTTTCTGCTAGAAAGAAATTAAGCAAAGAAGATTGGTCAATATTTTGTTGTTCGAAATAATGGAGAAAATTGTGAAGGAGAATGGATGCTGCGAAGAGTGAGGGGTTGACGTTATAGAGTTCACGCTGGGATTGGCTGGTTGGTGTGTTTTGTGCTGGTATTGGTCAGTTGGTGTTCCGTGTCATGCTGTGTATTGGACATTGTGAGCTTGAGTCTGTATTACGGATTGGATAAAGGGCTACTGAAATTTAAAACTGTTGTTTGATTGGTTATTTGAAGATCTTACGTATACAGAACTAAATCCAACATTCAATTTCACAAAAATGTTTTGGCCAATTGAATTGCAAAAAAGGAGACTTTAAGAAATTTGGGAAGGGAGATGTTACTATTCCTGTTCAGAAAGGTGAGGAGTCGCTTCCTGAGGGTACTCCAGCTTACATAATCACTACTAAGCATGGATTAAATTTGTGTTTTTGGTTGAAACAATGGATGAGAATTACTGAGGATGAGGGTGCATTATGTTTTGGGGTATGGAGGTTTTTACACCAGAATTTTAGATCATTTGATAGGAAAATTGTATGAAATGAAGCCACCACCTCGACCCATGCAATATGAAGCTTTTCAAATTTGGGAAAAGGTTGCAAGAGAGAAAGATAAAGAAAAATGTCAGAGGAGAGCAGGTAGAGCAATGAAGAAGTATTCAAATGCTCAATGGGACGAAGAGCAGCACAGATGGAGGAAGGGAATTATTGAGGGAACTAGATTGTATCCCGTTCTTACATCAGAAGTTAAGGAGAAGGATACAGATGCAGTTAAGCGAGAAGGGGAAGAATCAAATACTGATTTAGGAGATGAGATACTGGAAGAAATACCGTCACCCTGACCACCTCCTGTGACTTACACTGATCCATGAGAGATAAGTACAAGTGCGAGTCAGACAGTGCCTACTGCCCCAGTACAACCAGAACTAGCCTCAATTCAATGACCATTACAGGTTTTGCAAATTGCCCCGTCAGTAATAAGGCGACCAATTACTGTGGTCCCCATTGACACTGACCCAGCTGTGTCACAAGTGACCCCTACTGCACCACCCCAAATTAAACGAAGCCCAGAGGTCATGACGACTCCAGTTGTCGAAGTACAGACTACACAGCTAGTGCTGTGGAGATCACAACAACATTTTCAAGCTTTGATAGATGAAGAAGGAACTTTGGTCTATATGACCCCATTGAATTCTAGTGAATTTCCTGGAAGTGGGGATAGTGGACTACCAGCTTTGATTGAGGAATTGACAAGGGAAGAAAGAAGGGTAGAAGCTGCAGAGACTCCGAAGGACGCAGAAGTTAAGAAGGATAAACCTTTAGACATTCCAAAACTAAAAATTGATCCAATGGAACTAATTAGGGGATGCTCGGATTTTGATCATTTAGTTCAACATGAAAGACCAGAACGTACCTATTTATGTAAGGAGATTACCCACAGAGCAGCTACTACACATAATTATTTGGCAGGAAAAGCAAAGAAATATGATGTTGATATCACCAATAATGCGAATTTGCATTGCAATTACCAAGTTGAATGGGAGGACCAAACTATTGAGAATTTGAGGGCTCCAGGAATGCAAACCCATATTATCGGATTCATAAAATGTATCCGCAGATGGAAAGATGTGGAGAAGCTAGAACTTAGGTGGGCATAAACGCACGAAAAGAAGAACAGGGAAACGGAAGTGAGAAAGGATGAAGTGGGAGAAGCAGCAGAACATCCATTGAGAGAAGTAGTTGGGGGTACTTATGTACATGTTCTATGGACTAGAGGTGATTTGACTGCATTCACAAACAATTTTTCCAAAGCTGAGAGACAAGCCAGTGCAGTGGTATGATCAAGTAGAAAGGTTCATTAAAATTTCAAAGGTGTTGTGGAAAGACTTGGATACATTCTTTGACATTGTGGTTCCAACAGATTTGTGGTCTGAGTGTAAGATTTCTGTGCAATGGCCAAAGGCTGAGCCCTAGAGAGAGAAGGGAACAGGAGCTCCATCACCTTTGGTAATGGAGAAGTATGAGGCAGTAATAACTTTCCTAAAAGGGAAGATTCCTCCTAAAGAGATTGACTGGTTGAAAATTAAAAGAACGACTCAGGAACCAAAATAAACTTTTCATGAATACTATGAAAGGTTGTTGCAGGTTTCAAACAGCATAGTGGAAGTGAATATCCTGAAGAGAAGGATATGGGGATTTTCGTGTCACAGTTTGTTCTGGGATTGAAACCTGAGATCAGTTCACAAAATTGTATTTGTTAGCAGTCAAAATAGCTAGATGAAGTTGTGCGATATGCAAAATATTGCAGTGATGAATTGGACATGAAGCACAGGAAAATTAAGGAGAAGTTTATATGGCACATACAAAATTGGCTCAAAAAGGATTTTAAGTTCCGTCGCTTGCTGGAGCTCAGGGTATGATGGAGGGAGTTGTTGCCTGACAGGCAGGATTTGTGACAAATTCAGGAATGCGAGTGTCTCAGGGATGAGGAAGAGGTGTACCTACAGGTGTAGGATCTGGAATCGATATTGCCGCTTTTAAGAAAGTTACTGCTTGTCACATTTGCAATAGGGTGGGGCATTGGAAGCGAGAATGTTGATATAATCCTGAAAATATTGCAGGGCAGGTCCAAACTTCACAGGGAATGATGGGTCAAAGAATGCAGGTACGTCAGTTTCAAAATCAAATGCATGGTCAGAATCAAATAACTCCTATTATGCCAGGAAAATGGGAAATCCCTGAATGAATATAAACCAGTTACCAAAGTTAAACCCAAATCAAAATCAAAATGTTATACCACAAGTCCAGAACTTGAATCAGGACTTTCCTTGTTTGAAATGGATAAGTTTGGTTCTGAAAATTCATAATGATTTTGCCTGGGAGACTGTGTACTTGGTGCAGTCCTAGAGGCAGACCAAAGTGGCCCCTCTGTAGATGCAAATGTCTATGGTCACAATGTATAATTTTTGATTGATACAGGAGCTACCCGATCCACAGTTAGAACAGTGGAAGTTTCAGACTTAGCTCTCTCGGGAAGAACAATCCGAGTTGTTGGGGTTACAAATAAACAAATGTCAAATCCTATTTCAGAAGAGATCCCCATCAGAATTGGAACCTTTGAAGAAAAACACCAATTTGTGGTTTGTGATTCCAGTCCAGTGAACTTATTAGGAAGGGACTTATTGTGCAAATTGAATTGTACAATTTATTGCACACCGGATGGTGTTACATTTCATACACATGATGAGGATGTTGATTTCAAATTAATGAAACAAAATACTGAGGTAGGAATGTTTACCATGTTGACAGTTGCTGAACTGCCAGAGGATCTCAGAACTACAGTGAATACTGAAGTTTGGGATTTTACAGGGAAAGATATTGAACTCATAAAAGGTGTATATCCAGTCCATATCCAAATAAAGCCAAATGCAGTCTTCCCAAAAACACCTCCTTAACCATTGTTCACAGAATGTAAATGTCCAGTATTTGTAAAGCGCGAACAATTACCCAAGCGCGTCAAGGCGCTGGGGGCCGTCGGGAAGATTAAGCGAGCTACTGCCCAGAGACACATGGTGCTGGGCTGATCTGCCGCCGGCGTCGGGGATCAAAACATGAGCCCCTGGATGGCCGCTGCGCCACACCTCATAAACAATTGCTGGGATACAACCTGTAATTGAAGATATGCTTTAGAAAGGCATATTGAAAGAATTAATTGGCAGCCTATGTAATTCTCCTATAATGGGAATTCAGAAACCAAAACGGGAAATATAGAATCATACACGATTTGAGGAAAATAAATGAGATTGTGGTGCCTTATTGCCCCGTTGCCAAATCCTGCTACTGTGCTTTTCCAAACTCCATGCACTGCAGAATGGTTTATAGTCATTGACCTGTGTCAGGCTTTCTTCTCAGTGCCCTTGCATGAAGAATTTTTATTCTCATTTGTATCACGTGGTGTTGTGTCCCTCAAGGGTACACTGAAAGTCCTTCTATTTTTAGTCACATCATAAAGAAAAAGCTTATGTCTTTGCAAATGCCCTGTGACTCTGCGCTTGTTCAGTACATTGATGATTTGTTAATAACTTCAGAATCTCAAGAAGCTTGCAAAAACGGCACCATTTCATTATTGAATCACCTGGCAGAAAATGGACACATAGGGGTCGATTCCGATTCGGGCCAGAAAAAGCACCGACCGACTCGGATCCGGAAATTATACCGACCGACACGTACCTGTGGCGCCCGACACGCCAAGTACGATGCAAGGCGTGCAAAATCCGACCGACACGTACCGAACCCAAGCCGAACGACCGAGCCGCACGGAAAACAGCAATCCGGCCGGAAAAACACGCGAATCCAACCGACAGACACGCACCCGGAACAAATCCGACCGAAACGTACACGCGAACTCCAAACCGCAAAGTACGATGCAAGGCGCGAAAACCACGAGCGAGTCGGACGGAGGCCAAGCCGTACGACCGACACGCATACAAAACCGAGCCGAAGCAACACAAAACACCGCGACCGACGCGTACGCAGCATAGAAAACTGCACAAACACAGCGTGAACGAAACGGAGAATACCGTACGAGACGAATGCAGGGTCCGACTCGGTCACAAGAACGTTTCCAACATACACAGACAGTACAAAGGAAAAATCACACAAAAAAAGGCCAAACAAGCAATTACTAAGCCAATAAATACTGGGGGGTGGGGACAGAGAACAAAGACACACCCACAACTCCACCCATATAAAGGACACAAATCACAACCATGATCCTTTGCAAATGCCATTCCACTGCCAGCACCCAAGAGAAAGCAACCACACACCCACAGCTCATCCCTCACACAAGCCACACACCATCAGCACACCAAGAAATACCTACCTCACATACACCCAGCAAAACACACACTCACACACCCTCACCTGCACACCAACACACACATCACTCACCATCACCATGCCCCCCAAGAAGAATCCCAAGTTCCTAGATTGTGAATTGGAAGTCATGGTAGACGAGATCCTCAGGGTAGAGCCACAGCTGTTTGGCACACTGGTCCAACAGACCCCCATCTCCCAGAAAACCAAGATGTGGGAGAGGATCATCAACAGGGTGAACGCACAATCACCATGTCGGCGTACAAAGAGCGACATCCAGAACAGGTGGTATGACGTGCGCAGGAGGGTACGGGACCTGCTCAAGAAAGACTACATCAACAGCCAATACACCGGCAGTGGCCCTCCTGCCAAGCCAATATACCTCAGGCCCTGGGAGGAGAAGGTGCGGGCCATCCTTCCGCCAGTGAGCGTATATGGACTAGAGGACATCCCAGAGCCTGGTGAGTACACAACAAATGTACACAATATACTGCCACAAAACACACACACATCACTGTCAAGGGGAGAGTCAAACCATGCACTCATAGCAATTACACAGCAACCAGAACAGAATCATCCCAAAATGTGTATGTCAGTCAGATAAACACAACACATGCCATCAAAAAAGTCACATCCAACTGTGCCATCACATGTACAAACACAACTACAACTACAGCTAGGCAGTGGCACAAATAGAACTAACAAACACATCCAGACATGTAGCCACCACAACAACACCAACACACAGTGAAGACCACTCAAAGGAAGGAATTCTGTGTATGCTGGCCAAGTCAGTGTAGCCAATAGCATCATGGGAGTCGCAGTCACACATGTTGCCCCCCCACAACTGTCCCATCAACACCACCATGAACCATGCAGCACATCACAGGGAGTGGAGAAGGACTCACAAGATGGCTGACACTGGCAACTGCTGTGGGGAGCACAAGGCCCTGCTGGCAACTGTGCACCAACAAACAGCAGGACACCACTGACTGACATCCTGAGAGACAACTTCCACTCCCTGCAATGCAAGCACGTTCCATGGTGGGATATCTGGCTGGCTGGGTGGGAAGGAGGACTTGCAGCACTGACCATAGTCACAAGCACCTCCCCTCACACACCCCCCAACACAAACTCCACAGAACCCACCTGGTAGAATGCAATGCCCCCCATCCTAACACAAGATCCCACAAAGAACCACCACCCTGGGTTATGTTGTGTGAAGCACAGGGACACTCTTGGGACTCTTAGCCAAACAACTGCCAGGACAACACTCCCAGCCATCCTGTCAGCACAGCCAGCCCACCCCACAGGGAAGCAGAATCAAAAGGAAGGAAGCATGGGCATGCTGGGAAGGGGGAGGAGGCAATAGCATGATGGGAGTCGTAGTCACTGATATTGGTCACCCCCACAACTGTCCCATCAACACCACCCTGAACCATGCTCACATCACAGGGAGTGGAGAAGGACTCACAAGATGGCTGACACTGGCTACTGCTGTGGGGAGCACAAGGCCCTGCTGGCAACTGTGCACCAACAAACAGCAGGACACCACTGACTGACATCCTGAGAGACAACTTCCACTCCCTGCAATGCAAGCACGTTCCATGGTGGGATAACTGGCTGGCTGGGTGGGTGGGAAGGAGGACTTGCAGCACTGACCATAGTCACAAGCACCTCCCCTCACACACCCCCCAACACAAACTCCACAGAACCCACCTGGTAGAATGCAATGCCCCCCATCCTAACACAAGATCCCACAAAGAACCACCACCCTGGGTTATGTTGTGTGAAGCACAGGGACACTCTTGGGACTTTTAGCCAAACAACTGCCAGGACAACACTCCCAGCCATCCTGTCAGCACAGCCAGCCCACCCCACAGGGAAGCAGAGTCAAAAGGAAGGAAGCATGGGCATGCTGGGAAGGGGGTGGAGGCAATAGCATGATGGGAGTCGTAGTCACTGATATTGGTCACCCCCACAACTGTCCCATCAACACCACCCTGAACCATGCTCACATCACAGGAAGTGGAGAAGGACTCACAAGATGGCTGATACTGGCTACTGCTGTGGGGAGCACAAGGCCCTGCTGGCAACTGTGCACCAACAAACAGCAGGACACCACTGACTGACATCCTGAGAGACAACTTCCACTCCCTGCAATGCAAGCACAGTCCATGGTGGGATAACTGACTGGCTGGGTGGGTGGGAAGGAGGGCCGGCTGTCAACCAAACACAACCAATGCAGACCATGTTCACACCCAAAAAAATACATAGAAATGCCCAAATAATGCAGGACAATGTGCCACACCAATATCAACCCCTGACTGTGACGACTTAGGACAATGCAATGTACAGGCCCGCACCCAGAGGCACAGTCACAACTGTCATGTGTGTCAACCATTGATGCCTGCAGAAACATAACATACATTGTGTGTGTCTCCCAAAAACAGGTGATGATGGGGACACAGCAGCAGACGCTGAGGAGTCCCAGTCCCAGGCTCAAGAGGATGCGGAGATCACTGGCGTCGTACAGCCTCTGCCCTCCTCGGACGAAGAAGACCAACCTGGCACATCCGGTGCAAGTCTACATGCAGCACCAGCAGGACCACCAGCTGCAGCACCAGCAGGACCACCAGCTGCACCCCCTGCACCCACCCCTCCAACGACTGTCACCACAAATACCATCCCTGCCGACATGGACAGAACAAGGAGCAACACCAGCACAGGGACCCTGGACCAACCTGGGGCCATGGACACCACCACCACCACCAACCCCCAAGGTGGACCAGGGTCATCTGTGCGTGCCACTGCACGCACTGCACATGTCAGCAGGGGTGGTGGGAGGGGTGGGAGACAGAGGTCGCTGCTTGCAGAGGTTGCTGGTGTGCATGATGACCCACAACTGGTACGGATAGCTGATGCGTACCAGTCCAGCACCGGAGACCTCAGCCAGGTAGTGGGGCTCCTCAGAGACATGAAACAGCAGCAGGCTGCCCATCATGCCCGCTTGGACTCTCATATGTCCCACGTGGAGTCACACATGTCCCGCGTGGACTCACACATGTCCCGCGTGGAGTCCAAGTGGGATGCACTGCATGAGATGACGGCGGTGCACAGGGACATTTTACAATGCCTCCGCCAGATGAACAGCAACCAGTCCACACCTCCCTGTGTGCCAACAACATCTGGTGCCGAACAAACTGCAACTGCCACAGGGAGGGAGGATGACTCTGGCGGAGAGTCCCCTGCACCGCAGCAGCCTGTACTTGAGGGGCCCCCCCAAGAAGAGGGGTCGTCCGAGGAGGGGCAAGTGAGAGGCCGATGGCCAAGCGCAACTCCCAGGAAGCCTGAACCTGTTCTGGATGTTCACCTTTGTGCACAGACTGTTCACCCTGTTGACGGCAACACTACTCCCACACATTGCATGGGGAGTACAAGTTGGACCAATGTGTCAGACAACTGTGGCCCCGATACTGGGGATTCTGTCTACCAGGACTTTCAATTCACCTAGGAACTTCTGATTGCAAGATTTATGTACAGCACTACCCATCCTATGCACTATTCACACAAATGTATCACAATAAACACACTAATACACCATACTTGCCTCTGTTGTGATTCCAACGTGGGTGCTGTTATGGGGATGATGAACTGCAAAATTACACTGTGTATGCGAACTGCAACAGCAAGGACAACACAGGCATGTGAGTAAAGGCAACGTGACACATATGAGGGAGACACACCACCAGGGCTACACAACACATACACACCTAGGCCATCTGACTCATTGCCTACACTGATGTTGCCAGGGAAGACGGTGCAATGCACAGACACCACACCCATTCCCAGTTGTAGTCAAGTAGCCCACAGGTGCAGTAAGCAAATGGCAGTCAAATGTGTGACCACAGACAACGCACATCACAAAGTGAAGCACAGGTTTATTACACAGTTGCAACATGTCGTAACCACTACAGATGCAAGGTAATCCCACCTGGCAGCGGGCACACAGTCAACAACTGTAGACGGAAGGAAGTCCATGGGTGTGGCGCACATCACCTGTAGGGACACAACAGCTACCAGCCTGGAAGTGCAATCACGTCGTCGGTGGACACAGTTGACCAAACGAATCTGAAAGTACCCTGTGAAGGACAGAAATGACACACAGTCAAAAGCAATGGAGTACAGGACAGAACAGCAAAACTCATGCACAATACATGTTACAAGATACCCACCCAGAACCAAGTTAGCATGTCAACACTGTTGGGGAGTACAGCCCACCTGTAAGCACACATCGCAACACACATCCAGTCAAGTAGCCCATGGACACACTCCAACAGCACCAGAGCACCACCTACACATCATGCCAACTCACATCATTGACATGACACCTCAGGATACTCACATTCAGCTAAAGAAGTTGGTGATGAGCTGTGTGCGGACATCACCCTCATCATCATCATCATCATCATCGTCACTGGCATCGTGGTCCAGGCCAGGATCCTCCACAGGTGGCGGATGTTGGTCATTGTCATCCTGGATGAGAGGCAACTCCTTCCGCACTGCCAGGTTGTGGAGCATGCAGCAGACGATGATAATCTTGCACACTTTCGCAGGGGCATATGGGAGGGACCCTCCGGTCTTGTCCAGGCAGCGGAAGCGGCTCTTCAGGAGACCAAATGTCCGCTCAATCACTCTCCTGGTCCGACCATGTGCCTCATTGTAGCGCATCTGGGCTGGTGTCACAGGGTTCCTGAGGGGTGTCAGCAACCACGGCATGTTGGGGTATCCCGAGTCACCTACGGACAGACAAGTGCACATTAGCTGACTTGGAAAAGTGGGCGGAATACTACAGATCAGATCACACACAATGGCACAAAGTCAGTACACACCGACAAGCCAGGCACGCTGGTTCTGCATCTGTGCCATCATCCTGGGGATGCGACTACTCCTCATCACAAAGGCATCGTGTGCTGAACCAGGGAAACGGGCACACACGTGTGTGATGGTCATGTCTGCAAGACACACCACCAGTGCATTGACCGAGTGGTAGTGCTTGCGGTTCCTGTAGGCCTGCTCCTGGGCCTGTGGTGGTACCAAAGCCACATGTGTCCCATCAATGGAGCCAATGACATGCAGCATCCTCCCCAGGGCATAAAAGTCACTCTTCACGTCAGTGAGTCGTCGCAGTCTAGGGAAATAGATGTACCGGTTCAGGAATAGCAACATTGCTGCCAAAACATCGCGGAGCACACGGCTCAACATGGTCTGTGACATCCCGCCAGCAGTCGCCACAGTATGTTGGAAGGTACCGGTGGCAAAGAAGTGTAGGGCTGCCATCACCTTCACCTTGGGGGTCAGCGCTGTAGGATACGGCCGGCCAGGCTGCAAATGTGGGGACAACTGCACTGCCAAATCCTCAATCAGCTGCCTGGTGAAGCGGTACCGTCGGATGCTGTCCCGTTCCACCATCGTTGCCAGGTCTGGGAATGGTCGATGGACAGCAGGAGCCCTGCAGTGCAGAGGAGAAGTAAGCAAGATTGTCAGTCACCCCACATATGCGGCATTGAACACACTCAATATCCCAACATACATCATTATGAGGCACAACTACATGAAGTGTGCAGTTCCGTAAGGACATGTATGGTACATACATGGCCAACATCTGTCAACACGGTCCAACAGGTGGCATCAATTAGTCCCAGGTTGACCCATTGGATATCATGAGGCCGTGTCACAGTTCCCATCTCCTGCTGCCGTGTCACAATCACCCCCCACAGTGACATGTGAGGACAGATGTGCCCCAGGCACCACAGCTCAACGACAGGTACATTCCCAGGGACCCTGTATTGCCACATGGACACTGGCATTACATGGAGTATCATGTATACACCACAGCAAAACAACCATGACCCCCACAGGTAGTGGTCCCACTTGCCACGGCAGGACAGACATGGACGTCTGTGACACACACACGCACAACATCAAAGTCCATGCACACACAACGTGGATGTGGAGACTGTCTCCCATTGTGCACATGAAATCAGAGACATTGTAAACACTACATGCACAAAGACTGTGGAGGACCATCACTATTGTGCCACTGGGACACCCTGGCTCAAACATACCGTCCCACATGGGACTCACGGGGTATGTGACATGACATACACATACACCACCGTGAAATGTGACCATGGCACATGCACAGATATGAACAGTTGCACATCACAGTGGTCATGTACACGTAACACCCAGGATCCTGTCCCCATTAACACATGCACAGCCTGGGGGTGGCTGCCCACAGGTGACACCCACAGGACAACATGTACACCAACATACACACAATAGGAAATGCAGCCTTACATGCCTTATGATAAAGTTTGGACAGGCTGTTGTGATGTAGGTGTGCCCCTCACTCCCTGGGAGCTATCTGTGGCTGGCATATGTCCATCTGAGACAGGCATGCTGACATATGCCAGTCACATGTACAGTGATGCGTTGAACAGCAATGGACCGATCGGTGCCCCCGGCCGGCCCATTGCATTCAATGTGTGCGGGTACGCGTTGTACCCCTGTACAGCGTTGTACTGCAATGGACCGATCGGTGCCCCCGGCCGGCCCATTGCATTCAATGTGTGCGGGTACGCGTTGTACCCCTGTACGCGTTGTACCCCTGTACGCGTTGAACTGCAATGGACCGATCGGTGCCCCTGGCCGGCCCATTGCATTCAATGTGTGCGGGTACGCGTTGTACCCCTGTACGCATTGTACTGCAATGGACCGATCGGTGCCCCCGGCCGGCCCATTGCATTCAATGTGTGCGGGTACGCGTTGTACCCCTGTACGCGTTGTACCCCTGTACGCGTTGAACTGCAATGGACCGATCGGTGCCCCCGGCCGGCCCATTGCATTCAATGTGTGCGGGTACGCGTTGTACCCCTGTACGCGTTGTACTGCAATGGACCGATCGGTGCCCCCGGCCGGCCCATTGCATTCAATGTGTGCGGGTACGCGTTGTACCCCTGTACGCGTTGTACCGCAATGGACCGATCGGTGCCCCCGGCCGGCCCATTGCATTCAATGTGTGCGGGTACGCGTTGTACCCCTGTACGCGTTGTACTGCAATGGACCGATCGGTGCCCCCGGCCGGCCCATTGCATTCAATGTGTGCGGGTACGCGTTGTACCCCTGTACGCGTTGTACCGCAATGGACCGATCGGTGCCCCCGGCCGGTCCATTGCATTCAATGTGTGCGGGTACGCGTTGTACCCCTGTACGCGTTGAACTGCAATGGACCGATCGGTGCCCCCGGCCGGCCCATTGCATTCAATGTGTGCGGGTACGCGTTGTACCCCTGTACGCGTTGTACCGCAATGGACCGATCGGTGCGCACCCATTGACAATGGCCTTGCCTGGCAACGGACGCGTTTTCAAATTTCGAACGAGTCGGTTGCTGGAAAATCAGTTGGTCACCCACAACAATGTTGCAAAATCATGTATGTCATGAAGTTGAAGATTTGAAGGATGCTGTGGGCGTGTTTTGGTGCTGCTATTCCATGGATTGGCCAGATTCAGAAGATGCAAACGACTTGGACCTATCACTTTGGACACAAGGGACAGTATCTGCCTCTCCAGCACATATATATTGCTGGCTGTTCCCCTGAGAGCTCACTTGCCTGCACTACATGCTCCAGGACGACATCTGCCACTGCACTGCTGCTGTCTCTGCCCCTCTAGACCCTGCAATGGCACGTACTGTGGAGAGAGCCCCAGCCTTCAGCCTTGAGGAGAACCAGGCCCTGCTGGACAGCCTACTTCCACAGTACAGCAAGCTGTATGGGACACCAGGGGAGCAGGTGAGTGTTCTGTGCACTGCCTTTCTGAATGTGCATATTGTCTGACTAGCAAGGCTGAAAGTCTGCACGCCACTGGCTAGCAGGCTCACTGAGTAGTTGTCACCCCCATAGTGTGTAGTGACATGCACTGGACAGGTATGGTACAGTGACAGTGCATTTGAACAAGGTTTTACTTCCCATGCAATGATACCATGTAGTGACGTCTGGCAAACTGTCCATGGGCAGCTTTGCACTGCCTGTGTACATCATGTGCCCCTGTGATTGAGACATGTATATACAACTGTGTCATGCACGGATATGTTGCATGTGTAGTAATGGCCTTTTCACTTTGTCATCCTGACAGGTTAATGCCCATCGGAAGCAGGAGATCTGGAAGGACATCGTCCGGGCTGTCCGGTCCGTGGGGGTCTACAAGCGCCGGATCCGCAACTGCCAGAAGAGGTGGCAGGACCTTCGGGGCTGGACCCGGAGGATTGCACGGGTCCAGCTGAAGCTGTCGCCTCCTCGCAGGAGGGGCAGAACACGGACCCTGACCCCCCACATGCTCCAGATCCTGGCGGTGGTGTTTCCAGACCTGGATGGGCAGCTGAAGGCCAGACAGCAGCAAGGAGGGGTGAGTCAAAGACTGCACTGTGAACTCTGTATTACATGCTGTGTGCCCTCCTCTGGCCTGGTTCAACTGCCACAGTGCAGCAGTCATGTTGTCCAGGAGCCATGTCCCTCTATTGTGCACTGCCCACTGCTCATCTGATACCCAGGTGTGGCCCTTACATTCAGGGAATTGTGTCACTTGGGACTGTGTCCTTGCAGTTTGCTTCACTAAAGGTGGGGGACAGCATCTGTTTCCCTAACTCTGTTGTGGGCATCATGGGTGGGACCATTGTTCACACTACGCCTGTGTTCGGACATGTAATCTGCGTGTTGCTTTGATATGCGGTCCACTTGCTGTGCTGAGCCACCACATGTGCCTGGGGTATGTGGCACACGCCCATGCAGCGGGTGGGAACAATGTTTGGGCCCCAGGAGTGTGCAGATTACGTGTGTCACACATACATAGCCAGCTATCCACTGTCCAGGGCTCATCCCTCATTCATGTGGAGCAGGACAGTCATACCTACTCCAGGCCATGCAATGCACTCTGTACTCCCACTCCCGTGTATCAGCTGACACATTGTGCGCAGTGATTTGACCCCTCAGGTGTCTGCCTCTGTGTCAGTGTGCTGTGGATTACTTGCCAGGACTGCTGGGGTGTTTCTTGGTAGGGGCTCAGCATGCCCCTGGAGATGTGACCATAGGAGACGATACTTGTGTGTCACATATGTGTTTGATCAGCTGCCCGTGCAGACTGGGGTATGCGAATGTGAAGTTCAGGCAGCTGTTCCCCATTCACAGCAGATTGTGAGGGGCTCAGGTTCAGAGGGTAGTGTCACAGGTCTCCCATATGTCCAATAGGTATGACCTGGACAGATGAGGGTTAAGATGATGTGTTGTGTGGGGGATGTACATGTGCACTTGTGCAGCTCCAGGACTTGCATTCCCCATGACCTACTATTGTGACACAGTGCACAGTGTTGTTGTCTGGCTGCCAAGTCATACATCACTGAGACAGTGATGTATGACTTAGCAGTCATGCCTCTGCCATGGCATGTGTCAACTTATTGGTGGTCCTGCAGGGGAGTGACATGTGCTACATGCACACCATTGTGGCGATGGCTATCAGGACATGGGTGCATCATGGTGTCTGTCGCTGGTATGCATCACATGCATTTCCTATTTGACTCTGGGCATCCCTTTCATCCGGAAACCTGTACTGACTCAGTGGCAAGAGCTGTGATGTGTGCATGTCCACATGCCACACCGTGTCCTCTGCACTGTCCAACTACTGTGTACTTGGTGCATGTGTCCACACTGGGGTGTTGCAATCCAACAGACACCAGACAGATGGGTGCAAGGCCATGTGGGATGTGAGTGCCATGCTTGGCATCAGACTGACAATTGGCTTCTCCTGTTCAGTTAGGGCACTTTTAGCAATGTACAACTAATGATGCCAGGGCTTGCTCTGTAATGTGCTGTGCTCACAGTGGTGTGTGCGTTTGGTGCAGGTGACTGATGTCTGTCTGTTTCCCCATTGCTTGCAGATACATCCACGGCCACGGAAGGGGACAGCTCCACGGACCAGGAGGAGCCAGAGAGCCAGACTGGGTCAGCAGCTGAGGAGTGGTCGGAGGGACCCAGTGGCACGGAGGGCGAGGGGAGCCACACCGAGGAGTCCTCAGCACCATCCACCTCAGCTGAGGACCAGAGCAACTCGGAGGATGACTCCCTTATGGAGGCGGGTGTCAGTAGCCACCACACCCCAGCTAGTGTTGCTGTCCCCGCCACCACCAGCACCACCACCGCCCTCCCATCGGCTCCCATTCCCCAGGTCCGTGGAGGCTCCCATGTTCGGGAGCGTGTCTCCTTTGGGCCAGGCACCGCACCCCCTGCCCCTGTGTCCCCTGCTGCCCTGAGTGAGGAGTCTGTGTACCTCCTTCGCCAACTCCATGTAGGGCAGACAGCCATGCTGAGTGTCCTCCATGCGCACACCGCACTGTTGACTCAGCTGGTGTCGTTCATGGAGGGCATCTCATCGGGCATGTCTGACCTACAGAGGGGCAATAGGTCCATGGACTCCTCCCTGACGGCAGCAGTGTCCCTCCTCAGACAGTCCCTCACCCCTCCTGCCTCTGCTCCATCCACACTCCCCAGCACCTTACCCGTCCCAAGCACACACACACGGCACAGGCACACACCAGCACACACATGTCCAGCACACAGACACACACGCCACAAACAAAATGCACACGCACGCACAGTCAGGGGACTGAAACCAGACTCACAGGGGATGGGGCCCTGGTACACACACACGCATCCACGGGCACTGCGCAGTCCTCAGTTGCCTCTCCCTCCAAAACACCCTCCCTTGCCTCACCTGCAACCCCAAAGACCCAGCGCCTCTTCCTCAGTGAACTCGGCCTCTTCCCCTCCGATCCAGCTGCTCCAGCATCCAGGGGGAAGAGGAAGCCCCCCCACACGGAGCAGAGTGCCCCTCGCCCCCGGACACCCTCCCCCAGGCGCAGACAGACTGAGGCCCCCACCCACAAGTCCCCCCGGAGTGGTAAGAGCAAGACCCCGCCGCCGCCCTGCAGCTCAAGCACCAGGTCTCCTTCCTCCATCCCTCAGGCCCCCACTCCACAGGTGCCCCCACCACACCCTGCCCCAGGTTCCCCCACCCACAGATATACCATCCCCAAGAGGATCCGGCCTTCTCCCCCTGCCACTTGCTCTCCCGGCACCACACCCCCGCTGCGCTTGTCTGTGCCACTGATGTGATGAGGGTGTCCTCCCCCTCTGTCCAGCCCACCTTGCCTGTTCCCCATTCTCCTCCTCTGGTGGTAGGCACTGCAGTGGAGTCCACTACCACCCTGTCTGACTTGGGCACTGCAGTGGCGGACCTGTCCACTCCATCTGCAGGGTCCACTGCAGTCGTGCCGGCACCCACAACATCTGAGTCATGCCCCCCAGTTGTGCCGGCACACACCATGTCAAACACCTCCACTGCAGTTGTCAGTGGCTCTCCAGCACCCACCACCCCTTCCCTGCTTCCTCCTGGTGAGCCCTGATCCTGTCCCTGCGGTGCCTGGCCTACCCCCCCGGTTGCCCCTCCTAGTGGATTGTCCCTGGTTTTGTGCAGGCATGTGTAGGGTGGCATCTGCCACTGTCACCCACTTGTGACCTTGTTGATGGACTGGCCATTGGCCTTTGTTTATTTTCTACCGGACTTCTACTTTTAATGCCACATATGCTGAATAAAGCAACTTTCTGTTCTCTAGTGCTTTTGCTTCTGATGTACATGATGTTGATGATGCTAACCATGCCCTTGCTGCAGTGATGGTGATATTTGGTCTCAAGATAATGAAGTGTTACTGTGCAGGAACCCATGTGGTCCAGGGGGAATGTGTCCTATCCTGTGGTGTATCCATGTCATCCATAGCAGCATCTGAGGGTGTCATGTGTTCAGTATTTGGCAATGGGATTTCCTACTTAGATTGCCTATTTCACATCTGTGGCTTCCACCCCTGCACATCTGTTGTGCCTGCCATTGTTCAATTCGTCTACTTCCCTGACCGTGTGGCCATCTCCAGTGGACATGCAGGTTTGGGCATCAATGGGGAAGGACTCATCTGTGTTGTCAGTGCAACATTGCTATACAAGTGTGTTGGATCTGTGCTGATGATTCCGTTGGCACTTCCATGACCAGGCTGATGTTACGGGAGCCCTCATTTGGTGCTAATTGTTGATTGTGTGACCAAGTGCTCAGCTGACATGATGGGGCCCTACTGAGGCAACATATGGCACAGCTTTCCTCACACAGGAGTGGAGTCCCCTCATGGCAGTGTGTACTCCTGTGACATTGCCTGCGCCCAAGGTGTGTGTTGTATGTGCATGTCTGTGTGTTCACTTCCGTTTAGCTGTGCATGCTGTGATCCCTAGTGTTGTACCTGTTTGTGATGCTAGCTGAGTTGACCTATGTTCCCCCAAAGTCTTCGCCCTGGGTTCTCTGTGATGTGGGTGCATGGCACATTACTGGTCATCAGGGTGTCACCCATAGGTGTGTTTGCTGTCAGGGCTGAGTTTGTGTGCAGACGCAGATGGGTCACAGTCAGGTTTCCCCTTGGCACTTGTTGTTTGCCCCTGTCATGTGATTTCCAGTTTGTGTTATCTTTCAGTGATTGTGACACGTTGTGTGTGTGACTGCTGGCACTCCTCAGGGTCCGGGCTGCAATGTTGGTTGTTGTCTATGTGTGTTCTTTGTGGGTGACCTTGGCTTCTTCATTGGTGTGTGACTGTGGATGGGATCCCATTGGTTGGTGTGGTATTGCCGTCATGTCCATGTACAGCGTAGTGTGCAGTGTGTCAGACATTCAGGAGTCTTGTTGAGTGGCCATGTGTGATGTGTTTCTGCACCTTGGTTCCCACCCACCACCCTGGAATAGTCATGGGTGCATGTGCAATGTCACCAGTGCATGTGTGCTTCACTGCTGCACATTGTTGGAGGTCGAGGGGTGTGGTGTTGAGTGTGTGCAGATGAGAGTTGTTGCCCGGCTAGGCCCCTGCCTCCATGTTGGCCTTGGCTTACTGGCCATGCTGTTTGATTTGTGCTTGTGTAGGTGTGATGGTAGTTAGTTGCTCAGGACACATGACTGTGGTTCACAGTGTGAACCACATTTAGCTTTGTCATCACAGTGGGATTGTAATGCAGCCCAGGGTCACCACATTGTGGGGGCCCTGGGGGTGGTGCTGTGGTGTGTCTGTGTCTTGCTGTGTCAGTTGCTGTCCCTACGTGCCTGTGTGACATGTGTGATTTGTGCTCCCTCTCATCTGACAATGCCTGCTTGCCCACATAGGGGATTTGGATCCATGAGTTACCTTTGTGTGGCACTGTATGCACATCTGTATGATTGGTATTCAGGTCTCCTCATGTGTTGTGTGGTAGCCTGGGGACACTGGCACCCCCCTCACCTGTTGTATATGATGTGCAGTGTGGGTCTGCCTGTTTGTGTTTGTGCATCTGCACCACTGCATTGGCATATCTTGGGTGTGCCATTGGCTGTATGTAGTTTGGTGGGTTTCCCCTGCTGTCCCTGGGACTCCTAGGTCATCGGTCAGCACAATGATCATGGTTTGTGTGTCCCATTGCTGCCATGGTATGGTATCTGTTCACCTCACATCTGCAGTCTCCACAGGGTATCTGCATTTGTGTGCCCATTGGTGCAAATATGTGGGTCTGCATTCTGATGGTCACTTCTGTCATTGTGTCATTGATGATTGTTGACGGTGTCAGCCCCCATGGGTGTTGTTTGTCTGCACATGGCCAAAGGTATGTCTTATTTGCACTGCAGTATTTGGCTCCCCCAATTTATGTTGCAATGGGACACATACACTACTTTGCCACTGATGTGTTTGTTGTTCTGTGACCAGGAATCATCCATGCAGTTTGGCAGTTGCACCTCTTTCTTTGTCAACACTTACCTTTTGGTCACTGTGATGATGGGGGTTTGGACCCCATTGCCACAATGTTCAAAATGTGCTTCAGCTATGGACCCCACACTTACATTTTGGTCACTGTGATGATGGGGGTTTGGACCCCATTGCCACAATGTTCAAAATGTGCTTCAGCTATGGACCCCACACTTACATTTTGGTCACTGTGATGATGGGGGTTTGGACCCCATTGCCACAATGTTCAAAATGTGCTTCAGCTATGGACCCCACACTTACATTTTGGTCACTGTGATGATGGGGGTTTAGACCCCATTGCCACAATGTTCAAAATGTGCTTCAGCTATGGACCCCACACTTACATTTTGGTCACTGTGGTGATGGGAGTTTGGACCCCATTGCCACAATGTTCAAAATGTGCTTCAGCTATGGACCCCACACTTACATTTTGGTCACTGTGATGATGGGGGTTTGGACCCCATTGCCACAATGTTCAAAATGTGCTTCAGCTATGGACCCCACACTTACCTTTTGGTCACTGTGGTGATGGGGGTTTAGACCCCATTGCCACAATGTTCAAAATGTGCTTCAGCTATGGACCCCACACTTACATTTTGGTCACTGTGATGATGGGGGTTTAGACCCCATTGCCACAATGTTCAAAATGTGCTTCAGCTATGGACCTCACACTTACATTTTGGTCACTGTGATGATGGGGGTTTGGACCCCATTGCCACAATGTTCAAAATGTGCTTCAGCTATGGACCCCACACTTACCTTTTGGTCACTGTGGTGATGGGGGTTTAGACCCCATTGCCACAATGTTCAAAATGTGCTTCAGCTATGCACCCCACACTTACATTTTGGTCACTGTGATGATGGGGGTTTGGACCCCATTGCCACAATGGTCATGGCCTGCTTGCATTGTGGGTGCCACACACATATATGTGTGGCACATGTGCTAGGGGGTCACATTGTATGTTCAAAGTCATGTTCGGTGTTGTAGGCATTTGACACAGTCTTCACACGCTTGTCATGGTGTTGGGGGGATGTCTTCTTCTTGCATTAACTAGGTTGTGGTGTGCTGGTTGTGTCATGCATTGTCCATCCTATGAGTGGGGGTGGTAGTAGTGGTTGGCATCCAGCCCCCCCTGGCTGAGGGTGGTAGTAGTGGAAGGCATCCAGCCCCCTGGGTGTGGGTGGTAGTAGTGGTAGGCATCCAGCCCCCTGGCTGAGGGTGGTAGTAGTGGTAGGCATCCAGCCCCCCTGGGTGAGGGTGGTAGTAGTGGTAGGCATCCAGCCCCCCTGGGTGAGGGTGGTAGTAGTGGTAGGCATCCAGCCCCCCTGGCTAAGGGTGGTGGTAGGCATCCAGCCCCCCTGGGTGAGGGTGGTAGGCATCCAGCCCCCTGGGTGAGGGTGGTAGTAGTGGTAGGCATCCAGCCCCCCTGGGTGAGGGTGGTAGTAGTGGTAGGCATCCAGCCCCCTGGGTGAGGGTGGTAGTAGTGGTAGGCATCCAGCCCCCTGGCTGAGGGTGGTAGTAGTGGTAGGCATCCAGCCCCCCTGGGTGTGGGTGGTAGTAGTGGTAGGCATCCAGCCCCCCTGGCTGAGGGTGGTAGTAGTGGTAGGCATCCAGCCCCCTGGCTAAGGGTGGTGGTAGGCATCCAGCCCCCTGGGTGAGGGTGGTAGTAGTGGTAGGCATCCAGCCCCCCTGGGTGAGGGTGGTAGTAGTGGTAGGCATCCAGCCCCCCTGGCTAAGGGTGGTGGTAGGCATCCAGCCCCCTGGCTGAGGGTGGTAGTAGTGGTAGGCATCCAGCCCCCCTGGGTGAGGGTGGTAGTAGTGGTAGGCATCCAGCCCCCCTGGCTAAGGGTGGTGGTAGGCATCCAGCCCCCTGGCTGAGGGTGGTAGTAGTGGTAGGCATCCAGCCCCCCTGGGTGAGGGTGGTAGTAGTGGTAGGCATCCAGCCCCCCTGGCTAAGGGTGGTGGTAGGCATCCAGCCACCCCTGGCTGAGGGTGGTAGTAGTGGTAGGCATCCAGCCCCCCTGGCTAAGGGTGGTGGTAGGCATCCAGCCCCCTGGCTGAGGGTGTTAGTAGTGGTAGTCATCCAGCCCCCCTGGGTGAGGGTGGTAGTAGTGGTAGGCATCCAGCCCCCCTGGCTAAGGGTGGTGGTAGGCATCCAGCCCCCCCTGGCTGAGGGTGGTAGTAGTGGTAGGCATCCAGCCCCCCCTGGGTGAGGGTGGTAGTAGTGGTAGGTATCCAGCCCCCCTGGCTAAGGGTGGTGGTAGGCATCCAGCCCCCCCCTGGGTGAGGGTGGTAGTAGTGGTAGGCATCCAGCCCCCCTGGCTAAGGGTGGTGGTAGGCATCCAGCCCCCCTGGCTGAGGGTGGTAGTAGTGGTAGGCATCCAGCCCCCCTGGGTGAGGGTGGTAGTAGTGGTAGGCATCCAGCCCCCTGGGTGAGGGTGGTAGTAGTGGTAGGCATCCAGCCCCCCTGGGTGAGTGTGGTAGTAGTGGTTGGCATCCAGCCCCCCCTGGCTCAGGGTGGTGGTAGGCATCCTGCCCCCCCTGGGTAGGGGTGGTGGTGCGCATTCAGGCCCCTGTGTGCATATGTGGCATTGGTGATGGGCATCCCGCCCCTATGGTGCTGCTGTTGCTGGTGTAAGTATATTCTGCATCCCTCTGTGTGTATGTGATGTGTCGTGTACGTGTTGTATGTGTTTTGTGGTTGGTGTCTGACTTACCTTCTGCGCCGTACGCGTCCGTGCCTGTTCCGGTAGTAAATGTAGAATATTGGTATGATCGGGACGAAGGGATTCATGGTTGGTTCGTGTCGTTCGTCCTTCTCGTTGCTTCGCGTCGTCCTCGTCGCTTCGCGTCGTCCTCGTCGCTTCGCCTCATCCTCGTCGCTGGCGTGTTCGTCTCGTAGCCGTGGATCGTGTTGTGGCGCGAATCGGAGCTTATGTGCGCCTCTCCCGGATGCTTTGACGTGCCGTGCGTAGCGACGGGTTCGGCGCGTACGGAAAGCGCATCGTACCTGTTCGGCCGGACGGAGCTTCATTTTTCCTTCCGTGCGACTCGATTCGGCGTTTCCGGATTTGCCTCAGTCGGGGAACAGGACCTGGTTTGGGTGAGTACGGCTCGGCCGGATTCTGTGCTGTTGTGCGCATCGTACTTACTCGTTCGGTGTGCTGTACGGATCGGTCGGGAAACAGGCTTTCGCATGGCTTTTTTCCCGACCGAATGGTATTGGGTGCGCCTCCGACCGAGATCGGAATTGGCCCCAAAGTGTCTCCAGGTAAATTGCAGTACTGTCAGACAGAAGTTAACTATCTGGGACACATTATTACGAAAGGAGTCAGAAAGGTGTCATCAGAGAGAGTGGAAGCCATCTTACAGATGAATCGACCACGGACACAGAGAGAGCTCAGAATGTTTTTGGGAATGGTTGGTTACTGTCAACAATGGATACCAAATTTTTCCCTGACAGAAAAACCTCTCCTGAAGTTGACACATCAAGATGTTCCAAAGCCTTCCTGGAGCTGAAAGATAAATTGTGTCGCGCCTCAGCTCCAGGAATGCCAGATTACATGAAGGATTTCACTCTGTTTTACAGTGAAAGAGATGGGTGTGCACTTTCAGTTTTAGCACAGATGCATGGAGGAACCCGAAGACCTGTGGCTTACTTTTCAACCACTCTTGACCCTGTAGCATCAGGACTCGTTGGCAGCTTGAAGGCGATGGCCACGGTGAGTGGAAGTCTGGAAAAGAGCAAAAATATAGTAATTGGACACCCATTGATTGTGATGGTTCCTCATTCTGTCAAATTGTTGCTTACCAGAACGAAAACACAGTATCTGATGCATAGCAGACTCATTAAATATGAGCAGAGTCTGCTTGCACCAGATAATATCACCATTAGGTGCTGCAATGTGTTAAATGTTTCTACTCTTTTGCCTGTAATTGATCAAGAAGACAAAGATGATGATTTTGATCATGATTGCCTATGTGTCACTGAACTATGCACAAAGCCATGACCAGACATTAAGGATGAACCACTGATTGAGCCAGATTATGTCCTATTTGTTGATTGTTCATGCCTGCGCAGCAACAATGGCACACTGAGAGCAGCATATGTTGTGTGCACTATAAACGATGTGGTTGAAGACTCCTGGCTCTAATCTATCTTTTCTGCACATGTTGCTGAACTAATTGCTCTTACCAGAGCCTGCAGTTTATCTGCACAATTTAAAGTCACCATCTTTACAGATAGCCAATATGGCTTTGGTGTAGTTCATGACTTTGGGCAATTATGAATGCAAAGGGGATTTTTTCCTTCTACAAGATCGCCCATCAAAAATAGGCAGCGTGTGAAGAACCTATTGGAAGCATTACAGTTGCCTAAGGAGAATGCAGTTGTGAAGTATCTGGGACATCAAACAGGCAGTGGATATGTTGCCATTGGCAATAGATACACTGCCTCATTAGCTAGGTGTTGTGCCTTGCTAGCATGCAAAATCAATGGAGGTTTTACAGTAAATGATGGTTTCATCTACAGAACTGATGAAGAATGTGCTTTTGTAATGATGATTTAAATAACTGACACTTGTGAAGAATTATAAGAAGTACAAGAAACTGTAACAGAAACTGAACAAAATGGGTGGATCAAGGCAGGTTGTACCAAAAATGCAAATTACATTTAGATGTCTGAAGATGGGAGACCAGTGCTGCCAGAGAGCTTGTTGTTTCCAATGGCCAGGTATTATCATGGGTACACACACTTGTGCAGAGATGCAATGGTAAGGCTTTTCAGACAATGTTGGTGTAATCCAAGTTTCTGAATAATTGCTGAGGAAGATTGCAGGAGATGTGTCACATGCCAACAACTGAATGTAGGGAGAAAGACACTAGTCAGATGTATACACTTAGGGCCCGATTCACAGAACTAACTTACGACAAAATCCTAAACTTACTACCATTTTGGTATTCACAGAATGAATTTACTCATTTTGGTATTCACAGAATGAACTTACTCATTTTGGTATTCACAGAATGAACTTACTCATTTTGGTATTCACAGAAGGCACTTACACATTTTGTGTAACTTACACATTTTGTGTAACTTACTCATTTTGTGTAACTTACACATTTTGGTATTCACAGAAGGCACTTACTCATTGATGAGTAAGTGCCTTCTGTGAATACCAAAATAAGTAAGTTCATTCTGTGAATACCAAAATGGTAGTAAGTTCATTCTGTGAATACCCAAATGTGTAAGTTCATTCTGTGAATACCCAAATGTGTAAGTTCATTCTGTGAATACCCAAATGTGTAAGTTCATTCTGTGAATACCAAAATTGTTGTAAGTTCATTCTGTGAATACCCAAATGTGTAAGTTCATTCTGTGAATACCCAAATGTGTAAGTTCATTCTGTGAATACCAAAATTGTTGTAAGTTTAGGATTTTGACGTAAGTTAGTTCTGTGAATCAGGCCCTCAGTGAGATAAAGTGGTCCCTTTAGCAGGTTACAAATGGATTTTATCGAGATGCCTGTCCAAAACAGGCTGAGATATATCCCTGTGATTATCTGTGTATTCTGCTGGTGGGTGGAAGCCTACATGATGAGGAGAAATAACAGTCTCACTGTAGCTAAACTGTTACTATGAGAAATCATCCCTAGGTTCGGAATGCTGGTCCTTCTTGAGTCAGGTAGAGGAACACACTTAAACAACGAAGTGATGAATATGCTATGTGCTGCTTTAAAGATTGAACAAAAATTGCACTGCAGCTACAGACCAGAAGTGCCAGGCATAGTTGAGCAAATGAATGGAAAAATAAAGTCTAGATTGGCAAAGGTTTGTTTTTTGCCATCATTGAAATGGCCAAATGCATTGCCATTGGTGCTGATGAGTGTTTGATGTATACCAGAAAGAAATACTGGATTGTCTCCTCATGAAATCCTTCTGGGAAGAGCCATGAGGTTACCTACTGTTTCAACTAATGCCTTGGTGAACATCACTGATGATATGATTAAGGACTACTGCAAAGCCCTCGCTGATGTTGTTCATTCTGTTTCTCATCAGGGCCCTGAGACCCTCCTGGGTGATTAGTCGCTCTTAACAAGTACTGACTGATTGATTGATCGCTCAGGTGTCAGCTGCTACACCAAATCCCCATCACGAACACTTCCATGACCTCAATCCAGGAGATTGGGTCATCATCAAGAAACACATTCGGAATGCTTGTCTTGAACCCAAATGGAAAGGCCCCTACCAAATTCTGCTTACGACAAACACTGCTGTTAAATTTGGCGGAGTCCCAAACTGGATTCATGCCTCACATACATGGAGAGTGAGAAATCCGGAGGAAAGATCGCTGGCCTATGACCCCGAGATGAGCACTAGTGGTTGCACCACCAGGGGATAGACCAGAACAACCTGTGGCACCTACAAGAGAGCAGGCAGATGAACAAGCAGCAGAACAAGCAGAGGAGCAGGAAGTGGTATGGGGTGAAGACGAAAGACAAGTCCAATTTACTGAGATATTGCAAAGTGGGATCGGAACAACATTTTAGAGACAACGTCCTTACTAAACACTTCAGGAATTTTAAAGGAGAAGATTACTTTACTAATGTCTATTCTAGGTTAGTGCAAGAATATACGACTGCTTTACATGTTAAGAATTGTTGTGTCTGCGCACACTTGCCATCTTTGGTTTCAGAAAAAGTCACAGATGATCACCTACCCATATCTTATGCAATCTCATGTAGCATTTTGCTCTCATTAGTATAGGCAAGAACATTTCAAATATTTTTACTCCAATTATGACTTAGTACCTCTGAGAGAAAGCATGAATTTACACCCTCAAAGAAAAACAATGGACACACTTGGTATTATTTCTTCCCCCATTTACCAGTAAACACTGTAGAAGCTTACAAGAGAAATTTAACTTGTCTGATGCATCCAGAAGAAAAGGCATACATTATGACCGTGGAAGAAAGATACATGAACATGAAAAAGACTGCTGATCTGAAAGAAGGTGTATTAGAGAATGTATGGAAAAATGAGGAAAATGATTTTAGGAAGAAATTGACGTATACTAAACTTAGGTTTGACACCCTTAAAGGGAAGGGTTGTTTTATAAGAGATGAACACAAAAACAAACAAGTCATGTAAGAATAAGCAGTTGTGACCACACCTTTGAATTATAAGGGGGAATATGGCAAATTTTACAGTGAGCCGAGAACGTAATTCCTGGGGTATACTGCATTTGTGGACAATATGCTTACTTCTCATTACCTGCTGACTGGGAAGGAACAAGCTATCTAGGTATATTAATCCCGAAAATGTATCATGTCAATAGTATAGAAGCTCATAAGTAAAGTACTCTGTGCAACAGCTTAGCATTGATGTCATCCAAGAAATGTGCTGACTTTAATATTATGTTCATTTAGTTCCTCTCACCCCATGCTAGATCATTTCCACTAAGAATAATAGACTTATTGAAACTGTAAGGTCAAATGGTGAGGTAGACTTATAAATGTTGCTTCAAATTAACTTGATATATGTTTACATATTTGCTGACTAGCCTTTGTTTCTGCACTGAAACTCAGAATGCGTCTTTAGCTTAGGTAAGAGGGTTCTCATGGGAACCTTTCCTCATGTAATAGTCTGCTAGAAAACTGTATCAATCCAGATGATGAGAGTGCAGGCTGTAGGAATCGAAAGAAGATGTATTGGATGACTAACAACACCCCCTTGCAAGCTGTTCTGATTGGACATCGAGTGGAGGAGTCTTAGAAGAATTGATACATGTATTAAAAGGTTATAATAACGAGTGTTCTAGTTAGTTAGCCACCACACCTCTACTTTCCCTTTTACCCGTCCAGTGGTCTTGCTGCTGGATTTCTCCTCTACCCGAGACTCTTCTTCTTGGAAAGTTGATTCCTTTAGATCTCTTGAGGTAATTCCTTTATTCATTTGTGATCAATGCTACTGCACAGATCGCCACTCTAAACAGTTGCTACTGGAATTGTGGGGAACTTGGCTGAGTTTTCCAGAACTTCTCTTCATGAGAAGTTCATCCTATATTTTCTGCTCTTTTCCAAACGAACTCTTTATGGGCTCTTATGTAGAATAGGTCCCTTAGCTAGCTTATTGGGTTTCTTTATGGAACACATGCCTTAATTGCTGATTTCTAATCTCTTTTATTATTTCTGTAAATTTCTAAACTGAGTAAAGCTATTTGAGATTCTAACCTTATAGATAAAAATAAAGCCTTTAAAACTATTTTAACCTTTCGTCATTGACTCATCGTAAATTATAAAAGACCATGATGTTTTGATGACTTTATTCTGCGTGGAGCTCTAATTCTGAGGACTGTGGAAAAGGTCCATCGATCTCTCAGGAGCCTGGAGGATTACCTATATTGCCATTTGTAAGTGGGTGTATGTAACCACTGAGGAGAGTCCTTTTGGGCTTCAGCACTATCAAATCCATTTGTGCATAGTTCAGCAGTTTCAAAAGCTTCCTTTTGTTAAAGAGAAATATGACTCTAGCCTACGAGTGAATATAACTGCCTAATGCTTTTTGACTACGTGCCATTTTATAGTGTGTTTTCACGTTAATATCAAAGGCAACTTACCAGCTTACTTAATTCATTTTTTCATCTGTCTCAGTGGTTTGTTCTTCCACTGTCAATGGCTGATAAAATAGCACCTATTAAAAAGGTGATCCAATGTAATCTACTGTATTTGTTATGTTTGGCTCTCATACAGAGCCTCTATCAATGTTTTAGTTTCTAAATCTTATGATAGCAACAGTTGATAACAAAATTTGTTACCCAGTGTTACATCATAAAGGTCTTTAAGGTCATGCTGATAGAGCTCTGTGAGAGCCTGTCAGCACAGCACTGCTTGTCTGCTTTGACTGACAACATAGCTGCAGGAGGGGGAAGGAAGGTGGGGAAAGTGATGGGGGTTGGCCAAGGATGGCAGTTAAGGTTTTTTTTCACCTTTGGGACAAGGATACAAAACAGAGGCCAGGTTCTGCATGACCCACCCCCCATTGCTATTCTGCCACTGTGTAGCAGCTGAAAGCAGGGGCAGATAATTTTTGGGGCCATACATTACATAAAATTAAGGCATGGTAAAAAGAGAATTACTAGGATATTTTCCACCTCTGGGTCCTGAGTGACATCATAGACAACTCGAGCTTCGCTCTTGTTGTCTATTTGATGTCGCCGAAAAGCCTGTGAAAACATTCCAGTAATTCACTGTTACTCATTCATAATTCTATATGTTAACATTTCAATGCTGCTGAGTAGGGCATTCTTTCAAAACATAGCCCTATGCTGATCAAGCTAGCCTGAGCAGGCAAACAGCCAAGTTTAAAATGAGATGGAATGACTGTACTTCATGACAGAGGTGGGGTGGCTATGCCAGAGCTGCAGTATTATTTCTGGGCGACACAGATGCACTTCTCTGTAACTGGTTCCACTCGGAGCTGACAGTGGCTCATATTACCCTTGGGAGGGACTTAGCGTCACTCTTGACTCTGAAAGCAATACTAGCTAAATCTGTACCCAGAAGATTGACTGAGATAAATACAATGATACTCTTCACACTTAGATACACTATTCAGGGGAGGTATCTGTTGTGTTCAATAAGATGCTGATCCAAATGTATGTAAAATACATTTATTAGAAGCACAGAAGACACTGCCTTGGTGATCCCTCTCCTGCCAGCAGACAACTGACCAGCCAGGAATGCACCTATGTCATTCAGCATAGCAACACTAGAACCAAGGTATTGGAATGCTTCTCTTAAAGACATAAACACATAAGGAAAATACAACACATCTTCTCCCCTTTACTAATCAAAACAGCACGTAGTATAACCATAAACACTTTGAGTAAAATAGCCAATGAGCAGGGAATAACATCTGAAACAAACAACAAAAGAAAAATACATACAAGTGCAGTATAAATTTTACTTCATGTCACCACACACCTAATCTTGGAGATACCTCAGTGGAAACCTGGGTCTTTGAGGAAGCATTCTACTGCTGACCCTCCCAACACGATCACCACAATTTCCTGAATTAACGCTTGGCATTCCACCCAATACATCTTCATCACTCATCAACATAAAAGGATTGTAAGCACTATTTGTCTCTCTAGACTCATGGTCCCCACTACAATTTGCATTTTTCTTATAAAATGCCACTCTCTTAAAGTTCCATTTCTCACCATTATACAAGGTAACGTGCCCATCATGTACACTCTTTACCTTATATGGACCACGAAACTTCATGAGACCAGTGCTTATGCGACCAGGTTTGACTTTTACCCAATCGTTCATTTTTATATCACTCCTCTGCATCGATGCTTCATCTTGATTCACCTTGTTCCCTTCTAAGTTTGCCAAACCTAAAAACTTTTCATCCAAGCTGGCACCAACTTGGTACTAGCCTCTCGTCCTCTCATCATATAAAAAGGTATGTTTTTAGTCACACTGTTTTCTGTGGTGCGGTAAGCCCAAACTTAGTCAGTAACCATATCTCTTACATTCCCCTTGTTCACAATTGCCATCTGTATAACACCTTTTACCATGCGGTTTGCCCTCTCAACAATACCATTACCCTGTGGGTTGTACAAAGAGGTCCTTGAATGTATAATACCACAAGTCTTCAAGTATTTGGCCATCTCTACTGACGTAAGTTGAGTGCCATTGTCAGTAATTAACTTAACCGGATAGCCTTAAGCATGTGACGCAGCGGCGACGCAAACCATGCGCCGCGTTGCGCTATATTTACAACGTGACGCATCTAGGGAGATGCGTCACGCAGTAAACCCCTGCGCCACATGAAACCTGCGTCAGGTTTCATGTGGGCGTACCGGCGCAGGGGGGGGGCGTTCCGGCGCAGGAACGCCTCGGAAAAGTGACGTAGTGAAATCTATAAGATTTTACGCAGTCACTTTTCCGACGCTGGTGCGTCAAATCCTTACGCCTGCTTCAAGCAGGCGTAAGGATTGACGCACCATGTTAGGGATAGAGAAGGTTGGAACAGTGCTGGAGTTGCGTCGCACTTGCGACATAACTTCAGCACTGCGCCAACCTTCCGCCGGCAGATGCGTCACGCATCTGCTTATCCTTGCGCCACGATGCGCCGCATTATAAATGCGGCACATCGGACGTGGCGCAAGGGTAAAATTGCGTGACGCATTTTCCCTGGCGCATCCCTGCTGATATGCAGGGATGCGCCAGGGAACGTAAATATGCCCCTTGGAGTCTTTGTGCAATTTAAATTGGTGGTAGGCACTGCGTAGGTCTAGTTTGGAAAAAAACTTCCCACCTTTCAAAGATAGAACCAGTTCATTTATATTTGGTAGTGGATAATTGTCTACCACTATATTCTGATTCAAGGTGCGCAAGTCCACACAGAACCTGTAACTACCATCGGGTTTGCCCGTGATCACAACTGGTGAAATCCAACTAGATGTTTCAATTTGTTCAATAATACCTTGTTCCACCATCTCATTTAACATACGTTTCACTTCTTGTCTCGCAATCATAGGAACTTTCCGCACTTTATGTTGCATGGGAACCACATCTGGTTTAAACATAATTTTATGTACGTATCCTCTTAATTCACCCACATTTTCAGAGAATAGGTTATTCATGCTTTCCACAATAACTTCAGTCGTAACCTCTTCTACAACCATGACTTGATTTGATGCCCTTGGGTTTATAACAATATGTAAGTCGTATTGGTGTGCCCAACCTAAAATTGGTGGTCCACTGCGTGCCACATATACCTTACCTTTTACGCATCTATTGTGGAAACCAATATCTGTTGACATATAGCCAACAATATCTATTTTCTCACCTTGATATCCGCCCGGATTGATATCCTTAGGTAACAGATTCATCTTTGGCCACAACCGCACAAACATTTGATTTAGAATAATAGTGTAGAACGAACCAGAGTCTACCTTAACTCAACTTCTTTACCTTGAATCATGAATATTGCTTTAGGTCTTGTTTTTCTTCCTGGTGTAATGGGTGTATCTCCTTCATCTATACACAATATTCTACTTACATTCTCATTATCTTCCATATTCACCATGCTTTTTACTTCATCCTGCACTACTGCTACTTTGAATTTATTGTTGGTCTTGCACATTTTAGAGAAATGACCTTTATGACCACATTGTCTACATTCCTTACCAATAGCATAGCAATTCTTATAGTCAGCAGTATGATAAGCACTTCCACACCTTGTGCACATTTTCTCCATATGTTTGTTGCTATCAGATCCCTTAGAAAAATTACTATTGTACCTCCTATTAATTGTCCCTTTCTTTCCCAGAACATTATTTCCCTTATCGCTGTTAACAGCTGCAACATCACTCTGTTGTACACAAGAAACACCTGCGCTGATTTCTTTTTTTTCCATCTCTCTCATACATGAATCTGACTGTTCCACACCTTTGCTATATCTATAGCATTACTTAAGGTGAGATTCTTCGCAGCCCACAACCTTTCCTGCATTTTCTTATTTCGACATTGAACAATCAGCTGATCTCTTATCATCTCGTCCCTCATTCCTCCAAATTGACATTTTATAGACAATTCCCGCAAGCGTGCAACAAATTTATCAATAGTTTCATCACTTCTCTGTGGTTGAGTATAAAATCGATATCTACACATAACTATGTTTACTTCCTTTGCAAAATGTTTTCATAGTCTTGCCTTTGCTTCTAAAAAAACATTTGCAATAGCTCTTCCCTCACCATCCGTTGCTACCGGCAGATACTTAAACACATGTTGTCCCTCTTTACCCAAAGCGCTCAAAAGTAATGCCTTCTTTCTGTCTACACTGAACTCCCTTCCATCTAAAGCCTCTATATAATTTTCAAAGACTTCAACCCACTCATCCCACTCCATACATGGTTCACCAGGTTGTTGAAGAAATAAAGGTGGCGGAATTATTGCTGCCTCCATCATGTGATAGATCTATATCCCAAACACTTAATATATATTTGTAAATAAGTTCACAGGGTTAACTATAATTGGTGTGCCTATCACCGATGAAGTGTCCAATTAAATGAATAAATAGGCACAAATTTATGTAGTTTGGTGTGCCTATCACCGTCGAATGTATAGAGATGAATCCAAGTGTGCCAATCACTGATAAGCTCCCTTAAGAGTTATGTGGATAGGCATGCAATGTTTTGTAAAATCAGTCCGGTGTGCCTATCACAGTCGAGGATTTGAGAAAACAGTCCCCCAAAAATTTTTCAGCAAACAAAGTTCCTTTCAACACTGTTTGTCTTCGTAGTGTAAAGCGTGTGCCCAAAACACTGAGAGAAGAAAGAAGTGAAAAAAAATAGTTTACCTTCACAAATGTTGGTCTTCACTTCGTTGTGGCAAGAATGTGCTAAAAACGCTGTTCCAGGGAACGTTCACAATAAAATTCCAATACACACACATGAGGAAAAAAAATATACCAACAATATGAACCATGTATTAATCGGAAGAATAACACTATCCTTCCCAATTATTTAAGATGGCCGCCAAAAACGTTGTCACGTTGCGTACGTCGTCACGCTACGTTAAACGTGTTGTCCACTCCTCACTGTTGCTTGTTTGCGCAGACTCACTTCAGCGTCAAGCTGCGAACTCACAGGGACATCTGCAATTCCACACGAGAATCAATGACGGCATCCTCTCCACGCGGGCCTCAACTCTTCCACGCGTCGGTGCTCGCTCAGTCACGAACCGTTCTATACTCAGCCAACGGTCAACTTCCAACTGTCATCAACTTCTTCATCCAAATTACGGTAACCTCAGTAATAAAGGTTGTCCTCCTTTTTTTTCTCGACTGGCACGAACATATCCACTGCGGCATGCACACCAGGTGACATAAACATCAGAATAAATCTCTTACTGTCAAAGTTGTAATGGTGTCACGCATGGGTTCTTCTTTAACCAAAGCAGATATGATGCTTATTCTATGTGCTGCTGGATAATCATCGCCATTTGTTGTGTTCAATAAGATGCTGATCCAAATGTATGTAAAATACATTTATTAGAAGCACAGAAGACACTGCCTTGGTGATCCCTCTCCAGCCAGCAGACAACTGACCAGTCAGGAATGCACCTATGTCATTCAGCATAGCAACACTAGAACCAAGGTATTGGAATGCTTCTCTTAAAGACATAAACACATAAGGAAAATACAACAGTATCCCACCTTCCCTACTTAACCCTAGATACCGAAGGGCATATGTACTAACATTTTAGGCAATGCAGGCAAGCAAGCATGCTGTCACATTTAGATACACTATTCAGGGGAGGTATCCCACCTTCCCTACTTAGCCCTAGATACCGAAGGGAATATGTACTAACATTTTACGCAATGCAGGCCAGCAAGCACGCTGTGTTGTGTGAAAGGGAAAGAGCAGACATGCATCATATCTCCTGACATATGGTGCATTTCTGCTGTCTCATAATGCTGGCGCACTGTGTGCTGCCTTGCGCCAACGCAGGCATCCTTCCATCATGGCACAGAAACAATCCTTAGAAGCAATTTCCTTTTTCTGGTCCTGGTTTGCTTGTGTTCCGGTTCAAGGAGGACATGGCTTGGCAGTTTGGGCTGGACTGTTCCCATTGGAGGAGGGTCAAGACTGATTTGCAAATGGCTTGGCAAATCTTGGCCAAATGGAGTTGGCATGCTGTGCAAAATAACAATGAACTGGGATGCGGCCCGAGTAGACACCAGTGTCTGAAATTAATTCAAGCTTCGGCACAGTGGTGCTTTATAAATACATACATAACATAGCATAACATAGCATAGCATAATATAACAGTCAAAAAATATTATCTAGTGTTGTTAAATGTAAATAATAATTATCAATTAAGCAAGAAGGACAAATGTGTGCATTAAGCCAAACCAAGAAATGGTCTTTGGTCTCACAACAGTAAAATGTGTATTTTTGCAAAGTGTATTTTTAAGTGTATTGCTAGAGATTCAGAACACTCAAAAACAGTTCAAACAACACACTTACATCACTCACTGGAAGTATTTTTATTTGAAAGCCCACAGTCTAGTAAAAACCACTGCACAACAATCAGTTAGTTTAGACCATGAAGGCATAGCGGCTCATGGGATCTCGTGGACAACAATTCCATCCCCATTAAGATCCTTTAGTTACTAATTTGTTAAATGGCTTTATATCTGTCATGCCTGAGTGAAAGAGTCAGTAACTGGGAACGATCTCTATGCATTTCACATAAGGTAGAATGGGCCACATATATGGCACCCACCAAACAGTTCATTGTTTTATGTCACAAATATAATAGGCGCTGTTTACAAAAGTTATTTTCACTGTATTTCGTGTGTTCCTCAAACGTCAGTGTTTATAGAATATGGCAGCTTATTTACTGAATTAAGTTGCTCTGTGCAGTGTTTTTTTTTTTTTTATAAAAATTAATAGGCATAGTCCCAAAATAACTTTTGAAATAACTACTTCAAAAATCATCCTAGTACAAACAGATGAGTAATTTGGTGAGCTTGTAATCGTCTACTCGGTAACAGAGCAAATGTGATGGAGCAGGGTTTTGAGAAAATAAAACCTGCTCGGCTTGAACCCTCAGTAACATTCATTAACAGTGTACTGTGAAAATTTTATTAAAGAACGCTAAAATAAGGCGAAATGCTTTTGCGCATGCGTGTACTAATGGAAGAGTCTGTCGTAATGCTGAATGTTTAAGACAAAGGGACATTGAATAGAATGGTCATGTTGAGAGTGGTGTGACAGTACACCCCCATCCTTAGCCAAAGAGAGACGGTGTTTATTATCATATTGAAACAAATGTGGGTTGGACATTTAGGTTTTAGGGTATAATTGAGAGTCCCCGGTGGGTGTGGTTAGGGTCGGCTGGTGTTTAGCTAGCGGGAGATCGTCGCAGTCGTCGGTTTGCTGTTTCCAGATAGAGGCCTACCTGTTTCCTGATTCCTGACTTGATCTTTGCCACTCAACTCTCCTTGAGGGGCCTTACTGCCCTTTGGCCAGAGGGTAGATTTCCCTGATTCTCACTTAGGTTAGTATAGATATAATCCTGAATTTGCATATTCATTTGCACATGTATTTTGTGTCTGAAACTTTCTCTCTTCGCCTATCTACTCCTTCAATGCATTGTTATTTGATGAGTTTGTTTCTATACATTGCTAATATTTTTCCTCTGTGATAATCATTATTTGCATTGTATGACTGTACTTGATGAGCATTTATTTCACATTTTTTTACGATAAACATTATAAAATACACACACTGAGTCTGTTATTATTTAGTAGCATAGATAAGTACATATTATTGTCATCAACTTTTCAACACCTAAAAAGTTCAGTCGCCACAATTATTTTGTAAGGAGAAATGCAGGTTCTAATGTTTTGTTTAGTGAGTTAGGTATAAACCTTGCATCACACTGAACCCAGCGTGAAGGGATTAGTTGGGTAAAGTAAATGGGCCAGTGTTTGTGTACAATTATTGATCCCTGATCGCTGGATCAGTTTTGGTAGCATAGGATGGTTAATTATTGATTAGTTTGGCAATAATTATTGATTATTGATTTATTGGTTATTAATATGAAAAGTTAGTGTCTTTGTTTTATGTCGTTTGAAAGTACGGGTACGGAGGTCCCTAAGATCCTAGGATGATGTTATTTTAGCCTAAGTGGCAGAGGAATAGTGTGGAAAAAGTATCACACTGCAGAAGTACTTTGTCTGTTGTCGTAATATCGAACAGCGAAAGGCTGTTGATGTTATTTAGGGATTTATTTGAGTGAAAGAAGATTGCATGAAATAGTGAAAGGTCCGTTTCCGAAACTTTGTCCTTACATCCCCAAAGGAGTACCAAGACCTCTTGAGAGTAGAGTAGCGCTGGTCGTTATTTTACTAGAAGTAAAAGAAATGTTTTTGAATGATCGAACTATCTCTTTTTTACTAGTGGAACAGACAAAGTAGCATTGTTTTGTGTTATTTCTAACAAGAATTTAGTTAAGAAAACCTAGAAATACATTGCCGTATTATTTTGTAAAGGGAGGGTCAGTAGCAGGAGTAATACTGACGTCACAAAAAGCTGCGCTGGTATTGGTCAGGCAGCAGGCGTGTAGTGAGCCGTGATTGGTTGGTTGCTGTGAGCCGCGCTGGCATTGGTCAAGATCGTGGATACGTAGTGAGCCGTGATTGGTTGGTTGGTGTGAGCCGCGCTGGTATTGGTTGAGATTTAGTGAATAGAGTGAGAGGATTTACGGAAGATTTCCCTTGTTTGTTTTTCGTTTATATAGCGAGAAAAAGAGTGTTTAAAAATGAAGATGGTAAAAAGAATAAAAGATTTCTTCAAAAAGGACAAGTCGATAGTTACTAGAGAGGGACTTCCTGTACCTCCTCCAGGATCGCCTGCTTCTTTTATGATGTTGGAACGTGGGTATCATACGTGTACATGGTTAGATAATTGGATGAGATATACGGAAGATGATGGAGTTTTAGCTTTTCCAGAGCATGGTACATTTAACATAAGGATTTTGGAGAACTTGAGGGAACGAATGAATTCATTGAAACCAAATCCTAGACCTATGCAATATGAAGCGCTTGAGGAATGGGAACATGAGGCATATAAACGAGAGAGACAGGAATGGAATAAAATACAGGAATATAATATCAAGGTATTCTGAGGCTAGATGGGATGATCAAATGAAAAGATGGAGGAGAAATGTAATTGCAGATGGATTATATCCAGTAATAGTTGCTGAAATTCAGGCTGGAGACAAAGGTAAAGAGAAAAAGAATAATTTAGTGACTTCAGAACCAGATGTAGACTCGGATGAGATTGATGATGAATTAATGGATGAAATACTATTAAAGAGACCTCCACCATATCAGGAAAGTTCAGGGGAAACAATTCGAAATGCACCACTAATTGAAATACAAGTTCCTCAGATTCCACAAGCTTCACAAACTCCGCAAGTTTTACAGGTTACACAAGTTCAGGTAGCCTCACAAATTTCATTAGGTACTCGAGTGTTGCAGGAGAGTGAGATTGACATTTTGAATAAAACAAGAGAGGAGTTAACTCAGAGAATTAGTCAGATGAGTCTGAATGCAGAAGCATTATCGGTACCTGTAACAATTGGTCCTATAGTTCCATTGTATTTATTTATTTATAAAGTTTTATATAGCGCGAACAAGATCCCGAAGGATATCAGAGCGCTTTACAAAAGGATGGCAGTAAGGTAATAAAAGCAATATCGACATCAAATAAGATAACACACATGAATAATTACAGGACAAAGGGTTCAAAAGCGAATAATACAATAACTGGTACATAGCGGGCTAGGAGGGGGGCAAATGATGAGGTAAAAGAGAGAAGCATCCAATGAAGGTCAAAAGGTTGTAGGCTCAGTGACTTAGAGCAGATGATCCTAACTCATTTAAGCAACAGTGGAGGAGATTCTGTGTACTTCCGGTGGAAGAGAGTTCCAGATCTTCGGGGCAGCGCCGGAGAAGGCTCGGTGGCAGGTTCTCTTTTTGCTAAAGTTGTGTAGTTTCAAGAGGAAAGTGTTAGCACTTCTTGAGGGTCTACCACCACCGGATAATTCAAGCTTTTGCGCTAGATAACTGAGGGTTTTGAGCTGGAGGGCTTTGTGCGCCAGACAAGCAATCTTTAGTTGAATACGAGCTTCGTAGGGCAACCATTTCAGGGATTTTAGGACTGGGGATATGTGCACATTTCTTTTGGTACCTGTAACCAGTCTAGCTACCGCCTTCAGTGATGCCCTTAGTGGAGCCAAGGTATTTTTGGGGAGGCCACAGAGCGTAGTGCTGCCATAGTCTAGTCTCGGCAACACAAGCGCTTGGACCACCTGCTTGAAATCAGTTTGTGGAAGGAATGGTTTGATATTTCTGAGTATCCTCATCAAGTGATTAGCTCCCTTACACACATTGCTGATATGATTCTTCATGTTCAGAGGCTTGTCCAGTGTGATTCCGAGAGATTTGGCTGAGTCTATGATGAGGGGGGAGCAGTTGAAGGCAGTGAGGTGCTTCAACCAGAGCTCTAGCTTGGGGTTGTGGTTCGGAGGAGAGATGAGAAGGAATTCAGTTTTGGAGGTGTTGAGTAGGAGGTGGTTCTCGGTTAACCAGTTTTGAGTAGATGTTAGGGTCGTGTTGAGTGAGATGATGTTATCCGGGGAGGAGATTTTCAAATAAAGATGCGTATCATCCGCATACATATGGAAGAGAATGTTCTTGGAATTTAGTGTATTAGCTAAAGGTTCCAAGAACAGGTTGAAGAGTATAGGAGATAGGGCGGACCCTTGGGGGACCCTCATGAATACTGGAGAGGGCTGGGAGAGGGAATGGTTCGCCTTGACTCTTTGTGACCTGTGGTGAGGAAGGGCGAGAACCATTGTAACACCAGACCAGAGAAGCCCATCCTGTTCTTCAGAATGGATAGTAGGTTGGCGTGATTGACCGTGTCGAAGGCAGAGGAAAGGTCAAGGAGGATTAGGAGGCAGGATTCATTTTGGTCAAGCATTTTTAAAATGTCATTCATCACGTGAGTGAGAGCCGATTCAGTGATGTGTCCACTCCGAAAGCCAGATTGATGCTGGTCTAGGAGTTGGAAATTCTCTATGTGACCACATAGTTGGGATTGGACGCATTTTACTACGAGTTTGGCTAGGGTGGGGATGTTGGAGATAGGGCGGAAGTTGTTAAAGTCAGCCCTATCTGCATTAGGTTTTTTTAATATAGGTGATACCTGAGCTGCTTTTAGGCAGTCTGGGATCGTGCCTTGAGACAGTGAAGCGTTTACAATCTTTGTCCAGGTGGGGATGAGGACATTCTTGATTTCTTTGAAGATGGAGGGAGGCAACTGATCACTGAAGTGATTTGATGGGTTGATACTCTGAAGAATCTTGTTGATGTCTTTTTCACTGAAGGGAGTAAAAGTGCCCCATGATGCATTGTTCTTGGTGTTCAAGCTGATAGGTTTGAGCTTCTCTAATAGGTCAGGAGGTGGTGTGGACCCAGAGGATGGCAGTAGAGCCTTCTTAGAAGCGAGTTCAATGTTGATGAGTCTTGATTTCTCAGAGAAGAAAGCAGCCAGTTCGTCGCATGAGGGTGGGCTGCCTCCAGAATCAGAGTGGTTTGTAGCTACCACTGATTGCTGTTTAACCAGTTCAAAACGTTTCTTGGGGCGGTTAGCGGCTTGATCAAGTTGGTATCTGAAGTAATCTCCCTTAGAGCTCTTGATTTGTTTGTTGTAGGAACTCCTAACATCTCTAAGGAGTATTAGTTAGTCCGAGGAGGGTTTGGATCTCCAGGATCGTTCAACTGCCCTAAGGTTGCGGCGTTCCGAGTTTAAGTTGTCATTGAACACCGGTTTGGATATTTTTGTTGGAGTGGTGCAATGTCATCCATGATGTTAGAGGTGGTAGAGTTGTAAAAGTCAGTGAGTAACTGAACCACAATCAAGTCAGCTTTGGAGGAGAGGGCAGATTTACAGTGGGCTGCTAGTTCACCTGAATTGATTGATCTGAGGTCCCTTTTCCAGATCTTTGATTTCAATGGATGAGCCTTCCTCATAGACACCTCCCTGTTAATATAACAGAGGATGCAGTGGTGGTCGGACCAATCGTAGGGGATAATGGTATCCAATGTGATGGTTTGACTTTTAGAGATGATGAGGTCTAGAATTTCTCCTTTATTATGAGTTGGCCGGTCACAATGTTGAATCAACTCTTGATCACTTAAGAATGATTTAAGGTAAGTTACAGCGTGGTCGTTGGGGTTAGACCAGTGAAGGTTGAAATCACCAAGGAAGATTAGGGACAATACCGAGTTGGCATTGCCAGAGATGATTTCCATTAGTTGCTCGATGAAGGGGAGATTGTCCCCCGGGGGGTGATAAAAAGTGTGAAGTGTGCACACCGGCAGGTTATTACTTGAGATGCTGAGACAAAGGTATTCACAGGAGGATGGCGTAGAGGACTCCGAGTGGGAGACCGAGAGTGTGTTCCTGTGAATACAGGCTAGGCCACCACCCAACTTCAAAGCTCTGTCTAGACGAATTATGTCGTGGGTAGGAGGTACTAGGAAGTCTAGGATAGGAGTGGAGGTGGGATTTAGCCAAGTTTCAGTGAGGATGATAATGTCTAACTCATTGTGTTGGATGAGGTCGAAGATATCGGAGGCGTGTTTACTGGCCGACCTGCAGTTGAGTAGTACACATTTAAGTCGTACCGGATTAAGGGGGGAAGGAGTCTGGATGACGTTCACTCTCGTGAGGTTGTCATTATTGATGACTCTAAGATTGTGAGGCGGTTCTCTGTTCGGGTTAGAGTGGATGGTTTGTATTTGTCCCGGAGGGATCGTGTTGGTGTTGATCAAAGGCGAGTAAGAGTTGAGTAGATCATTTATATCATTAGACACCTGGTAGGCCTTCAATCTTCTGGGGAAGGAGGGGGCATTAGGAAGGGGTATGGTTTTTGAGACAGGGGGGGGAGAGTTGGCCCTTGAGGTCTCTAACCCTAGGGGGGGCTCTGGGCAAATTCGAAGAGGTGAGGAAGGAGCTGATCAAGGGGAAATGATCAATTGAGAGGGCTTTCAAGTCATGTAGTTCAGCAGTGAGAAGGTGCAACTGTAGAGATATATCGTCCAGGCGTGCCACCAAGTCTGAGTGCTGGGAGATGGGTAAAGGATGAGTTGGGAAATCGGGCGGAGAAGGGGGGCCTCGATGTAAGCCCAGGGGGTCCAAGGTGATGATGTGTAGTTCCGGGGGAGGGAGTTGATCATTGGGAACTAGCGGTGTTCCTTAGACTTTGGATAGCGAGGTTGGTAAATTAGAGGGGGTGGGATGGTCATTGAGCTGTGATTCAGGTAGTGTCCACACAGGATTGAATGGGTTTGTCCGATCATGGTCAGCGTAAGGCATTTGCCGGGTCTCCGGCCTAGTGGGTGGCATGGAAAGAGGGATGATGGACGAGGGATCTTTCGCTGAGAGCAATGGCAGTAGGTCGCTAGGAAAACTCACCACTCGAGAACCAGATAGAATCAGACTGGAGAGCTGTGCGCAGAGCGAACTCGAAATGTCGCTAGCCTTCTGAGTCAGGGGTCTAGAGGGTTGGGACAAGTCAACAGGGGACAGCATCGCTCTTCGATCATCTAAAGGTGAAGAATGTTTTAGATAGAGTGAGGACCTCCCCACTGTGGTGGGGGGAGGGCTGGTTAGGTCCAGAGTAATGATAGGGTGAGTGTAGGGGTCATTGGGTTTCGCTGTGGCCGTGTTTTTGAGTAAAGGGAAGATATTGGCCATCTTAACTAGGTTGACATTGGAGGCTTGGATTAGGATGATACCATTGTTATAGAGGGTGATAGTGGCATTGGCGTTGAGCGTGAGCGAGGGTGCCGTTGTTAATTTGAGACCATGAAGTGTTTTTCTGGTGCCTGATATTCGGAGCATAGAGTAAAAAACGTTCCGCCAACATGCTCTTTTTCTGGTGTAGAAAATAAGGTCAATAACTCTAATACCTTTGTTTGCACAAAAGTAGACGTCTGAGATTAAAGTTTCGGGTCTAGCCTTGAGTATGTGATGTTTGTGTTTTTTGGCGGCATTTTTAGAGAGATTAGGTGGGTAGTTGATAATGAAGGCGTTGGATCCTGTGGGATCGGGACTTATTTCCATTTTGATAGTGTGTCCTGGCGCAGGAGGGGCCCCAGAGAGGGTTTATGCAGGTGAAGCCGGATTTATTTCTCCAATTCAAGTCTAATTAGGCCGATGGAGGACCTAGAGGGTAGGCGGAGTCAATTTGATCCGGGTAGTTAGGTGCAATAGTTAAAGACTTCGGGTAGGTAAGTTGGGGAGGGAGACTGCCTAAGAAAGCTAGGGGAACTGGGAGGGGGAGTTATAGACGAGCAAAATGAGGAGCTGTGGGTGAGGAAGGAATTGACTGAGTGCAGGTGCAGCGAGAGAATTACTGCGGTCTATCACTGGACTATGGGGTCACTTATTCAAGGAGGGTGGGTTGATAAAGATGTCCAGCATTGTTAAAATGTCCCAGGAAGGGAGTCCTGCTTTAGTCTTTAATTCTCTGATTGAGGAGAAGGGAGCTGTCCTACTACAGTTTCACAAACCATAAGATCTGATGTGAGTCAATATAGGGAGGGCTAGTCCTACCTCCCTTTTGATAAATGCTCAAGCTGTTAAGAATTGCTGTGGGAACTTAGCGTTGGTTTGTGGACCAAAGCACGGCCATCATCTTGTAGTGGTGAAACTTGGTGAAGACTACCTTTGTATTTCCCTTTGAAAAACCATTAGTGTTGTTTCAGTTCAATGCTTTGTAGTACTGCCTTCTGTACAGATTCACAGGAGAGCTTTCAAGGTCTCTTTATATAAGCTAGAGCTGAAGCTAAAAACTGTTTTTGAATTGCACAGTGTCCTTAACACCAGGAAAGTTATGTGGCTGAATATACAGTGTAAGGGGATGAAAGACTTTAGCAAGCAGCTTTGTTACAAGGTTGTATGGGGAGAGTCAAAATATAACGAGAGTACATGCATTGATAGTTCCTGTGAATAATGTCAGGAATGTTAGTGGATTGGAACAAGTTGAGATGAGTACTTCATTGATTGATCTTCCAGTAAGTGAAAACGTAACTGAAACACCAAAGAGAAGTGTACAGATGGATCCTAGAAAAATAGTGCAGAATGTCAGAGGAACAACTCCAGTGTCAGGGAGTTCGGTGGGTCCTTCGCCAGAGGAGTTAGATGACTGGATAAGAGGAATGGAAAATAATAAGTCTCAATCAAGTATAGATGTAGGTAGATTGAGAGTGGATCTGGAAGAAATGATTATTGGTACAATAAGTTCAGAGAGATTGAGTAAGTACCGAGATGAAGAGATGTTATTTTTGTGTAAACATATTACATGGAAAGCAAGGAATCTACATGAGAGGTTGGCAGAAGCTGCACAAGAATATGGAGTAGACATAGAGAAGTCTAAAGTTTTGCAAAAACGTACAGACTGGATTTTACTGATTTGGAGAGTTTGAATACATCTGTCAAACGATTGCAAATAAAAGAATTAATTAATACTTTGAAAAAATGGGGTGATTTAGAACGGTGGAAAGGTAGATGGGCAAAAAGAAGGAAGAAATGCTTGCAAGTAAAATGTGACTTTATTTCCATTAAGGGAAACAGAACAAGCTGAAATGGTATGCCCGATGAGAGAAGTTCCAGGTGGTGGATATGTTCATGTTCCCTGGTCAAGACAGGATATATAATCCTTTACAAATGATTTTCCCAGGTTGAGAGAGAAACCTGTTGAGTGGTACAAACAGGTAGAGAGGTTTGTAAAAGTTTCAAAAGTATTGTTGAAAGATTTAGATGGCTTGTTTGAAATTGTAGTGCCAGCTGATTTATGGACTGAGTGTAAAATTACTTTTGATTGGCCAAAAGAAGAATATCCTAGAGATGTGAAAACAGGAGCACCTTCAGAAGAAGGGATGAAAAAATATAATCAAGTAATTACTTTCCTGAAAGGTAAAATTTCTCCAAAAGAAACAGATTGGGTTAAAATTGACAGGACTACGCAGGAACCCAAAGAATCAGTGCATGCTTATTATGAGAGGTTGTTACAAGTGTTTAAACAGTATAATGGTTTTGGGAGTATAGGTGACAAAGATATGGGACATTTTGTATATAGGTTTGTTTTTGGATTAAAACCCGAAATTATTAACATGATTCAGCAACATTTGATTTGCTGGCAGAGTAAAACAGTCGATGAGATTCTGAGATATGCTAAATATTCTAGTGATGATATTGAATCAAGGCATAAAAAGCTGAAAATGAAAATGATGTGGGCACAGGTGAAAGTGGCAGAATAGAAAGATGGAAATAATGGTTCTCAAACAGGTTTTCAGATGAGAGGACAAAATCAAAATTCCCAGAATGATCAGATACCAAATGGAGGTAGAGGTAGAGGTAGGATGAATAGAGAAGAATTGAAAAAGAAATTTCCTTGTCATGCGTGCGGAAAGTTTGGACATTGGAGGAATGAGTGTAAATCCTTGTTAAGAAATAATGGAATGAATCAAAATTTCAATTCGCAGATGCAGAATGAGGTAGTTGTGAATCAACAACAGCAACAACAGCAGCAGGTAGTTACACCACAGGTACAACAAGTACAGGTGCCACAAGCTCCTATGCCAAATAATGTGAATGCTCAAGTGCAGAGATACAGTGCGAGTGCTGGATTTCACACAGGTGAACAAGTTGGTAAGAATCAAAATGTACAAGTGGTTTCACAATATTTGTTGCAATGTTCAGAGAGTGAATCGGACTCATCTCAATGACGGTGCCTGAGGGGGGAGGAAGAGTGCGTGCTTGGCGCATCTCTAGAGGTAGATCAATCAGGTCCTTTTGTTGATGGAAAAGTGGAAGGTAATGATGTTACATTCCTTGTGGACACAGGTGCTACCCATTCTACTGTGAGAGCAGCAGAAATTCCAAACCTACCCCTCTCGGGAGAAACTATCCAAGTTGTAGGAGTCTCAAATAAACATATTAAGACTCCGATAACAAAACCAATAGAAGTTCATATTGGAAGATTCAGAGACATGCATCGGTTTGTGGTATGTGATACTAGTCCGGTGAATCTTTTAGGTAGGGACTTGTTATGCAAGATGAATTGCACCATTTATTGTACGCCAGATGGTATTGCTTTTCAAACACCAGATGAGGATGTTGCTTTTAAAATGATGTTAGCTTAGCAAGGGACAGAAGTGAATGACTTGTATTCATTGCTTACAGAAGAGGATTTACCTGTAGAGTTGAGAAATGCAGGAAGATCTGATGTATGGGATTTTACAGGAAAGGACATTGGTTTAATGAAGGGTGTGGATCTTATTCAGGTTACAGTTAAACCAGGTGCAGTATATCCAAACACACCACAGTACAGGATGAGTCCTGAGATCACAGCAGGAGTGATTCCTGTAATTGATGAAATGATTGAGCAGGGTATTCTAAAATAAATATTAGGTATTCCTTGTAATTCACCTATTATGGGGATTAATAAACCAAGTGGAAAATACAGAATAGTACAATATTTGAGAAAGATTAATAAGATTGTGGTACCTTGCTGTCCAATAGTGCCAAACCCAGCAGTGATTCTTTATCAAATTCCTTGTGATGCAGATTGGTACACAGTGATTGATTTGTGTCAAGCATTTTTCTCGATACCTTTACATCCGGATAGCCAATATCTTTTTGCTTTTGATTTTTAATCAGATTTTGAAAAAAAGTTTGGAGTCATTGATCATGCTGGAAAATTCAGTGTTAGTGCAGTACATTGATGACCTGCTAGTGGCATCAAAAACACGAGAGGCCTGTGTGACAGATACAATTGCCTTACTGAATCATTTGGCAGAAGGTGGGCATAAAGTGTCACCAACAAAATTACAGTTTTGCCAAAAAGAGGTCCAATATTTGGGACACAAAATTGAGAAAGGAGTTAGAAAAGTAACGCAAGACCGAATTAATGTGATTTTGCAAATGGGTCCTCCTAAGACTCAAAAAGAAGTTCGAATGTTCTTGGGAATGGTTGGATACTGTAGACAGAGGATCAGTGGGTTTTCACTGATCGCAAAACCTTTACAGAGGTTGACTCATAAAGATGTGGTTGATCCGATTGAGTTGGATGAAGAGTGTATGAAAGCTTTTATTGAATTGCAAGATAGTCTTTGCCGAGTACCTGCATTAGGAATGCCAGATTACACAAAGGATTTTGCATTGTTCTGTTGTGAGAGAGATGGATGTGCACTCTTAGTCCTAACACAAACACATGGAATGGCACGTCGCCCAGTAACATATTTTTCTGCTACTTTGGATTCATTGGCTGCAGCATTACCGGGCTGTTTAAAAGCAGTGGCTGCTACTTGTGTGAGTCTAGAGCAGAGTGAAGCAATTGCTATGGGACATCCAGTGAAAGTATATGTGCCACATTCTGTTAAGATCCTATTAACAAGGACTCGGACTCAGCATATGACATATAGTCGGCTGACTAGATATGAAAGAGTGATTTTGGGTGCTGAAAATGTGACAGTAACGAGATGCACAACATTGAATCCAGCAAATTTGTTGCCGAGTTCAAGTTGTGAAGAAATAAAGGATGAAGCAGACCATGATTGTTTGAATGTGACAGAATTGTGCACGAAACCAAGACCTGACATAAAAGATACACCACTAGAAGAGTCAGATAGTGTAATGTTTGTGGATGGATCTTGCCTAAAAGATGCAAAGGGTACATTGAGTACTGCTTATGCAGCATGTACAGTGGCTATGGTTCTTGAAGCATCCTGTCTGAAGGGGATAAATTCTGCTCAAATTTCTGAGCTAATTGCTCTGACTAGAGCATGTATAATTGGCAAAAATCTGAGAGTAGCCATATTCGCTGATAGTCAATATGGTTTTGGGGTGGTGCATGATTTTCGTCAGTTGTGGTGTGAAAAAGTATAAATTCTATGTTAGCAAAAGCGGCAGCCATTTTTACTGTCGCGTCCATTCCGTTTCCGTCGTATTCATTTTATTCTCTGATGCTTGCCTTTTCACCCAGCCTGTGTCCTCAATTTTAGCTGACCTCTCTGACATGGTCAATCTGGTGTACGTGCTGGGGGGCTGCAGCTGCCGGTGCACCTGGTCTCAGATGTTATCAAATGATTGCTTATTGCCGCCATAAACATTCTTACTCCCCCTCCTCATCTCCTGACCACCTGGTCACCCTCTGCTCTTGTTTGCCTATAGCTATTTCCGTGCTTAAACTTGTTTCTTCCAGTTTTCCTTCCCATGCTATTACACTGCAACAAACAGTATATAAGGGTGATGGTTTTTGCATTCAATGTACTCCCTCCCACAACACTTTAGGGTATTGTTCGGACGCGGTCCCGCTCATGAGTGTTTAATAAACTTCGTTTGTTTTACTTCACTCCAGTGCCGATCTCTCTTTTGCTAGTCTTTGGACCCGTGGATGAGAGGGTGACCCTGCACCAGTGTGCCCTCACGGGGGTACATTTCCACAATTGGCACCCAGCACGTGGGGCCCCATCGGAGACGCGGCCATCTGAAGGAGTGGTCTCGACGGAAGATCGAAATTATCACTGAGGACGCGCACTGGATGAGAAGACCTTTGTCTTTACAGCCGACGTGAACTTTGCGGTTTTCCTGACTTGACCCTCTGGCTGGTGGCCGGTCTTGACTGGGGCTTCTTTGGCAAATTTGCAGTGACCATTAGGTCAACCAGAGATCGGCAGGTGGGAGTTGAAGACTTCTGTTTGGTAAGGTCGCTGGTGGGGCACTCTTGATTGTTTGGTTTGGTTTTGGTATTCATTCTTTGCAAAGACTGAAGGCAGGTATTGTGGGGATTTTTCTCCTTCTGACATTTGTTTGGATAGTAATATTTTACATATATTTGTTAAAACATGCCTGCTCTTAGTAAACTTCGTAAGTGGTGCTGCTGTTGCAGTGCAGGAAATGTTTTGGAACAAAGTCAACCGGCTCCTCCAGAAGGGACGCTGAATAGAGATATGTATATAAAATATGGTATTTGTCCCATAATGTATGGCTCATTGTGGAACAAATACACAAAGAAAGAACCCGACCTACAGTGGCCAGTAAATGGGTCATTTGATTTTTAGAAGGTTCAGTACGTGGAACAGTGTTTGTTCAAAAGAAAGAGTAGGCAGGATATGTTTGATTGTTTGCGTATGTGGGATAAGGAAGTGAGAGAGAGAGCGAAGAAAGCGAAAGCTATAGCAAAGAAAGAACAGCGGAAGACAATATATCAACAATGTGTTGAATTAAGAGACAAGGAAATGCAGGAAGGAATAGAAAAGAAAGATAGAGAACGCTGATTGCAGGTAAATGGCCAGTACCCTATTAGACGTCCTGTCTATCCAATACTTGATACGCTTCATGATGATTGTATCATACAAGAATGACCCCGCCCCCGTATAAATCCCCCGTTCCGAGTGCCCCTGAGGGTGGTGCTTCTTTCTGATGATGAGATCTCCTCCCCAAAAGATATGGACAAAGATCAGCGATCCATGCGACAGACTCGCTCTACTCTGTCTAGCGAAGATAAAGATAAATTGAAGGGCAGTGCTAGAGAGGAATCTCGTCGGGCTACTACAGCGACGATCCTCACAACTACAGTTCAGGCTTGGGAAGACGCAAAACAGTTATATTTTTTAGAAAAGTTCTGTTGGGATGTATTATATAATTGGCAACATATCTCTGACGAACCAGACCCAAAAGACTTGAATGCAGATTATAAGCAGTTAGGAGATGGGACTTACCCTTTCAAAAACATATCTGATACAATTAGACGAGCGGTTAAACTACGGGATGACACATTAAAACTGCAAAAGGAAAAAGAATTAGTTAGGAAGAGTAAAGTCGTAGAAACAGAAAATTCTCAGACAGAGAAAACAGATGTTCCGGTGGACGAGGACAATCCTAGTAGTAGTAAAGTTGATATGAGACCAATGCGTGAAGCCGCACCCCTGTATGTTCCCCCGAAGGGTGTGGGAACTAATGATGATAAGACTTCCAATGATGCAAAGGGATATTTCATATATAATTGGGTCTACACTCCTTGGAGTAGAGCAGATGTTATGGCCCTTAAACCTACCTTGCCCGACCCCCGGAAAAACCCCGCCGCCTTCTATGAGGAGGTGGAGGGAGCTATCAGCTCTTGCACTAAGACCTTAGCGGATATAGATATGTTCTTTGGGCTTATTTTGCCCCCTGATATGTGGAGAACAATACGTAAAATTAATGACGCTGTGGCATTTGGTGACACCTGGGAAAAATTAGAAGAAATAGATGCGGACAAGGAACCTGCCCAGAAGCCCCAACAGGAGTAATTAGATCTTCCTAAAGCTATTGTGACTAAATTGAAGACTCTCATACCCCCTAAGAAAATAGATTGGACTACGCTAGCATCCTGCAAACAGAAAAAGGATGAGTCAGTTACTGACTTCTTTTCAAGATTTGAGGAGACATTTCATGTTTTTAGTGGCCAGTCGTTGGCTGATGAGACAGGCAAACACCTGTTTGTTGACAAATTTGTTGCTAATATGTTACCTGAAATATCTAGTCGCCTCAAGGCCAGTGAAAGTTCTTGGACCACGTCCTCTCCAGTTTCCCTTCTGACAATGGCACAATATTATGAGCAACAGGAACAGGAAGCAAAGGGAAGGGAAGATAAAAAGGTTAAGGATTTAAAAACAAAGGTTATGATGGCTCAGGCGTATGGTCCACCATTTAAGAGAGGTGGAGGAGGCGGACGTGCAATGCATACACCCGGAGCACTCCCTCTCCTTCGGGCAAATTTGTCTCCTGATCAGTGTGCCTATTGTAAAGAGACTGGGCACTGGCGTTCTGAGTGCCCCCTTTTGCAAGGCCAACAATAGCAGCGAGGAAGGGGAAGTATGAGAGGGCGTCCAGGGAACATAGGAAGCAGGGGAGGTGCAAGTGCTCGCCCCCGGTTTGAGGCAGTCGAACAGGGTTCGAACTACCCTAATGCCTTTGACAAACGACACCAGTACCAAATGACTGATTATTCTGCTGATACGCCTACAGATTCCGATTATGCATAGGGATGCCCAGGACGGTGTGTGGGACCGGTTGAGGTGCCAGTAGATCAAATGGGTCCCTATGCTGACGCAAATGTCTTGGGATCTACTGATCAATTTCTGGTTGATACAGGGGCTACCCATAGTGCCCTGTCTAAAAGACTGGTTCCTAGGGCTCCCCTGTCTGGCACATTGATAACATCGATAGGGTTCGACGGAACACCAACACCTAGCCCACTATCACAGCCACTTGAATTCGGACTAAATAGATTCACTGCCACATGTCCATTCTTGCTCTCCCCTAACACTCCAGATAACATTGTAGGTATCGATATGCTAAAATATTTTTGTGCTACGATACGCTGTTCCCCAGAAGGTGTACGTGTTAGCCTTAATGACAACTATCCAATAGTTGATAGATCTTGCCTTATTAATGAGGACGTCGCTCTGGCGTCCCTACCTTGCACTTTGTGGGCTAGATCAGACACTGATGTGGGTCAAATGGTCATTCCACCTGTACAAATTCAAGTGAGGGAGGGTGCCTCGTTGCCTCGTTTGCCCCAATATAAGATATCTCGAGGGGGCGAAGAAGCACTAGCAGATATTGTTCAGGATTTGATTAAAGTAGGTGTAGTGGAAGAGGTTCCCTATAATACCTGCAATAGCCCTATCCTTCCTATTTTGAAAAAAGACACTGATACTAAGATTTACAGGTTCATTATTGATTTGCGTGAGGTTAATAAAATAGTGGTGCCCCAATATCCGGTAGTTTCTGACATAACAACCCTCCTCACTATGGTCCCTCCCACTGCTACCACATTCTCCGTGATTGATTTGAAAAATGCGTTCTTCTCAATACCTATCCACCCGGACAGCTGTTATCTATTTGGATTCACACTGAAAAACAGATCATTCAGGTTCTGTAGAGCTCCACAGGGCTATACAGAAAGTCCCAGTATTTACAGGCAAGCATTAAAGAGACAACTTGATTCCTTTCCTGTACCAAAAGGGGTGGTTCTAATTCAGTATGTGGATGACATTTTGCTTGCTGCAGACACTCCTGAGCAATGTGAAGAAGGTACATTGTTACTGTTAGACTTGGCATCTTTTGGCGTGTTTCCCCTGACTTTTGCTTTATGACCTCCCGGTTTTGACTCTGTTTTTGCTGGTGTAATGATTCTGCGCACTTTCCTCACTGCTGTCCAGTGGGCAAGTATAAGTGCTCCCGTATAAAATGTGTTATGGATTGGTGTTTCCATGATTGGCCTATTTGGTTTATGTGTTAGTCCCTTGTAAAGTGCACTGAGAGTGCCAGGGCCTATAGATCAAATGCTGTTGGTGGGCTGCAGCACTGGATTGTGCCACCCACGCAAACAGCCTGTAAAGTGTAACTCGGGCCTGCCATTGCAGAGCCTGTGCGCAGCCTGGGGCTGCCATGTCGACTTGGCAAGTGCGCACACTTGCAAGTCCCTAAACCTTCCCTTTTCTACATGTTAGTCACCCCTAAGGTAGGCCCAAGGTACCCCTGTGGGCAGGGTGCGTTGTATGCGAAAGGTAGGACATGCCCTGGTGTGTGTGGCATGTCCTGATAGTGAATTACAGCCTAGTTCGTTTTTCACTATTGCAAGGCTACCTGTTCCCCATAGGCCAGGACGGGCGGTTTTGATTATTACAGCTTATAATCCTAACTGACCCAGGTTCGAGTTTAGTATGCCTGGACTCAGAATGATAAAATGCATCTTTTAGTGAAGTTGGTTTTAACATTCTGTGTTTGAAAATACCACTTTTAGAAAGTGGGTATTTTCTTGTCTAACCATCCAAGCCTGCCTCTGCGAGGTTGTGTATTCCTTGTCTGGAGAGTGAGTGACAGGGGCTGGGGGATGCCAGGAGACAGGGTGAGTCAGCACAGGGCTGAATAGCAAGATCTACATGTAGATGGGTGGGAGGAGTTGCACCTGGGCCCTGAATAGGACAGTGCCTTCCCTCCACAATGCTGGCTCCACCTCCTGTGGTGCGTCTGATGTCCCTGGCCTACTCGCTGAAGGAAAGGACGGAGACTTGTCAACAAAGTGCTCCAGAACTGGTTTGGACTAGGCAAAGGCCTCTCTGCCTTCAGAGAACAAAGGAATTTGGGATATAAATATTGGGGCCCTGACCCCATGAATTTAGATCTCGCAGGAATCAAGGAACCTGTCAAGAAGAAGAGCGGGAGAGCTGCTAGGAGGAGTACTGCCCCTTTGCTGAGTGACTGCTTTGTTGGGTTGGCCTGCAGTTGCTGCTTCTGTCTTGGGCAGTGAAAGGACTGGACTGAACTTTCTACAAACGTGTGCTGAGTATCTCCAAGGGCCTGAAACCGAGCTGGCCTCCTGTTAAGAAGTCTCAGGGACTGCAAAGACTTCACAAGCCTCTGGGTACCGCTTCTGGAACGCTGTTTCAGTTGCCACAGAGGAAGGGAACTGCAACCGACTCCGTCAACCGAATCCATCCCTGACCGGTGACCTGTTTGCACCGCAGACCGCATCGCCCCGCTTCGCATCGCAACCCTGGTCTCACCGTAGGCGACGCCGTCAACACCGAGCCGCTGCTTGCACCGTGACCTGTGGGCACCGCAGTTCGCATCGCATCGCTTCACTGAACCAGCCGGACCCGACCGACGCGGTCGCTGCAACTGGCTCAACAGTCGTGACCGCATCGCATTTGGGGCACCGCTCGCACGTTTGCGACGCACCGCTCCGACTCGCACCGCTGTCCGACGCCAGCTCCCGCACTCCGGCTTGGTCGCCTGCATCGCAACCTGTCAGCACCGCATCGTACACCGTCTCGCCCTACACCGCACGCCTTGGACTCACCGACTCCGTCTGCACAACGCTCATCGAGCCGCTGCCTGCACCGCATCGAGGGACACCGCACCTAGCATCGCTCCGTCTTGCACCGCAACCGCGACGAACGCCGACCGGCTCGTACACTCCATACCAGCCACAACGAGAAAGGTACTGTGACCGAGTCTGTTCACGACTCTGCTGGCCCGTAGCGACGCGGTCGGCCGGAACTGTTAGACTCTGTGTATTTCAGCATCGCGGTAGACCCGGACGGGGCTACCGACTCGCAAGAACTTTGCTTTTGTGTTATTCCTGCAAAGAAGAAGTTACCTTATCAAGCATTCATTTTCAAAGTATAGTATTGTGGATTTTTGTCGTAATTGGTCTTGTCTTGAGTATATAAAAATATTGGTTATTTTTCTAAACTGGTGTGGTGTCCTTTTGTAGTGCTTACACTGTATTACTGTTGGTTATGTGCAAATGCTTTACACACTGCCTCTAGAATAAGCCTGACTGCTCGTGCCAAGCTACCAAGGGGGTGAGCAGGGGTTATTTTAGGAGTGTAACTCCCTTACCCTTACTAGGAAGAAGGGTCCCTACTTGGACAAAGGTGCAAGCCCTTGCCAACTAGAGATCCCATTTCTAACATTGGTTGTCAGCGGTGAGGATAGGACTTGTGTTTGCACTTGACTTTCAGTGATTGGTGTGCACTACAACCATATCGCAGACCATTACGTACCACATACTGTCTCTTTTTCTTTTGGCCTATTTTTGATCTTGCCAGTTTTCAACTCACTACTTTTGTCATGCCTGAATCAACTGCATCATCCGTTGCATCTCTGGAAGTTATCTTTGAGGAGGATAGGTTGGAATCCTACGCCGTAAAGGAGCTACGAGCGATTTGTAAAAACCTGAAAGTCCAAATTAAAGGCCTCACAAGGAAGGAGGAGCTACAGAAGGCGCTGAGGGCCTGGGTAGCAGCCAGACATGCCAGTGGGCAGCCTGGTAATCTCAGTGAGGAGGTGGAGGAGCCTATTTCCAGGGTGGATGTGCTTTTGGGAGGGGGGAACCCGCCAGGTCAGGCAGCAGCAGTCTGTCCCCAGAGGAGCTGGAGGACAGGCGGGAGGCAAGGCAGTTTGAGCTGCAGAAGCTCAGGCTGGAGAGTGAGCGGGAGGAGAAGAGGGAGGAGAGGAGATTGGCCATGGAGGAGAAGAAGATGCTCTTAGAGCATGAGAGAGAACTGAAGGAGCTAGAACTTAGGAGTAAGTCAGGCTCAGATGGTGGCAGCAATTCGTCCAGAAAGGCAGACAGGATTGTGCACATTCCCAAGAATGTAGGCAAGGAGTTCAAGAAGGGGGATGACATACAAAGGTGGTTTCAGGGTTATGAGGCAGCCATACACATGAATGGGGTCCCTGAGGAAAATTGGGGAGCAGGATTGTGGCCACTTTTCCCTGAAGAAGCAAGGGATGCTCTGATAGCTTTGGGTAAGGGGTATCACCTCACCTATGCTGACATGAAGGATGCCCTTCTCACTAAGTATGGTCTTACTCCTGAAAAGTACAGGGATCAGTTCAGGTCCAGTAAGAAGTCTGATGCCAACACTTGGTTGGAATGTGTGGATGTGTTCTGCAGGTCTCTGGATGGCTGGGTAAAGGGCAGTAATGTGACAGATTTTCAGGGGCTCTACAACTTGATTGCATGGGAGCACTTGTCTAGTCTATGTTTTGCAGATCTGCGCCAGCACCTAGTGGATAGTAAGCTAACTGACCCCAGGAAGCTTGCTATGGAGGCGGACCGCTGGGTGAGTACCAGGGTCCACAAGAAAGCGTTTGGGGGAGACTCAGCCAAAGGTGGGCAGGGTCCCCAGCAGATAAGTGGGGGGACAAGGGTAAAGCACAGGAGTTCTCTAAAGGGCCCCAAACTAGTACCCAGGGTAAAGGTTCCCAGCCCCCGGTGATAAGAAGAAAGGGGTCTCTACAGGGAAGCCTGTTGAGACCGGCCCCCGCAAGTGTTATGCATGTGACCAGGTAGGTCACTTTAAGAGGGACCCCAAGTGCCCAAAGGGGACACAGCCACCCACCGGTGGACAGTCCAAAGTGTTGGCTAGTGTAGCGCTTGGGGAGGAGGGGTGCCCACAGGAGGGTGGGGATCCCGCAGAAATGACCCTCGTCTCACTAGGGGACAGTGAGATGGTCCCAGGAAACCAGGTGCCCCCTAACACAAAGAAATATAGCACCTGGGTGACCATCAATGGGAACAGGGTAGAGGCTCTCAGAGATACTGGAGCCAGTGTGACCTCAGTCCGGTGTCACCTGGTCTCTGAGAAGCAGGTAGTCCCAGGGGCATTCCACCAAGTAGTTGCTGTAGACAACTCTGAGCGCCAGTGTATGGTGGCGCAGGTTCCCTTTGAATGGGGGGGTCTCAGGTCCCTTGAGGGTGGTTGTGAGCCCTACCATGCCTGTAGATTGTCTGCTAGGTAACGACCTGGAGCAGTCCTTATGGAAGGATGTTGAGCTCAGGTCTCACTTGGAGATGCTTGGGTTGCCAGAGTGGGCATGCGTGTCTACTCGGTCAATGGCAGCCAGAAAGGGTGATCAAGAGGACTTGGAGCCTGGAACAGTGGCCCAAGTCCCTGCCAAGAGAAAGGGCAGGGGCGCGGGAAACCGGCCCCCGAAGTTCCCACGGACCAGGAGGAGGCGGACCTCGAGAGGGACGCCCCGGTGCCTACAGGGGAGCAGGTAGCCGAACTGGGAGACATCTCTGAGCTGACACATTGGCAGCAAGAAGGGGGTCCCACCAGGGAGGAGTTCTGCAGGGAGCAGAACGAGTGCCCTACTCTGGAGGGTCTGTGGCGGCAGGCTGCAGACCAGGCAGCTGGTAATCAGTCCGGGTCACATCTGATCTACTGGGAGAATGGTCTCCTATACAGTGAGCCTAAGGTTGCTGAGCCTGGGTCAGCCCGTGTGCTGGTGGTACCCCAGCGCTTCAGGACCTTCCTACTGGGTCTGGCTCATGACGTGCCTTTGGCAGGACATTTGGGGCAGGACAAGACCTTTGACAGGCTTGTCACCCACTTCTTTTGGCCCCAAATGCGAGGGCAGTCAGATGCACACTGTAGGTCTTGCCAAACTTGCCAGGCAAGTGGTAAGAGTGGGAGGAAGGTCAAAGCTCCTCTCCAACCTTTTCCTGTTGTTGGAACACCCTTTGAAAGGGTAGGGGTGGATATTGTGGGGCCACTGGATTCCAAGACAGCCATGGGCAACAGGTACATCCTGGTCTTGGTGGACCATGCCACCCGGTACCCGGAGGCAATCCCTCTCAGGACAACGACGGCGCCAGTGCTGGGCCGGGCGTTAATGGGGATCTTTTCCCGTGTGGGATTCCCCAGAGAGGTGGTTTCTGATAGGGGGACCAATTTCATATCCAAGTATATGACATCCCTGTGGAAGGAATGTGGTGTAACCTACAAGTTCACCACTCCTTACCACCCACAAGGAAACGGTCTGGTGGAGAGATTCAACCAGACCTTGAAAGGCATGATCAAGGGTCTAACAGAACCCATGAGGTGTAAGTGGGACGTCCTCTTGCCATGCCTACTCTTTGCATACAGGGAGGTGCCTCAGAAGTCTCTTGGGTACAGCAACTTTGAGCTCCTGTATGGCCACCCTGTCAGAGGACCTCTGAGTTTGGTAAAGGAAGGCTGGGAGGCAGCTCCCAGGAAAACTCCCCAGGATGTGTTTAGCTGCATGCTGGCCTTTAGAAACCAAACTGCCCGCTTCAGGAAACTCGCTCAGGCGAACCTAGAAGCAAGCCAGGAAGAAATGAAGAGATGGTATGACCAGAATGCCACTCTGGTCGAATTTCAACCTGGGCAAAAAGTGTGGGTCAGGGCCCCAGTGGCACCTTGTGCCTTGCAGGACAAGTGGACTGGGCCATATGAGGTGGTGGAGCGCAAAAGTGACGTCACCTACCTGGTGGATTTGCAGGCTCCAAGGAACCCTTTGAGGGTCCTTCACGTGAACCGCCTCAAGCCCCACCCCGAGAGGTCTGAAGTGAGTATGCTCTTGGCGACAGATGATGGGGTGGAAGAGGAGAGTGAGCCTCTCCCTGACCTCCTGTCTACCAAGGAGCATGATGGGTCAGTGGAAGGTGTGATCCTCTCCCCTACACTGACTCAGGAGCAGCAGGGGGACTGTCACCAGTTGTTGGGACAGTTCGCCCCACTGTTCTCTCTGACCCCCGGTGTTACTCACTGGTGTACCCATGACGTGGACACTGGTGACAGCCCTCCTGTGAAGCACAAGATTTACAGGTTGACTGACCGGGTCAGGGCCAGCATCAAGGAGGAGGTCTCTAAGATGTTGGCAATAGGGGTGATTGAGCCCTCCAACAGTCCTTGGGCCAGCCCAGTGGTCTTGGTCCCAAAGGCTGCTGCACCCGGTGCCACTCCAGAACTGCGGTTTTGTGTGGACAGATTGCCTTAACCGATGGGGCCAAGGAGAGATCAGCATTCTCAACCCCAGAAGGTCATTACCAATTCCGGGTGATGCCCTTTGGGTTGAAGAATGTCCCTGCCACCTTTCAGAGGTTGGTCAATCAGGTGTTGGCTGGGCTGGAGGATTTCAGTGCCGCCTACCTGGATGACATTGCTGTGTTCAGTTCCAGCTGGGAAGAACATTTACAGCACCTTGAGAAAGTGTTGAGGGCTCTGCAAGGGTCAGGCCTCACGATCAAGGCCAGTAAGTGCCAGATCGGGCAGGGTTCTGTGGTGTACTTGGGACACCAGGTAGGAAGCGGCCAGGTGGCGCCCCTACAACCCAAGATTGACACCATTTTGGCTTGGGAGCCCCCCAAGACCCAGACAGAGGTGAGAGCCTTCTTAGGTCTCACCGGCTACTATAGGAGATTTGTTAAGGGCTATGGCACCATCGTTGCCCCCTTAACAGAGCTGACTTCTAAGAAGCAGCCCAGGAAAGTGATCTGGACTGAGTCCTGCCAGAAAGCTTTTGATGCCCTGAAGGCAGCCATGTGCACGGCGCCTGTGCTCAAGGCACCTGACTTCTCCAAGGAATTCGTCATGCAGACTGACGCTTCAGAGCATGGTGTGGGAGCGGTGCTCTCACAACTGAACGAAGAGGGCCTGGATCAGCCTGTAGTCTTCCTTAGCAGGAGACTACTCCCCAGGGAACAGAGGTGGAGTGCCATAGAAAGGGAAGCTTTTGCTGTGGTCTGGGCACTGAAGAAGCTGAGACCATACCTGTTTGGGACTCACTTCCGGGTTCAGACAGACCACAGGCCCCTCAGATGGTTGATGCAAATGAGGGGTGAGAATCCAAAGCTGCTGAGGTGGTCCATCTCCCTCCAGGGAATGGACTTTACGGTGGAACACCGTCCTGGTACAGAACACGCTAACGCAGATGGTCTGTCCAGGTTCTTCCGCCTTAGTGAAGAGAACTCCAATGGGGTTGGGTAGTTCTCCCTACTTTCAGCTGGAGGGGACATGTGTTAGACTTGGCATCTTTTGCCGTGTTTCCCCTGACTTTTTGCTTTATGACCTCCCGGTTTTGACTCTGTTTTTGCTGGTGTAATGATTCTGCGCACTTTCCTCACTGCTGTCCAGTGGGAAAGTGCAAGTGCTCCCGTATAAAATGTGTTATGGATTGGTGTTTCCATGATTGGCCTATTTGGTTTATGTGTCAGTCCCTTGTAAAGTGCACTGAGAGTGCCAGGGCCTATAGATCAAATGCTGTTGGTGGGCTGCAGCACTGTATTGTGCCACCCACGCAAACAGCCCGTAAAGTGTAACTCGGGCCTGCCATTGCAGAGCCTGTGCGCAGCCTGGGGCTGCCATGTTGACTTGGCAAGTGCGCACACTTGCAAGTCCCTAAACCTTCCCTTTTCTACATGTTAGTCACCCCTAAGGTAGGCCCAAGGTACCCCTGTGGGCAGGGTGCGTTGTATGCGAAAGGTAGGACATGCCCTGGTGTGTGTGGCATGTCCTGATAGTGAATTACAGCCTAGTTCGTTTTTCACTATTGCAAGGCTACCTGTTCCCCATAGGCCAGGTCGGGCGGTTTTGATTATTACAGCTTATAATCCTAACTGACCCAGGGAACATGGTAGAAATTCGAGTTTAGTATGCCTGGACTCAGAATGATAAAATGCATCTTTTAGTGAAGTTGGTTTTAACATTCTGTGTTTGAAAATACCACTTTTAGAAAGTGGGTATTTTCTTGTCTAACCATCCAAGCCTGCCTCTGCGAGGTTGTGTATTCCTTGTCTGGAGAGTGAGTGACAGGGGCTGGGGGATGCCAGGAGACAGGGTGAGTCAGCACAGGGCTGAATAGCAAGTTCTACATGTAGATGGGTGGGAGGAGTTGCACCTGGGCCCTGAATAGGACAGTGCCTTCCCTCCACAATGCTGGCTCCACCTCCTATGGTGCGTCTGATGTCCCTGGCCTACTCGCTGAAGGAAAGGACGGAGACTTGTCAACAAAGTGCTCCAGAACTGGTTTGGACTAGGCAAAGGCCTCTCTGCCTTCAGAGAACAAAGGAATTTGGGATATAAATATTGGGGCCCTGACCCCATGAATTTAGATCTCGCTGGAATCAAGGAACCTGTCAAGAAGAAGAGTGGGAGAGCTGCTAGGAGGAGTACTGCCCCTTTGCTGAGTGACTGCTTTGTTGGGTTGGCCTGCAGTTGCTGCTTCTGTCTTGGGCAGTGAAAGGACTGGACTGAACTTTCTACAAACTTGTGCTGAGTATCTCCAAGGGCCTGAAACCGAGCTGGCCTCCTGTTAAGAAGTCTCAGGGACTGCAAAGACTTCACAAGCCTCTGGGTACCGCTTCTGGAACGCTGTTTCAGTTGCCACAGAGGAAGGGAACTGCAACCAACTCCGTCAACCGAATCCATCCCTGACCGGTGACCTGTTTGCACCGCAGACCCCATCGCCCCGCTTCGCATCGCAACCCTGGTCTCACCGTAGGCGACGTCCGACGCCGTCAACACCGAGCCGCTGCTTGCACCATGACCTGTGGGCACCGCAGTTCGCATCGCATCGCTTCACTGAACCAGCCGGACCCGACCGACGCGGTCGCTGCAACTGGCTCAACAGTCGTGACCACATCGCATTTGGGGCACCGCTCGCACGTTTGCGACGCGCCGCTCCGACTCGCACCGCTGTCCGACGCCAGCTCCCGCACTCCGGCTTGGTCGTCTGCATCGCAACCTGTCAGCACCGCATCGTACACCGTCTCGCCCTGCAACGCACGCCTTGGACTCACCGACTCCGTCTGCACGACGCTCATCGAGCCGCTGCCTGCACCGCGGGACACCGCACCTTGCATCGCTCCGTCTTGCACAGCAACCGCGACGAACGCCGACCGGCTCGTACACTCCGTACCAGCCACAACGAGAAAGGTACTGTGACCGAGTCTGTTCACGACTCTGCTGGCCCGTAGCGACGCGGTCGGCCGGAACTGTTAGACTCTGTGTATTTCAGCATCGCGGTAGACCCGGACGGGGCTACCGACTCGCACGAACTTTGCTTTTGTGTTATTCCTGCAAAGAAGAAGTTACCTTATCAAGCATTCATTTTCAAAGTATAGTATTGTGGATTTTTGTCGTAATTGGTCTTGTCTTGAGTATATAAAAATATTGGTTATTTTTCTAAACTGGTGTGGTGTCCTTTTGTAGTGCTTACACTGTATTACTGTTGGTTATGTGCAAATGCTTTACACACTGCCTCTAGAATAAGCCTGACTGCTCGTGCCAAGCTACCAAGGGGGTGAGCAGGGGTTATTTTAGGAGTGTAACTCCCTTACCCTGACTAGGAAGAAGGGTCCCTACTTGGACAAAGGTGCAAGCCCTTGCCAACTAGAGATCCCATTTCTAACAGTTACTATTATCATTTCTTGCATCACATAATCACAAAGTCTCTAGAAAGAAATTGCAATACTGTAGACAGCAGGTTACCTATTTAGGTCACCTCCTGTCTAAGGAGGGACGTGCGCTCACACCAGATCGCATTCGGACCATTCTAGACACTCCTGTACCCCGTACTCAAAAAGATGTCCGTGCATTGATTGGCCTTACTTCCTTTTGTAGACAGTGGATCCCCTGTTTTTCACATATTATCAAACCTCTGTTAGCTCTTTTGACCAAAGACACCCCGATGCCCCTCCCATGGACTGCTGAATGCCAGAGCGCCTTCCAACAGTTACGTCAAGCCCTTTGCTCTGCACCAGTATTAGGTACCCCAGATTACACTAAGGGGGATATTATCAACAAACCGCGATAATTATCGCCAAGCGCGATAAGCGTCCTTTTTTTTATCGCCGTCGATACCCGGATCTTATCGCCGTGGTAGCGACGTATTAACAACGCGCCGCTACCCAGCGATAGCAATCAATCCCTGCGCAAATGGACGGGGATACATTCTGCGCGCCGGCGATAAAAAAAAGCACGCTAAGCACAGAAAAGTAGCGATAGGCCAAATAGCTCCGAAATCGGCCGGGAAATTGGCAGCAGGCCTGCATGTCACACTAATCAAGCGCCAAAATTCCCAATAAAAGGCCAACAAGCAGGGGGGGGGGAGGGGAAATGGAGAATACACCAGATCCCAGGAGAGACACAGAGGAAGCCGGAACAAGTGCTGAGCCCACAAACAACCCCCAGCTAGCCAGGAGGAGCAGACAGAGACCCAGGAGAAGGCCAAGAGGAAGAGGAACCCCAGGTTCAGTCACCAGGAAAATCAGGTCCTGTGTGGCCTGGTGGCTGAACATCAACAGGAGCTATTCATCAAACGCTCAGTGCCATTGTCCAGAAAAAAAGAAATATGGGAAGACATTACGGACAAGGTGAATGCTGTTGGAGAGAGGAAGAGGAGGACAGTGGACGAGGTCAGGAAGCGCTGGAATGATAGTAAGAAAAATACCAAGGAAAAAATAGCAGCCAACCGGAAGGCAGCAAATGCGACCGGAGGTGGGAGTCCAGCGCCCCAGCTGGAGCTGGATGAGACGGAGGAAATGGTGGCCCAAGTCATCACTGATGAAACGGTGGTCGGAGTGCCGGGTCAGGACACTGCTGAATGTGAGCAGACACAACCACAGGGTGAGTACCAACCATGGAGTGGGTGGATGGTGGTGGATGGGCACAATGGCACTCATGCACAAAAAATTGCATTGCAGACCCACAATCACTGTGGATCAGGTCCCAGATAGCCCTGTGCATGGTGGCATGGACACAGATCACCTGAGTCAAGCCAAAACCTTGCAAGACACATATTCCCATGCACCCAGACTTTGAAATGTGCACCGTAAAGTCAGCCAAACACAGTCCAGGTACAACATCAGATTACAAAATAAGGGCAACATCAATTAGCAAAGTGCCACATCACCTAGAGATGCGGAGGGCTTGCAAAATGCCCACCTTGCATCATCAGAACCCATATCCAATTCAGCAGCACAAGGCAGCATCTCCCAGATGCCCAAATGAGCATGCCGTGTGAATGTGACAGATCACGTGCACCAGTGAGCAGGCCAACAACAAGCTCAGCACACCTGCAACATTGTGCATGTGTCTGACTTGTGTGCAAGGTCGTGCATGGCCATCAAGAGTGACTTTGATGGCCATACACAACCTTGCACACAAGCCAAACACATGCGCAAAGTTGCAGGTGTGTTGAGCTTGTTGTCGGCATGCTCACTGGTGCACGTGATCTGTCACATTCACACGGCATGCTCATTTGGGCGTCTGGGAGATGCTGCCTTGTGCTGATGAATTGGATATGCGTGGTGATGAGGCAAGGGGGACAACGTGACAACCTCACGCATCGCCAAGCAATATGCCCCCTTGACCGTCATGCAATGCAGTTCTGCATTACTGCAAGTGAGCAAGCATCCAGTGAGTCTGCATACTGGCAACACATGCTATCTCCCAAAAAATGACCATGTAGGCCGATGGCTAAAATAGTCATATGACTAAATGCACACACATTGTGAATACATAGTGACTGCAGCAGGGAGGTCTAAGGCAGTCACGTGTTAATACAAGCGCATGACCCCTGAGAAGCTACCCCCTTTGGACATACGTAAGTACAAATGGGAGGTTGATGTAGGGAGAGAGAATCCGGAAAGGGCTTGGGCTGAGATAGTGGAGCGGGCGTGGAAGAGCACCAGCAATGCCTGCTTCCAAATGCACCATTTCCATGTCACACATCGTGCTTACCTCACACCGCCAAAAATAAAAACATATATCAACACTGACTCAGATGAATGCCAGAGGTGTAGGGGTGATGGGGCAGACTTTCCTCAAATGCACAGGAAGTGCCCACTCCTGGCTACTTACTGGAATGACGTACTTGCACTATTGAAGGTAGTGACGGATAGGGAATTAGATATATATGTAAGTCCGTTTTTATATAGCACAGCTACTCACCCTTACGGGTCTCAAGGCGCTGGGGGCCGTAGTGGAAATTAAGTGAGCTATTGCCCAGAGTCACATGGTGCTGAGCTGAGCTGCCGCCGGAGCCGGGGATCGAACCGTGAACCCTGTGCTCCAACGTCCGCTGCCCTGGCCGCTGCACCACACCTCTCCACTATGGCATTGGGGACATGTATACTGCATTGTTTTCCCCACACAGCTAAAACTAAAATCACCACCAAGTTCATAGATACTGGACTGGCGGTTGCCAAGAGAGAAATCACGAAGCACTGGAAGGCGAGTGGGCCACCGAGCTTAGATCGCTGGAAGATAGATTTCATCTAATGTGCGGACTGTGATGGAATGGTTCGGCTACAATTGGCAAAGAGGATGGGGAGTGATGGAGCACCCGAGGCAGCTAGAGCGTGGGGACACTTGGTGGGACGATCAAAAGAACCAGACGCTGAAAGTGATGATGACACTGACCTGGGAGAGCTGATGACAGGGGAGGCCCCCTCCAGCGCGTAGAAGTAGCCATGTGCCACCATTAGCGATATGCAAGATACGTGAATCCAAAGTGGCAGCCTGCACAAGATTCAATTGTTTACCTTTTTGAGATCACTAATCACGCATTACTAGTGGTTATCGATGAGTGCAGAGTAATGGGGGATGTGACATGCCTGGAGGGAGGGGGTATTGGAATTTAGGGCATGGATAGATTTAGTAGGAATAGTCAAGTTCCTCAATCTGGGACCCATAGAGTATTGGACATAGCTCCCTTTGTTACATGAATCATATTTTCCAAGGACATTGCGGAAACGTGCCTTAAGGTTAAGCTGAGATCCTCTGTTTGTACAATTGTATATTAAGATCAGTGGAGGGGGACTAGGTCTGTGATTTGGGAGATGTCAATGCCCTGCTTCCTAAAACTTCATCAGGTTTAATTTTAATGTAAAAAAATTTTAAAGGACTAAATGCACACATGCTGCAGACTTTACTCATGGGGCAATGTTATGCAATGAGCAGGGGGGAAATACCTGCAACACCACGGTACATGAACAATGCATATCAGCAATGTGTTTCACAAAGCTGTACTGCTTCACTCGTTGTTGTGACAAACTCACACAACAACAATGTCCCCGTAAAGAAGTATGCCAAACAAAGTATGACCACAAGCAAGGATAGCAAATTTGCAAACAACAACTAAAAAGGCCAAAATGGCACACTCAATCATAAGGTCACATTTCACTCACCCACCCCCAAGTGTACACATCTGTCATACTGAAAACAGCATTCCTCCTCTGTCACCATTTGAGTTGGCCATCCCACGATCATGTGCATGTAAACACATCTGTTTGGTAAGTCAACTGTGTCAGTGAAAAAACATCCAGTAATGTCAAATCATCACACACACGCAAAGCCAGGACTTGAAAATCTTGAACCAGGACAGCATGTATCATCCATGTCATCAGCTGCGTGGCACATACACAAATACACATCACCATGCCATTTGCATCTGTTGTGAGGGTGGCACTGACAAGGCCTGAGCAACATAAACACGCATCTGTAAATCAACTAAAGCAAAATCCTGTAACAAACACCAGTAGTGTCCCGTATAGGGCGTGCTGCCGGGCGGTGACGTGGGGCAGGGGAGGGGCAGGGTGGGGTGTAGTAAACACCGGAATACGGATGAATGCAGGTAAGTATACAGTTAAATCCTTCAAACAGATTCATTTGCGCGCACTGCATTGCCAAATGCGATGCAGGGCGCCCAACTACATCCCTCTTATCTTTTTATATGTCCACTGACATGCATTCATCCATTTTCCGGTGTATACCACCCCCCACCCTGCCCCTCCACCGCCCCACGTCCCTGCCCGGCAGCATGCCCCATACGGGACACTACTGACAGACACACACCACATGTGGGATCAAAGTTGCGGGTAATGGGTGTTGACACCGTTTGAACAGACAGTAACAACTATTGCAATACATGCTGCACCACACTCAGAATGGGTAATCCAACAGAAGTGCAGTAAGCAATACATGCAAGATTGAACATGACTGACAGAATGCACACAAGACAATTCACAATAGCCCTAGCTACATAGATGCACATGTGTCCTACATAGTGCAGCCATGTCGAAAAAAGAAAGAAGTCTCTCATTGCTAATGTGCCAAAAGGGTGCCCTCCTCACACATAACTAATCTCACACAAAACACATGCACATGTGCAGTACCCTGCAAAGCTGCAGGTCTGTGAGCCACACTGACAAGGCAAGTGACAGGGCATGATGAATAGCATCCCTGCAGGACAAACATATTTACATGGTGCAGGACATCTCACTGATGTGGCGGAGTGTGGACCACCTCCTCATAGGAGCAGGTCACACTCTGACACATCCTTCTGTACACACAACCCCTGATGTGACCCAGACATCTCATGACCTACTATGCACAAGTGTCACAACTCTGGCCAACACACATAGTCACCACAGCTTACAACATCTCTGCATTGTACATTCACAGAAGTCAAAGGGTCATTGTCTGAAAGGGACGAGGGGCAGTAAAACAAAGGCAGCAGGTGCCACTATCACACAATGCAGTGCACACACATACAAATCTGAGTACATCAACATTGACTACTAGGTGTTACGAACTGCATCACTCACACAACTGAACAGAGGACACAACAGGTAGCGCCTGTGTGTGGACACTGTCCTAAAACAAATCTCATATTGGTAAAATGTAAGATGACAATGTACAAGTACAAGCTCACGTCCGTGATGCCCTTGAAATAATCAACATCCTGCTAATAATAAGCATCGCATCCAAAACTGTCAGAATGTACAGTCTCCCGCAGTCTGTTTGCAAAGTTAACTAATGCATGCTCCTACATGTAACACACTGTTAAACTGTATCTCCCATACCAATTGCAGAGGGAGAGACAACACCTCCTGGACAGCAGAATGACCCACCCCTCACCGTTGACGATTACACCACCATCAACCAGGAGGAATTCATCCAGATGCTGGACTCCCTTGACACACAATCTACAGGAGCAGGGCAACCCAGCAGCATTGCGCAAACCCCACCCCCTGCACAAACCATCCAGCAGCAGGCACCTCCCACCACAGCTGCCTCCCAGGACCTTGACAACACATATCAGGCCTTTCACCGCCATGTGCTTGAGGTCCAGCGGGAGACGCGGGACCAGGTGCGGTTGGGGTTTGAGAGCCTGGCAGCCAAAATGGACGACATACGTGGGTGTCTGAGTCCCATCAGGGACCACATGCAGAGGATGACAGACATCCACAGCCCCTCAATGCTCTCCAACGCTCCCTGGATGACATTGCTGTAGTCCTGACTCAGAGACTAGACCAACTGTCTCAGCAGGGTGGCTACAGTAGTGTTAGCGCAGATTTGTCCAGGCTTGCACGGATAATGGAGAGCAGGGAGCGGCGTGAAGAACAACAGATGGCTGCCACGGCTGAACACCAGTGCAATGTAGCTGGGATCTACCAGGCCCTGCATCTGCTCGTCACCTCAGTGCTGCCCCAAGCTCTGGCGCCAATAGTTGCTGCTGCTGGCGGCTCCACATCCTCAGCTCCGCCCCCTGATGTGTCCGTGCCTCACAGTGCTGCACCCACCATACCACCACCCACATGTGAGCCACATGACACATCAGAGGACGAAGATGAGGATGATTGTGCCATTATGGTAAGGAGAACACAGAGCAAACATTGACGCCAAAAGGCCTGGCTTACCTTGGTATTCTTCTTACTACCATGCCACAGAACGACCCCTTCCATTGTCTTCCAATGTCACCCAACACTCACCTTGGACCTAGACATGGACTTCCACATCAGCTCTTTTTTTGTGACAATGACACTGCAAACTCCGCCTCTTCCCTCTGATCCGTCACTCCCAAAGGACTCTGTCTGCCCCTCTAACGGGCATAGATGCAATGTTGGGTTGAATGGGCAAGTACTGTTCCTGTCTTCCCCCTTTGTACTGTAAATAAAAATATCCTATTCACACAGATGCGTGTTTACATGACCAATCAAGCATTGAACTTCGTCAATAATTCATGTCCTGTGAATCCACAAGAAGGTCCACCAAGGGAAATACAAGCTAGGTATATGTGTCACCTGACACGGATAGGCAGTGAGATGAGCCTGTATGTGTAAAATTGCTGTGCCCACCTTGATCAGATACCACAATCTAGCAATATACCAACTTTTACCCACGTTCATTCATTAGACAGGCATGTGTGAACAAATGTACCAGTCTGTTTCAGGACACAAGTAGTGTCACCCTGAACAATAGCAAACCATAATCTCCTGGCATATCTACTTACACAAGTTGGCGGGGGTATGCCCAGACGTGGGTCCCTTGCTCACTTTGCCACTGGATTCAAGCAAGCCTGGCTGATGACGGCTGGAATGCCAGAAACCGGTCCTAGGATGCTTGTTTCCGGTCCAGGGAAGACATGGCTTGGCAGTTCGGGCTGGACTGTTCCCATGAGGCACAGGGTCAGACTGATTTGCATATGGCCATGTCTGAACTGGGGTGGTGGAGTGAGCTAAAGAATGATGATGGATTAAACCCAGATCAGTTGACTGGGGGTGAGTGTTTGATTGGCTCAAACGTTCCGTCCATCATCTCCTTTTGTATCGCTTTGTTCGCCCTAAGTTGGCGGGGGTATGCCCAGACGTGGGTCCCTTGCTCACTTTGCCACTGGATTCAAGCAAGCCTGGCTGATGACGGCTGGAATGCCAGAAACCGGTCCTAGGATGCTTGTTTCCGGTCCAGGGAAGACATGGCTTGGCAGTTCGGGCTGGACTGTTCCCATGAGGCACTGGGTCAGACTGATTTGCATATGGCCATGTCTGAACTGGGGTGGTGGAGTGAGCTAAAGAATGATGATGGATTAAACCCAGATCAGTTGACTGGGGGTGAGTGTTTGATTGGCTCAAACGTTCCGTCCATCATCTCCTTTTGTATCGCTTTGTTCGCCCTAAGTTGGCGGGGGTATGCCCAGACGTGGGTCCCTTGCTCACTTTGCCACTGGATTCAAGCAAGCCTGGCTGATGACGGCTGGAATGCCAGAAACCGGTCCTAGGATGCTTGTTTCCGGTCCAGGGAAGACATGGCTTGGCAGTTCGGGCTGGACTGTTCCCATGAGGCACAGGGTCAGACTGATTTGCATATGGCCATGTCTGAACTGGGGTGGTGGAGTGAGCTAAAGAATGATGATGGATTAAACCCAGATCAGTTGACTGGGGGTGAGTGTTTGATTGGCTCAAACGTTCCGTCCATCATCTCCTTTTGTATCGCTTTGTTCGCCCTAAGTTGGCGGGGGTATGCCCAGACGTGGGTCCCTTGCTCACTTTGCCACTGGATTCAAGCAAGCCTGGCTGATGACGGCTGGAATGCCAGAAACCGGTCCTAGGATGCTTGTTTCCGGTCCAGGGAAGACATGGCTTGGCAGTTCGGGCTGGACTGTTCCCATGAGGCACAGGGTCAGACTGATTTGCATATGGCCATGTCTGAACTGGGGTGGTGGAGTGAGCTAAAGAATGATGATGGATTAAACCCAGATCAGTTGACTGGGGGTGAGTGTTTGATTGGCTCAAACGTTCCGTCCATCATCTCCTTTTGTATCGCTTTGTTCGCCCTAAGTTGGCGGGGGTATGCCCAGACGTGGGTCCCTTGCTCACTTTGCCACTGGATTCAAGCAAGCCTGGCTGATGACGGCTGGAATGCCAGAAACCGGTCCTAGGATGCTTGTTTCCGGTCCAGGGAAGACATGGCTTGGCAGTTCGGGCTGGACTGTTCCCATGAGGCACAGGGTCAGACTGATTTGCATATGGCCATGTCTGAACTGGGGTGGTGGAGTGAGCTAAAGAATGATGATGGATTAAACCCAGATCAGTTGACTGGGGGTGAGTGTTTGATTGGCTCAAACGTTCCGTCCATCATCTCCTTTTGTATCGCTTTGTTCGCCCTAAGTTGGCGGGGGTATGCCCAGACGTGGGTCCCTTGCTCACTTTGCCACTGGATTCAAGCAAGCCTGGCTGATGACGGCTGGAATGCCAGAAACCGGTCCTAGGATGCTTGTTTCCGGTCCAGGGAAGACATGGCTTGGCAGTTCGGGCTGGACTGTTCCCATGAGGCACAGGGTCAGACTGATTTGCATATGGCCATGTCTGAACTGGGGTGGTGGAGTGAGCTAAAGAATGATGATGGATTAAACCCAGATCAGTTGACTGGGGGTGAGTGTTTGATTGGCTCAAACGTTCCGTCCATCATCTCCTTTTGTATCGCTTTGTTCGCCCTAAGTTGGCGGGGGTATGCCCAGACGTGGGTCCCTTGCTCACTTTGCCACTGGATTCAAGCAAGCCTGGCTGATGACGGCTGGAATGCCAGAAACCGGTCCTAGGATGCTTGTTTCCGGTCCAGGGAAGACATGGCTTGGCAGTTCGGGCTGGACTGTTCCCATGAGGCACAGGGTCAGACTGATTTGCATATGGCCATGTCTGAACTGGGGTGGTGGAGTGAGCTAAAGAATGATGATGGATTAAACCCAGATCAGTTGACTGGGGGTGAGTGTTTGATTGGCTCAAACGTTCCGTCCATCATCTCCTTTTATATCTACTTACACTCAACATGGTGTACAAATCTTGTTGTGATGTTGCGCATTGCATATCACAACTCTAGATGTTGCACACCAGATTCACATTGATGAGGAGACCTAAGGGCACATGTCTAACATACATATATGGAACAACAAAGTCTGCCTCACTGAAGTGTAGTTCACAATGGTGACTATAGCCAAAGTGCTAAGTGTCAGTCAGCCCCTACCTGTGCACAAACAATGCCTAACAATCTTGGAGCCCTCTCATGCTGTGCCCACTGTGAGCATATTGGTCAATGTGTCTACGGATGTCTGTCGAACTGCACTTAGCATATAGTCTGATTCTGTGGCTACATTCCAAGGGTGTCATCACAATGAGTCAATGCCAAAAGTAACAGCTGTGACGAGTGCCCATGACACTGTCGGTACAGGGAGCTATGCAACATGTCACCACTTGTGTGCAGCAGAACAGTGTGCATGCAAACAAACGTCAACTGTGACCAAAGCATAACTCAACTAATTATGGCAGTCCGAAAAGGAAGATAGTAGAAGTTAAGTCAGTATACCTTACAGTGCAACTCCTAAATAACATTTGTGAATAACCTCAATAGTAAAGTCATAACTCATTGTCACGTAACTCATGTGATTCACAAACACTGTTGTGCCATGTGACGTTACCAATGGACATACAAATGACCTACATCTTGCATGTCATGGAGATTGAGCTGCCATGCACAGGGACAGGTAAGGCAAAGCAAGCTGATACCCTGGCACCACGCATCAAGTGTGCCAAGGTCTGTGCAATGTATATGGACTCAGAGCCCGGAGCATCTGATATGCATGTGTCATACGCTACATGTGTCACTCGGTGCATACATCCATATCCATGATGGCTAACTGTAGCAACTTCTATGTACTCACAATTCAATGTCCCTACATTGTGTTGTAATTTTGCAACAATGTGCAGTACAACCCTGTGCGTCACACTTAAGATGTAGAACGTCACAAAAAAATGTCCCTAGACTAAGCCGTAAACCATACTTTACAATCTGTCAGCCATGCAAGTTCACTGTGCTCACATATATGGTATTCTGACACAATCCATCCTGCTAAGTAACAGGTCATGACCATAGTTACACATTCAATGATTTGGCCAGTGATGGCATGAGTTGCATACAATGGAACAAGCCCCACTCCCCCACATCATCCCTGATGTAAGTGCAAACTGACAAAATTAAATAACATTATTTATTGAACAAATATAAAATATTTAAATACCCTACACTACCACTAAGAACTAATCCTAACACTAAATCTAAACTAGCTATTAAAATTTACTTAACTTAACTCCATACCCTAACTATTCCTAAACACGCAAAAACAGTTACGACATCAATCCCCCACCCAAAGGAAAATGAAACTTATCCCCAAATACCATAAAATTGTAGAAAAATATATATTAACTTAAAAACTACCACTAACTAGGCCTACCCTAAAACTACTCTACCTAAAACGAACAAAACATCACAAACACTAGCCAACACTGAAACATAAACATCGTGGCAAGGGAGAAGAGGGGGATGGGGGACAAAATGGGGAGGAATCACTGCAGTCCAAGGTGTGTCCGGATGTCATGCAAGTTCCTGTTGAGGTACAACAATTCTCTCCGAATGTCTATGAGCATGGAATTGTTTGCAGCGATCATCCTCCTGTCCGTGGCATTAAAAGGCTCCACGTGAGCTGCAGGTGCAGGTGGTATTGGCACCTGTGCGGGTTTGGTCGGAGGGGGAATGACAGGCTGAGACCCCACACTGGGACCAGAGGGTACGGGGAGGGCCTGGCTGCTGGGTTGTCCAACATCCTGCAACGCATTCCATTTTCCGGCCTTCCTGTCGTTCCGATACCTCCTCGCCATCTGTCGGAAACCGCTGGCAACCTTCTTGACATGAAGGTACTGGTCCTTGGCCACCTGGAAGGCATGTTGCTCCGCAGGTGTCATGTTGTCTGTAACATATAATAAATGTCAATTCCAGTACTTCAGAACATGTCAATGTTCACCATTAAATCGTAAATCAAAGATTAAATCAACATGTGAGCCAACACACCAGTGTAACTATGTGAAGTCAGAGATGGACGTGGTCAACCAAATATTTAAGCATGAATGATTCACTACATGCTGTGGAGACTGACATGACAGTGCATGTCGTGGAACATGTACTGTCACAACAAAATGAGACTGACACGGTCAAAACATGTCACCATTGGACATCCTGACTGCGGTTGACATGTACAAATGCCTGGAGGATGGAGGCATTAGCCCTCCGTGTACAGAACCACCTTCATCCTGTCCTGTGACACACTGCTGCATCTAATGCACAATGCACATGTGCACCCCTGTGTGTCCATCAGCAACTGTGTGCAGGTCATCAAGTCCGCACCAAAACAGGCACTCTTGCACAAGATTGCAAGGGTGTCTGTGTGCAGGTGTGCTTGTCAATCTATTGTAATGTCACACTACATGCACAGGAACAAGACTGGGACAGCCCTACTCACACTTCCAATCATGCAGCACACATGGGAACATGTTTGGTGTATGACCGCTTACATTGACAGGATGCGCTGTCCCTCACTCCACCATTACTAAACAATTTCTGATGTTCTGCCACTGAGAGGGGGAGACATCATTTCACCCAAATTGTCACACATGCATGTCTTGTGACCGCTGACCTCACTCCGTAGTAAATAAGAGCACGCATGCCTTTACAACGAAAACTGTTCCAATGCATTCAACATTATTACTGCACCCTGGGGTCATGTGCGTCGTGTCATTGTCATGGCTAATGTTTACACACAGATAGTGTCGTTGAGCCCTGCATTGTGAAATATATGGGAGTTCAAATAATGCATACCTCAAGCGTGTGTGGGAAATGTGTGTGGAGTAATGTCACCAATTGTGACAGAGGAGTATGTACACATGATCCATAGTCAAGCATGGAATGTCCCCACGGACACAACCTGCCAACACCAATGCAGTGCACAAAGATGCAATTGCAGTTAACATGCACATCTTTGATATGTGTTTGTGTAATGTGCCATTGATATGTTTGACTCTCAGCTACACACTGCCACTTCAGTGAAGCTGCTATGCAGCATACATAAGAAAGCACTGTTCAAACATGTCTCTGAGCTTGCACCCCCTGAAAAGCACTGCCTCCTTGTGCACAACTGAACACCCACTGCACGCACCTTTTACGATAAACACAGCATGTAAGTGTGCCTTATTGACAAGGCAGCGTAACTCAACATCGGCAATAAGCCAATGACCCGATTGCCAACACCACTTCAGTGGAAGTGACACAGTGGCGGCGTTTGGGTATTAAAATTATTCCCCTCAATTGGAGTGGGTATCACTGACTGTTGATGGGCAAACTCACAACTGTGAAACAGATGCATTGCCCCACCTTCACCTACCAATTTGGACACTAATCTGACTTACACAATGCATCTTCACATTGTGGGTAAGGGACATGCGATACACACCCATACTGCTTATCAACAAAGTGTAGCATTTGTAACAGACATCCATGACACTGCAACATGACACTATATTATGTCCATACTCACCAGTGGCGTGTGGGTCCCTGAATCTGTCAATGTCCCCCTGTGTTATAGGTTGATGACCATCTGTGAGACAACAAATGTTAACATGTGTTGTTACCAGACGTAAACAAACATCACATATTCATGATGAAATTCATTACAGTAACTGATGATGCAACATAACTGTGGTGTTGCCTTTCATGTTGGCCACATGACTGTGACTACTTAGTCTGCCATTCACGCAGGACCTGTGAATGCAGAGGCGGACCACACAATACATTACTGCTGGCAGACATGCACATATGAGTCGTGTGACACAATGTCAAGGCCCCATTACTAAACGGACATGGGATTAAACTTGCTCTGTGTACAATTGCATCTCTGCAGATTTCAACGGGCAGTTACCCAGAGATATTTGGGGTATGACACTCTGGAGATGTCCCATTTGCGTTGTGTCTTTTGACCTCTCCAATTCATACTCACACATAAACCATGTACCGGGGCAGCGTAGCTACGGTTCCACAAGTTATGTAGGACTGCTATTTTTACACTACATTCTGGCCAGCACACAGCTCATGCGCACAATGGCTTGGCTTGTACATGTACAGTCACCCTTACTGTACACAAACATACATTAATCAGCATGCCGGTTTGGCACAAGTGTGCCAGCTTTGGCACCACATTGTTAAGTGTTGATCCAGCGCAGTGGGTCACCCAAAATAGCCCCCTATGCTTGTCGGCATGGTGCAGCGTTGTGCCTCTGATGTGACCACATCATGTGTAAACACATTGCACCTCACACCTCACTCATCAAATGTACTGGAATTGGACCCCACCTTCATGAGGTCCGCTGCGGGGACAGACTAGCAAGGCCACTGACTAACTGTCAGTGAAATTGCTCTGCCAGCCTCGCAGCTCCACAATTGAATGAGGCCTCCCCCAAGCACATGCACTCTCTGGAGTGTGCGTTTGAAGCCCTCCTCCACATGCAGGTTCACCTGTGCATCAACCCTGGTGGTCAATTGGAGCTCTGACTCACACATTCGGCTCCATCATTCACTCTTATCAACTTGTTACTTCACTTATTTCCACACTCATACCTAATCTATTGTTCGTCAGTATCCGGCTTCCTGATGCTTACTCTGTATTCCCTCTCTACCGACTTTTCGTCCTTCCACGCCCCTTTCTCTGCAACCGCTGCTGCCCCCGTGGATCTCTCGCAAACTCCGTCACCAACATCATCTCCCCGCATGCCATTGCGTCCCCCAACCACAACACACTGTGGGCCTGATTCACAGAACTAACTTACGTCAAAAACGTAAAGTTAGTACTTTTTGGTATTCACAGAATACACTTACTCATTTTGGTATTCACAGAATGAACTTACTCATTTCGGTATTCACAGAAGTTAGTAGTCCTAACTTTAGGACTCCTAAATGCCTTCTGTGAATACCGAAAGTCTTAAAGTTACGATTTTCTCAGTTTAGGAGTAGTAAAGTTAGAGTCCTAACTTTACTACTCCTAAACTGAGAAAAATCCTAACTTTAAGACTTTCGGTATTCACAGAAGGCATTTAGGAGTCCTAAAGTTAGGAGTCCTAACTTTACTACTCCTAAACTGAGAAAAATCCTAACTTTAAGACTTTCGGTATTCACAGAAGGCATTTAGGAGTCCTAAAGTTAGGACTACTAACTTCTGTGAATACCGAAATGAGTAAGTTCATTCTGTGAATACCAAAATGAGTAAGTGTATTCTGTGAATACCAAAAAGTACTAACTTTACGTTTTTGACGTAAGTTAGTTCTGTGAATCAGGCCCTGTGAGTCCTCAACTTCCACCTCGACAGACCACATTGCTCCCCATCTTCAGACATAGACTTATGAAAATGGCTTGTCCACATACACACACCTTGATGGACTTGAACATGCAAACACCCCCACGTGCCTTGCGACCCTTACAAATGAGTAGACGCTCACAATAAGCATGTGCTTGATGGAATGTGTCCCACAGGTGACCTACATTACAATGTGGGCTTTACAGCGCAACATGTTTTCTACCCGGTCATTACAACAGAAAATGATAATACAACTTGCGCTCGATTGCGCTCTACAATAAGGGATATTAGGATTGGGTATTCCGACACCTTCCCTTCTGTTGCAAACACTGTAGTGGGGAGACTAAATCATGCAATTCAAGAGTCCAGTGCATCATGCGCATGTATTTTTGACGACTTTCATTGTATTAACCAAGTTGCAACAGTATCACGGTGTTAAGACAGCATTATGACATCATACCTTCATGTCCCACACGTCAATTGTCAATGTACGTAACAGTATTCAGGGTTAAAATAGTGTTTGTACTTACCACCCTGTATGCCAGTCATTACTCCTGTGAATTCAAGGATGTCGGCCTCACGTGCCAGCATGTCCTGCCAGCGGTGCTTCCACTGGCGCACGTTTCTGTCCACTCCAAAGCAACGGAGCATCTGCACCCGCACACGCTCCCAACGCACCTTCCGCACTGCCACGCTGTACCCTTGCAGGATACGTCCACCCCTCTCCAACATCAATGGCAGGTTAAATTTTACCAGCCAAAGGAAGCCCCCGAATGCCCCCTCAGACATCCTTCCCGACCTGCCCACAGCCGGCATCTCCCTGCACACCAGTAACCCCTCAACCCAAAGAATGATAACCCTCTAAAACCACTGAAGTGAAAAACCCCAACACAAACACACAACAAGACTCAGGACAGGAGACAGTAAAACAATTTAAAACAATTTAAAATGAGTTAACAGACACTTTTCACAGGACACAGGACACAGCAACATTCTCACAATCTCACACCAACAGCACAAACCACCAGACACCTCCTTCAATCTGAGCAATAACCAGCAATGTGCTTAGAACAGAAAGTGAAAGTGAAAAACACGCCTCTGGTAGACAGGAAGCATGCATACATCACTTCCTGTGTGTTTGCGGCCCGTTTTTTAGTATGCGATGATAATTTGCATGCAAATAGCTCGCTAATGTGCTCATGTTGTAAGTGAATTGTGTATGCGGGCAGTTTTTGGGAATGAGATGTTAATCTGTACGCTTATAGCTCGCTAATCGGCTCGTTGTAAGTATGTTGTGTATGCGGGCAGTTTTTGGGAATGCGATGTAAATCTGCACGCACTTAAGCCGCAAATAGGCTTAGGTTGGTACTGTATTGTACAGTGGGTGTGTCTAGTGATGTTTTCTACATGGCACATGTAAAGTTAGACATTGCGTTGGCGTGTAGATTTTACGGCAAGACCAATTTCAAACATAGATGGACAGTCAGAGGAAATGTCTTCTCAAAGCCATTGAATACAAGCTGAAGATTCTTTCGCACAATGAGGGCAGCCTACATTTTAGATTTCAAGACAGGTGACAGACTAAGGGGCATATCATCAAGGCCCGGCGATAAATATCGCAAAGCGCGCTTAGCGCTTGTATATTTATCGCCGGCTAACTCTGGAATTTATCGCCCGGTTAGCGCGTTATCAACAACGCGCATCGCCGAGGCGATACAAATTCCAGAGTTAGCTGCCAAATGTGCGATTATGGCTGGAAATCCAGCGATAATCGCACAACGATTGGCGATACGTTGTTGATAGGGCAGGGCAGACTTAGCCATTATATCCACCTTCCATTGGATATAATGGCTAAGTCAGCCTGAAAGCAGGCGTAAGGAAAGTAGCGATAACCACAGTTAGCGCTACTTTTCTTATCGCTCTGCAGGTTAGCGTTCACATTGTTGATAGGAGAAATGTTGGTTAGCGACATTTCTCACGTTGTTTTAGCGAGGAACGCCCACTTTGCATCTCATTAGAGATGCAAAGCTGGGCGTTAAGGGAAGGGGCGCTACGGCAAGGATTCACGCGATAGCGTGACCTTGTTAATAGTGCAATAAAATTCTCCCCGCTTTTGGCCCGAAAACGGACGCTAAAGCGCCGATAATTTTATCTCGGGGCCTTGATGATATGCCCCTTAATGTCACATAACATGACTCATCACCAGATCACTAGCTATTTGCACATACAATCATTGAATTGATGATGTGAATTGTAAGTGCACTACTCACCTGTGGTGGTCGGAAGGCAATGAGGGTGTGCACAGATCAATCAGTCCATGAGGGGGGTAATTAAGTGCACAACTCACCCGTGAAGCTCACAAGGCGCTGGGGGGAGTAAGAGTGCAGCTCCGTCTCAGGCAAATTGCCATGTCTTGTTGTCACTCCTGAGAGCATGCAGGGTGGTAGAGCGCTTGATGTTGACTGTCATCTTGTTCCAGGATTTGCCAGCGACGTAGGAGAATGCTCTTCCTCCCACTCTGGATTAGCGGGTCCGGGGTGAGTCTGCGTGGCCAAGGTTTGCTGAGCGTCATTTCCTCTTGGGGAGGTTTAAGGTGACTCTCTTGTTGATGTATTTGTGTCCGATGATGAGGTGGAGTGATTTGTATGTGTGTGTGAGTGGTTTTTAGTTAACTCTTATCTCGAGGTTGATCCAGTGGAGGTTTTGTATGTTCTGTCTTTTGTGTTTGTGACGTGGGGTTGTGATGACGGGTATGTCTGCGCCCTTCAGGATGTTTATGTCCTTGTGTAGTAGAGTTTTGTTGATTCCTGAGTTGAGGGCGTTGCCGTAGTCCAGTCTGCTGGTGATAAATGCTTGGGTTTGGTTTTTGATGCATTTGGGGGTTACACATTTGGATGTATTGCGTAGGATCCGTAGGCAGTTCTGGCTGTTGAAGGCTATGGAGTTGATCTGGAAGGTCATGGTGACGGAAGAGTCGTGGATGATGCCGTGGTTGCGTGTGTGGTCTGTCGGTGATGGCAGGCTTACGTGGACGGAGAGCCACCAGGTGTTGTCCCATGCGGATGTGGATGGCCTCAGGATGAGGATGTCAGTCTTCTCTGAGTTGAGCTTTAGCCAGATGTATTTCATCCAATCTGCACTTTCCAACATTCATTCCTGGAAGCAGAGTTTGTAGTATTTTCTGATCTTCGTGAGGGAGTGGATGAGCTGTGTGTTGTCTGCGTAGGAGACTATGCTGAGCCCATGCTGTCTGACGATGAAGGTGAGCGTGTCCATGTAGTTGTGGTAAATTGTGGGGCTTAGGGACGATCCTTGGGGTACTCCGCAGTTGATATCTGTGGGTTCGTGGATGAAGGGGGGAGTCTGATCCTGTGGTTTATTACGGAGAGGAAGGAGTGGATCCAGGAGAGGGCGGTTCCTCGTATCCCGGTGTCGTGGATTCTGGCAGATGTGGTGCGTTGTGAGACGGGGTTGAAGGCTGCAGAGAAGTGTTATAGGATGTGTTCCGCTAGTTGACCCTGGTCAAGTGGCATGAGTATGTCGTTGTTGGTGGTGAGGTGTGCGATCTTGGTGCTGTGCTTGCTGCCGTACCCAGACTGAGAGGGGGCCCTGATGGATTTTTCTTCAGTGAAGGCACTCATCTGCGGGTTTATGTGTCTCTTGGTGACTTTGTCCGCGAAGGGTAGGAAGGAGATGGTCCAATAATTCTTCAGGTCTGTCGGGTGATTCCGACGATACGCTGATTTGTTCGACAATGAGATAGGTCTTGATGTGCTTCATGAAGGTGTTCAGGGATGGTGTGCATGTGGGGTCTGCTGATGGCTCATTCATGGTCTTGGGGGCTAAGTGAGTTTATTTTATCTTATTTGACCCCCATTTCACGCCCAATTTTCATATTTGACCCCCATTTCACACCCAGTTTTCATATTTGACCCCCATTTCAGGCCCAATTTTCATATTTGAGTCCCATTTCACACCCAATTTTCATATTTGAGCCCCATTTCACGCCCAATTTTCATATTTGACCCCCATTTCACACCCAATTTTCATATTTGACCCCCATTTCACACCCAGTTTTCATATTTGACCCCCATTTAACGCCCAATTTTCATATTTGACCCCCATTTCACGCCTAATTTTCATATTTGAGCCCCATTTCACACCCAATTTTCATATTTGACCCCCATTTCACGCCCAATTTTCATATTTGACCCCCATTTCACGCCCAATATTCATATTTGACCCCCATTTCACAGCCCTTTTTGATATTTGACCCCCTTTTCACGCCCAATTTTCATATTTGAGCCCCATTTCACAACATTGTAATGATATTTTCACACAGACTGAACATTCATAATCATTGTTTCCCCCATACGCCCATATACATTTCAAGATTTAAGACCGAGTACACCCTGTAAATCATGATTTACGTACAGTATGACACACTAATTGAGTAATGGTGTGCCACAATTTACACCTTGTAAAGTCAAGTTGTGCACAATTGACACACTATGGCATCTCTGTAATGAGGTGACATACACGCCATTGTTTGACTTTTGTGGTCATAATAGCTATTTTTGAACAATGTTAACGTTTCATTTGTGATATACTTATGCAGGAGAGGGATTTGCAGACAGTGTATGTGTTAAGTTTGTTTATTGTCACAAACAGTTGTTGTGGTAATGTTCCCAAAACATGTCTCTGTTGTAGTCAGTCACAACGTGATGTGCTCAAGTGAAGTAATTGTTTCATATCCTGTCCCTTCGGGCAATTCCTGCTGCAGTGGCTGTGGGGTGTGGTCCACCTCGGTGATCTTCCTCATCATCCTGGTCATCGTCCGGTGCTGCAGGGACTTGGATCCAGGGGGCCTTGGTGCGCACACATATGTTGTGCAATACACAACATGCTAGTATGATTTTGTTTACCATTTCAGGGCTGTACAGAAGTTTGCCACCTGTGATATCCAGGCAACGGAAACGTGACTTCAGCACGCCAAATGTGCGCTCACCGATGCCACGGGTGCGTCTATGTGCAGAATTGTACTGCCTCTGTGCCTGGGTGGTGGGGTTTCGTATGGGTGTCATCATCCACGGGCAGAGAGCATATCCTTGATCGCCTGTCACAAGTAATAGGGAGATGTGTCCATTATTCATTATGCATACTGTGTTGGCAGTGTTGACAGAGGCATTGTACATTTCTTATTTTAGCGATTTTTTGATTTGGGTTGGCCATGTGTTGCTTCTGGCTATTTAGCAGCATCAATGCTAAGTACATTGCCTCAGTGTTGATCCTACAAATGGACATTTTGCTGGTGTGTGCTGCAAGGTAGCATCCTACCATCTAGCGATGGCACTAATCAGCACTCCTCACAGCCAACGCCATGTGAATGTTCTAATGAAATGGGCCACGCCTGACACAGCTCACATTCCGATCTGTGTCTGGTGCTGACGACAGACCTGTGACACCACACAACACATGCAATTGAATATCCAGAGCTTACACCAAGCAACAGACAGCAGAGCCCTCGCTTGCAGGGTCCACTGAGGGCATTGACGGTTTGCACACACCATCTACAACATCACATGTCACAACGTTAACTTCATGGACTACATCCTCTGTCGCAAGCAGAGCCTCAAACTCACATACCACACATACTCGAGGTCAATTGCACTCTGTGAATTGTTTTACAACATCTGATTGTCCAAACACTTCACCACACTGATACACATGGCAGGGCACACCTTTGCACACTTCTTGTAATTTTGATATGTTTTTGCAGTTGCCAATACAAATTCTACACACATGTTGTGACCACGGACACATCCACTTACTCATTGTGCAACCACATGACACACCATATCACAGATGGGACAATGAGACTTTTGTGTAGCTGGGTTAGAGATGAGATGCTACACACCACCATCAACAGCAGCACCCACAACACTGCAGTCAACACCGATGGCGCAAGATAGTTATTTCAGGACACATTTCTCCACCTGCGCATACACATTTGCCACACTGTGCAACTCCAACATTCCATATGCATTGATACAAGCCTGGTCACTCCACAGCTCTGAGTTGACACACTGATGAGACATGGGGGAGTACTTGTGCGACATTTAGTCAACCATCATGTGTCACCAGCAACAAGGACACCAACATTATGTTCATCCTCACCAATACACCAACACACCAGACTGGGATGCCAGTGAGGTTAACTTTGATTTGCAACATGGATGTTCAGGAGCTGGTGGGTACTGTACGCAGAGGAGCCTGGAGATCTCATGCTCGTACACAATACATCAGCATGTGACACCAGGTGGTGTGCCAATGCCTTTTGCAGCCCCCCCCCCTATCGGTACCTAGGCAACGTATTTGAATCCTCCTTCTTGATGGGACGACATTCTTGTGGATTTTGTGCATGTGGTGTGTCCAGTTGGTACTTACCGACAAGCAATGAATTTCCATATATGCGATTCTGGAAGCACTGGTTTATGACGCAGTGTCGGTAGATGAATGCATCGTGCACACTCCCTGGAAATTTGGCAATGACATTTGTGAACAGTCCACGGTGGTCCACTATTGCCTGCACATTCATTGAATACGTGTGCTTTCTGTTGCGGTATATGTGTGCGCTGTCCGCAGGCGGCACAAATGATACATGTGTGCAGTCAATTGCACCCAACACCTGCGGGAAGCTAGCGATGGCATAGAATCCTTGCTTGATAGCAATCTGCTCCCGCATGGTGTTGGGGAAGTGAAGGTGCTGGGGAATCAGGCTGAGTATACCATCCAAGACAGTGGGGAGGAAGCCTGAGAAGGCTGCCTGTGATACTCCACCAACTCTGGCTGTTGTTGGTTGGAATGTCCCAGAGGCCAAGAAGTGCAGCACAGCAAGCAGTTTGGTCTGCGGAGGGATGTTTGTTCTCCGCTGTGTTGTTGGCGTCAGCCTGTGGGCAATGAGGGTCAGGATATGCTGGATAGATGTCCTTTTGAGCCTGTAGTGGGCTATGACATCCTCTGGCTTTAGATCAGCAAGGCAGACATGTCTGCGCAGTGCCCGCTGTCTTCTTTGTCGCTGCCTCAGTGGGGGTGGTCCTGGGGGGGGTTGCATTGGCGGTGGTTGTTGTTGCCTTCGTGGGACTCCAATCTGCATGATGACTACCTCCATGGCTTCTGTGGCTGTTCTGAGGGAGCTCTGGCCTAGTCTCCCTTATATATGTCCACTTATCTGCAATTTAAGTCAGGTTTGTATCAGGTGTTAAAAACTGGAGCTAACGTGGGTTAGCGTGAATTTTTTGTAGCTACGCGGTTCAGCGATAGCATTGTTAATAGTGCGAAGCTGTGTTAGCGACATTTTTCAGTGAATTTTAGTCAGGAACGCCTACTTTGCATCTCATTAGCGGAGAATATCGCTGGCGTGCAAGGCGATAAAATTTCTGGGTACTGTCGCGGGAAACTAGCGCTAATAGGGGTTAGCGACGCATTGTTGATAGGGCGTTGGGATTATCGCCGCTTTATCGCCTAAAAGTGACGCTAACGCGGCGATAAAGCACTTGATTATATGCCCCGAAATCTTTCACACTTTTTGTACATGAAAGGGAAGGTTGTGCCCTCTCGGTCTTAGCACAGATGCATGGTGATAAACAATGCCACTGTGCATATTTTTCAGCTGTCCTCGACCCAGTCGCTCGCGCGCTGCCTGGATGTTTCCGAGCAGTGGCAGCAACGGCTGTATCCATACGCCAGAGTGAAGGAATGGTTCTATCACACAAATTGCTTGTGTTAGTGCCCCATTCAGTTGATACGTTGCTAAACCAAAGACGCAGCATTTGACTAGTGCTCATCTGACAGGATATGAATTGACACTTTTGGCCCCCCATATTACGCTAAAAAGATGTTTGACATTAAATCCTGCCACATTACTGCCATTTCCATCCACTCAGCCTCAGTCACAAGAGTCACATGATTGCATATTTCTCACTGAAGAACAAACAAAAGGTTGAGTTGACTTGCAAGTCACTCCCTTCTCCATTACAGATGGGGAGTTATGGGTTGATGGGTCATGTTTGAAATTGCCCGATGGCACTACATCTGCTGCCTATGCTATTACGACACTCCAGACAATAGTTGAGACAGCTCGCATCCCACAGAAATCAGCTCAAGCAGCTGAACTGATCGCTCTAACCAGAGCATGTGAGCTTAGTACAGACCTGATTGTCAATGTCTACACTGATAGTCAGTATGCGTTCGGGGTAGCGCATAATTTTGGCCGCCTCTGGAAAGAACGCGGTTTTCTCACTTCACATGGAACACAGATAGTGCATGGAGAACTAGTGCACAATCTCCTTACTGCCTTAACCTATCCTAAGAAAATAGCTATTGTCAAGTGTAGCACACACAAGAAGGTGACAGACGAAATAGGAGCAGGTAATGCCTTTGCAGATTGTACAGCCCGTGAGATTGCAACGCAGCGAAGCACCACGTCTATGTATGTGGTTAAGTCGCAAGCTGAACGTTGGCATGATGCTAGACAGGAAGTGTTGGATATGCAACAATCTGCCTCCTTCGATGTATTAGACCAATGGTCTAAGGAGGGAGCATTGGACGATGAGGGCTGTTGGAGGAGCAAAGATATGACTAAATGGAAGTTGCCCACTGCATACCTATACCCTCTGATTCATATGGCACATGGTCCAGCCCATGTTGGTGCATCCTCAGTAGCGAAACAGCTTTTGCAAGTCTGGGACCATCCTGATATTGCTGCTACCGCTAAAAAGATAGTCCAGTCTTGCCTGGTTTGCCTCCAGTACAATCCTGGGAAGGGAGCGCAAACCCCAGCAGGGGGGTTTGCGACACCATCTGCACCCTTTGAGGTCCTTCAGATGGGCTACAATAAGTTTGAGCACTGCAATAATCTTAAATATGTCTTAGTAATAGTTTGCGCCTTCAGCAAATGGGTGGAGGCATATGCTATGAAAGACAATACAGCCCTCACGACTGCGAAAATACTCCTGAAGGAATTCTTCCCTCGATTCGGTGCTTGTCGAGTTTTATGGAATGAAAATGGGCCTCATTTCATTGGACAGGTTGTAGAGTATGTTATGAAAGGGCTAGGGGTCAAGCAGAAGTTCCATGCTGCTTTTCACCCACAATCAGCAGGCCTGGTGGAATGTTATAACTCTACATTGAAACTAAAATTGGCAAAAATACAGGCTTCCACTTCCTTGAAGTGGCCCGATGCATTGCCCTTAGCACTGCTTTCCATCAGATCAATACCTCATACACGCTCTGGGCTTACCCCATATGAGGTCGTGTTTGGCAGGCCCATGAATATTTGGGGGGTTCCTAAGCCTCGCCCTATACACAATGTGCCTCACACATTAATGAGTGATTATCTGTCTCAGTTGACTGACAGTTTACTTTCTATTCATCAGCAGGTTCGGGAAGCTCTCCCGGACAGGTCGCAAGGTGACGGACATGACTTGCGTCCGGGAGACTTCATAATGATCAAGGTCTTCCAACGAACAAATTGTCTGGAACCTCGCTGGAGGGGCCCCGAGCAGGTCCTCCTCGCCACCCGAACTTCGGTCCGAGTGACCAACAGGAAATATTGGACGCATGCCACCCACTGCAAGAAGGTTCCACTCGCCTTAGTGGATCCTACTGCATTGAAGGATCACCGCAACATCTTGGTCACAGAGACGGGACGAGCTGCATCACCTGAAAGAACTGAGGAAGTTTTTCCGGATCATACTATCCCCGGTACATCCAGGTACCCACTCCGATCCAGGAAGAAAGGCTCTCCAGTGCAAAACAAGACAAGTGAAGTCATTGACCTGAGTGGTTAAGTCTGACTACAAAGGGGGGTCTGCCTATTAGTGGCTACTCATCTCAACGTCAGTGAAGAAACCAACGTCCACTCAGGACTCTTAGCGCGCTACCTTTTTTGTCGTTTGCCGAAAGATGATCCTCACTAAGGAGAAGAAGGGGATTGCTGCGACAATGTGTAATGGCTGTACACTTTGCATCCTTGGTTTGACTTTGATTGCTGCTCTTATTACTACTGTAATGTGGGTAGTGGAGGAAGTAATGCCTGGGGCTTCCTTGCTCAACATTACTGCTACATCGCCTACTACAAATGAACACCATCATTTCGATTTGCCGCAACATGAACAGGGGTATCGGCAAAATCTGAGAAACAATTCATTTCTTCAAATGTTGCATCAGACACACCAGCTAAGCAATGCTACTAACTGTTAGGTTTGTGGCAAGATTCCTGCTCATCAGAACATAAGAGGAATCCCGTTGCCACCACTGCCATTTTCTCACAATGGCTCATGCCAAGCTTGGTTTGAGCTACTATATGCTTCCTACAAATTTAACCTCTCAGAAACATGGGATGTGGGCGACCTCAACGCCAAACTAAATAAAGTATGATATCCCAACGAAGATGGGGACCCACAAGCAAAGGGGACCATCTTGGAGATGGAAGAATATAGTAGAGGAAATGCAGCAACAAAATATGTGTATCCAAACTCTAGATCGGCTAAAGGCAATGGGCCACCTGTTATCTCTGTTGTTCTGACTACTGGCCCTCTCTGTGTACAAAGTACAGGCAACGTGCTAATGGGTCACAGTAACTGTACTACAGTGTTGCAAATGTCCACGATGGGCCAAAGCAGCTTCCTCGCATCACGTCATACTTATTTTGTTTGTGGAGCTAAGGCATACTACTTCCTACCTTCAGGCTGGTCTGGTACCTGTTACATAGCTTTTCTTCTACCACCTGTGTTTCTAGCTCCCCCAACATACCACCAATATTTGCAATTGTTCAATCACCACGTTGGTAGTAGGGGAAAAAGTGCCATCGATGTCTCTGTAGTCGATCAGACAGAGACCACATGGGAGCAATATACAGACTTTAATAAAGGATTTTTCTTCTTCGTTGGCCCAGTACAAAACAGCAAGCTTGTCCGTCGCCTCACCCGTACAATGGAGGCAGTGATTAATCAGACAACTGCGGCCTTAGGAAACTTTACGGAAGAACAAGCATCAATCCGCATGGTCGCTTTCCAGAATAGACTTGTTTTAGATGTTGTTCTAGCTGACCGAGGTGGAGCATGCCGTGTCATCGGATCCAGCTGCTGTGTTTTCATACCGGACAATTCACCATCTGTCTATGCGGCCATCTCCAAACTACACAAGATAGCCACCGAAATACATCAAGACCCAGGAACATGGACTTGGACTGGGTGGTTTTGGGACTTACTTTCAGTTTGGTGTTTGAAAGTATTATCAGTCCTGTTCATATTAATAGCTATTATCTTCTCTTGTTGTTTGTGTTTTCATTGTGGACCAATGCTCTGTTCTCGCTGTACTTCTGCCTGTACTGCCTGCATCTCGTCTAAAGAGAATGTCAAGAACGTAAATGCCCGTTTAGCAGTGGAACGAGAAATATATGGACTAATGACAATAGATGTTGAGGATATATGCTATACCCCTTGGAAGGGACAAAAACTGTCTTAGCTTATGTTAAAAGGGTCGTCTGTGGAAAAGTGTAAATTCTATGTTAGCATAAGCGGCAGCCATTTTTACTGTCGCGTCCATTTCGTTTCCGTCGTATTCATTTTATTCTCTGATGCTTGCCTTTTCACCCAGCCTGTGTCCTCAATTTTAGCTGACCTCTCTGACATGGTCAATGTGGTGTACGTGCTGGGGGGCTGCAGCTGCCGGTGCACCTGGTCTCAGATGTTATCAAATGATTGCTTATTGCCGCCATAAACATTCTTACTCCCCCTACTCATCTCCTGACCACCTGGTCACCCTCTGCTCTTGTTTGCCTATAGCTATTTCCGTGTTTAAACTTGTTTCTTCCAGTTTTCCTTCCCATGCGATTACACTGCAACAAACAGTATATAAGGGTGATGGTTTTTGCATTCAATGTACTCCCTCCCACAACACTTTAGGGTGTTGTTCGGACGCGGTCCCACTCATGAGTGTTTAATAAACTTTGTTTGTTTTACTTCACTCCAGTGCCAATCTCTCTTTTGCTAGTCTTCGGACCCGTGGACGAGAGGGTGACCCTGCACCAGTGTGCCCTCACGGGGGTACATTTCCACAGTGGGTGCAACGAGGATTTTTGACTTCTTCAGGATCCCCAATCCGGAATAGTAAAAATGTGAAGGATTTATTGAATGCATTAAAAATGCCCGAAAAGATTGCTGTGGTTAAATATTCAGCACATAAGTCAGGAAATTACAATGTGACAAATGGAAACAGATACGCAGACCAAGTGGCTCATTTCTGTGCACAAAATTCAAATTCAATCAACAGAGGGATGGATAAAAAATATAGAAATTGCCATTTGATGTTTTCTTCTTTGGAAACATGGGAAGGAATTAGACAGTTACAGGAAGAAGCAAATGAGGAAGAGAAAGAAATTTGGATAAAATCAGGATGTAAAAAGAGAGCAGAAGATGAAGTGTGGGTGTATGTTGATGGAAGACCAGTAATGCCAGATAGTTTACTTTCACAGATGGCAAGGATGTACCATGGAATTGCACATGTGGGAAGAGATGCTATGATCAGACTCTTCAAGCAGTCTTGGTACAATCCAAAGTTTAGGGTCATTGCAGAGAGTCTATGCCAGAGGTGTATAGTGTGCCAGCAGCAAAATCCAGGTAGAAAGACAGTTGTTATTTGGGGTCGAATTGGAAAAGCAGCAGGACCATTTACCAGATTACAGTTAGACTTCATTGAACTTCCCCCTTGTAATGGATTGAAATATCTGTTGGTGGTTGTTTGTTTGTTTTCTCATTGGGTAGAAGCATATGCAACAAGAAGGAATGATAGCTTGACCGTTGCTAAATTGCTTTTAAGGGAGATCATCCCCAGATTTGGATTTCCAGTCTCTTTAGAAACAGATAGAGGAACTAATTTCAATAACGAAATAATTCGAATGATTTGTGCAGCATTACAAATTGAGCAAGAACTGCATTGTGCCTATCGACCTAAAGCATCAGAGTGGTCGAACAGATTAATGGCACCATTAAGTCCAGAATATCAAAAGAGTGTGCGTCTACAACACTGAAATGGCCAGATGCTTTACCCCTGGTATTGATGAGTCTTAGAAGCATTCCTGATAAAAAGGCTGGATTAAGTCCCCATGAAGTTTTGATGGGAAGAGCAATGAGACAAGCAATTGTACCAATAAACAAACTGATGAATATTACTGATGATTTAGTGCTTGATTATTGCAAAGGATTGGCTGATCTGGTGCGTTCTGTGTCTCATCAGGTTGGAGAAATTGCAACCACAACACAGCCGGATCAAGCACATGATTTGAGTCCAGGAGAGTGGGTTCTGGTGAAGAAAGACATGAGGAAGTCGTGTTTAGAACCCAGATGGAATGGACCTTACCAAATAATATTTGTAACAACGACAGCAGTAAAGTGTGGGGGCTTGCCAAATTGGATTCATGCAAGTCATACAAGAAGAGTCCCAAGTCCACTTGAAAGACAAGAAGAAGAGCAGCAACTGGTAAAGCAAAGAAAAGAACCAGAAGCTGAAGAACATGAAGCTATAGAATCTAGTATTACAGATTCTGAAAAGGCTGAAGAAGAAGAACCAAGCACAAGTCGAATAATGTGGGCACCAGCTACTGGGTCTCAAGAGACTGCTGTTGAGAAAGAAAAAGAGAAAGTGATTGATGAAAATCAAGAGAATGTACAACAAAGAAAATTACAGAATAAAAGAACTTGCGAACTTGACAACGAGGGTGAAGAAGCAGTTCAAGTTAAGAAAGCAAGAAAAGGTGATGTGTGGCCAAAAGGAGTGAAAAGACTGAAATACACTCTAAAAAAGAAAAAGCCAGATCAAATAAATGAAATATCAAGTCAAACAGGACAAGGTGACTCAGAAGAAAATTTAGTACAGAAAAAAAAGATTAAGAATTCCAAACAAGAAATACACAGCTCCAGAATGGACATATGTGGTGTTGGAAGAAATTGAAAATATAAATGAGAACAAAGAAGAAGCTGGTACTGATCAAAGTAATCAAAGCAAACTAAAACCACCTTAAAAAGAACTGTGAAAATAAAGGTGCAAAGGTTTTTCAAGTTCCAAGAGATTTGAAGAAGATATAAAAAAAAAAATTGGAAAAAAGAGGGGGTGAAGAAGAGAGGCATAAAGTGTAAGGATACACTACACTATATGGTTTTTGGATAAGTTTTTTCAAAGTTTTTGAAAATTTTAGGTTTTTCTTAGATTTGTTTTTAGGTTTTTTCTTAGATTATTAATTTTTTTATATAGTGTCTAAAATGGCAAAGGTAACAGAGACTGGAAATCAAAATCATAGTTTTAAACGTAGATGTATTAATGCTTGCTTATGTAGTGTTTTATTATTAACGTTGGTGTGGTTAACAGTGATTGTTATTATGCCTGTTCTAATGGTAACTAATCACAAAAATAATACTAATGATGTGGGAAGTGAGAGAATGGATTCTAATACTAAAGAAAATACAAACACTAATTTAAAAAAGATACAAGATGGTAGTATTTATCATCATGATAAATTAATTAATGATTTTTCGTTAAATGTTTTTACTAAATTGTTGTATGAATATGTTAACACAATGAATGCGCGAGATTGTTATGTGTGTATGCAATTACCATCATCTGTCTCAGAGGGGGTGACATATCATCATCTACCTTTAACTTATAGTGTATAACTTGTAGTGTTTTAACAAGTTTGTTCTATGAGAGGGAAGGATTAGAGTATTATTACTCTAATTTTGATTTCATATTTTCTGAAATTCCTATTAGGAGAGATTTAAAAATTGTTTATGGTCCTGTTTATGCGGCATACATGGGAGATTTTTTCATTAGTAACAAATAGATAGATACAATAGATGCACATAGAAATAACTTAACCTGTAAACTACGACATGAGGAAATAGAATTTATGAATATGGTAGAAGATAGAAGACGAAATTTAAAAAAGAAGGCTGCTGAGCAAAAGTTTCATGTACCTCCATGGGCTTTCAGAGAGAGTGATTATAAAAAGGGTGAGACATACGCTGCCATGACTCTAGATTTTCAACATAAAGGAAAGTTTTGTGTGTTTAGAGAAAAGACTGAACTTAATAGTTACTTCATTGGTTCTAGTGAATGTGAGCATACTTTCTTGATAAAAGGAAACTGGGGATTGAAAGGAGGAACTGATCCTGTTTTCCCGGGAATTTATTATGTGTGTGGTAAGAATGCTTATTATAGGTTACCTGCAGGTTGGTATGGATGTTGTTATTTAGGCATAGTATTTCCTAAGGTTTATCATATAGATAAGAATAATAGAGTTAATGAAATGAAACAAGGACTAACACGTAATAAGAGAGGAGAGAGTTATTCTGAAATAATGGAGGATATTTTTGGAGCACTGATACCTTCAGTTGGAGTCATTTTGAATTCACATAAAATTAGAAAACTGTCCACAGTGGTTGATCATTTATCAACAGATACTGCTGGTGGGTTTTTGATGATTGATACTGAAATGGTTGCAATTAGATCAATGGTTTTGCAAAATCGACTTGCCCTTGATATATTATTGGCAAAAGAGGGTTGAGTCTGTAGCAGGTTGAAAATACAACAATGTTGTACTTATATCGCTGATAAGAGTAAAAATCTTGAGGGGTATATTAAAAATATTACAGAACTTCATGAAGATTTGACTGAATTGAAGGTTGATGGTGCATGGGTGAAACTGGGTAAGAGTTTTTCCTCAGTGGGAAATTGGTTTTCTACCTTAGGGGGTAGCTTGTTAGGAAAAATATTAATACCTATTACTTCAGTAGTTGCAGTGATATTAATGATTATCATAATTTATAAATGTTGCAAATTTAAATGTAGAAAGAAAGAGACATCAGATCTTAAACGTAGAGCTAGAAAGAGAAAGAGAGAAGAGATTGAATTAGAGGACATGAGAGGAAATTGTTATGAGATCATGAAGAATTTAGATGGAAGAATGATAAAACGAGAAAGAAGTACAGTATTTTAAATAAGTGGTAATTTGTATTTGTTGGGTATTTCGATGATGGCTCAAAAATGCCATCAAAGGGGGGATTGATGGAGCAGGGTTTTGAGAAAATAAAACCTGCTCAGATTGAACCTCAGTAACATTCATCAACAGTGTGCTGTGAAAATTTTATTAAAGAACGCTAAAATAAGGGGAAATGCTTTTGCGCATGCGTGTACTAATGCATGAAACTAGGCCGCAAATGCTTTTAGCTAAAGTAGATAAAAAGACTAATGCTGCTTTTGTGCACGTTAATAATATTCTGCTAGGAAATAACATGGGTTGCGCATGGGTTAGTGCAATGCTGGGATGGTGTGCAATGAAATTACATTTCATGAAAATAATATATGTTTGTGTTTGTTTTCTGTAGAAAAAGTAAGCATGGGCCTACACTTCTGCATGCCAGTCTGGGGTTAATATTTGGTAGAAAAATAAATGGACAAAAGATGGTTTCGAGAAGGGAAGAGAAAACGCAAAGGCATGAATGTGACCTTCGTGGTGTACTGAATGACTGCCAAGCTACGGAAAAGAAAATATGATATCAGTGGAAGCAAATAACTTCCTACTTGAGATGATGGCAGAGGCGAACAATGGAAGCGCAAAGACTTGTTACGTGAAATGTGCTGCAGGAAATATGTACTATGATTGTGTTCAAAGTTGTTTCCTGGGAAGAGTCTGTCGTAATGCTGAATGTTTAAGACAAAGGGACATTGAATAAAATGGTCATGTTGAGAGTGGTGTGACAGTACACCCCATCCTTAGCCAATGAGAGACGGAGTTTATTCTCATATTGAAACAAATGTGGGTTGGACATTTAGGTTTTAGGGTATAATTGAAAGTCCCCGGTGGGTGTGGTTGGGGTCGGCTGGTGTTTAGCTAGCGGGAGATCGTCGCTTTGCTGTTTCCAGATAGAGGCCTACCTGTTTCCTGATTCCTGACTTAATCTTTGCCACTCAACTCTCCTCGAGGGGCCTTACTGCCCTTTGGCCAGAGGGTAGATTTCCCTGATTCTCACTTAGGTTAGTATAGCTAGTATAGTATAGTATAGTTAGTATAGCTAATTTGCATATTCATTTGCAAATGTATTTTGTCTCTGAAACTTTCTCTCTTCGCCTATCCACTCCTTCAATGCATTGTTATTTGATATGAGTTTGTTTCTATACATTGCTAATATTTTTCCTCTGTGATAATCATTATTTGCATTGTATGACTGTACTTGATGAGCATTTATTTCACACTATTTTGCGATAAACATTATAAAATACACACACTGAGTCTGTTATTATTTAGTAGCATAGATAAGTACATATTATTGTCATCAACTTTTCAACACCTAAAAAGTTCAGTGGTCACAATTATTTTGTAAGGAGAAATGCAGGTTCTAATGTTTTGTTTAGTGAGTTAGGTATAAACCTTGCATCACACTGAACCCAGCGTGAAGGGATTAGTTGGGTAAAGTAAATGGGCCTGTGCTTGTGTAAAATTATTGATCCCTGATCGCTGGATCAAATGTCATCTGACAGTTGCTCTGTCAGCAACTGAGGGAAAGGATGTTCTGACTGGTTTACCTCTCAGTGAGTGACCCCTCATTTAGAGTAATTAGGGGCACCTCTGAACCTCACTCTTTACACAGAAGCCAATGACCCATTCTGATTAATTCGTTCATGGGTTTTTCTATTTTCTATTGTTGATTTTACCGAGAATAGATTCTACTACTTGATTGCACTCAGATTGTGCATGACTCTTCCACACTACTGAAGGTTGCTCATGGCCCTTCTTTTACATCCTGATGAATACCTGCCCGTTAGGTCTTTAATTGCCACACTCATTATCAGGGTCGAAACGTCACGACATAACTATACATGCATGGATTGTTTTCTAATCATCCCAAAGACAGATGTGCTTCGATTGATAGGCCTCTTTCTCTTATATGGATATATTTTGTAAATGCGTGAGACCTTTCCTGACAGGCTTACCACAGTGACATGGTTCTTTCCCACTGCTCTTATTGTTGTCTTTAACTTTCAGATTCACCATTTCCTCTTCTTTCATGTCACTTGAGCACTCCTACGAGCACTTTTTCTCATACACTTATGGGAGCAACCTAAAAGCATTGATTTTATGCAAATGCATTCTTTTGTCGAAAATATAAAGAATTGAATTGATCTTCATGATACAGTTTCCAATTGTTTTTTCTTTCTCTCTCTCTCTCTTGCATATCAATTTTGGTTGATGTAAATTCAATATTGAGTATTGCTTTGAATCCTTGCCAATAGGAACAATTGCTGTCCAGGACACCAGCGTTTCCATCACCAATTTCTTGATTAACTCTGCATCTGGAGATGGCTTCTTCCTTTTAGGTGAAGGAGGAGGAGACTTCCCACTAGAAAAAGAACCATCAAGAGGAGGGGATACATGCCTCCCCTTCATCTAGCGTTTACCCATAGCTACTCCAAACAGGTAAATTATCACACTATAAATCTCACTGTGAAAATCTACAGGAATACTTGCCAGAGACTCACCCTATATAGCCTGATTGAGATGCCAAAAACCGTGCTTGCCCCGGACCGTTGAGGAGACTGAAAACACTGGCCTGCTAACCTCCACTCCTCCCAACCAGGTAGTGTGCATGCACAAAGGGAAAGTAATCCAGAAGAGAGCATGCACAGGAAATACAACATGCATGTTCAGATAATAGTGAAATTTAAGAGAGGCTCTTAAATTTGCCGATCAGGACACGAGCCCTATCTCTCGCTCACTCAGGAGCATGTCATTCAACGAGTGCTGAGGTAATGAAGAATCTTTGCACCAAATGCTCTAGTAAGCGAAAAATTAAATTGTCTTGATAATAAGACCAGAAAGACCGTATCACACCGTGTACCGATCATGATGCCGGGTGATCCGTTCCAGAAACTCTCGATTTGCATAGCTCCTTCGCTGGTAGGAGCAATACCCCCAAGCCCGGCAGGGAGAAATAAACTCCTATAATGAAGGGAGCTTATGCCCAGCAGAAACTCCATAGCATTTCCCATCCGAATCCGAAGGACAGGAAACAAAACAGGAAGTTCTGGGGGAGAGCTACACTCTTGTAGTTCCCAGTTGAGGGTGGGTGTGGCCTAGTAGCATTTCCTGGTTTGTTTCCTGTCCTGGGATTGGGTAGCTAACTTCATTGGTAAGGACTGAGTCCAGGATGAGGGACGCAGAATGAATCTTGCGTTGTGAAACCTCACGCCACTAGAGGAAGGGCCATAGGTGACATCGGCAAGGGCCCTGGGACAATCACATCTGACAGCTAAAGATTATCAGATGAGCATAACAATTTTAAAAAGTTAAACAGCATTAGAAAGAAGGTGTGCATTTCAAATGCCAAATAAGTTGTTTGCATGGTACAGGAGGCACAGGTATGCTTCGTCCTTCCGTGCACAAAAAAAGTGGCAGGAGTGAAACCCTGATTCCAGTGTCAAATCAGCAGAAAGTAGGAACAGAGGTGCAGCCTCTTATAAAACTGGAAAAATGTACCTTTTCAAAAAGATCCTCCAAGCTTCGGTCAGATGACAGCGGACACTACAGGATGCAAGATATAATCAAATTAATTTACCAAACCAAATGCACTGATGCGTTTCGGCAAAATCCTTTTTCAAAGTGCTCATACTCCATCTTTGATTTCTCTCCCATAAATACGTGCAGATCACCATTGACACAGAAGAAATACTTTTCACAATTTTTCAAAACATCCCTACTACACGATGTGCAAAATAAGGCATTAAATTTGCAAAATATATCAAATAGATAATCAATTAATCAATTTTCAGATAATTTTTCTCTCTCAGTATAATTTCAGATGCAAAAAAATATGATCTTTTTTTCTCTTTCTATATGATTATATTAAGAACATATCAGAATAGCAATATATAAATAAATAAATATTTGTAGAAACATAAAATATTTCTTATCTATCCACAAAACTCATTTCACTAGAGTATCATTAGTATACACCCTACACATGGAGAGAGAGTATGATCATTCTTTGATGAAGAATATTGAGGCAGCTTTTTCTAAATAGTTGTAGTTTCTTATAATTTTTCATAATTTTTAGATTTTAGTTTCTTCTCTTACAAAAAGACATCGTTTTCTTTAAATCTACTTATGCAGAATCAGAAAGACCACGAGCAGATAATGTACAAAAGTAATGAGGTTAATAGGCCAAGTAAAATTAGGGTCACAGAGTATGTTATCTAGAGATTTTCTTAGAGTACCTCATCTTTTCTACTGTTAAGTTTAAATGCATTACCATCATGATGAAATATTAAGAATATCTCATGTTGTCTTAGATCTTCACTTTGAACTGTAGACATCAGTGCCCACCAGAGTAAAAAGTCAAAGTGGCGATGTCCAGTATCTCTCTTATATCATTTCCCTTTCCCCATTTCTTCTATTTTTCAACATGTTTGTGGTTGATGGTGAAAGTGGTGAGGGGTGGATGATTGCACCATCCCTATTTGATCTAGAGTGCAAGGCTAGTGCTTTCAAACAAGTCGTCACGGAATATGCAGCATTATTCTACATAACTTGCGTTTTCTTGTGGCATACTTTTTAAAATTCTGCCTCATAATTTGGCCCTCTATCGTTACATAAGTCCAGTGGCACTGGAAATGGTACAAATATTCAATGTTTTCAATGTGGCCTTTATGGACAGACCTACAGGTTAGTGTGAATGAGACACATGGGTGCATAAAGTCAATGAAAGCAGATGTCAGATGGCATGCAGCATGGGTAATGCCTTAATTACTTTTCAGAGATTCGGATTGAAATCATGCCCAGTGACATCATGCAACTATTCTGTTACTTATTTGAAAGAAGCATACAAAGCTGCATTCAGCAATTACATGCAGTATTACAGAGAGGTGCTTTGGCATTTAAAATCAAGATTGAGATGCTTAATTCTATCTAATGGGAGGCTGATGTATAACACCAAAATAGGCTGCAATATGATTGTGGTTTGTTGCACTTTTCAAACTCTAGCAGCTTGGGGTGGAATAACCTTTCATGACCACAATGAAAGTGATGAGGACCATGTCGTTGATGACATGCACATTTACATCATAAGTGGCACAGTCTCACACAATGAAAGAATGAGAAGAGACAAGATCAAGCAGATCTTTTTTACTTCTGAGTCTGCAAATGTTAAACATGCTTACTCCTTAACAAACTAACAGCTCCAAAATATGCTTTGAAATATAGAATTGTGCCCATAATTTTTTTTTTCTATGTCACCGTCAAGTCAAGGTTGTTTCCAAACTTATAAGACACTTATTTTGATGCATTTCCAGCATACAACTCAATCCACATATATAGGCCATAAAGGCAGAGAAATAGCATAAGGCGAAGTGAGAAACTAGATGTATGAACTCTAACCAATCTAATCAGGGATCACTGTCCTACACAATGTTGTAGCCTACTACATATGTTTCTCCACAACGTACACCTTCATACTTGGTCCTCTGTTTTCACTGGCCTACAGGCTTGAGGTTCATGATCATTCAAATGGAGATATTGCACTACTCCTTTGAGATTCAATGGGGGTTTAGTACGAACAAAAGCTACAGCACCTCTATTCTTGGTCAATGCCAAGGCAATGCCCTCTGGTTATTTTTGCATTTGAGCATGTATGATGAGGCTACGATTTGCCAAGACAAGTATGCCCTATGCACGACTTCTGATCTTCTCTCAAAGCTACAAGTGAACCCTTGTGTTATCAATTCCCTTCTTCATGGGATCAGATATGTGTTTCTTGAGTCAGCAGATCAATGGACTTCCCAGAATCATTAAACGCAGTTCGGTCCACTAAGGCTCTTTGACATCCATCATGTCTTCCTAACCCATCATGAAGGAGATTTGGTGCCTGTTATGCTAAGACATTCATGGGTTCTAAATTATTTTGGTTAGGTCTAAGAGAACATAGAGGCATGTCAGCCAGGCCATCTACATGAGAGACTGTGTGATTCTAACATTGTATTATCCTGTGGTCAAAGTCTATGATATGTTCTTGTGCCTCTGCAGCCATTCTTACTGGTATCAGTGTTCTAGGCACTTCCTTCCCAGTACCAGATATGGATGAGGTTTTGCTGTGGGTCTTGTCTATGGGCCTAGCGGGCTGTTCTTGAGATGATTTAGTGATGTTCTCTAGCAACAACATTATAGCCTCAACATCATTTCATGGATCAATTGCTGGCACTAACAAGACAATGTTTTCAGTAGCCTTATGTGCCACTGCCTATTGTACTCGTTTCACCTACAAAGAAGGTCATCAATAAATTGTGATTATTATTGGTTCCTCATTAATATCACTAGACAAATACATTTTACTTGTGGTATACACTGGTGCACCATGTTGCACATATCACTGTCCAATAAGTATAGTATTCAAAACAATGGTGATGCAACATTGCCAAAATTAGCTTCTCCTGGAACTCAGAAGCCTCCTCTGTTGTTAGGAAGTTACTTAATACCTTTCTACTCCTTCAGACTTGCTTTTCCCCAATGACAACAGTGCCTGCTTAGGTAAGAACATTTTGTGACATTGTTGTATCCCTCTTAGAACCCATTTGGATGACTTGCTAAACTATACAAAAGTTATATAACATAACACAACATGGTCAACTTGTTGCCATCAATGCATTATATACGTTGTTCTTAGAGAACATTCTTTCATTGAGGATGCGCTGTGAAGGGCAATGGCCTTGCTGCGGTGTTATTTCCCTTGATGGGGAGCAATGTCTTAAAGATGACCACTGAAGAAGGATGTGTGTTGGAATATGCCATCCGATGGTAGCATAGTTCGGATCCGCAAGTGGAAATAAAACACTGTAAAACTACAAGATGCTGTAACAAATTAACCTCAGGGCAATTTTTCCTCCAACTTATTCCGACAACCGTGTCTAAGGGCCTAAGCAGGATCCATGGCCTAGGGCAAAGGACCACGCAGAGCATGCTGGCCTGGTGAACTTTGACTGTCCTCACGATCTATGCATTTGTGAGGGACACTGTTCCCTGTGAACAAAACTTACATATTCAAGAAAGATTTTTATAAATACTCTTAGCAGCGAGTCTTTCATGGGACACGCTTGTCATATTATAGAGTTTAACAAAACAGCGTACATCGAGGCCTGGAGTATGCCTTGGAAATAGATTTCAACCTCTTAAGCCATCGCAGAAAGTATGATGGATAACAGGTGAATATGCTGCGTTCTTGTGTTTTCCAGATCCACATTTGAGCAGCTTGGGGTGGTGAAATGGATCCATGTCACCAGGACTCCACTTTTCTATTCCTGCACTTTGCTTTCACATACCATTGTTATCAGGTATGTAGGTCCAAATGACTCAATCAAACTGAACTAAGACTACAACTCCCAGAATGCACTGACATGTTAAATCAAAACCCAGAACTGAAAAAGTTGTGTCCCGGTGACATGAAGTCACCTGGTCACTCGAGAGTAGCTTCCTCAGTCCAGATTTTTCTTTACCTTTTGAAACCTGTAGTACGGATTTTACAATCGACTAAACACACTACAAGACCCACGCACACTGCAAAGCAAAACCCAGTACAAAAGCTACTCATGCATGGAACTGGGAAACTGGAGAGCCCTGATATGTTACCGACTCGACCCCATGCTGTTCGTAAAACCTAAAGCACAGGGAGGAGAAATTAAATAATTTTCCGTCGCAATCGAAGACATATGAAACCCAGCATATCTGTATGTAAAGTGGCCTCATGTTGTGCGTTATACGTTCAGTTAGGTTGCCTGTTGACTCCATGTCATCAGGACACCTTAATCCAGGCCACTCTTTTCTTGCAAGTAGTCTAGGACCGTGTCCAAATTCGTGTATTCGCAATGAACCAGGACTACAACTTGCAGAATGCATTGGGTAGTTAAAGAAAGCATTTACACTCATCTGGGAACTTTACCTTTTAGCCAGTTCTGACTTTTTAGCTGAAGGCACTTTGTACTAAGGGACCTATAGTTGTAGTTCGAGTATTGGCTTGCATACTCCAAAATGCAAAGCACTTTGTGATAAAAGCCTGGCCTGGATAAAAAGTGGCACATATAATATGAGAACATGTGCCAGTTATGTAATAACCAAACTATACATGGAAAGAAGTTCTTGCGTCCAACCACTTTGCATTAGGTAGGGACTTCCTGTCCTAGAGCATTACCAGTCATTCCTTCTCCATACTCGCCACCCCTCCCTCCCCCACCCAACCCGGCTCGACGTTCCTCCTACCCTGCACCTGGAGGAAAGAGAAAGGCTTTTACTGCTTGTCATTAAAGAAAAGAGAAGAGCAAGACGGATAGTCTCGTAAAAGCAAGGTAATGAGACGTGTTATGCTTTTATAACTAAATATTTATGAGCAGGAGTCTTGCCAGCGATTGTCTTTGTAAGGTCTGGACTCTGGACCTGTTTTAAATAAATGAGTTTATGTTGCTTTGAACTCGGCTCACAAGAATTTCAACATGCGGGGGGGGGTTAACAAAACACAAAAGTTCAAATAAAACAAAATACAGTTAGGTTTAGACTTCCTTAAATAACATACAGGAAGGGGTAAGCGAAAATTCCAATTTATTCGCTTTAAGTCTAATTAATGATTGCTATAATTGTAATGTGTTACTTTAAACATATGCACAGATTGTGTGGAAAAGTGTCAGCGATAGACAATATTAGGCCATCGCAGAACAGCTGACAGGAAGTTGTTGTTTACCTGCCCTAAGCTTCTGCATGCAATGTTCAAATATGTACTGGATCGCCACGCCTGCAAGCTTTGGCTGCACATAGTTCATTTATTTATTGTGAACTCATTAGGTGACGAGTAACTATCGTGACACCGGAATCAATATCCTACAGAGCATCATTATGCTATATTATTCATAAATCAGTTAATTCGGGAAATGTGTTTCTGAATTAGAAAAAATATATAATATGGATGAATTAAAATAATAATATTAAGCCATCGGATGGACGACCCCGTTTTCATTGCAACGCAGGTGAACTAAAAGTGCCCTACTCACTACATTGCATCTCTCCATCAAGCCATGTTGAGAGGGCATGCAAAAGGAACACACACTGCACACGAAAATTAAGGGGTAGAAGGCCGCTTTAATACAACAGGCTGGCAAAACACATCTAACCATAAACCCAACCAACTCCCATCCCTAGGCAAAAAGTTTTACAAAGCTAGAAAACCTCACTAATACACTGAAGAAAATCCACATACCCCCCACTCATTCTTAAACCTCAATACACCCTCCCTCCGAAGTCTTCCCTTCATGCCCCAAACCTGTGAATCAGCTCCTGCGGTACTGCCCACACCAAAAATATTCCACTGTTCCCTTCGCCCGATCCATCAATTTGCTCCTCAACCATATCCCCGACTTCCCGAGCTGTGTACACTCCCCCCCATTTGAGCCCCCATACAATAACTGTCCTATTTTCCCCACCATCCTGGAAAACCTGAGGAGTTTTCCTGCCCCACCCTGGAAACGCTTATGACCTTAAATCTATTCCTGTTTCAACTCCACAACCTTTCTCCCAAAATCTGCGCTACTAACCTCAGATCCAACAAAGGATATTTGTTGCCAATAACAGACAAATGAACACCGTCCTGCAGAAACAAAGACTAGTCATCTCACACCAATTCCTCATGCTTCAATACCGAAATATGCAAACTGTTACAAAAACTCCGCTTTTCCCTATTTCCCTTTTTCATTTGTTTTTCAATCGCATGAGGCTACCTCGCCCTCCTCCAAACTCGTCTCTGCAGCATCTCAGCCCAGGTAATGTGCGTGACAGACCATCAGTCAAGGATCAAGGCCAAGTCACTCTTCATTGCTTTCAAGAGACCAATACCAGAGAGAGAAGCAAGATCATTTTCACCTAAATGGATAACAAATAGGTCTGGGCACGCCTTCTCAGTTACCCATTTGGACAAAAACACCAACAATTCACCCCTGTGCATGCCTTTCTTCCCCCTACCACGATACCACTACCCTGGCACCATCCAAATCCAATTGTCTGCCAAAAATTCTTGCTTCAGCTTGTTTTGATGACTAGTGAATGAAAGAATGTCCCACAATCCAAACAGTGGAAAGATTGCTGCTTGGCCCAGCTATGCAGCCTAGGCAAGAAATAACAATTACTAACAAATCGAAGTAACATTATCACTAGAGTAGACAAGGGCGAAAATAAAGTTTATAACATTGTGATACAAGAACTGAGAAAAAGCCTCGGCAAGGCACTAAAAATGCAGACGCAGGCAGAAAAATCTAGTACATGAATAATATAATAGCTTCTAGGTTGAAAAACATATACAGTGATACATAGACTGATGTTATCAAATTATTTATTCAACATGTTTTATTATATAGAAAAGTTTTTGGGGTTATTTTACGATACATATATGTAGAAATGTTTCTGTTTAAATATGATAAAAGGATTTTATCCGTTGTCAAAATTTACAGTGAATACAAGAAAAATGACATGAATGTTACATTAATATAAACAAAATAATGTTTTGTTCTCTTTTTTAAACATAGGAATCACATCAATTGATAGAACATAATTCCTCTGTATACAATGCACACTGAGAGTAACTAGATGTTATCGAACAACTGGTGGCATGTTGACACACTGCGGGGGATATTCTCAAGAACGGGCGATAATTATCGCCAACCTAGGATAACGCAATTTTACATAACGCCGTCTATCGCGGGAAACTAACGCCGTGTTAACGGCGTGTTCGCAACACGACGGCATCAGGCGATAGTTTTCCGATAACGCGTCAAATGTCCGCGTTAAAATTACCGGGACGCCGATAAAAAAGGAAACCCAAACGTGGCGATGGCCCAACAGCGATAAAAATATCAGCGATAAGCAGCGCCAGGCTTGCTATTCCCACGTCAGGCGGGAAAAATCACCATAAAAGCTGCAAAAAAAAAAAATGAAAACAAAACCCAAACAACTGAGAAGCACCATGGAGGAAGCTGGAGCAACTACAAAGGCCAACCAGAACCCCACAAACCCCCCGGAGGACAAGCCAGGGACCTCAGGGAAGGAGAAGGGCAAGGAGAAGAAGAAGAGGAATCCGCGATTCAGTCCGCAGGAAAACAAGATCCGGATTACGGAGGTGATAGAACACCACCAACAACTGTTCATCACCTCCACTGTGTCATTGGCAACTAAAAATGCAATATGGCAGTCCATCTTGGCCAAGGTGAATGCAGTCGGAGTGAAGAGAAGGGAAGTGGACGACTGCAAGAAGCGCTGGAATGATGTGGAGCGCAAAACCAAGCTAAAACTCGCTAACAACCGGAAAGCAGCAATGCAGACTGGAGGTGGGAGTCCAGCGCCACAGCAGGAGCTGGATGAGATGGAGGAAACGGTGTCCACAGTCATCAGTGGGGAGACGGTGGCAGGAGTTGGGGGAGTGGACACTGCTCAACATGACCTGACCCAACAGCAACAGGGTGAGTAATGACCAGGGACTAGGGGAACGGGGGGAGATGGGCACAATGGCACACATGCACAATTAAGTATAGCACAGTGCACACCTACAATGACTCTGGATCATGTCCCTGAACTCCTTGGCATACTGCAGCACACATAGAAACAGCAAGTAGGTCCCCGTCGACAATGTGCTCAGAGGGGGCCCTCCCCACACATCACTAATCTCACAACAAACCCATGCACATGTGCTGAACCCAGTAAAGTTGCGGGTCCATGAGCCACACTGACAATGCAAGTGACACTGCATGACGATTGGCATGGCTGCAGTCCAATTATCATGACATGGTGCACGCCACGACACTGAGGTGGCTGAGTGTGGACCACATCCGTAAAGGAGCAGGTCACACTCTGACACATCCACGTGCACAAACAACCCCTGACGTCAACAAGACATCTGCGGACAAACCATGCCCAAGAGTCCCAACTCCCACCAAGAGCCCAATTTACCCAAGTCTGCAACATCTCAGCACTGTATAAGCACAGAAGTGAAAGGCACACCGCCTGAAAGGGATAAGGGCCAGGAAAATCAGAGCTGCAGGGGCGACTCTCTCACAATGCAGCACACACACATAAGAATCAGAGCACATCAACATTGACAACGTGGTACAAACTGCAACACTTTCACAACAGAACAGAGGACACAACTGCTGCCGCTTGTGTGTAGAAACTGCCCAATCACATTTGGCATAGCAGGAAACTGTGAGATGATAATGTACAAGTACAACCCCACATCCCTGATGGTGTAGAAATGTCCACTGTCCCGCATCAAATAGGCATCTCCTCCCAAACAGTCACAATGTACATTGTCATGCAGTCTGTTTGTAAACTTGTCCAATGCGTGAACATACATGGAACACACTGTTAAACTGCATCTCCCCTTTACATTGCAGAGGGAGAATCAACACCTCCTGCAGAGCAGACCGTACAACGCCGTGTGTTAGAGGGCCAGAAGGAGATGGCTGATCAGGTGCGGGTGGGATTCGACCTCATGGCAGCCAAACTAGTTGCCATACGTCGGTGTCTAAGTCCCATCAGGGACCACTTACAGTCCCTAACGGACACCCACAATCCGCTCCATGCTCTCCAACAAGCCATGGCTGACATCGCTGGAGTCATGACTCTGAGACAAGAACAACTGTCTAGTCAGAGTGGCTCCAGCGATGTCAGCCGGGAGTTGGGACACATGCGGAGGATCATGGAGAACATGGAGCGGATGCAGGCAGAAAGAATGGCTGCCACGGCTGCACACCAGCGAGATGTAGCTGGGATCTTCCATGCCCTGCAGATCCTCATCATGGCATTGCTGCCACAAGGCCTGGCGCAGATGAATGCTGCTGCAACTACTCCATCTACATCTCCGCCCCTGATGTATCAGTGCCTCACAGTGCGGCAGACAATCCACCTCTGGCCCCTGATGTGTCACTGCCATACAGTGCGGCAGACATTCCACCTCAAGCCCCTGATGTGTCAGTGCCACACAGTGCTGCAGACAAAACACCACCACCCACATGTGAGGCACATCACACATCAGAGGACGATAATGTGGATGATTCTGCCTTTGTGGTAAGAAGGAAGCGGTAGCATTCATCTCCGCCATATGGCCTGTTTCAGCTTGGTTCTGCCCCCTGCATCATGCCCTGGAATAACACCTTCCACTGTCCCTCGATACACTCTGCAACACTCACCTTGGCCCTCGACATGGACTGCCATATTTGGTTTTGTTACCAATGACACAGTAATCAGACTGCGGACTGAACTCTTTCTCTTCCGATGAAGTTGTCAATCCCTAAAGGACTCTGGCTGGCCCTCCACGGGGCAACAATATAAAGTGGGGTTTGCATGGCCATGTACTGGTCCAGCCGAATGTGATTAAAACATTCTAATTCACACAGATGTGTCATGTCTATGATCAAGCAAGTATGAAAGTATGGATGAATGTAGGGGCAGTGATTCCAAAAAAAGGTTACTCCCTGGGAACTGATATCAATGCGCATGTTTGACCGTGACCCAGATAGGCAGTGAGATGACTGGGAATGTGTGAACTAGCTGTGGCCTCATTGCTCCTAAACAACAATCTCGCAATTTCCCAACTTAGCCCCACGTCAATGTAGGAAATAGGGCTGTGTGTACAAAAGTCAAAGTCAAAGTTATGTGGATGCCACAGCTCGGAGCAATGATTTGTTTGAGTGTGCAGCGGTTGGACTCCTGGGATGGTCTGTGCTTTAGTGTGAAGGTCATTCCATGCAAGAGAAATGCGAGCAAGGACTTCTGTGTGTGGGGTGTGTATACGTTGGTCTTTGGTTAGCGCTGTGCATAGTGTGGGAGCCGTCATCAGCTGCTATGGTATCTCTCAGGGGGTGCCGGGCGCATGCAATTCCAAGGTCGGAGGTGCAGATGTGCTACCGCCTTCTAGTTCAGACAAAGGAGCTTTCATCCCTAATGTTAGTTTGTCATCTGCTTGCATTATGGAAATGTGATGAGGATTTTTTTGGGGGGGGATGTCACTGCTTCGCCTTCCGGCACGGTTGAACCCTTACCAGCCATGTACGTGCCCTCACGGTCAATTTTGCATGCTCTGATGTAGCAGTGGTGTTTTGCTGCAGTCTGACAGTGATGGGTACAGGTAGCTGTGAGGAGGCGCGTGACTTCTCACCTTGCACCTATTAGCTGACACTGTTCACTACTATTGATGGATGACGTCCGTGTACACATGTGATCTGTACATGGCACATATGTCCAGGGGTCACCTTGGTGTGTTCCACGCAAGGTATTCCTGCTTCCTTTTTGGCTGGTGTGCATCTCCCATGTTACTGAGGTGTTCACTGTGCCCCCATGCCCTTACGTCCATGTTGCTCATGTTGTGGGACTTGAGTCACAGGGTGCATCTCTGCATCAGGGTGGTTCATATTTGACCCCAAATGACACCCGCAATTTCATATTTGATCCCAAAAGACACCAGAAATGTCATATTTGACCCCAAATGACACCCTGTTGTCTTTTTATGAACACCAATGACAGCCTTCATGTCATGTTTTTGTACACATGTGATACGCTGATGAGTGGGATTACGTACTAGATTTGACACCCTGAAATGGCATTTCGAATACGTGACACCCTAAACAGCCTCTCTGTACAGAGATGACATACCCACCATCTATTTGCTATTTGTGAGATTGTTAGCACTTAATGTTGCACTTACACTTGTCAGAGTGATGTGCTAATGCAGAGGACTGACATGCACACAGGGAATGTGTGTTGCAATGAATTTATTTGCACATGCTGTTCATGTGGTCATTTTGTACTGTTCCATGATTGCTAAGGACAGTCACAATGTGACGTGCTCATGCGAAGAAATTGTTAATGATTGTGTTCCTTCGGGCTATTCCTGCTGCAGCTGCAGTGGGGTGTGGTCCACCTGCCTCATCTTCCTCATCATCGTCCGGTGCATCTGGCACTTGGATCCATGGGGCATTGGTGCGTACACATATGTTGTGCAATACACAACATGCGATGATCATCTTGCACACTATTTCTGGGCTGTACAGGAGTCTTCCACCTGTGATGTCCAGGCACCTGAAACGTGACTTTAACACGCCAAATGTGCGCTCAACAATGCCCTTGGTGCGTTTGTGGCCCACATTGTACTGCCTCTGGGCCGGGGTGTTTGGGGCTCGGAGGGGTGTCATCATCCACGGGCAGAGTGCATATCCTTGATCACCTGTGAGAGGTAAGTGAGATTAGTGTAAATTGGTGGTTCTGCATGCTGTGTTGGCAGACTTACAAGTTTTGTGGTGTGTGATTTGTGCGACTTTGGGATTCATGTTTGTCATGTTTTGCTTCTGGCAAATGTGCGGGATCAATGTGTATTACGTAGCCTCACAGCTGCTTCTCCCTCCCCCGAGCCTATTTACTTGTTTGCGCTGCGCGGTTGCATCACTTGCACTCCTACGGCACACCATTGTCATGCCTGTCTGCGCATGTCCGCAAGCCTGACAACAACACTGTAATGTTGGCCGTTGAAGGTGGGCGGCCACGTGTGTGTAGGCCTATGGTAAGGATAGCGCGGACACAGATGTAGAGTTCAGGCCTGGCTGAACTCGCGCTGCGATTGAGGCTAGGCCTTTGGCTTATGCTGCGGCAATGAAGATACACACACAACAGTTGGCATGTATGAGCCAAGACCCCGAGCGGTCTTGCGCTCCTTTATTTATCCATTCGGGCGAGCCTGCCCTCCGGGTGCATGCTACATTGCAACATTGTCGATTAAGGGCCAGGTGGCGCCGACACTACAACAGAGACACATGCCATAGTTACTTTGGTGGCCATCCCGGAAGTGAACCATGCCCAGAGCCCCGGGCTATTTATTCACACTCCTACGCTGGACTGGCGTACGCTGGCCAAGCCCACTACGCTTACGCTTACAGGGGGGGTGACATAGCTACATGTCCAAGGTCTTCCCCACTGCCTGAGGTAACATGGTTGAGTCCACTGTCCACAACACTACTAACACCAGCAGTATATGTCCACATTGACATGTCTGTGCTCTGCATACTCAGGACTGTCCAGCACATCACCGTCACACTTGGCATTGTGTACATTCTTATTCATGGGTCACTTGCCTCCTTCGCACATTCTTGGTTCCCACCTCTCCCCACATTCTACAATTGTGTGGCAGAGGGGCTATGCCTTTGTGGATGGTTTGTCTACATGTCTGGCCCCTGTTACCACAGTTACTTGTGTTGTCGTGTCTGGTAGGTGGGCATGTTGGTTGGCATGTTGTATGTGATTTTGTTACGTGTACATTCCCACAGTTGTGAGTTGTATGATTGTGGAGTTGAGGTGTGTGGTGTGTTCCGTTGGTACATACCAACGAGCAGTTCATTTCCATAGGTGCCATCCTGAAAGCGCTGGTTGATGATGGACTGTCGGAAGATGTAGGAATCATACACACTGCCTGGGAAGTTGGCGACGACATTGGTGAACTGTCCCCGGTGGTCCACTATTGCCTGCACATTGATGGAATGCGTGTGCTTTCTGTTGCGGTAATTGTGTGCAGTGTCGGCAGGGGGCACAAGTAGGACATGTGTGCAGTCAATTGCCCCCAACACGTGCGGGAAGCCAGCTATGGCGTAGAAGCCTTGCTTGGTCTCCAGCTGTTCCTGCACAGTGTGGGGGAAGTGAAGGTGCTGGGGTATCAAGCTGATGATGGCATCCAAGACAGGTGTGAGGAACTTTGATAGGGCTGGCTGTGAGACTCCTCCGACTCTGGCAGTTGTTGGTTGGAAGGTACCAGAGGCCAACAAGTGCAGCACAGCCAGCAGCTTTGTCTGCGGAGGGATGTTGGTTGTCCGCTGTGTTGGTACCGTCAGCCTGTGGGCAATGGGGGTCAGGATGCGGAGGATGGTTGTCCTTTTGAGCCTGTAGTGGGCAATGACATCCTCTGGCGTTAAGTCTCTGAGGCTGGTGCGTTTTCGGAAGGTCCGCTGTCTTGCTCTGCGCTGCCTCGGTGGTAGTCCGGGGGGGTGGTCCTAGGGGTGGGGGTGGTCCTGGGGGGGGGTGGCGGTGGGTGTTGTGGCCCTCTTGGGTCTCCAAGCTGCATGATTAGTAGCTCCATGGCATCTGTTGATCTTCAGATGTGGCTCTGGGCTGGGCTCCCTTTATACTGCAGGTTTTCGTCCTACTTAAGACCAGAAAAAAGCAGGTCTTAAGTCCCTGCTGCTGACGTGCCTTATCGCCTGTTTTTGGACCGCATCGCCGATCTGGCTGGTCGTTGAGAATATGGCGAAGTGGTGTTATCGTGAGTTTTTGCACGGGGACGCCTACTCTGCATATGATTAGCATTAGTTGTCGCTGTCAGCCTTGGCGATGTTTTTAGCAGCAGCTATCGCAGGTAAACTGACGATGTCAGCTGTTAGCGCAGGCTTGTGAATGAGGCGATAAATCTATGGCCAGTTTTGTGGCGGAAAGGTGCCGCTAAATCGGCGATGAGTCCTTGAGAATATGCCCCACTACGAGCGTTTCGGCAGAGCCTTCGTCATGGGTCCGTCGCAGTATACACTGAAAAGAATGAGAGACAACACAAACCTAGATTTTAATGCCCGCGAAAATTGCATTATTAATGTATGTATATAAAGCTAGATCAAGAAACTGATGGACTACTGATCAATGAGTTGTGTCCCTTGTGAAGTTAATGGTGGTATAGAACAGAGCAAAGTACCCACAACTATTTCTTCCTAAATATATAGAAAGAGACATGCACCAATATGTGATCGTAGGGTAAAGAGTGACCAAAGTGTGGAGACTGTTAGAAGAATCTCCTAGACTTGGAAAGAAGAAGGGTTTTAAAACAGACATGCAACCCCAAACAAAGCAAAAGAAAGCAGGTAACAATGTGCTGCTAATGATTGATCTGTCTTGTGTGCTGTAAATAAAGGCTCAGTAAGAGCCTAGCTGGAATCCCTTGCTGAAAAATATGTAGGCAAGGCAAAAATTACCCATAAAGTGACGATTCAGCTGAAGCAGCAAAAGATGGTAGAGATGACTAAAAGGATATCCGAGAATGGGAACCTATTCCTATAAGGGGACAAAAATACAAATATCCTGTTTGACTTATGAAGGATGCCTATGTTGGTTCCTAATGTAATAAAACCAGGAGTTGAACTTGGAGCAATCAGGGTTCTGTTACCTTATCCATTGCATGCCGTTTCTTGTATATACTATCTGCCATTGTCATAATGATGTAGCCATTTGGCTCCAGTATTTTATATGGATAAAACCAGAAAAAGAAAGGGAACTGATTACAAAAAGCCCAACCAACAAGAGACAATACTTATATATCGCATCTAATTGGGATGACCCATTGTGCAAAGATATACCACTAGGGAGATGCCTGTATGACTCCCTCAACGCGGCCTCTTTAAAAGGCATAATGATTAATACCATGAGAAAGGGGGATAAAACCTGACCGGACTGGCCAGCTATTCCCTATGGTGAAGAGCCAGGCATCATAGGCAGTGAATGACTGCTTCATACAAAGATTTTTTGACTCTTAATAGAGGGCTGCTCCACCTAGCTCCCGCTGGGTTTGCTTGAATTAATTAAAAACTGAGTCCTGCTAATGAGAACAATGCTGATTCTCAACAAGAAAAACAAACCAAATGGAAATTGTCAATTATGAGGAATCTTCGAAAAATAATTCCTCTACTGCCACAGCCAGCTAGGAAGCTGGAGGTGCAGTGTACAGTGTTAAACAGACTAGACTATTGTAACTCCATCCTGCTAGGAGCTCCACAATACCTGGTTAAAAGACTTTACAGAATTCAAGTGATGGCTGCTAAGCTAGCACTGAATAAAACAAAATCTGACTCTGTGTCAGGTAACTTGAAGGAACTTCACTGACTATCTGTTAAGGAAAGATGTATTTTTAAGGCCATGTGTACAATTCATAAAGCCCTAAATGGAACTGGACATAAGTTACTACAAATTAAATTCTTTAAGATCTTCTTCAGCACATTTGGTCTGTGTACCAAGATTTAAAAAAGCCAGAATGGGTGGGAGATCCTTTAAGGTTAAGACAGCATTTCTTTGGAATAAGCTGTCGCATTCCTTGAGAGCAACTGCGAACTTGCTTAGTTTTAGGGAGAATCTGAAGACATGGCTTTTCCCCAAGTAGATAAGGTATAATTTTGGTTTCTCGGTATAAAACTGCTTAGGAGAAGTTACCTGCGTAAACTGATAGATTTTATAGTGCCATGATACCCATTGGGTGAATGCTGCACTTTACAAATAGTGTTTAATAATAATAATATGTCCAAAAGTAGCTTACCTTTAATAGGTCGCTAATTATCGATCTGTGCTCCTTCCTCCCTAGCCCAACCTGCCACAACTCTCCGACACACTTCTTCCATAGAGTCGTAACAACAAAAACACTTACCATAGAAAGAAACACCTGCCATCTTACCAGCAATGGTAACCGCAGAAAGCTTAACTCATTCTGACGCATCATAAAGCGACTGTATCATCTTGTCTCAAGGAAAAAGCAGAGGGCTCCAATCCTCTCCTCAACTCCCCAGAATCCAGGAATTCTTTCCATGCCTGATTGTAAGCTTTTTTGGTGGAATTCGCAACAGACTTCTCAATAATGTCAAGCATTCTCATACTCCAAGAGTTCCCGAGGCATCCTGGTCCTCACTGCATCCGCTCCCGGTGCAAGCCCACGGAACCTCTGCCGCTGAAAACAAGACAATGCACCAGCGATGTTACTATCCATGTCAGGTACATGTCTCTCCTTAAACAAAATGTGGAACTTCAAACAGCACAGCAAGAAAATCCTCAACAAATGTAGCACTCTCTCATCTTTCGTTCTCTGGGAGTTAACCAAGGCAACCACAGTTGTATTGTCCACATTGAAAACCACCTTTCTGTTGGCTACCAACTTTCCGCACCAAACCAAGGCCACTACAAGAGGAAAGAGCTCCAAGAATGCAATGCTTAGCTTTTTGGCCAGCCAACTTTGAGGCCAGTGTTCTGCCACCCAACGCCCATCCCAAAACAGCCCAAATCCATGTGCTCCAGCTGCATCTGAACATTTCTGAACCTGCCAAAGCCAATCCCCATCCATTGATAGCATCATCACACTGTTGAAATCTATCAAAAATGTTATCCACATTCTCAGGTCTGCTTTTGCAGTTGCCCACAAATGCACTCTGTGATGCAGCAGCACTGCCCCAGCAATTGCAAACCTGAGTTGCCTACAGAAGGCACTCCCTGCCCACACAATTCTACAGGAAAAATTCAAATGACCCAGGAGCTGTGCACTTTCATCAATTCCTATTTTGAGCATTCAACCACTTCTTCCAAAAGTCCAATCAATTTCCGCACCTTATCTTGTGGTAAACGAACTTCCATATGCACAGAATCAAACTCAATGCTAAAGAAGGTGATGGTGGTAGGCGGATCCTCTGTCTTCTCTGGAGCCAAAGGCACTCCTAAATCTGTCATAACCTGTTGACGCTCGGTCAAGGCTCACTGGCATTCACCTGAGCTCCTTCTGCCCACCAGCAAAAAATCATCCAGATAATGCGTCCCATAATTTGTATCACTTCGGAACTGGAAAACCCATTGCAGAAGCAACTAAATATCTAAAAAGAGAACAAGAAACATATCAAATCATCGGCAACATTGTTAATGAAAATCATTCCATCAAGCTGCAAGCCAAGTAAAGAGAAATCATCCATATGAACTGGCAAAAGTCTAAATTCGGACGTAATATCAGATTTCCCCATTTCTGCTCCTTCACCACATGCCCTCACTAACATGATTCAATCAATCAGTCAATCAGCATTTGTATAGAGAAGCACTGTCGAACTTATGGGTATCTGGGCACTGTGGGTGCAACATCTCTGTGGAAGAGCAAAGTCTTGAGTTTTTTCCTGAAGTCTGCCAGGGAAGGTGCTGTTCAAAGATGAAGGGGTAGGTCATCCCATGTCTTAGCAGTGATGTAGGAGAAGGAGCATCCCCCGCTGTGGCTGCAACAAATGCAGGGGGTGTGCACATGGGCTAGTGAGGAGGAGCTTAGGTGTCTTGCGGGTAGGTGGATGTTCAGCCATTGGTTGATGTAGGCCAATCCTTGATCGTGCAGAGCTTTGTCGGCATGCATGAGGATCTTGAACTGGCATCTCTTCTGGATGGGGAGTAAGTAGAGGTTTCTGAGGTTGGGGGTGATGTGGGTCCATTTGGGGAGGTCAAGGATGAGTCTGGCTGCAGCATTCTGTATGGTCTGGAGTCTTGAGGAGCTGGGTGGAGAGGCCGGCGTAGAGCGCGTTGCTGTAGTCGAGGTGGCTAACGACGAGGGCCTGAGTGGCGGTCTTTCTGGTGTTGACTGGGATCCATCTGAAGATTCTGCAGAGTGTGCGAAGGGCGTGGAAGCAGGAGGAGGCAATTGCATTGACTCGTCATTTCATGGTCAGTTCTCTATCGAGGATGATGCCTATGTTGCGTATGTTGCGTGCATGGTCTGTAGGTGTTGGTGTTTGTCCGAGTTCTGCTGGCCACCAGCTGTGATTCCATACAGTTGTGTTCTTCCTAAAGATCAGTTCTTCTGTCTTGTCGGAGTTGAGTTTAAGGCATTTGTCTCTCATCTAGTTGGCTACATTGGTCATGGTGCCGCAGAAGTTGATTCTGGTGATAGAGGGTCTTCGGTGAGTGAAAGGATGAGTTGGTGTTGTCTGCGTAGGAAATTATGTTGAGGCCGTGGGATCTGACAATGTCTGCAAGGGGGGGTCATGTAGGTGTTGAACAAGGTGTAGCTGAGTAATGATCCTTGGGGTACGCCACAAAAGATGTCCTACAGTTCGGAGGTGAAGGGAGGAAGCCGGATGCAATGTGTGCGTCCTGTGAGGAAAGAAACAATCCACTTGAGGGCGTTTCGCTGAATGTCGATGTTGTAGAGTCTGGTGATGAGGGTGTGGTGGGAAACGGTGTCGAAAGCAGCAGGGAGGTCAAGGAGGATCAGGCCCACAGTTTCTCTGTGGTCACGGAGGGTTCTGATATCTGTGGCAGCGATCAGGGTGGTCTCAGGTCTCGCGTTTGGCACGGAATCCTGATTGGGAGGTGTCTGGTAGGTAGGCTATTCGGTAAGCTGTTTGTTGATGGCCTTCTCGAGTATTGTGGCTGGGTAGGAGAGAAGCGAGATTGGTCGATAATTTTTGAGTTTTCTGGGGCGGCGGAAGGTTTCTTTAGGAGAGGGTCTGACCTCTGCGAGTTTCCATTTGTCTGGGAAGGCTGCCGGAAAGATTGCTTCATCTATGGGAGAATAACATACTATCTAGACCTCCATCACTATGTGGTCATTTACCAACTCACCGTGGGGCCAAGACAGTTGACAAATCAACCTGTATTCACCTGGCTGTCCTTTAGGGACCAATCCTTTAGGAGAAATTGTCAAATTATCTAAGGGCCAGTAGTTAAAAAGGACCTAAACTCCGTCCTGAATTCAATACCTTATGCGGTTTCGGCCACAAAATCTCAGGGTTAGCCAATGCCAATCTAAGATTATTAGTCCATCTCCGCTGCCTGGGGCCTTGATAACATAAACAGAAACCTTCCATGAAACGCCAGAACAAACATTTTGCTTCCTCCTGCTGAGGGTAAAACTGTAACCAATAGCTTAAGGCCTGCCCATCAACTGGAGTAGGCCCCTTTTACCAACAATTGTTGCTGGCACCTGTCACCCCCCGTGTACAGACCTTGCCACCCAGCAGGGAGCTAGCCAAAGCATTGTAATATTGGATGTTTCCCTCCACAACTGGCACAATCATGTCTGGAACGACATTGCGGTCTGATACAGTTCCCCCTATTATAGGACCAGCATGCATCATTTTGAGTCAATTGTCCTCTTCCACTGCAAACTGGGTGGGCTGCCCGAGAAAGGGCTTGTACGGTAACTGCAGACTGCTCACTGTGTGTACCACAGGCATGGGTCTGGTAGCCCTCATCCACTGCATCCATAGTTCATTATTAATCTCATCCCACTCTTTATCTGGATTCACAGATAACTCCTCATCGAATCTGACATATGTGAAGACATCTTAATCAAGCTGGGCTCTCCTCACAATGTCCATATATTTCAGAATTGCAGCACATCGCTTCGGACGGCACTCGCAAAAAACATTAGTATAAATTAAGAAGGCGAACATTGAGTTTTCAATAGCGGTAGGGACCTTAGGCCATCTTGCCAACTCCCACTCCTCTTCCTTTGACCTGTCTTTGGCCTGCACCTCTCTATGTAAAAAGCTTAAAAAAATTCATACATTTTCTCGTCCAAGTTTTCTCTTTTATAGCCTATGCCAATGGCATAGACACACCCATGTACGGCAACTTTTTGTTTTTATACATCCCTCCGAGTGAACTTCACACCTTTGCAATTTTCCATTTTTCCATTTAGTTGTTTCCAGATTCTCCACCCCTGTTTTATCTCCCTAAGAAACTGATTCATCACCTTCCTTGGTGACTTTGTCCTTATCTTGTGGAAACCGTATCCTCCACTGGACCATCCCAACACTGACTGACACCAATCAAAGCACTTGCTTCCAGTCAGAAACTTGCCCATAATTTTTTGTAAAGGCCATCCGTTTATCTGTCCTCAATGTTCTCTGAGTCATTGCTTTTCTGTCTTCTGCCCGCTGCTGACTCCCATTGTCCTCCGCCACCTCTGTCCATTTTTGCCCGCCCTTCCAAACACTAAAACTCCTACCTGCATTAGACTCACCCCTCCCCAGCTTTGACAAACCCCTCCTTTGCCCCCCAGAAACCTCCTCCTCCTTATTTCCCCTTCCTCCATTGATAAATTATCTTCATCACAATCCAAAAATTACTCATCGAAATTAGGCAACACCTCATCATTCCGACCCGCACTCGTACTGACGATTTCCCCATCACCCACTCTCCCATCATCCATTCGATGCACTCTCTGTCACTCCCTTGCTGTCAGGAGAGTCACTCCAGACTCCTCCATCTCTTCGCCCGATGCCTACAAGTGGCCCTGGACTTAACCGGCATCTGCAAACCACTTCTGGATGCTCCAAACGGTCTGGACGCTGCCCTTCCACTCAAGTCACCCAACCTGTGTGTCACGTCACTCCCAGGAGCCCCATCAGTCATGCAAAACTGTCCTGTCCCTCCTTGCTGAGACCGCATCTGACACCACTGCTTAAATAATGGCCACTCCTTTTCCTGAATGCCCAAACTTGCTAACAGCTAAAACCTATTCTGCCCCAGTTCTGCCTTGCTACCCTTCTCCCAGCAACAATGGTGAGGAGAAAATTCCATGTTCTCAACATCCCACCTCTGAACTTTGTTGACCATGGAACTAAAGTGCCTGACAACGATATTAGACTCGTTTAAAGCAGAGGCCAAAACCTGCCTCCGTGGTTGCTCAAAATCCTGAATAAACTGCCACACATACTGTTGCATAATTGCACCCTTTCCAACTTGACTGACATCCAATTCAGAATCCGATTTCACTATCGGATCCGACACTTCCTGTATTTGCGGCACTATCTTAAGCGCTGCAGACAGTCTTTCCTCTAAGAACTGGCGTGTTCAATCAGCCGTCGACAGCCCTCCTGCCCCCTGCTGCTGTGCAACTGCCACCACCCCTCCCATGCCTGAGTCCCGCCCCAAACTGCCCACACACACTCACAAAAAAAGTCCTCTTTAACAAGATATATGAGCTGCACATCTTTTCCTGCCAAGCAATGGACCAGAGGGCCAGTCCTCGTTGTGAACAACTTTGACCACAGGCTCAGGTAATTTCTTTTCCCACCTGCCTGACACACTGTTCAGTTGAGCTTTTAAACCAGAACCTCGGGGCATGGGTGTTGGAAGTGTGGGGGACGCAGGAGTTATATCCCGCCCAGATTTTGGAGTGGGGGGACAAGGGTGGGGAGGAAGAGGGGACAAAATAATTTTCCCTCTCCCTTCTGTGATTTGCAGGGCCATTAGTGAAAGCGCTATGTATAATGGCCCTGCACTTGACCTTTGACCTGCTTCCAGTTACCTGTGACCAATTTGATAGTCACGGCATAAAGGTGACATCACAGAGGCAACCCGCCCTCTGCCCTTTTGTTATGCTGCACGCCTCCAGGAATTCTTTTTCACCTCACCGCCACAGATGCCTGCAGTCTGCACTTCCGGGGACATAGGGAGAGAGGTCCTTTGTTGATTGGTGTCTGATCCTGCCCCTCCTCAGCGCTACCCTACCTGCCACCTTGAAGACGGAGCCGTGAAGGAAGCAGTAAGATTTGAGAATCAAAATAACAACAAGCCTGTGCACACGTAGACAGTATCTATAAATCAGTTCTTTGTATCGTATCTGGTCACAAAATGAAAGCACAACATCACATGTATACGGTGACTTTAAAGATGAATAATCATGAGTTGTATTTTATCTTTTTTCTTTTTATTCCAGAAAGGTTGCCCAGCCAACACGTGTTTCGTCTGGGGAAGTACCCCACAACTTCTTCAGGGCTGAAAAGATGTAGAATAGAGCATCTCAAAACCTAAACATACCAGCCATGGTCATAGGTTGTAAGTACGTAATAACAAATACATGATCAATGAGCACCCTGAGTGAGACAACAGAACCTGTGCAGAAAAATCATAGTGATACACATGTTATGTGCTGAAACCCAAGTGATTAGGTCACAAGTAATCGTAAGCACAGATTATTTGATATGGGATAGAAAACAAATTATCGAACGACCGGTGGTGACAAGAGATAGCACCAAGAACCGAACCTGGAGAGAGAGAAGGAGCATATGTAAGGAAAGCGAGAGGGGAAAAAAAGGGAGAACAAGGTGAGAAAAAGAGGAGATAGGAGGGAGATGTACACAGGCCCAAAGTAAGGCAAAATAGAAGAGAGGAAAGGAAACCTGCTATCCCGAAGAACCGGTGTAAACATCAGTAAATCTCAACTGAGAGGAGATACAGGAAAGAAAAGCATGCTGGGCATGAGGCATCCAAATTCACCGAGGTAAACTGCGTCAGAGGCCGACCGTTATGGTGAAAGGCATGCTGGGGGACAAAAGCCCAGGGTGAACTATAGTATCTGAGCGAAAAGCTCTGAGGTGGTTTGAAAATAAAATACGCACACTGGCGTAGTCCTACCTTCTGGCAAAAACAAGATGAGATGATAATCTAAAAGATAATAATGTAGAAGGTGGGGGAGGTTAAGGCAAAGGTCGGAGTGTCACAGGTGGTGCGCACAAAAAAATCAGGAAAAGGTTGAAGGCAGGTAAGTGAGGCGTCTCACCTCTCTGCCGGTTGTCCTTCCGTCCCGGCTGGCGAAGGGAAGTGAATATACTTAAAATGTTTTCAGTCCACGAGTAGGGACCTCGAGTGGAGCCGAATGTAGAAGCTTTCAAGTGAGTGCAAATACCCAATACGGGAAACAGAGTACGAGAAAGAATCCGGGAATGAACTGTAAAAGAGTACAACTATATTAGCCAACATGTATCCTGGTAGGGGATAGGGTAGGTGACGGTCTATTTAAAAACGGGGAAAACGGTATACTGATAAAAAAGAAATGCGGAAGAATAACTGGGAACACCATTCTGGATCCCAAATTTGCATACTACTGTCAGTGATGCGCCTGAGTCAAACGAAATCCTCCCAGTCTCTAGAATCCATGTGGGGATAGCATCTGATGCATGAGGCCTGGTACCGGGTGAGGACATATAGTTAATGCGGGAAGGCAAAATGCCAATGGTTTCCAATTCTGTTTTCGAATTCCCACACATTATTCTCACATGGGGAGAGGATGTGGTCCGTCGGCTAGACTGCCGACTTTGGTGCTGGAAACTAGGGTTCGAGCCTCGGGGTCGCGTCTACATCCTGTGATTCTGGGCAAATCACTTTATCTCACCGTACCTGAATGTGTAATGTAAATACGGTGCTCATGTAAAGCGCTCCAATACCTTCGGGTCGAGTTCGCGCTATATAAATATGCAAAAAATAAAATAAAAATAAATGCCTATCTGGGTATTTTCTCTCCCATCTCGTGTTTAAACTCCTCCCCGCACCCCCGGCAGATCTCGATTTAGCCAAACCAGTAGAATCCAGCCAGATTTTTGAGAGATCCATGATGAATATGTATGAAGACAAGATACTTATAAGGAATTTGAGGAGAGAATATTTGCATATTTGGTGTCCTGTGTAAAAAATATAGTGGAATTTACTCGTTTTTAAAATTGGATTAGTAAGACTTCTATTGTAGAAGCTGTAAACAAAGTTGTCTCTTACCGGGTCTCTGCTATTGTCACGTTATCTCACGTTGAGTGTATTTATTTAGTGCAATGTCTGAAAAGCTTCTTGGCAGTGTTGCGAAAACACATAACTAGTCAGCAACAGCTGCAGAAACACCAAGGTTCAAATTTCGAACTGGTCGATAGAGGGAAAAAGGGGCTTCGTAAAACGGCTATATTTAATCCCTTTCCTAAAGCGAATAAGGCTTGTCTCCACTCCCTAAAAGATGGTATGCAGGTTCCACCATTTTCTGTCACCACTGAGAAAGCCCTGTGCACCAAGGTGATAGTTCTCATTCTGAGCACCATAAACTGATCAACAGAACATGAAGCCAACGTGGCACATGTCATTTGAACTGTGACTTTGAGCAATAGCTTTGTCCTTTTAAACAGTCCTACTCTGAATGAGAAGCCAGTAAGCATGGCCATATTGTGCACTGATCACCACTCAAGACACACACATTTACAGAGACACACACACACACGCATAGACTCAACAGACTCATACAGAGACACACACGTACATAAATATTGGCAGTGTGCAGAAAAAAATGCTTAATGGCACATTTTTTAGGACTTCAATCTCTACAGATGGAATTTTGCTCCTGTAACACAAAAATGCAAATGTTTTCAGACGGATCACTGACAGAATATCGACGGACCGAATATCGACCTACAAATAGATCGAGTAAAGAATATCGATGGACACAATATCGACATCCTATCTCAACAAAGGTAAGTACAAAAATATCGAAACCAAAATATCGTTGTTTAAAATATTGTTGTTTAAAATATCGTTGTTTAAAATATCGTTTTTTAAAAATGTCTTAAAAATAATATAAAATTAATTAAATAATAAATATAAATAATAAAAACATAGTTAGAATTATTTAAAAAAGTTACAAATGATAAATAATAAATGTAATATATAAAAATCAAACATACATATTTAAAAAAAATATATATATATTAACTTAATAATATTAATAAATAATTATTTTATTTAATTATAAAATGTTAGAAACATAAAAAAATTATAAATACATATATATATACATAAACCTGTAAATAAATATAAAAATAAAATATATATATAATAAATTAAAATATTAAAATTAATATTTATTTGTAAAAAATATTTTATACTACATTAACTATAACAGTAGGGAAAATGTTGGATAGCGTAGGGGGTAAAATTACTATTCCCACTCCAGAGAGTGCAACAGAAGGGAAAGTGTTGGGAAAGAGCGTCCCTAACACCTACACATGTACCTAAAAGGTTCACCAATCCTAAAAACTTCGTTCGGACTGACTTGACAGGACGTTAATTGCTGGATATAAAAATTTGGATTAAAACGCTGCATCCACTTGTATGTGAGATCGGCTGATCTCTAGTAATAGTGCTTGGTCCTGATGAGAATCCCCATTTAGTAAACGTGGGTTTCGAAACGCGTCGACCATTTTTGTACAAACAAGTGTGATTATAAGTTTTAGGTTTCTGCCTATTCTAAAAAATCATTTAATCTTAGTAGATTGTTACAGTACAGAAATCCGTGTGCCCAAAAAATTCACACTGTTTGTTTGCTAAATTGCGGTGTCTTTCAAATAATGGTTGTAATGAAAATGCCTTCCATTTTATGAATGTTTATTTGTTCTATGTTACATGTTTCATGTTGTCCCAGTCATATGTCTGAGTTTTGTATAGTGAAAGTGTTATTGAGTGAATTTGTTTATAGGTTTTCATCCATTTAATGTATGTATTGTTCAAGTGTTAGATCAATGAGTTAATGCGTGTGTTATTAACAAGAGATTCACATTTTTAACGAAAAGATAAATGTGTTCCCTCTTCTATGAAATTGAATAAAAAAGAATTTTTGATACAATTAGATTTGGGTGCCACTGATTGAAGTCTTTGCACCTTTTCAACTAGTCTTTATCAAAAAAAGATATCAGTATTGGCAATTCTGTTGTTGTTTTCTTGATGTTCGGCTCAGCCTTACTGATTAGAGCCAAACCCTTTGTTGTTAGACAGTCTCTGTATTTGGCAGATTTGTCCTACTGGCCATCGGAATTAGACCCTTCACCTACTCCTAAGAACTCGATTAAGAGTTTAGGCATTCAAATTGATTCGGACCTTTCCATGAACTCGCAGATTTGTTCAGTTACCTCGGCCTGTTTTTTCCAACTTCGGAAACTGCGAAAAATTAGAAGGTACTTCAGCAGAGAGGCATGCATCCAAATCATCATTGCCCTGATTTGATCTAAAATTGATTATGCTAACGCAATTTATCTTGGCCTCCCGTGCATCCAGAAACATCATCTGCAGCTGATTCAAAACCAGGCAGCCAGAATCATCAATCAACAAGGCAGACGATGCCACGTCAAGCCACTATTGAAGGAACTCCACTGGCTCCCAGTGGAGCATCGTTCCATGTTTAAAACTGGATGTATACTGTTTAAAGCTATACATGGTATTGGTCCTCAGTATATATCTTCAAGAATTCAAAGATACTCTCCACAGCGCACTCTATGATCCATGCATATGAATCTTTTGGTGGTGCCTAGATTCAGACGCAAACGGATAGGAGGGTCGTGTTTCTCAACACAGGGTCCCCATTTTGGAACTCTCTGCCCTCTTCATTGAGATTAGAAACAGACCTTTTGCGCTTCAGGAAAAAACTGAAAACCTGGCTGTTTACCCAAGCCTACAGCTAGATATGGACTTATCTAAAACGGTGCCTCCAAAGAAACTACCCAGCGCCAAGAGACCTGTTGGTGAACGTGCACTCTACAAATTTCCAATAACATAACATTTAGGGATCCAGTCCAGCACTTCCCACACAAAGGCAATGCAGGACACCCACAGTCCTGCACTTTATCCCTTGCAAAGGACAAGCAACTCTCTTCCAGGCCTTGATGAGCTGTAAAAGAGATCGTTTCTAGCTAGAAGGGTGGCGCTGCAGCACAGGAGGGGTCCTGCAAAAAGCAGCTTCAAGAAAACCTTCAGCCATTAAGATGCAAACAGCCTTGAATGACTGAATGAGACCCATGTTCAGGACCTGTCCAGGGAGTATGGCCTTGGTGTCTATTTCTTCCATTAAGGCTGTTTCAAAGTGCCATCATCTTACTGTGTTTGCAACGTTCACCCTAAGTGGCCAGGGTATGCCCAGACATGAGTCCCTTGCTCACTTTCCCACTGAATTCAAGCTAGCCTGGCTGATGAGGGGTGAAACCCTGAAACCGGTCCCAGGGTGCTTGTTTTCGGTCCAGGGAGGACCTGGCCTGGCAGTTCAGGCTGGACTGTTCCCGTGAGGAACAGGGTCAAGACTGATTTGCATATGGCTGGGTCCATACTGAGGTGGCTTAGTGAGCAGAAGAACGATTATGGATTAAACCCAGATCCGTGACTGGGGGTGAGTGTCTGAAAAGTTTCAGCACTCCGTCCATCATCTTATTGTGTTTGCTGTTTCAAATTGCTGCCACATTGTCAACTAAGTGGACAAGACACAGGGAAAATATTATTTGCCCAGGATCAAACAGTTGGTTAAATTAGTAAAGCCACTGCTACTTGGTCCAAAGGCTACACAAGGCAACTAAATTATGCAGCAAGAAAAGGCAAATTGTGCTGCCTAGTGTGGCACATTCCGTGATAGTATTACTTATTTTCTCATTTCTACTCTTGTTAACATTGTCCCGGCATAGAGTGCGCCTTATTCGTCTAAGTTTAACACCCAAATACAGCAATAAAAAACAGAATGGTGACTAGTCAACCTTTGAAAAGGGTCATAAAACTGCACAGCAACGTGTCCCTGCATTTTTAGTAACTTTTGAACTGTTTAAACGAGAAACAATTTTTGTGGGTTAAAATTTGTAGATTATGCAACAGGTGATGATTTATGTGGCAAATGCAGCAAATCCATAATGATACAAAAAACATCAATGCCCACAATCACATAATTCCAGTGGCTCTAGCTACACATTTACCACTGTATTGCATTTAGGTGAATATACCATGCAACTGCATTTCTCCCCTCCCAGGTAATATGCAGCCTATTTTGTAATCATGTGCTTGCTAGCAGATTTTACATGGAATCAAAATGCTCGCAATCTTGCCAAAAAAGAAATAAGTTCAGTAAAATGAATGTCTACAAGCACACTGGAGCCCGGGATTAAAGAAAGGTGTCTTCTGGTTCCACATTTCCAACTAGTCCACCAGACCACAACTGGAGTGTTAGTAATTCCTATGGTAAGGCCAAGGGTCTGCTCTTCCTATGGAAAAGTCATTATAGTCATGGTGTTTATTTCCATCAAATGTAGTTGAAATGGTAAAGCTGAGATTAGATGTAAAATTTTCTAGATCCATGGCTAGAACCTGCCCAGTGGACAAGGCCTGTGGCAATGGGTAATTACCGGTTAGTATGCATGGTAGATACCGATATGTATTTCCGGTGTTTCAAAGCTTAACAATTTCATTTCATTTGCATATCAGAGCCCATTTTCTAAACTTGTTGCTCAAAATTTGCAGCAGCAAGGTTAATTCCATGAGATGGTAAAAGGATTAGAACTCAAATATAGCGTGAATTTCAATCACAATCAATAAACTCAATCTCCAGCCAAGTTATTTTGAGATGGCCTGTGTCACCTGCCTTTACCTTTACCCATCCCTGAACACCAAAGTCACCCTCACCTCCCTTTACCTATCTATACCCACCTCTGAACCCTCAAGTCACCCTCACCTCCCCTTACCTCTACTCACCCCTGTTCCATCAAGTCACCCTAACCTTCCTTTACCTCTACCTACCCCTTGAACCCTCAAGTCATCCTTACTTCCCATTAACTCTCCCCATCTCTGAAGCCTAAATTCAGTTTATTTTAAATAACATGAAAAGTATGCTATTTAAAGAAAAAAACATATCTTTGTGGTGAAGACTGTGTGGATAAGGCTGTGAGGTAAAGGCTGTTTCCCCCTCAGGCAGGTCACAAATGTTTAGGAGGCACTGTCAATTGTTTTATCTCCATCAGTATATTTGGCAGGAACTTTCACCTTTTTGACAGTTTGAAATTGTGCCTCCACCCACACCCTATACTTTAGGTGCTGCCTGAGACAGCACAGGCACTGTTGCTTGCGAGACATTTTGTGTACCTAGGGGCCTGATAGCCCGCCCATTGGTTGACTTTATTGTCACTCTCATTTCCTTGCTTTTCTTTGGTCCGCAAGTGCCAGATTTACTTCCTGTTAGTGTGTTTCTCACTAAAAAGAAATGTTCTTTACTGAAAAGCTGGTCAAAAGGGAAATACAATTCGATTTCTTCCTGCTGCTCGATCTCCTTCTTCACACTTTCCAAAGGTTGCAGGTTTACATATATGTGATATTCACTCATAGTAAACTTGATGCACATTATTCGGCGCACAAAATACAAATCACCAGCCTACGTGCAGCTCACAGTTCTAGAAAGAGGTAGTTAAATACATGAGGCGTAATGTACCACAGCCACAAATGAGAAGTCATGTGGTTGTATCTATAATGCACTTTTCCATTAAAAGAAATCTCCATTCTTGCTCTCCATCTTGTGCCCTGATAAACCAGGGGCTTCCAAAATAGATTCAACTGACTTCAATTGTCAAACACACACACAGAATCTTATACCATACATGTGTCACATACTCACTGTACACACACACACACACACCCACACACACTAAACAGGTACATGGGATGTTAGTTTTTAGTTCTGTGTTTCACCATACTCAATTTCCCTTGAAAGAGGGGTGGCTCCTCCACGTGTGCAGAGGAGTGTCGCCCCACTGCTTTCTCGCATTTTATGTTTCTGCTTCTCGCACTGCAAGAAAGCAGAAGGGTATGCCTGGCTGGGGGCAGGCGGGTGGGTGGTCTTGCAGGAGTCCAGGGGAGGAGTGGCTTGCCCACTCTGAGTGCGTTGACTGTTTGGTTGGCCCCACGGCCGACCAAGCCAGTCATACGCACTCTACATTTTCTCTACGTAGGCTGCATGCAGCGTACATAGAGAAAATGGCCTCCCCATAGACCCCTGTCAATCCCCTGCCAATCACAAGGCTGCCATTGCAGCGTTATGATTGGCTTAGGGGAGTGAAGGGAGGCTGCCTGAGAGAGGAGAGAGGAGACGCGACGCGGGACCGGAGGAGATGGTAAGTTAAACATTTTTTTAAATTAAATTAACCCCCACCCGCGAGTCACCCCACCTCCACCCACGAGTCACGCTGGCCGCGACTGCTTTGAAACTGTGTGAAGTTTTAAGCCTGATGGAAGGTTGTCCCAGGGTACTGCTATTAAAGATTAGGGCTCACAGTTTAATTTCTATGTACTTGTGCTACCATTTAATAACTGAGCAGGACCATCTTTGTGCCTCGCTTGAGTAACCAGCACTTCTTCCAACTTCAAGTCCACAGGCAGAGCTACGGCTTGCCTGAACTATTACCTGGTTGTAAGTCTCCAGAGTCCCTGAGCAGAAGGAAATGCAGCACCACCAGAATCCAGTATACAGCCAGACCAGCAACTTACAGCCAGTGAGTGGATAAAGATAATCGCAAAAGAGGGCCGCTGCTACTACTGCTGCTAATAAGTAAGTGTAATATAGTGTTGTGTCTAATGTAAAAAATAATAATTTCTTGGCCAATCTGTTTGGATACTTTTGGTCAGATTGTGATAATGCACTCCCTTTCACAGCATCACATCATTTGTGCATTTCCTCTTTCTATGCTGTGTACTGAACAATTCTGTAGTACAGTACTTGTATTATTCTGACCAAAACCGAAAGCCTTACAATGTCATATGTTCCCCAACAGATTCCTTTTTGCCACAAGTACAAAAAAACTTCGCTTTTGGAAACCTGAATGACCACATTGCCTTTCATCTTCAGCTAAAGGAGATTTTTAGGTAGGTTCCTCTGCCACTGTAAAATATATGCTGCAGTGTCTTATGTATTGCTGAACCACTTTAGTCAGGTAAGATGCTGAGTAGAATGCTCTTCTTGCTGTGGAAACCTAAAGGTGTTATAAAGCAGCTGGATAGACCTTCTAGGAAGCCTTTGCGCATGCATCACTTCCCCTCACTGTCACACTACTTTGGGAGAGGATCCTTACACTGGAGGCAGGTTTTGCCCCTAACACGCCCTGAGTTGATTACATGTGAGGGTGCACACAAAATACTGTTTGCAACTTTTAAAGTGCAGTTAATTATTCTATATGTTCCCAAATTGTTCGTTTTTTCTTAGAATGGACATCCAAAAATTCTTTGCAAAAAACAGCCAAGTGACGTGAACCTATATTCAGACAAGATTCACTACAATGATATGCCGGAGCTGCAGTCTGCAATTCAATATGGAGTTGGGGCTGTAGATTTAGAAATATTGAGTGAATACACCGCAGTCCCAGGAACATTTTGTGTATTTGTCACTGCCTCAGATAAATCAAGCAACAGTTCTTCTGCAACAACAACCAGTCTTCAGGATAACTAGAAAACACTTGGAAGCGCAGTGACACCAAACCAACCACATGAGAGCACATTGCCCATTCAAATCATTGTAACCCAGTCACAAACAAAGAAAAAGCGGATTCTACATTTTCAAGGAAGATGTTTCCAATATTTCCCCTGGCTGTAATACAGCAGTAGAGTGGCAGGAGTGCTATGCTTTAACTGTACAAAGGCTAAATCACTGAGATTAACTGAGCTTTCCAAGAACATAGAGGAAGCATTTTGCAGCACCGGTTACACCAACTGGAAGAAGGCAATTGAAAAATTCAAAAAGCACCAGAACAGTTATGCTCATTCGTAAACACTGAGTCCACTAGTACAGTATAGAGGAGGCCAATCAATCAATTAACAGTTATCACAGCAAGTCCAGCAACAGAAAGAAGCCTGGCTTTGTCTTAACAAAATCATTCATAACATAGCTCTTCTGGCAAAACAAGGCCTTGCACTTCGAGGTCATGATGACAGCGAGGGGAATTTCCGTCAATTTCTTAGTGCATGAGTAGAGGATGTAACTTCTTTGAAACAGTGGATTTCGGCAAATCGAGCAGACTATCTCAGCCCAGACATCCAAAATAATGTTCTTCAGTTATTGTCCCATTCAATTTTGCATCAAATTCGTAAAAACATTGGTGACACTCCATACGCAGTAATTGTTGATGGCACACAGGATATATCTGGTCGTCAGGAACAAGAAAGCTTTTGTATTTGTTACACTGACCAAGATCTGTACCCTCATGCGGATTTTATTGGACTATATCAGACTGATAATACCACTGGTACTGCAATTGAACAATTGTAAAATATGTTTTATGCAGTAATGGTCTTTCTTTGTAAAAGCTGAGAGCACAAACATGATGGTGCAGCAAATATGGCAGGGAAATACCATGGTGCACCAGCATTAATACGCCAAGCACAACCACTTGCTCTTTATGTCCATTATGGGGCACATTGTACAAACCTTGTTATGCAGGCTGCAGCACATAAATGTTCCAAAATGGAAGATGCACTGCTTTATGTCCAAGAACTTGGTAATCGGGGCAATCTATGACATGTCATACAATATTCTCAGACCTCATCCAGCAGAGTGTAGAGGCCTTGTAAATGTGTTAAAAATAAAGCCACTGTGTCAAACATATTGGATGGTCCGTGTAAAAGCTGTGCAAAAAGTAAAGGATAATTATAAACCTATTCTGGAAACCCTAGAACAATTATCAACATCCAAGACCAGTGCATTCGGAGAGGAACAACTTCCCTTGGTCTGCAGATTGCCCTCCAAGTACTGCAGCTTCTGGAATGTTTGAATATCGTCATGCAAGGACCACAGAAAACTGTATCAGGGCTACTAGCTGCTGTGAATGTAGAAAAAATAGCAATACTAAAGCTTCGTAGTGATGAGTCGTTTAAGAGTCTGCCCAATACCAATAACCACATAGCTGCTAAGTACCATCTTAATGCCATTGAAGTGCCACGACTGCGCCGAATCCCTAAATAAATAGATGATGGAGCAGCAGAGACTTTTCATCTTGCAACCATCCTGGACTACTATCGCTCTCAGTATTTTGAACTTTTAGATACAGTTTCTCTTCATCTCACTCAGTGTTTTGACCAGGAAACCCTCCAAACATATGAAAAACTTGAACAGATGCTTTTAACAGGCAATGGCATTGACTCTCTTGCTCAGTAAAGAGAAACTGACCCTTTGCTGCTCTCTGCTCAATTAAGTGTATTATCAAGTATGTTCAAGTACTTTTCAGTCCCGGAACTGGCAAACATAGTCTGGAAAATGCTTCCAAAGCAGAGAGCTTTTTTTCACAGGTCGAGAAGCTACTACATTTAGCTTATTCCAGTATCTTCTTGTGAGGCAGAGAGAAGTTTCAGGGGTCTCCGCCAACTGAAAACTTAGCCAAAATCAACTATGTCCCAGAAAAGACTGAACCATACATACATAACAAAATGACCTACAGACAAAAGCAAAAGAATTTGGCCTCCGCACTGAACGACGCAAGAAATTAAATGACTTTTCAAATTAAAGTTCATAATATTATTATAGAATCCTGCAGCAAGAAAAACAATTTCTAATTAGTCTAATTGCATTTTGAGATGTAGGAATGTCGCCAAGAGCATTTTGTTTATTCTTCCCTTTTTCATTCCACCTTTGTTTGCTTGGTACACGAAGATGCAAGATTCATAAACATGTTTTTTTCATATTTGGTCTAATTACTTTGTGAATGTAAATGTAATAAAATATATTGAGGCCTAGAATGCAACACTACCTGAAGTAGCCCTGCCCCTGGGTGTGACGACGTCCAAGAGGCCATCCAATTCCCTGACTTTATGACAAAAAGCATCATGCTCTGTCCCCGCTAAAACCCACCAATCTATACCCTGTGCATTCCCCGGAGAACACAACTTGCCCAACATGCCCGGAGGGAGACCAGGCATGCCTCACTCCCCACAAGCCTACATTGTCATTGTATAAAGTTATTGTAGTCAGGAGACAATTCCAAGTATCAGGTTGCTTCAAGCAATGCTTTAATGCCTGCTGCACTCTATGGAATTCATTTTAAAATACGATTCTTGCTTGCTGTGTAACATCCATTAAAAACCATTCACTGGCCCAAGAAACGTCAATTACCATGCCCCCTGCAGGAACAAACTACGTCTTCATAAAATTCCACTCAGCATTTTTTTGTAGGGAGAGTTAACAAAGACTTGGTAACAAGTTAAGATTTGAAAGAAGCTTGGAGTAGGCACTCCCTATTAATTGCGCCATGTTTAACTTGATATTTTTCATGAAGACATGCATTTTCTTTTGCAGTGCTTTATTTGTCAAAGAATATGTGCTGGGGCCTAATGTTTTGCTTAGAAGCTGCAGCTGGCGCTGTCGAATATTGGGAATTTTGGGTTGATGCTACCTCATTCCTCTTTCATCCCCCACCAGGCACTTCCTGCCTATTTATCTCACTTTTTCAGGTTTATTTTCATCCCGGCTTTCTCCCTTCATCACTGTTTTTCAATCTTTCTCTTACTCTGTATTTTCCCCTTTTTTGTTTTTCTCTCTCTTGCTCTGGGTCAAAGACTGATGCGGAAAAATAAGTGCCAGTCCTCAAAAATGGGCACCGGTGGGCCCCACCTGCAACTACCGGCTCAAATTAAGCACTGCTTTTTCGCAGCTAGAGGTCATTTTGACAGATTTCGAAATAGATCCTAAAACCCAGATATGAAATTTGTTCATATATAAATTACAAATTGCAGATAAATAAGAAACAACTCTCAAAACATCAAATATGTTTTAGTCTTGCTTCTTTACAAACATAGCAAGATCAATATCCGACGATGTCACTAAGGGAAGATAGCAGTAGCACGAAGTGAGCTCTATTAATAGGGCCTTCCTTTTTAGGTTTCACCTGCAGACAACTTTAGCTGTGTGCCGAGGCCTTATGAAAACAAACAGCATACACATATATTTTCATTCAGAGAGAGAAAGGTGCTTTTAGACAGCCACTCTCAGTAATTGGATAAAGTAATTTAGCTGGCTTTAGGCATTAGCTGATAGTTTTGTCCATCAATGTTGGCATCAGCCCATGGAATTTTACAGATGTAGACTACTTAAAAATGTATTCCACACTCATGTTGTCATATTTATATATGTTTTAAAAAAAATTTTATTCAGATGGCTCCTGCTAAAACTTAGAGCACGCTAGGCCGCATTCAAGCTCTGCCCCCGATGACTCCCATGATTGCCTTTAATCGGAAGCATGCCTAGTTGCTCTCTTAATTCTTCCCTGTGCGCCTTAATGAAAAGCAGACAGTGAAGCAGGAACTAGGCGTGCAGGAGAAGCTGCAGTACCCCCTCAGACCTAGGGATTAGATTCAGAAATACAGGACATAAAGCTGCATTTTAAATAATCTCTGTTTAAGCACATATCTTGCAAAGTCGATTGAAAATTCTCCTAGCTATTTGTAAAGAAGAGTCCTACTTTTTTTAAAGACATGGAGGCGAGTATTATGCAGTCTCTCTTCTTACTGTTTAGTTTACAGCAATTCAAAGAACTACAAATCCCATAAAGCAGTTACCCAACAGGAAATGGCAATTGAAGAATCAATTAAGTTCAAAGTATATAAAGGCAGAGTCCTTGCACACCTCCTTTTTTGTTGATGTGCTTACGTAACAATCAGGTTTTTTTTTAAGCGTGCTACTCACCCGTGAGGGTCTCATGGCGCTGGCGGGGGAGCGGGGGTGCAGCTCCGGATCAGTCGAAGAGCCAGGTCTTGAGGCTCTTCCTGAAGGTGTGCAGAGTGGGGGAGCGTCTGATGTTGACTGGGAGCTCGTTCCAGGTCTTTGCTGTGACGTAGGAGAAGGTTCTTCCACCTGCTCTGGTTCTGCAGATGCGTGGGGTCTCTGCCAGGGCGAGGTCGGCGGAGAGCAGGTTCCTTTTGGGTACGTGGAAGGAGACTCTTTCGTTGAGGTATTTGGGTCCGATGTTGTGGAGGGATTTGTAGGCGTGGGTGAGTAGCTTGAAGGTTATTCTCTTCTCGATGGGGAGCCAGTGGAGGTCTCGTAGGTGCTGGGTCATGTGCTCATGTTGTGGGGTTCCGAGGACTAGTCTGGCTGCTGTGTCGGGATGGTTTGGAGCTTGTGTAGCAGGGTTTTGCTGATTCCGGCTAGAGGGCAGTACCATAGTCCCGTCTGCTGGTTATGAGTGCTTGGGTGACTGTCTTTCTGCATTCGGGGGGATCCACTTGAAGGTCTTGCAGAAGATGCGGAGGGTGTTGAAGCAGGTGGAGGCGACGGCGTTGATCTGGCGGGTCATGGTGAGGGAGGAGCCTAGAATGATGCTGAGGTTTCGGGCGTGGTCTGATGGAGTGGGTGGGTTTCCGAGGGCAGAAGGCCACCAGGTGTTGTCCCAGGCGGTGGAGGAGGGTCCAAGGACGAGGACCTCTGTCTTCTCCAAGTTGAGCTTAAGGCAGCTGTTGTTCATCCAGGCTGCAACGTCTTTCATTCCTTCCTGGGAGCTGAGTCTGGTGTCTTCGGGGTTCTTCATGAGGGAGAGGATGAGCTGGGTGTCATCGGCATAGGATACTATGCTGAGCCCATGCTGTCTTACGATGGCGGCGAGGGGGGCCATGTAGATGTTGAAGAGCGTGGGGCTGAGCAAGGATTCTTGGGGTACTCCGCAGTTGATCTCTGTGGGTTCGGAGAGGAAGGGTGGGAGTCTGATCCTTTGGATTTTGCCGGTGAGAAAGGAGCAGATCCATGTGCAAAGCTAAAAACACCCCAATCAAATCTTGTCTCTGTCCTGACTCGAATTGAGATGTCCATTCCAAGTCTCAATAACCGTCTGCCGCATGTCCTCCAGAAGTTAACCACTTAGTTTTCCGCTTGGTTGATTGAGATTGGCACTAGAAATGATCAATACATATTGTAAACCTCACTTCCTGGGTGGGGGTACTCTTAGTTGTGGGATAATAGTTGCTTCCTTGTCTTTAATAAAATCTGGACTCTTGTTCACAACCGATTGGGAGAATCTGCAATTTTATTTCAAGGCGGAGGCTCGTATTATGCATGTTCAGAGCATATCAACCACCATCATAGTTGCATGTTTTACAAGTTTACAATAAAAGTTCTTAAAAGCTGACACTCTAGGCAAGTCAGCAGATTTCAGGATATCATCTAATCTGGCCCAGCCTAAAAAGCCTTGGAAATCATCGTTCCTCTAATTGAATGGGCTACCCCTGCCAATGCCATAACCCCCTTAGCCTACCAACTCAATGTAGTTGATGTTACAGGCGTAAGTGGTTTAAGCAGGGCTATTATCAACTGAATTCTGATGTCCTCATTCTCCTAGTTACATCTGCATATTGTTTAAGGCACCTTACCACGCACAACCTTGGATGTGATGGAAATCTTGGGAAATGTACATATGTAAATGCATTCTTTGTGCGCCTCATCTCAGAAACATCTAGAGCTTTAGCATCAGAAACCTTCGTAACAGATACCAAACATAGCTGTGTCACCAGTTTAACAGAGAGTAACTTAAAGGATATAATTTGATTATCACCCCATTTTTCACACCTTTCAGCAAGCTACAGAGTGAGGAATGTTATCCAACTGGTTTACTCTGCACATTTTCGGGCCCTGCTAATATGGCTGATGTATACCCATTAATTGTTCTGTGCAATTTCTTCCCAAATGGCTATGATGCTAAGAAATTCAAAACAACTGCTACATCTGCTGAAACAGAATCCTCACTCCCATTCCACAAAACAGCCACTCCATGCTCCCCATGCTGTTTTGTAAGCCTTGAGTGTGTCTTTGTCCCTGGGGGACTTGCTGTTTCCTGAAGCCACCTTCGAAATTCCTGACAAGTCTCAGAAGGCCCTGAAAGATTCCAAACCACCAGCGCCAACATGTCCGGGCTAACCAAGGCTCCTCAGAATCTGGAGGAATACTAGGAGCAGAACTGGGCAATCTATTGATAACTCAAGTAGAACCAGGAATCAAGGTTGACTCCTCCATAATGGTGTAATCACCACTACCCTCGTTAACTGGCTTCGAATATGGGCCAGGCATCTGAAAATCACTACAAAAGGAAGAAAAGCATAAAGAGTTCTCCCAGAACAATCCTGGAGAAATGCATCTGTAACCAGAGCCTCTGAATCTCACCTCCAACTGAAAAATCTGTTGAGATGCACTGCCAATCTGTATGCAAGGAGATCCACATCGAATGGGTCCCAAATTTTGCATAACTCCTTGAAAATCTGCATCTTCAAGCTCTACTCGCTGCTGGTAGTAGAGACTCCGGCACCATGTTGGCCTGACCAGGGAGAATCTCTGCTCTCAATGAAAGTCTCTGTTAGAAACAAAACTCCCTCAGTGCTTTGGCTATCTCCACGAACTGTCTTGACCTTGTGCCCCCTAAATTGTTGATATATCTGACAACTGTCTTTTTTGTCCATGTGAAGAAGTACCTTACATTTTATTCTGTCTTTTGCTAAGCTCTGAATTGCAAAAGAGTCTGCAGGAAGCTCTAAACGATGTATGTACCTTAACAACTCTGTCCAAAAAGTGCCACACCTTGCACCCTAACCCCATAGGCTGGCATCTGATTCTGAGACTAGATCTGGGTGTATAGGTAAGATGGCTGGTCCATTCCAAGTCTCTATGTGACTTAGCAACCACCCTAGCTCTTCCTTCGCTTCTCTGTCCAAAGGTATCATCTGACAGTGAATAGCTCTCTTTTTGCAAATGCTTTATTTTTAACCTCAACAATGCTATGTAATAAAACGGCCCTGCAAATATTGCCTGAATTAAAGATGATGGGAGACCTTGCCAGGTGCCTGAAGGAAACCAGAGGGCATATCAAAGTGTATCCTGGGCCTGAGAAATACTGCCATTATCTTCAACAGCTTAGTGAAGCACCAAGGAACTGTGGAAAGACCAAAGAGTAGAGACCTGAACCTGTATTTCCTCTCCTGCCAAAAGAATTGAAGGCACTCTCCGTGACTCTGAAATAAAGGAACAGTTAGGTATGCAACTTTTAAGTTCAACCTCATCATCCAATCCTATGGAAGAAGAATGTCTTATATGCAGATTACTATTTCCATTTTGAAGTGTCCGTAAAATCCAAACTGATTGAGGTCCCACAGGTTTATCAAAAGCCTGAACTTTTTGTTCTTTGTTTGTACCAAGAATACATTGCTAATAAAACCTTCTGGATGGCTGTGACAAGCCACCATAGCTCCCCTTAAGATAAGTTCTTGTACCTCCGGAGATATTAAATCGGTCTTCCGCCCGGGAGAACTGCATTGGAAGAGGAGTCCTGTTCTGAAAAGAGGGGCAGAAATTAAAATCTATCTGAAATCCCCTTACTATTGTCCACACACACAGGTCTTGAGAAATAAGTTGCCATTCCTACACAAAAAGGGCCAACCTACTTCCAACTTTTGCTAGAGGTAGGGTAAGAATTCTTACCTCGGGTTCCCTCTCCCCTTGCCTGTCCTCCATTTGGCTAAAGCGTACTCCCCTTCTTCTGTGCGGGAAGAACAAAAAGCTTTGAGAAACCGGTCTGGCAGGTGTAGTAGGGTCTGTAGAAGTTTGTTTGGCCAGTAAAACAACCACTGTATCCACCAGCCCTGGGGAAAACCTGTCCAAAAACCTTCATCAATGAAATATGTGCCTTAACCAGCAAAGAAAATGCCTGCACTATTGGTAAATCTGGCTAATATAGTCCTCTCCAAACAGAGACCCTTGTGCAGGAACTCCAACTTCTGATTTTGCCATATTCCTCAATTTGGAGACTATCCTTAGCAACAGACCTTTTCTTCTTTCAAACGAAAATCCTGCATTAGCATTTCCCAGAAAAGATATGGCTCTCTTGTCCCATTTAGAAACCATCTTAAGGTCTAATGCTTCTCCTTCATTTTTAGTATCCTCAACAGCACAAACTATCCTTGCTGGGGTGCACAGGATATCCAAAACATTATCCTGACCGGATTGCCAAGCTTTCTCTTGTCCACCTCTTTCCTGGGATCCTTGCCACCTCTGCCCAGAAAAGTAACTATTTTCTGATCCAAAACTGTTGTTAAAACTGCCTTCTCAGAGATCGTTGGTCAAGGACACTCTGCTCCTAGTTCGATCCTAGTAGCCTTATCTACAGGGTTCCTTATAACGGCTTTTATGTAATCATATTTAAAACATGGTGGAAACCATTCCGTTGAATTAACCTAAGAGCAAACATAAAGTTGAGCCCAGCATCCAAAATTACTTCCTGTGATTTATCCAGCTTAGTTTTCTTTGTTGTACTTGCCACATCGTCATCATAATACATGTCATAATAAGTATCATCCATATTCAGAGCTTGTGGAAATTGAAAAGATCTTTTAGGTTGACTCCCACTTGGATTCATGAAAGAACCATACCATGTGGAATTTGCATCCATTTATTCCTGCAGAATTGAACAGCCACCATCTTGTACATCCAAGTGTTTGATTTTTCGCAAAAATGAAATTGTCAGAGTGAGCATAAATTCCCTCACCACTCTTGTGTCTTGTGACAAAATATATCCGAAAACATTCCCTAACAGTTTCCCAAAACAAGAAATTGAGTCCACACTGCCCTCATTTGCACAGCCATCTGAACAGGAAAAACAAACACAAGTCAAGCAAATACTTTTTCTTTCCACACTGCAAAATTATTAAGCCACAGCACATACACAAAATTTATCTCAACAACAAGAAAAGAGGAGGTGTGCATGGACTCTGCCTTTTACGTACTGTGGGCTTAATTGATTTTTTAACTATCATTTCTAGTTGGAGGAACTGCCTTATGAGATTTGTAGTTCTTTGAATGGCTGTATAATAAACAGTAAGAAAAGAGACTGCATAATATGAGCCTCAGTCTTGTAATAAAATTGTCAGGCACAATGAAACAACTTTTTTTATAACAAACTACTGTTACTTTGTTATTACACAGTTCTGTTTTTTTGTGTGTGACTACAATGTGAGCATTATTTAAAAGTTTAAGTTAATAACACTGTGGTATGGGAGGTGGAGAAAGGAAAAAAGCCATTTCAGATGTTTCTTAAAGCACACAGATGTAAAGAAAAATCAGTTTTTTCTTCAATAATATGTATACATATTTTAGAAAGTATAGTCCTCATTTTAAATGGAAGTGATACATGCTACCTTTTTATTTTAAAACGTTTTAATTGATATACTACAGGCAGCAATACAACACGATCAGTGATCATTGTATCATTTAAAGCAAATTGTAAATTATTATTAAGTATTGTGGTCTGGAAAGCAGCGGAGATCAACTTATGCATCAGATAGTGTTCATTTATTTTCCTCTTCTGATACACACAAACTTCCACACATTCCATTCCAACTTTCCAGGTCTTTCTTAAGCTTATGATCTGTCTGAACTGCAGCCACATGCTTTGCCTTCAAAATGTGTTACTGTGCTTTGATTGATACACACCAGGTTAAAGTCAAACTTGCAGTTCAACAAATCAGTCTGTTTTTTCAGCATCATATCTTGGTACATCATAACATGTCCACTTCATTATTAGTAATATATCTTGAATGATATACTAATATATTATGCTATTTTATATGTATGTAGACTTTCAAGTATTTTCATCTATTTGAGCTAATGGCGTCTTTGGAGTATGCGCATGAACTCCATTGAACTACCAAAACAAGTAAAATTAATTGGCACTTATCTACTGGTTACCAGAACACTCCTAGTCTATCTATTATAGCCCAATCATTCTTCTATGCACATCATATGGGAACAAAGTGCCTCTCAAACACAGCACATATTTAGGTGCTACCAACATTTTGAACAATATTTTTAAAATTATACTCTTTGATAAGAAGCTTAGCCCAAAAAGTGTTTGCTGATTACAGTTGTATCAAAAATTAAATAACTGGTAGCACCAGAAAATAAGCATACATTTATCACATATAGCTAATAATATGACTTTGCAAGTTGAGCACTCGTCACTGACATTTGTGTAGTCAGCAGATCATGGGCCGTATCACATAAGTGCCCTGAGGGTGCAAACGGGCGTTTGCGCTCGCTTTGCGCGCCCCTGTGGCACTTTGGTATTACAGAAAGGGCCACAGATGCTTGTGCGGCCCCTTCTGTAATACCAATAGCGCTGGCGCACATAAAGCATCCGTGTTTTCTTCAGGGGTGTTCCCTCATTTACATGGGGGCGTGCCCCATGCAAATGAGGGAATCCCTTTGCCTCTGTGCCAGCGCCGTATTACAGACGCGGGCGCAGAGGCAAAGAAGCTCTTAGGAGGTGCACTGACAGTGCGCCCCCTGAAAGGAGCCCTCTGGAGGGGGGAAAAGAGCGTCCCATGAACCCCCCAGACATCCCCTTGCAGGCAGGTGCAGTCACTGACTGCACCCGCCTGCAAGGAGGTCTCTAATTCCCTTTAAAGGTGCAGGCGGGTTTGAAGCTGCCCTGGGGCAGGGCATTCCATGTAAAAGAGTGCACTTTCCCTGTTTGCGCCTGGCACACTTGTTGTACGGTGCACCGGGCGCAAACAGGGAAAGTGCTCCCGTTAGCTAATAGGGCTCCATATATCTGTATCCCAGGGACCATATTACATAAGTGCCCCGAGGGCACAACAGGCGTTTGCCCACACTTTGCGTGCCACCGGTGCACTTTGGTATTACAGAAGGGGCAACAGATGCTTGTGCGGCCCCTTCTGTAATACCAATAGTGCTGGTGCACATAAAGCGCCAGTGCTATTCTTCAGGGGGTGTTCCGTCATTTGCATTGGGGCATAACCCATGCAAATGAGGGAATCCCTTTGCTTCTGCACCCGCGGACGCGGGCGCAAAGACAAAGAAGCTCTCAGGAGGCGCACTGACAGTGTGCCACCTAAAAGGTAGCGTACTGTCAATGGGCCCCCTGAGGGCAGCCCTCTGGAGGGAGGAAAGGAGGGTCCCATGGATGCCCCCAGATATCCCTTTTAAAAGTGCAGGCAGGTTGCCACCTGCACTGTGAAAACACGGAAGGGCTTTAAAGCAGCCACTCCATTTTTCACAGGAATGCGCTGCCCCCATGGTGGCGAGAGTTCGCGGCTGCCGCGGGGGCAGCGCTTTTCATGTAAAAGGGCGCACTTTCCCTGTTTATCCTGGCACACCTGTTTTAAGGTGCGCCGGGCTCAAACAGGGAAAGTGCGCCCATTACATAATAGAGCCCCTGGTAGGCCAACTAAACTTTTTATCCTTCTGAGGTCAAAGAATTAAGTCCCATTAAATCTGGTAATAGTTAAAATAGTATTTACAGTGCCTAGAAATGGCTTTGGTGCATGTGGGCGGCCACAAGTCTCACTACATAAATCAGTCCAATTTGCAATCTCTCTGGTGGTGGGAGACACACACAAATGACCACTCTCCAACATCTGCAGTAAAGTGCTTTATTAGTGGCAACACATTAGAACCAAAATTGTCTCTGCAAGTCCTGTGACTTTACTACAATTCCTGGTATGCGGTCTTTTGTATCTCTCGCGCCACCAGAGAGAGCACAAATTAGATTGATAAAAATAAGTTATTATAAATTCCTTAGTCTTCTAAACTGCCTTGCAAAGATATGTGTTTTCTGTGTTGGTAAGAGTCAGGTCCAGTTTAGTTCTTCTTCCAGGTAAAAGGGATCTACCAGTAGTCTGTAGACTCTTCCCAGTGTAGACTAGAACTGCATTTGGCTAACGTGCTATTTTGAAAGCTTGCGAGGCCTCTTGCAAGAGATCAGTGTAAAAGCCAACAATTCATGAGGTTGGTCACTGTCTGAAATGGCACGCTGAGATAAAAAAATGATGAACTGGAATATGGACCAAGAAATTACCAGTGGCTGAGTTTAATTTACACATTTCATCCATCACTTTTAAGTATTTCATGACATTTTGGAAGACATTATCCAATTGAACAGCTCTAAAAAGGGGCATTGTTTTTGAAGGATTCAGTGTTTACTCAGGATATTATTTTTCATTACCAAGAATGTATGATTGTTATATCTTCTATTGGTCAATGTTTCTCTTTCAACAACTTTTCTGCTGGTACACACACACATTTTTCTAATGAACATATTAAAATTTTGCAGTTTCTTCTGCTACACTATGAGGAATAGGGAAGTATCAGATGAAGACATCATGAAGGCATAATTTGGGTATTATCATGGGCAGGGGCATATATAAGTCTAAATATTGCCAAGAGTAGGATTGTGGGTGAATGAATCTAGGTGTACTTATTAATAGATCTCTGTGAGATTTGGATATTAGCAGGTGAGGATTTAGAGAGTGTGCCAATTAATTATTAAGATCATAACATTGAAAGGGTTTGGATACTATCAGGCAAAGAGCCAAGCTGAATAATTTAAGTAGACCATCTCTGAGTGACTCTTGATATTCAGAATAGTGAGTGCTGATATGAAGAGAAGAGAACTGAGGAAACCTATTTTGTGCAACCAGAATCTAGTTTTAATTTGTGAATACAGAGTTTTATTTTGTCACATACATTTCTGATAAGCCACATTCAAATCTATATTTAAAAGACAGATACCATAAACTGGGATAAGTGATTGATGTGATTCTGAGCTCAGTGAGACTTTGATGTGGTTTTCCACTGGTTATTTGCAATGAGGTCAGAGCATCAACAGCAATTTGCATCATGAACATGCTCTCTATATGGTGCCTATCATACCATGCAGGATTTGTGTTTTCAAGAAAATGTGATTTAATGGCCTCCCTGTGGCCTAATTTATTTTTAAAACAAAGCAAAGGGTATTGATAAAAGGGTTGCCACTCTCATCCGGTCTCGTCTATGTGCAGCATGACTAAAAATAATTTTTAAAAAGCTCTGCCTCGGACAGGGGAAATGCTTGTTTTTTTTTTAATTAAAAAAATAAATGAGGGAGTGGGTTGGAAACAAGACAGCACAAAGAAGGGAGGGTGGAAGAGAAGGGTGCAGATAGGGGGAGAGGACATGGGAGAGCAATGGGGAAGCACATAGACAACAGAGGATGGATAGGAGGAACTGGGTAGGCAAACGGATAATGGAGGGTGGCTAGGAGGGCTAGGGAAGTCAACGGACTATGGACGGTGGTGGGAGGTACTCAGGCAGCAAGTTGTCAATGCAGGGTGTGTGGGAGAGGGAGGGAAGGGAGCAGCATTCTGACATTGTAGACAGGGCAGGTGGGGGTGAGAAATTAAACTGACAACAGAAGCTGGGCGGGAGGGGCTAGAGCAGCAAGCTGACAATGGAGGAAAATTGGGAAGGGTTGGGGAAGAAATCAGAAAATTGAGTTCAGATGGCAGTGACTGGGACAGCAAGCTGACAATGAAGGGCAAGTGGTAGGGGCCCAGAGGGCATGCTGTCAATGGAGGACAGGAGGGGCTAGGGAAGCAAGCTGACAGTGGAGGGTGGGAGGGGCTAGGGCAGCAAGGTGACAACGGAGGGTGAGTGTGGCAAGCTAACAATGTAAGGCAGGCAGGAGGGTCTGGATAAGCAAGCTGACCACAGAGGGCGGGTGGCAGGAACTAGTGAACCAAGCTGGCAAAGGAGGGTGGGCATGAGGGGCTGGGGAAGCAAGCTGACAATGGAGGGGGCAGGAGGAGTTGGTGAGCAAGCTGACTATGGATGGTAGGTAGGAAGGGCCGGGGAAGCAAGCCGACAATGGACAGGAGAGGCTGAAGCAGCAAGCTGATAATAAAAACCATGTGGGAGGAGCTGGTGATGTGCGCTTACAATGGAGGACAGGTGGCAGTAGCTGGGTAAGCAAGCTGCCAATGGAGGGCAAGCAGGAGGGGCTGGTCATGGAAAATGACAGCATAGTCTGCCACTAACTCTGCGACCATGTCTATGGATAGCTGTCCGACCAACTCTACAAAAAACACTGCAACCAGCTCTGAGATCGATGACTAATGCACTAAACCTCTGGATTATGTTGTGGCTGATCCTATGATGCACATAAAAGTTAGACCCGCAGACACAAAAGCAGCCTCTGATCACTCACACTAGGGTGGAGTGTGAAAAAGAGCCAGGCCCCATCGAAATGACCCAACAGTGGAGTGAGAGCCCAGATGGACATCTGGGTTGCCGTGATGTTCTGCTTCGTGTGTAACTGTTCGCAGTCCTTCTTGAGGTAAGGTCACACACTGATTTCTTTAATGCAGAATGTCATCAAAAAGTACTGTTACTGCTTAGCACAATGTGAAGTTCAAAGAAAGCAGTTGTTACGAAGCAACATTTTTAATTGTGAATACAGAGAACTAAAAGCCTCCAGGCGTTTAGACAATAGTGCTCATGAAAAGTGACAGGTGAAGGTCACTGCAGGCTAAAAACGGTATACCAGTTAATTCTCCTTTCACTTTGATGTCCATCTCTCACTCAATGAAAACTCTGAATATTAGCCCAGCTTCTTCAGGTCACTTTCTTCAGTAGGCTAGCACCTAGGTACCTCTGGGCAGTAGCACACTTTATAAATCTAATTTTCATTTAATTGTCTATCCATGGACCTAAACTTCTCACATGCTCTCCATGTGTCCTAAGGTCTCCACACTGTCTGTCCAGGTGCTCCCAACTCACATTCTGTCTATGTGCTTAGGCTCCTAACAGAATGCCCACTTGCTCTAAGCTCCTTGCACTCTCTATTCATGTGCCCCAAGCACCCAGAGATATCTTTCCAGACAGTACAAGCTCATGTTTTACTATGCACATGCCTTTTGATCTGCAAGAGGGTATTTAAATATATTATTTTCCAGTAACTCCCATCCATGAGAGTAGGAAAACACTAGCCTCATCTGTACCACTACCCGAACCCATGCTAACTAGAGAGTAGTGGAAGCCAGTGAATTCTCACACCATGTCAGAGAGAATAGTGGGACTCACACTTCTCTTCATTGCTGAAAGCAGAGTAGCAAAACCCATTCTATTCTCCTCTTCCAGGAGAAAGCAATGAAAACCACTGCTTTTTACACTCTCCTCATTGACAACAGTGGAAAGAACCCTCCTCACCCCACACTGGGGGTGGTGAACGCCACCCTACTCTTCTCCCCCAGGGTGGAAGAGTGGGGTGGCTACCATCTGAAGGGGGATTCAGAATAAGAGCCTGAGTGTTCGGCACTGTTTACAGCCCCTGAGAGCTGGTAAGTCCAGCTAGCAGCCATATTATATTTTATGTGTTTATGTACGCTGGTTTTAATAATGTCGCATGTCAACAATGTCTCAGTAGCACCTCATACAGGTTGACTGTATTGTTGCTTCTGAGGGTTTCACCTTTGTATTGTTGCAGGGTCCAGGGAGAATAGGTTAATGCATAGGTGAAGCCTTTTACATGCAGAACCAAGGCAGCATGGGAAATAGGATTGACCTTTCACCTTTTTCAGGTCAGTAAATTGAATACCACTAAATTGCATAATAGTACTCAACTGTTATGAATGGCACGGAAGAAGTGTTTTTTTGTATAATTTATTATTATTATTACATCCATTCAAACACTAACTTATCTATCTATGCGATCACCCATTCAACCATTTAGAAGCTTCTCACTCATTCAGCAAAATTTACCAAATTCTCACATTCACCCATTAAACTTGTGAATCAGAGAAGGGCAATTTCCGTTTAGAAAAATAGCAAGACCTATTGGCTTTGCCACTGCTTGTTGTTCAGATGAATTATAGGAAAACACATTTTCATTAACTTTTGTGTTCCTTGTGCCTTTTGGCTGGTATCAGGTTACAAGTGAATATTTGAAAAGTGGAGCCCTTGCACAGCTGTTGCAACTCCTTTTGCCAATACCAATCACAGGCACTAAACAGTCCTATATTTCTCCTTCCCCCTGAACCCCAAAAAGAGAGCACAGCTCCAAGACTTGGAATGCAGCAATTTAAGAACCATTGTTAAAATATTAATAAGCACTTTAAGATGGTGCAAATAAAGTAAATATACCATACTACCACTGCCAATGCAATAGACATCTGTATGGGCCACTACCTCATTATGTTCAAGTAATGCTTTGTGTAGGACAATGCCTCTTTTTGCATGATGATCCCCATTGTTTTGGACTGAAGCTGCTGATGTTTTTACTATTTGCACTGGACTCAGCTAACTAGTATTACAACTGCAAATTCAAGTTCCGAAAATAACCACTTTGACAGTTTTAAACACTCCTTTTAAGTATTAATAAGTTACTCCGAAGTAGGCCTCAAATGCTCTTAAGGCAGGGTGCATAGTATTTAAAATTAGGACAGGTAAAAGTTTAATGTAAAACATGTCCTTTCAGTGACAATTCGTCAAAAGCTATTTTCACTGTAGCTGGGTTAGCTGTTTCATAAGAAAGCGTTGGGATTTAATATTAAAATTAATAATGCCATCTCAAGTTAGGAAACAGCTGCAAATTTCATTTTTGGACTTTTCAAAATATGTATTACAATGCCAATTCATTGGTAAAGTCAGATTTGTACCAAATATTTTATAAACGTTATTCTAAAAGCCACCCTTTACCTGCATACAACCATGAGCTTCCAACTGTAGCAGAGTAGATAAATAGCCTCTATAATGAGGTATAAACAGTAGCGGTCGGCGGTGGGAGTGCCGCCGGGCGCTGATGTGGGGCGGGGGAGGGGCAGGGTGGGGGGTAGTAAACTACGGATTACGGCCGATTACAGGTAAGTACACATATAAATGAATAAAACGAATTTCGTTTCTCGCGCTGCATCGCCAAATGCGATGCAGCGCGCTCAACGAAATTTGTTTTATTCATTTATATGTGTACTTACCTGTAATCGGCCATAATCCGTAGTTTACTATACACCACCCTGCCCCTCCCCCGCCCCACGTCAGCGCCCGGCGGCACTCCCACCACCGACCGCTACTGGGTATAAACATGTGCCGAGAGCTGAGACAAAGCCATGTTTGTGGAGAGGTGTTTTGTTCCTCTGACAAGATGACCATCTGGGCAGTGCCCAGGAACTTAATTAACTTCAAAAGGACCTACCCTGTCACAGGTGGATGTAGCTAACACCTGCGCCTGCCCTCTCCTTTGTTCCTCTAATCAGCCAAGCACCAATCCCAGTGAGAGATCGGCTGCCCTCAAAACCAGTTTTGAGGCGTTGCTCATTTCCCTGGCCACATCTCAAGGGTGGGCACAGAAGCTCTGTACAGGAGAATAAAAATTCTTCCTAGTTGGATTTAGGTAGAGAGGAGCACTGTGGGATTGTTTGCAGTAGGGCACACAGGAACTACAATAAAAGTGGGTCGGAGTACCCCAGGGAACATTTACCCTATCGGTTAAGGAGAGGCCAAGAGTCACCCCCCACCCACAGGCTAGGGAAAGGCATAAATGTGTCATCCATGGCCACCCTCATCATAACACTACTGGACCTGTGAAAGACAGAAGGACTGCATCTGCTGTTAAGACCTGTAAAGAGACATGCTCCCACTTTTACCCCAGACAAAGAAGTGGACTCCAAGGGTCAGTTGGCTGAGCTCCTGTTAAACACCAGGACCACAATCAGCTTCTGGAATCCCTTTTCCTGAAGAGCCCAACTCGCCAGGTCCAACTGGACCTGCCCTGGATCCTGCTGGTGGTTTCTACTGGAGTGAGTCTTGACCCACAAGTGCTGTTCCTCATGTCCTGGGACCGCTGGTTGCATCAAAGTGTACTTCTCCTAACATGCTGAAAAACCTGGGACTCAAAAACATTTTGAAGTCAAACACCTCCAGCGGACCCGGACAAACTTGCCAACTCAATCAGACGAAGGTGTGTTGCTGTTGGGTCAAAGATTCAGTTTTCTCCCGCCCTGAGCTTTTCCGCAGAAGCAAATCCATGTCAGTGGGATGTTGCAGAGAGGCTATCCGACCTCATCTATCCCTTTCGACTGCAGCTGTCAGCCTTGACCCAATGAGGATTTTTGACTTCCATTTCAGAGGCTAAGTCAGAAGGTAACATTTCTGACCAGGGCAAACCTGTTATATGTATCTTAATGTTTTTTGGTGCTATTTATATTTAAAACTTTAAAATTCATATCTCTGGTTCCCTTCATAGTCATCCTTAAACCGCGCCTAAGTACCGTCATAGCGTAACCAAATAACTGCCTTTGGCGCTTCATGCTTTTTGATGCTATTTTTATTTAAAACTTTAAAATATATATGTCCGGTTCCCCTAATTGGATTCTTGTTCTTTAGGTGTCATTTTGTTAATTAAATTGTTTTTTATTTTTGTTCATTAAATTATTCTCTATTTTTATAAATTGGAATGGGATTTTTATTGTATTGTGTTTTTGACTTTTCAATTGTTTTGATACTTCTAAATGCTTTACACATTGCCTTATGGAGTCCAGTGGCGAGCTGTTCCTGTGATGTAGTCTTGTTCTCTTCTGATCTCCTTTTTCTCATAATAGTGGTGTCCATGCTCTCTTGCCAGCCTCTGGTGAGCAGTTCCTGGTTGGCGATAGTATACGGCCAGAAAATGCACAAGATTCTTTTCAGCTTATGGGTGTGGAAGGCTGACAGTTTGGTTATTCCACTTTTCGTTATCTGACAGTATTCTGATCCATAGAAGAGTGTGGACAGAACGCAGCTCTAGTTAAGTCTCAGCTTGGTGTTGGTGCTGTACTCAGATACCTCCACACATTGTTCAGCATCCCGAAGATGTTACTTTTCTTGTTCACTCTGCTTGTGAAGTCACTGCCTGCCCCTCCATCATGTAGTACTGTTAGTACTGCATAGGTAGGTGCAGTCTTCAGGCATGGCTAGGTCCTCTCCATCCACCTTGATTCATGAAGGGTTTGTGATGTTGAGTGGCATGACTTCTGATTTCTTTGTATTGATCTTCAGGCCCACTTGCTGTGCACAGCTGTTGAGGTGAGACATCTTTTCCTGCATATACTAGTGGGTATGAGAGAGTAAGGCTAGGTTATTCATATAGTTGCGATCCTTCAGTTTAGAGAATAAGGTCCATCTGATGCCTCAGACTTGGTCTTCTGATTGTTATGTGTCGCGTCACAATGTCGATGACTAGGTTGAAGAGCACTGCTTACATCAACAAATCTCTCTCCCACACCCCTCTTGACTTAGAAGCTATACTCACTATCTCCCACCTATCATCTGAGATTAGATGCTACAATGTACAAATCCTGGGGGTCAGCGAAAGTAGCTGGACCGGATTTGGCAGAAAGAAAACCAGCACAAGAGAGATGGTATGGTACTCGGGAAGGGACTATGATCAACCACTCAAAGGAGTAGCCTTTATCTTGAGCAAGGGAACAGAGAAATGCCAAATTGAGTGGAAGTCAGTCAACATCAGACTCATGACAGCAAGGTTAAAAAGCAGACACATCAACACCACCATTATCCAGTGCTATGCTCCAACAGAGGAAACAGTCAAGGCCATCTTCTACTAACAGATGCAAGCTGAGCTTGAAGGCTTGCCACACCACGACCTGAAGACTGTAATGGACTTGAATGCTAAAGTGGGAAATTGCAACACGAACCACCACAAACCCTTGGGAAAAAAGATTGCGGAACAATGAATGACAATGGAGTAAGACTATTCTATTCAAGATGTCTTGTGTCACGCACAGCTACCCCAAAAGGCCTTCTGGCGCTGAGAGAGGCACACCTGCAGGACCTTGGCAAGCCATGCCAAAATTACAATAGATGAGTCTTTAGGAGTTTCCTGAAAGAGATTTCTTGCTGAGCCAGTTGCAGATAGGTAAGGACGGCCTTCCACAGCTTATCAGTCAGAAAGACAAAGGACCGGCCACCACACCTAGCACTTCTAACCTTAGGAATGGTCAGCAGAAAAGAGTTCTCAGAGCATAGTGAACTCCTTGGCAGATAAGGGCAAAGTAATCTTCGAATCAGAAGGGGACATTTTCCTTGCATCGCTCGGTGGGCCATGCATAGAACCTTGAAAGGGATCCTTTTTTGTATTGGGAGCCAATGCAACACAGCCAATGCTGGAGCCACTGAGTGGTATTTGGGGAGCTTGAAAAGTGAGCATGCCACGGCATTGTGAATGATTTGTAGGCATCTTAGGACATATTGAGGGCTTCCTGAAACAGGGAGTTGCCGTAATCAAGGTGGAAGTTAATTAATCCCTGTATGACCACCTTCTTGGATGAGGGTGGTAGCCACTGCATGACTTTTCTCAGTGTTCGCAATCAGGTCTGGCCCTAGGCATGGGCAGTGTGGGCAGCTGCCCAGGGCCCGCTTTCAGCCCACAAACATGGGGCCCCGCACCAGTGTGTCACAGCCAGGACACAGCACACTGGTCCTCTTCTGACCCCTTCTCATCTAATTTGAGAGCAAGGTGTCTCCTTGCAATTGTGCCCACAGGAGGGGTCCCCTCCCCTGGGCCTCACAAGCATTGTATAGTGAGGCAAGGCCTAGTGGAGGGGCCCTCATATGCAGGTTTGCCCTGCAATCAGGTCTTCTACCCTGCTGCCCATTCCAAGGCACCATGGGATGGCCATTGTCTCACAGCAGTTTTAAACCTTTCTGATAAAAACCAACTCTCACACATTCAGCCCTTTATGAGCTGTGAAGAGGTGCTTGTAGGTTACTGAAAGGGAGGGGCTGCAGCCCAGGAGGGGTCGGCACAAAGCAGCTTCAGGGACATCTATTGAGATGCATACAGCCCTGAATGTGTCTGGTTGTATGCAAATTAGAGGGGACTCACACATTCCCTTTCTGCCCAGGGCCCCCAAAATCCTGGAACCGTCCTTGTTTGCAATATTCCAAAGCATGTTGCGAAGAGTTTCGTGTCTTGGGAACCATAGTAGGTTTGCTGTCCAGCCAAGAGCCAAGGCTTTTTACTGTCGTAGAGGGTACTGGCCGCTCTCCAAAACATTGAGGCCAGGGCAGTTCTCTCTAACAGGATGTGTTGTTTCCAACAACCAGCACCTCTGTCTTCCAACCGTTTAGCTTGAGGCTGCTCTGCAACATCCATTCTGTTACTTCCTTAAGGCAGGCAAGACTGCTGGAATTTTGTGTCACAAATTATCTGGTCATAAGATGGACTCTATTTCCCCCACCATAATATTCACAAAACCACTTGGTGCTCACCCAATGGCAGAGACAGAAACCAGACTGACCACCTGATTATAAGATGCAAGATGTCAGAGTGAGGAGGGGAGCGTATGTCTACAGTGGTCATCATCTAGTGACCACTCTTGTGAAGCTGAAGCTCAGAAAACCAGAACACAAAACATCAGGACAACAGCACTTCGATTTGGCAATGTTACAGGACTCCTGGACCAAGAAGGCATTTATCTTACAAATCAAAAACAGGTTCCAAGTCCTGATAGACACGGAAGATCAGTCTGAGCCAGCTGCAGACAAAGTCAACTGAAATGGGAACAGGTCTTTTCAATATATAGTAGTAGTAATAAAATACTTTATTGTATTAATCATTTGATTACAATTAAAAAAACAAATGTGAGCATTTAGAAGATAAAATAGTTTCAGTGATTGAAACTTCCTATGAATAGGACATACACATTTCATATTACCTTATTTACTCCTATATATATATATATATTCACTGAAAAAACCATAGGTTTCAGGCACGTTATAGTTAGAAATTAGCATTTAAAAAACCTTAGAAATTCACTGAAAAAACCATAGGTTTCAGGGGCGTTATAGTTAGTTGGACATTTCACTCGTACAAAACCATAGAAATTCCCCCGTTATAGTTAGTTCAGCTAACTATAACTCGCGCGCCCGCAATGCACTGCTGATGACGTCACATATTACATCACTCATGACATGGTCAGTGACATCACTCATAACATCACTGATGACATCTCAAATGACATCACTGATGACATCACTGATGACATCATCATTGTGATAGAGTGGCAGACCTCCTCTCACCCTAACATAACCTTTGATACACACACTCAAAAATACAAACTAACATTTTCAAAACAATGGACATACCAATACCAGTTACAACACACCTATTCAGTAATTCCAAGATCTACACACACATCCACTCATTCACCAACAGTCCCTATACAGTCACTCATACATGTACTCACTCATCATATGTACTCATACACCTATACATCCTGTTACACACCGCCACTCATCCATAGAGTTACTCACACACATAGTCACACATGCAAACAAAGTATCAAACATCCATTTACCTGCATATTCAGTTATACACACACTACCATACTTACTTCTACAGAAACTTACACATACTTACTCTCTTAAACAATCACTTATAGAAACACCTACTTATTTGTACAGGAACTCTTCCAATCTCTCACTCTCACATATACTCACTTATATACACCAATACTCACATATACTAGTTTAAAACATATGTAGTTACTCATAAAGACACTATTGAGACACTCATTCACTCACTAACACACCCATACACATACTCATCCACCTATACAGTCCTGCACACATGCTGTCTTCAACACATACAAACAGTGAGTCACTCATTCATGCATCTATGCACTAAGTAATACCCCCCACCGAACCATACAGACACTCAAACTGATACTCAAAAAACCAACTAATAACTCATATAGACACTCATGTAGCTACTCACCAACCCATGCAGCCACTTATACACAAAGTGAGAGACTGATACAGATATTTTCATATTTAAACATTACTCACTAACCCATGTATTCACTAAGATACACTTAGTCAGTTATACAATCAATTTTACAAAAAAAAATCATCCATTTAGACACTTATATACCCATTTATTCTTCCATCGACCTTGAGATATACATATATAAAACATATTTAATTTTCAGAAAAACACACATTCACTGGATGGCAGAATTTTGGCCACTCCATGTTATTCTTTAACGCAGAGTTCTGGGCAAATTCCGCTAATTGCCATATGGTGGAATTTTGCTCCTACGAGTCTCCAGAATATGTGAGCTGGTGAGCGAGATTTGGCGCCCCATCACTCGATTTTCTAACACAGTCAGTCGCCAGGGTTTGCGAGCAGTTGCTGTCAGGGGGCTGCCATTTGAGAATGATTTGCTGTCGCTCGACTAGATTTTTAATTCGAGCAGCTGCAAAGCAACTTGAATGGCTGCACTCTCTTGCGCAATGCATGGTGCTGTTCACACTGATTTTCAGTGCTGCTCATGCTACTGGCAGTAAATTGCAGCCCGAGCTGCAAATTTTCCACCCGTTGGCGGAATTCCGCTGAATCTTGTTGAAGTTTTTCTGTAACTGCAGAATTCCACAGAGTGATACTCCACGAGTTCTGCCCACCCCTAATAATTATTATGGTTAATTTTCCAACTATTTCGATTTCCCTCTAAAGTAGGTGAGCAAAGAAATTCACATTCATGAAATAAAATATAGTAAATCTTTTTGAGTATTTTAGAAACAGTTTATACCATTCTTAGGGCGCTGATGGGATTTAATCCCTTGGGAATGCTTGCCTAGTTTAGCCTTCTTTGTTTCTTTCATAGACTCATTTGTTGGGGACAACTGAGTTTTAGCCAATAATCATGAACAACAGGTCTTAACATCACTCTTTTCCATTATCTTGGAGCAAGTCCTTCTACATTGCACTTGTTGATTTTTAACTATTCTCTTATTTATGTGATGTTAATTAGTTTATCCTCGTCAGAGATTGCTTTTTGCTTTCAACTTCCTCTCCAGACTAATTTGATCAAAATGTATGCCTTTGCTTTTAAGCAACAAGTGCTACTATGCAAAGTCTCCAACAAGTTTCTCTCAGTATTGAGATTGAACGCTAGTAGACATTATGTGGTTTCGTACAAGGATCTATTGGAGCAATATTAATTGTAGACTGCATTCTGCAAGTTAAGTTTCAGCGACAAAGAACAGTGGACACAAGATGTATGCTTTGATCATGTGTGTTGTTGTTCAAGATTAGACCTAGCTGGCATGTTTAATTCTGCTGGCAGAATCGGAGGAATTTGGTAATTCTGCATTACTCTCCTAATGCAGAATTACTCTTAAATTATGCCGACCCACTGGCTGAATTAATCTGCTGTAAAGTTTCTAAAGAGGGCTGGAAGTAGCGGTCCCTCTATGTTTAATCTCTGCAGATTAAAGTTTAATCTGCAGTGGTTCTTAAACATAGAGGGACTGCTTCCTCTTGCCTCCCTCTTTAAAAACCACTGCAGTGCATACATCTTGGTGCCCTTACATATGGAAGGGTGCTGCCCTCGTTGTCCTTGCTTACTTTGCAGTGATTACTGCAGAGTAGGTAAGAGCACCGAGAGGTATGCACTGCAGTGACTTTTAAATATGACAGGAAGAGGGAGCAGTCCTTCTATGTTTAAAAACCACAGCAACATTAATATGCTGTGATTTTTAAACAGAGGCACTGTTCCCTCTTCCAGCCCTGTTTAAACATCATTGCAAAGCACTGCAGTTCTGTGCTTCAAAATTTCTCCAACATGCGTTGTAAATATGTGTTTAATACTTTGCCTCTTGATGGATTCTTTATTACCATCACTGCTATGGTCTGCACATGACTGAGCCTCCTCTGATAAATCTCTCAAGGAGAAGTGAGTCACTATTTTGTGATGGTTATTTGTTAACCTGTACAGCATAATGTTGCTCAGTATCTGACAGTCAACACATGCTTGATGGAAACTTCAAAATAATCTGAAGCACTGGCAATCACTCAAGGTGCATTCTATTCCACATTTTTAGCTTGCTACACCATTATAGACAGGACTCACCCACAGGCCAATCCGTGGTGAGGTGATCAAGGCAATTCCCTCAAACTGTTAAGCCATGTCTCATTGGAATGGAAACACAGGCAATTCAAGACCAGGTTCTCTCTTATTGGGTCTTCTCAATGAGGTGCACACAGAGTGCTGTGGCACAGCATGCTCAAAATCCAGATGCAGGCATATTTCTCCCACATAAGGAGAGTCACATAGAGAGTAAGTCTGTGATGGATAGAAATACTTGAACTCATCTAAACCCCTTTTAATTACTGTGGGTGAATTCCATTCACCCCCATCATGCTACATGTGAACCCATACCAATACAGCTTGGGATCAGAGGCTGCCAGTGCCCCAGTGCAAGGCAAACCCCCTTCACGAGGACCCGATTATCCTTGTTTAAACAATGCTTCCTGTTCCAACGCACAAACAGCTCTTATGATACCAGTGTCCCCTGCTTCTACAGACATTACAAAGTGTGGGAAAGTGGATTATTAGCTGGGGTGGATGGAAGTCCACCACAAGTAATAATGTTCTTGTTAGATCCATGGTAACCTAAACCCGAGCTCAACCCCTGTATTGCTATGTCACAGAGCAGACAGACTTAAGTAAATGTATAAAGCATTTTTAAATATCATACAGGGTTGAAGGCACAGACTTCAGAGCTCCTTGTGTGCTGGCAACTTTTAGGTGATATTGAAAATGTCAATTTAACGCTAGTGATTAATGTAAGTGTTGGAAAGATTTGAGTTTTACCTAGTAATGCATCTCCTGCACAGCACAACATGTAACATGCAGATCAAATAATTGTTTTTTTAACGTAGATAGCTCAGTGGGTTACTGATGAGATCACAGAGGTTTTTTGTTACTTGAAGTTCATTAGTTACAACAATCCTAATATAGCACAGTGAACCACAAATCAGAATCAAATAGTAGCATGGAAACTGATAGAACCTTATTGTTTTCTTCCACAATATTTCATTATCCTAAGGTTGCTAAATAGGGTTCCTTTGAATAATAATAAATACATATTATATACTATGTTAGGCTCTAACCACTATGTTAGGCTTTAAATCCTGAGTTTGTATTTTTCCAGCCCAGGCACTCTTAACATATACTACCTACCAGTATGGATGACATGCACTTCCTACTCCTTATAGTACTCATTGTCTTAAGTAACATTTTCTATACATTCACTTACACAGTTATATGAGTCATTGTCTTTGTATAGTATGTGTGTAATGTAAAGCACTCCAACACCCTACATGTGCCTTCAACCCAGTAAGATATTTCAAAATGCAGAATTGGGATGAGTAATGCTATAAAAGAAAATAAATATACACGAGAGAGGGTCTATGTAGAAAGGAAGGGCACCATAGGACAGTGGTACTGAGGGAATCATTGGAGAAGGAGGTCTTTGGGAAAGAAAGGCAAAAAAATTCTTGCACCGGGTGCCACCAGCACTAAAGCCAGCCCTACCTGGGCATAGCTATAATTCCTGCAGCCTGTGCAGTGCCCCAGGCCCTGAGGTAAAAGAACATTAGGAGCTGATTGTGGGACAGACTGGCAGGAAGACTTAGCCTATGAATGGAGGGTTCCTTGAGAGGTTTCTCCGACCCTTCTTGGACAAGACTTAAGGGACCTCTGACAGGATGCCCATAGAAATGCTCAAAGGGACTGAAGTCCACTCCCTTTTGTGGTATCTCCCTGTAGGCAAATGAAAGGCATGGGAGTGGAAATCCCCACTTCCTACTGAGTTTCTCAGAGAATCTCACAGCCATACTATTTAGAGTCACCAATTAGAGAAAGTGAACTATTAGTTAGGGTCGATGGTAGTCCACCACAAGCAATAATCTCACTATTCTTGTTAGGTCTCAGGATTTTATTCAGAACTGATGGAAGGGTGATTACACACTGGTGGTTGTAGTTGGTTAATGCTCCCTTCTTTGGAATCTTGATGATGATGCCTTGCTTCCAGTCATCTGGTACTTTCTTAACCTCCCAAATCGATGTAAACAGTGGTCAGAGGATTTTCAATTATGTTTCAGAGCCTGCCTTGAACATAACTGCCTTCAGGTTGTCTTGGCCAGGTGCTTTTCGATTCTTTATAGATCGGGTGGCAGGGATGATTTGTTCTTTCTATGGTGGGGCAGTGTTCACATCCACGTCTATCTTTGCTTCTTGGATGTCCACTTTCCTTGTTGGAACTGGTCTATTCAAGACTTCTTTGAAGTGCTGGGCCCAGTGTGCTTCCTGTTCTTTCCTCTTTCTTGACTTGGTCTAAAGCATGTTTTACTGCTCTATATATATGGTGCTTGGTGCATATTCAATGATCTGAACCACGGGCTCCACTGTGGCTTTATCAACCGTCGACCAACTATTGTCCAATGCCATGGAACAATGAAAAGTATGGAAGTAAATGACGCTTTTGGATTGCTGCATCAATGACACGTTTTCTGGGTGAGCACTTCATTATATTCCAATAAAACTCCTTATATTTCCCTTGTTTCCCCAGTTTCCCACATTGCTGTTGCTCCCTGTGCCTGTGTCCGAGGCCTTGCTTCCTCCTTACCGTTTCGCATTCCTGCCCCACTGTATCCTGGCCTTACTACTATGGCTCGTTTATTGGGCACCGATTGAGTCGGGCTATGTAAAACAAGGGCAGAATACAGATTACAGAAATCAGTTGAAGTACAGCGAAAGTACAGTGAGTGGTGGGCTGCTGTAAACAGTTATATCAGTGGGTACCAGTGTGTAGCTGTTATAGTGTGGGATAACAGACTACAGAGCTGTATAGTATAGGAAGTGTGCTCACATTGAAAAAATAACAACAAGAGACGATCTGATGATGAAAACTAGATCAGCAAAAACCTTGGCCCAGAAGAAGCAAAGTACAAGCAGCAGAACCCAAAGGAAAGTGAGGAACCCCAAAGAGGGCATGACCAAGGTGCCCTGTATTGGGGGAGGTGCAAGTCCAATTACTTTGAATATGCCAATCCTTCAAGGTAGACACAGTGGTGTCAGAGCAAAAAAGAGAAATGTGGAAAGGAGTTCTGCCCGTGATACACTACTAAAAACCAGATCAAGAGACACATCAAGAAAGTTATCATATGATTTAACGGTTTCAACGGATTTGCCAGCTTTGAAACAGCAGTCAATCAAGGAATGCTTTGGGAGAAAAGAGAATGCGGCCGGTTTAGGCCCTAGAGATAATGTCAAAGCGAGAAATGAGATTGGCATGAATAAATCCAAGGTACACGTTGCGCCTCACCGACAATTCGAGCCAAGGAGACCTCATTACCTACACAATCCACACCAGTCGTACAGAGCACCCAAGGAGGCAATAACAGTAGAGGAGATCTTACAATTACATCAGAAAGTTCGCTCCTGTCTTCCTTGCTCAGAGTGGTGGAAAAGGAGAATGAGAAATCAATGATACATGATAAAATAGATGTAGCAAGCAATGCAGGAAGTAATGAAGCAATAAACTCGGAAACGGATTCGATATACGGACGTGAAGATCCAAATATATCAGGGGATGAGAATACTATCGATGATTCAGAATCCGAGCAAGTTGAAGTCTCATACGATTTATTCAATGCTTCAATGTCGTCCGGTCAACTGCTGGAGCTGGATTATTTAGTTAATTCACTAAACTCAAAATCGAACTTTTACTCAATTACATTGAGGGCACAGTATAATACCACACAAAATGTCTCAGGTACAAGACGGTGTAGTAAACAAGATCACGATCTGGAAACAAACAGACGGGAAATGGAAAAAAATGAAGGCAAATCAACAGGAGATGAAGATACGCCTCCAAAATTCCCGGTACTGTCCGCAATGGGGGCAATAAGTAGTACACTGTCACAAATGTCGGATATTTTAACAACACAATCAAACCTATTGACAGAACAGGTCAACTATCTTAAACAAATTGCAGCAGAAATGGTATCAATAAAGGCAAATTCTGCAACATTGTCATCGATAAAACAGGACATGAGCGAATTAACTAAAGCCTTAAAACATTTGGAGCGTATGGATGATATTGTCGACCTACTACAATTATTACCAAGAAAAATCGGGAACTGCAGTTTGAATTGTATTAATAAAAATGCACTTCCGGGTATTGGTGAGAAGATTACGGAAATGAACAATGAAATAGGCAATGTAATTCAAGACAGCTTCGAACATAGAAAAGCTGTTGTGAATATAGTGGCAGAGGCACAAATAAACATCTGTAGTGGAATACAAGTTGATGGACATCAAGAGGGCTTCGCTCCATATTTGAGTAAGAGACGACTTAAAAAATTAAGAAAACTCAAGAGAAAAAATGACATCAAACAAACACTCCCTGATGCTCTAGTCCCAAAGGAAAGTGATAACTTCCCAATATTGAATAAGTCAACAAAAAAGGCAAAAGAATATAACGATAGCAACATTGATGGGATTCATAAGTCTGACATAAATAGGCCAAGTCGTAAAGAATCATGTCTTTTAGTAAATAAAGATAAAGTTACAGAAGACAAAACATCAGAACAGGAGCAGAAAATCGCACCAAGAGTGGTAAATAGGGCTGTATCAAGGTCACTTAATTCACCTAAAATCAAGGCACCAACAAATACTTGCCTTGTAACAACAGTACCACAACTAAGGTATAGTGAAGTAGTACAGCATGGAACACAAAATACTAGTACATCTATGGTCAACGCAAATATTCAAAATGAGGGTAGAATTGCGCCTTGCCCAAGCAACAATGAAGTTCTATTGAAACAGATTACGGATGGCATATTAGGGATAACTGAAAAGTTAGAAGACAGGGATTTAAGACGTCCAGCAAATACAATGAATCTAGGGAAAACTGAGGAAAAGAAAAATTGCTCGGAGTCGGAAAATGCACAAAATGACGGTCCTGTGGGTATTCAATAGACAAATAGGGGGAAACCCTAAGAGCAAATAAAGGGAAGTTAATTCAAGAGAACAAACCATTATATAAAGAATGTTCATTTAGTGAAGAAAATTGTATAATTGACTTTATACCTGTATATAAATCTGAAGACCTCCACGACATACTAAATCGGCAAAATATACTAAAGTTATTAAATTGCTTTGAAAGTCTGAAAGAACTTAACTCAAAATCACTTGTTGCTGTCCGCTTTATCTCGGATAATTAAAGTTAATTCTGCTTACGAAATCACTAGAACAACATGGGCATCCCAGAATGTGGCTTCAAGGATTCTGGATATAAAATAATTTTTAACCGATTGGGGAATTATTATCAGACAGCCGGAGAAATGTAAATACCCACATATTCTGAGAACAGCCAATAGACGAGCAGAATATGAAAAATTGCCACTAAGTACCAGACCATCGTATAAAGGTGCTGAAGATAACATTAGATTTGAAAATGTTCACATCACCGCAGGGAAAATACATGTTAATGTTCAATCAGTTGCAGATGCTCCGTATTCAGGAGTGATGCAGTACCCACATGTGGCAAAGAAGTATTCCTAATAGAATTGATGTAAGGGAAGCCCAACACAATGAGTTCCCCATTTTATCATGGAATATAGCCGGCTTTGAGCGACAACTAAAAAAGGCAGGGAAAAAATTATGAGCTTTCTACAAGGTCAGTGTGTAATATGTTTACAGGAAACCTGGCAATCAGTTAATCTAAATATTCGCAACTATACAACACATGAAATTAAAGCAAAAAAGAATGCCTTCGGAAGACCAAGTGGAGGATTGACAACATTAATAATCACTAAACTATGCGTGACAAGCAAAAAGATAAAAACATCATCGATATATATATTGCCAGTTCTTTTAATACATCAAAACTCTACAAAGTGTTTGATTATCAACATATACTTCCCTCCTCATTTGGTGAAAAATAAGTGCAGATATCGGACAACATTAGATGAATTGGAGCAAATAATGGCAGCGAATGAACAAAGGTTGGTTATAATAACGGGAGATTTTAATCAAACTTTACTGCCTTTGGCGACCAGTCCTTCAAGTAGTGATGAACCAGACATGGGTTATAATATCCCGCAAGTTATATTTCCTTCACAGAATAAGCCTAAAAAGATCAGTACCTCAATTAAGTGCACATATGATTTATTGACTGACTCAGGATACAGAATTCTTAATGGAAGACTAGTAGAAGATCAACCAGCCCCTTTAACCTTCCGCGGGCCGACAGGGTCTTCCATCATAGATTTTACATTTGTGCATTACGCTTATTTTCATCTGTGTAAAAAATTCACTACTATACCAAAATCCGAGAGTGATCACGATCCTCAAAGGCTAGGCATCAACAGTAAGCATGATTATTGGGAAACCCATGCAACGGCCAATAGTGGCAGATTGACCGCTGTCAATGGGAAAATACTTATTTGGAACAATATGCTAAAAGTGAAGGCATCCAATCTTGAAGAAATCATGACATCGAGTACCGAAAAAGATATTGTACTACTAAAGTCTGGGGATGGCTGGTTAGATGCCTGGCAATCTATACTAAAAAATATATTATCTAGTCTTGTGGCAAGCATACAGGAGTCTCGACCAAACATTAACGCACCGAAGACTTCAGAATTAATTGAATCTAAGAGAATTTATCGCAAGAAGATGCAACATATCTTAAAACTCCCGATATCTAATGAGCGTAACTTGAGAATACAAGATATAAAGAAAGATTTCAAGAACAGGAATTTACAGATAAAGCGGGATAGCGTGAATAATGCCTATGCAAAATTATATCATGCTATATCAACTAGGAATGAACGAGCATTCTGGTCCCTGGTGGGACATGGCACAAATTCATATAAACAGCCAGACGACCTATTTATCCCAAGCAATAAGTGGGAAAATTACATTAAAGTTCTATATAAATCAATTGTAACCTGTAATTGTACGTTATCAAAAGTTGATGGAACATTTGCAGATATAACAGAAGAAGAAATAGTTGAACTAATAATGAGCGCACGCTCATCCAAGGCAGCAGGACCAAATGGTAGCCCTATAGACTTGATAAAGTTAAACATAACCTTTTAGAGTGCGATGCTAAAACAGCTGTTTTCGCAGGTAATCAAATATGGAAGGATACCACCTTCCTGGAAAGGAGCGATTGTCCATCCAATTTATAAACGTGGCCCAAAAGATGATCCGTCCAGCTACAGATTAATAGCATTGTTGGACTTTGAAGGGAAATTGTTTGCAAAACACCTTCAAAATAAATTAAGGTCATGGGCAAAGGAAATGTCATTAATATCAATAACACAAACCGGATTTCGCTCAGGGTGTTCGACACTCGTTAACATCATTTAATTGGCCCTGTTAGGAAAAAAAGCAAGCATACGGAAAATAACGCTATATGCCTGTTTTGTGGATTATTCCACAGCGTTTGATAAGGTTAACCGACAAAGGCTGTGGAGTAAATTAACAGCATGGGAAATTGATCCGAATCTTTTGAATTTTATTATTGGTCTGCATTCAGAAACATGGCTTCAGGTGAAATTGGCTCATGACAATACACTATCGCCAAAAATGGATACCACAAATGGTCTTAAGCAAGGTTGTGTCCTTCCACCGCTGTTATTTTCTCTCTATATTGCAGACATAGATTTGGCACTAAGTTCCGATATGGGTGTCCTAAACTAGGAGGCAAAAAAATACCATACCTAGCATATGCGGATGACACAGTAATCTTGTCCCTAACTCCGAAAGGACTCCAGTACCAACTGAATCAACTACATACATATAATACAGTGAACGGTTTGATAGCCAATTTGTCAAAAACAAAAATTGTGACGTTTGGACAGTCGATAAAACTTAAAAAGTGGACACTAGGAGAAAATTTAATTGAGTTAGTGGAACAATACAACTATCTCGGAGTAATCTTCGACAATAAGTTATCATGGTCAAGCCATAAGGTCAGTAAAAATGCAAAATCAACAGCTATTACTAAATCAATTTTGAGATTCATGAAAATGTTTGGAGGAAATGCTATTAATCTATCACTTAAAGCATTACAAATGAAAATGATACCGTACTTATTATATGCATCTCCAGTAATGAATAAAAAAGTCATTCTTGAACTTGAGAAATGCTTTATGAAATGTGTACGTACCATACTTCATCTACGACAGGCAACTCCACATTGTATCATAAGATTGGAATTCGGTCTAAAATCTCTGGAACTATTGCATAAGAGAAGTTGTGTGAACTACATTATTGATTGTGCGAAGGCTGATCCATTCACATTGAAACACCTAATATTTGAAGAGCTCCTTGGGCAAAAAAGTCAGAGATTTACAACTATATAGTATAATGATGGAAATAGGACCTTATGATCTGCCCGACATACAAGAGATGGGGCGAATGACCAGAGTTGTGCGGAAAAATCTAATACGTAATACGCTAACTACAAAGCAGTGGAATTTAGATCTTCTACAAGCTAGGAAACATAAACATATGGACCTAGTAATCGATACATATACCATACAGGCTCAAGAATACTTGGGATGGAATCTACCCAGTTACATGAAACGGAAATACTTAAGGTTTAGACAATTTTATATACTGATTGGGGAGTTTGAAGGGACTTTGAACCAGGCACTTAAAGGTATACAAGCATGTCGGCTTTGTGGAACTGGTAAGGAAACTCTTGAACATTTAATATGCATCTGCCCAAAGCTGTTGCCCATACAGAGGACATATTTACGCCCCTTGTTTAATAATGCTAAAATAAGAACAACTACAGAGGCCGTACGATACTGTTTCAGGCTCAAAGAGGACAGTGCAATATTAAGGACGGTACTGTTCTTAGTGCATGTCTATAAAGCATTAATTGTTTAGACTGCTTTTTATGATATCTATATATATATATATATATATATATATTATCTACTGGCGGTCTGTGGGACCACTGCCTACTCTTAAAGAACGCTGTAACAAACATTCCTAAAGGGGAAGGTGTCCCATGGGGACCCCTTCCCAGTTGCGAATGGGTTACCACCTACTTAAAGTAGGTGGTAAAATTAGAATGTTTTGCGACCTCATTTAGGTCACAAAACATTCCTACATACTGATGTGATTCGGTATTAGGAAGGGACGCCCTAAACACGCCCCTTCCTAATAGCGAATCGCAAACCCATTTGGCGATTCGGTAACAGGTTACCGAATCGCAAAATAGGTTTTGCTGCATCTGAAAAGCATTTTTTGCATACACAAATGGGCTGATTCTGCGCATTAGCCCGTTTGCAAAGACAAAAATGCTTGATGCATGTGCCCCATAATCTCTAGTATCAGTTTGCAAAATCTCAAGCCTGTACTTCATTGCTACACATTTTTGCCCCGACTTTTCTAACTGGTGTATTCTCAACAAAAAGCATAAAAATCACTGGGCCACTTCACATAGCATCAAAATTGTCATCAATAAACGTCTATAAGCAACATATGCATTAGAATTTATCTGAACTCATTTATGTGTATTAATGTTTTCATATGAATGTGTTTTTTTATCTCGCATTTTAAAGTACGCTTTTACGATGCCTCTTACTACACTTGTCTCTGTCTCATGTGTCATTATGTCTATCATGTGCAACGTGTACTTTCAGCCTTTCATGACTTCTGTGTATAAAAGTGTTGTGTATTATGATTTTTTTAAATCCTGCTGGATCAGTAGTTGAGTTTTCTTTCCACGACTGGTATGTGACATATAGAACAAATAAAATAGAGCTTAGAGTAACAGATATTAGCAAGGATGCGGAACTCCATGACCATCCTCTTCAAATATTGGATTCCTAAAGCAAGTAAGAGTCTTTCACCTTTAAAATCCTATGGACTTCACCAGGAAAAATATTCAAGAACAAGACACTTTGATTCCTAGTTTAAGAGATCATGTGTATGGCTGCAACACCCTAGGATCAACATTCATATAATTGGTGTCCGGGTAGAAAAGGAACAATAGAATGGCATCACAAAGTTTGTGATTTACTTACTGAATTCTACTGTCCCCTGATTGGAAACAAGATTGGCAAAGCCAATAGGTCTGGCCTTTGCAATCTCGTGCAATTGCTATTTTAAAAATGTTTTTATTGGACGCATATGCCACAAAACATGCGACCCTCAAAACAACTGTCATGTGCTTGCACTACAAACTTTTTTTTATTTAACAGACCATTACGGGTGCTTCCTAACAAGCATGTGCACTTAGAAGAGATATACAAACCCTTTTAAGTTTTAATGCATATCACAAGAAAATATTCTTATTGATGCAAAGAAAAGTTACTATGGGATATGAATTACTGTAAGCCAAAGACCTAGTTTAAACTCACAAAGATGACCAAAAACGATAAAGAAGGAAAGAGAAAAAGCATTGGCAATGTCAAAAATTGGTGCATCAGCCCTAGCTCTGAATTGTATTTCTTTGTGCACATGTGTACTGGGAAAATGTAATCACTCACAGTGGAATGGCTCTCGTAAGCTGCCCCAAGCTGTAAGCTGTGGTGGATGGAAGCAAAATGTGGATGACATTTGAAGACACACCAATTGATGAAGAAACTGACCAAAAGCTTCTCTATAAATTTGTATATGTACTTTTTTTTTAAATGTATTAATTTTTTTGATTACAGGAGGCTGCTGACACTTATAAACTGTCTTTAGGATAGACCTAACAAGTGAGAGAGATTATCCTCTAAGAACCCAAAGGGAAGACGAGGGTGTGAGATGAGAGGTATGGGCTCATGGTGCAACCTGATACCTCTCAAGCCACTGGCCAGAGGTGATGGGAAGTGTTCAGGACCATTATATGTTGTAGATGTGGAGACATTTCAAATATCTACCAACCAGGAAGTATCAGATATATTACTGGTTTGAAAAATATCACAACTCAAGAGATCATGAAAGACAAAGCAGGTAGACATAAAGGAGAGAACGTGACTGTTTTAGATTAAGAAACGTGGAGTCCCACTGCAAACAAGCATCAGAGCTGCATGCACGTCATAAGTAACCTGGGGTCAATAGAGTTTGGAGAACTGCACCAAGGCTATGGACCACTGGAGGGTAAGTTTCTTGGTACAAAGGGTGACAAAAATATGGAACAAAGGAGATCAAAGTTATCAAAACAATCTACAAAAGGAAAGTTAACGAAACAAGTAGCTAGCCTGCAGGTAATGAAACCGATGGAGCAACTGAGCTTCCAGACATGAAATGTTAATGAGCTGTCTGATTACAGGTAAGTGAGTCATTCTGAAGATTGATGAAGTTTAGCAGATGGAACAATTCCAGTGGAAACTCCACTGTCGGGAACTGAATCAAAAAACCTTGTGCAGGGTGGGTGTAGGGATGCAATATATATTTCAATTCAGCAAATCAAACGCGGGGAATTGCAATACTAATTATTACGAATCAAAATCTGACCACCTACCGAATTCGTTTTTATAAATAAGTCGATCGTTACGGAAGTATTTCAGTGCAGAACAAAATAACCGTTGCCTTTTTATGGCTAGGATATAGACAATATAGGGGCATATTAGCAAGACCCACGTTAAAATTATCGCCGTTTTAGCGGCAGGAAACTGCCGCTAAAACGGCGATAATGGGCTTGCTAATATGCGTTATGGAATTCCAATAGAAGCCCAGGTTAGATGTGCAGGACATCTAACCTGGGCTTCTATTGGAATTCTATAACGCATATTAGCAAACCCATTATCGCCGTTTTAGCGACAGTTTCCTGCCGCTAAAACGGCGATAATTTTAACGTGGGTCTTGCTAATATGCCCCATAATTTTGTATAAAAATTTTAGCTAAGAATTAGCAACCTTCCCACGACCATATGTTATAGGAGGAAACTTCAATTTGACTCAACAGCCTACACAGATCCTCGCAAAACAGAAACAGTTTGCCCAAAAATAGAATCAGTTTCAAGTAGCGATAGAAAACAATTTTTGGTAACAAAAAGCTGATGTATAGTGCCACCAACAAGCAGAGACAATGGAGCATCTATTTTTCTCAGCTCGACATAAAGCAGTGTCAGCTTGAAGATTTTGAGGGCCCCGTTCAAAACATATTTGGGGGGCCCCTGTACGGAACAACTTTGAATTTTATTACTCATATTCTTCAAATTCAAGGCTGAATAATGCAAAACAATACCAAAATATGTTAATCTTTAACAAGGTCACAAAATCAGGCAGCATGTATCTTGCTCGGAACTCCAAAAATCCTTAATATTGCACTGCATAGATGGAGAGAGTCACAGGTGGAGGTAGGCAGAGAGAGAGAGGTTTAGCTAGAAAAATAGAATAGACTGAGGTCAAATACACAGAAGGTTCAGTTTCGCAGGGGGCCTCTTGGAAGGTGGGGGTCCTGAGCCATTGTCCACTTTGCCCATGCCTGAAAGTGTCTCTGGGTCACATAAAGCATAGTTTTGCATAGTCTACTTCTTAAAGCCCAAATAGTTTTGCGAGCAGGATACTATGACACAAGCATGCCTGACATCCCATCTACTGTTACAAGTGCCTTTGGCTACCATGCACCTGCAATGGGGCGGCCAGGATATCTACCATACTTGTAACAGAACATCCTGTCCCTTAAACTCTAAATAAAGCCCTTAGTTCTAAGATGGTGTTAGAATATGTCAGGCCTCTCTATTGCCAAACCTAAGTTCTCCGGCTGGGGTAGAAGTAAGGTAACACCTAGATGGATAATAGACCAGTACTTGAGCAGCATTCCTGAGACAGCCGGTAAAATCTCTCAATAAATGTAGGTTGTTATGGAGGTAAACAAGGAATCGGGAAGTACAGTAGTAACCTGGGACGCCTTTTAGGCATATATAAGGGGGACTGCAACAAATGTAAAGAAACAATTAAGTTGGGTCTCAATTCCATTATGCATGTGTAAGATAGGGGAAACATCCAATACAACGCATGCATTACAACGCAATGCCTTTACATTGTGGTCAATACAACACAGGATCCATTACAATGCATGCTATGACAATGCATGCCATTACAACGCATATCCCTCAATGACCAGCACCTTCCCTGAGGTAAGCACCCGGTGGTGTTAGAATAGTAATTTTAATTGTAATGGAATAGACGTTGTAATGGCTTGTGTTGTAATGGAAGCTGCGTTGTATTGAGCACGTTGTAAAGGTATGCGTTGTAATAGTTTAGTTGTAATGTCATACATTCGTAAGATAGGACGTCTAGTATGAGGGAGCCAAACCCCAAGCAAAATGATGTTTATATTTATTATAAAGTCACAAAGAGAAAATAAAGGCATTAAAGGAGCGATATAAAATGGATGACAAAGTAGGACACAGGATAGCAATTTATAACAGGATAAAAGAAACATAGGCCAAGATTACTAAAATTAGAGCTACCAATAAACCTCCCATGAAAGTACCCCAGACATGTTCTTATCAGATTATAATAAAATATATATACACCAATATGATACTAGTTTTCTGTAATGAGATTGCTAAATATTTCGCCCAGTTTAATTTTCCACAAGTAGATGAAGAGTGTGAATCCTTGCTAGAAAATAATTGTGTCAGAGGTCAAGGAAACTACCAAAGAATGAAAAAAAAACACGTGATCCAAATAGTTAACGTAATGAATTTGATAAAACCAGCATTTAAAATGCTACCAATGACTCAATTTTTTAATTACGTACAAAATGTCACCAACTTTCTGGAGCATGGTACTCGACTAATTTGTGCTGTTTCCCCCAAACAGCAAGGTTTGGGAATCTGTGAGTCTTATGCACCCACAGCTTTTTGAGTAGTGACTGTAAAATGTACACGTTCTTTTTTGATAATAGATTAAAGACTACTTTACCAGAAGTGGTATGGGAACAGCAATGTGGTTGCATGTCTGATAAAGAGATGTATATCCATGCAACTGAAATAACAATATCAGTATACCTGGCCAGAGTCTTGACTCCTTATAGTGCTGTTTTTATTGACAAAGAGAAGGCTTTTGTTAAACTGAAGCTTCAGATGGGCAGTAATGTAAAGAAAGGGATAAATGCAGCTATTCTTTCAATCTAAGTGTTGTACGAGATCCCAAATAAATCTGCCATATTAAAAAAAAATCCCTAACACCGAAATTCTTTATATTGTATAGGACTGTGCAGGGCTGCCTTTTAAGCCCCCCACTATGCATAATTTACATTAAGCCACTTGCAATGAAGACCTATAATGATCAAAGAAAAAAGGCATAAATCAAAAATTGAGAATAAGTTCTCCATTCAGACAACATTTTGGTGTATGTTCAATCATGCAATTATACCTAAAAATATTTTAGTACATTTATTTGGAGTAATGTACCGCTGAGGCATGCTGATTTTCAATTGGCCTGATTTAGAGGTTTGCAGATGGGTACTCTGTCACAAAGGTGACGGATATCCCATCCTCCTTATTACATAGATTATAATGCAGTAATAAGGCAGTTGGGATATCCATCATGTTTGTGACGGAGTATGCCATCTGCCAAACTCTAAATGAAACCCTAAATATCGGTGAGGATTGGATTTATCTGACATTGAAAGATACTATGTGCCACTATAATTACATTAATAGAAATGTATATGTTACAGGAAGAACCTTAAAGATGCAAGTAAAGCTGTACCACCAACTCCCACTTCTACCCTTCATTCTACTCCAAAATACAGTTTTCTCACCCACCTCCCTTAGCTATCCTCCTTGATGTTCTCCTCTCTTCATGTCTTCACCCTAAAAGCCACCTTCTGCCTCACCCTTTTTTTGCCCTCATCCACATCACTTCAGTCCTTCCACTTTGTTCTTCCATCATCCTTCTTCCGTCAACACTTCCTCTTCTTATTTTACATCTTTTCCCATTCAACCTTCCTCCCATCTTATACCACACTGATTGGCCTTCTGAGTTTACTGCAATGCCACCCCACATTCCTTCTTGACAAAGAACGAGAACACAGGACACAGCAGTTCTGGGCCATTTGTAGTTTTTCTTCAAAATGTCCTGTGAGAGTTGATCTTTAAAGTCAACTGCAAGCTTTTTTAACTTCTGACTTGCTCACACTTCCTTTAACGCTTTCTTATTTCTGTGGCACACATTTTATTAACCCAGGGGGAAGAAAGGCTGAGTGTGCCAGCCAGAATTTGAACTTTGACCATGACATCAAAAATTGATCTCTTTAATGGCTTATCCTATTGATATTTAGCCTACTGATATGTATTTCCTTTGTTTCTAATTGTAAAGCAATTGTGAAGATCAGATGAAATGTGTTTTTTTGAAATGGGCAAAACTAAGTTTTAATGTTTATTGTCTTCTCTATTGTGTAGGTCTATAAAATGTGAATGATGTGATAATTTATAAGAATCTTAAAATCTTGTCATATTGATTAAATGCATATATTTTTTTCATATAATTACAGAAAGTGATAGCAGGAAAATATTGCCTTTAAAGTTTGAAGAGAGTCAAATTCAGAAGGGAGTCAGTTTTGCTGATTAGCCACTGAGCCACCATAACTAGGTATGTTGGTCTCTACCTACAGTCATTTTCAATTTCATTGTGTGTGTGTTTTTAATGTCACAAAAATACAAAAACGTGCGTTGTATGCAGCACTTGCTTTCAGCCATATAAATGGCACATGTTGCCTGGTGAACTCAGTTTTACACATTTTTTCGATTTTAGACGAATGAAAGAGTAAGGGGCATATTCACAAGGACTTATCGCCGATTTATCGGCACTTTAGCGCCGCAAAAGTGGCGATAGATTTATCGCCCCATTCACAAGCAGGTGCAAACTGCCGACATCACCAGTTTTCCTGCGATAGCTACCGCAAAAAACATCGCCACGGATGTGTGCGACAACTAACGCTAATGATATGCAGAGTAGGCGTTCCCGTGCAAAAACACACAAAAACACCACTTCGCGCGATTCTCAACGACCAGTCAGATCTGCGATGCGAACCAAGAACAGGCGATAAGGCGCTTTAGCTGCAGGGATTTAACACCTGCCTTTTGCTGGTGTTAAGCAGTACGACTACCTGCAGCATGAAAGGGAGCCCAGCCCAGAGCCACATCTGAAGACCCACAGATGCCATGGAGCCAATGAACATGCAGCTCGGAGACCCAAGAGGGCCACAACACCCCCTGCCACCACTCCCAGGCCCCCCCGCTCTGCCCCCCTCCGGACTACCACCGAGGCAGCGTAGGACAAGACAATGGACCCTCCGAAAAGGCATGGCGCCTCAGCCACACAAGTGCAGAATGTGGGGAGAGGTGGGAACCAAGTATGTGTGAAGGAGGCAACTCACCCATGAAGAAGAATGTACACATTGCCAAGTGTGGCGGTGATGTGCTGGACAGCCCTCAGAATGCAGCGCACAGACATGTCCATGTGGACATATACTGCTGGCATTTGTAGTGTTGTGGATAGTGGACACAAACATGTTACCTCAAGCAGTGGGGAAGACCTTGGACATGTAGATGTGCCGTCCCCCCCTGTAAGCGTAAGCGGAGTGGGCTGGGCCAGCGTACGCCACTCCAGCGTAGGAGTGCGGAGAAAAAGGCCAGGGCTCTGGGCGTGGTTCTCTTCCGTGATGGGCAACGCGTCTGCCAGGGCGGCGCACCTCACCCTGCCACGAGTCCGCCGCCGTGACCTCCAGACTCCACGACACAGGCCCCCAGCGCAGCCAGCGGCACAGCAACACAGAGTCATGTGTGTGCCAGATACTGCCTTCGTCCTACACTGCGGTCAGCAGGTCCCACAATTCAAATCGTGCCACATTTCTGTCAATGGAGGAAACCACTAGTCAACAGACATTGCCCCCAGTGCGGCCCGCCCGGACGACGCATCATCGTTGGCTGTTCACCTGCTGAGCGCTCCAGGTACCACTGACCCTGTGCAACACAAGTCGACGCCTCATGGCAATATTGAGGCAGAATTCAGTAGGCAAAAACATTGCTCCCAGTGTGGCCCGCCCGGGCGACACATCATCGTTGGCTGTTCACCTGCTGAGCGCTCCAGGTGCCACTGACCCTGTGCAACACAAGTCGACGCCACGTGGCAATATTGAGGCAGAATTCAGTAGGAAAAAACATTGCTCCCAGTTTGGCCCGCCCGGGCGACGCATCATCGTTGGCTGTTCACCTGCTGAGCACTCCAGGTGCCACTGACCCTGTGCAACACAAATCGACACCTCGTGGCAATATTGAGGCAGAATTCAGTAGGCAAAAACATTGCTCCCAGTGTGGCCCGCCCGGGCGACGCATCATCGTTGGCTGTTCACCTGCTGAGCGATCCAGGTGCCACTGACCCTGTGCAACACAAGCCAACGCCACGTGGCAATATTGAGGCAGAATACAGTAGGCAAACAATATTGCTCCGAGTGTGGCCCGCCCGGACGACGCATCATCGTTGGCTGTGCACCTGCTGAGCGTTCCAGGTGCCACTGACCCTGTGCAACACAAGTCGAAGCCACGTGGCCGTGGGCCCTTGCTGACCGCTGCCTCCGGCCTACACTGCGGTCAGCTGGGCTCACATGTCACATCCTGATCTGCAAAGACACCCCATCATCTTTGGCTGCGCACACGCTGAGCGCATCAGGTGACACCAACTCTATGCACCCCAACTCATGGCCCCTTCATGATTGAGTCGTGTGCTGTGGACTGCGGACGCAACAATGTCACCTCAGGCCTTTGAGAAGACCTGGGACGATGACAATGAAGATGAGGCAGGTGTACCACACCCCACTGCAGCTGCAGCAGGAATATCCCGAAGGTACACAATCATGATCAATCCTTCACATGAGCATGCTCAGCTATGGTGCCCCTACCTCAGTGAACTGCAAGTCATGGACCCTTTACTATTGAATCTACTGTGTGTGATCCGATGTTCACTGTTCTAGTTGTTGCCAGCACCAACCACTCCCTGAGGGCTGGCTCACACGCACCCACACCCATCCAGCACAGGCGTCACTGGACATGTGACCCTGGTAATAAAATGGGGCCGGGCGCACTTGCCCGTAGCCAGTTCCACTATCTAACCAAGTGTGTCCGTGTGGTCATTATGTATGCATGATGGGCCCGGGCCCAACCACATTACATTGTGCTGTGGACAGCGGACGCAACCATGTCACCTCAGGCAGTGGGGAAGACCTTGGACATGTAGCTTCGTCGTCCCCCCCTGTATGCGCAAGCAGAGAGGGCTGGGCCGGCGTACGCCAGTCCAGCGTAGGGGTTCGAAGATTTTGCCTGGGGGACTGGGCGTGGTTCAGTTCTGGCCTGGACAAGGGAGTACGTAATGCGTGTGTCTCTGTTGTAGTGTGGGTGCCACCCGGCCCACAATCGTCAATGTTGCAATGTAGCATGCACCCGGAGGGCGGGCTCGCACGTATGGAGTCATGAAGGAGCGCAAGACCGCTCGGGGTCTTGGCTCATACATGACAAGTGTTGTGTGTATCTGTATAGCCGCAGCATGAGCCAAATGCCTAGCCTCAATCGCAGCGCGAGTACAGCCAGCCATGAACTGGACACCTGTGTCCACCCTGTCCTTACCATAGGCCTACACTCACGTGGCCGCCCACCCTCAACGGCCAACATCACAGTGTTGTTGTCAGGCTTGTGGACATGCGCAGACAGGCATGATAATGGTGTGCCGTAGGAGTGCAAGTGATGCAACCGTGCAGCGCACACAAGTAAAAAGGCTCGGGGGAGGGAGGAGCAGCTGTGAGGCAATGTAACACACAGTGAGGCTGCTCATTTGCCACATGCTAGGCATGTCATACATGATTCCCAAAGTCGCAGACATCCCACCCCACCCCCAACAAGCCTCTACACATTTCCTGAATGCAAGCAGATGAAAACCTAACATTAGGGATGAAATCTCCATTGTCTGAACTATCAGGCGGAAGCACATCTGCACCTCCGACCTCGGAATTGCATGTGCCCAGCACCCCCTGATAGATACCATAGCAGCTGATGATGACTCCCAGCCTACGCACAGCCCGACGACAGACCAACGTATACACACCCCACACACAGAAGTCCTTGCTCGAAGTTATCTTGCATGGAATGGCCTTCACACTTACTCCCACACCATCCCAGGCCTACAACCGTTGCACACAAACACTGCTCATTGATCCGAGCTGTGGCATTTCATCCACAGAACTGGTGCAGGTCAGAACAGTGCCGCTTCAACCAGAGCCACTAACGCAATGGCAGAACATCCCGGACACATGCACAAACCCTGTCACGTGGAACTGTACCGTCCACGTATGCTGCATTTACTGGGGGCACTGCCATTGGTAGTGCTGCGGATCAGTTACCGGCTAAGCTTCCGCCTTGCCAACGTCACCTGCGTTCAGCCTGTGTTGCATTGTCGCTCGTGCATATTCCAGTGGTCCATGGATGTCTGCCTATCCAACAGGACGGTAGCCGAACTGGATTTCGACATGTGTGTGCGCCCCCTGTTGGCCCACGACCATAAGTGTCACCGTGATACCCGTCTATGGGATGCCTGGATACTTGGCATACATGCTGGCAGCTGGACCTGGGAGATTGCAGAACTCCTCGTGTGCAGTGACCACATTGAGCCGCTCCCCTATTGGGCTGTAGTGCTAATTGGTGAAAGGGGGTGGACGCAGCACATCTGTCCGGACCTGCTAATGGTTGGCCTCGCCGTCCTGTTAGATGAAGTCGACAACGACCTCATGTTGGAAATGATTGCCTACAAAGCTGCACTCGCTTTCATGGACGTGTAACTATGTACCTGCAGACACAACAGTTCGGAACACATTGCACATGTCCCATTCCTTGTTGGAACTTGGGGTTCTGGTCACATCTCCCACGACGACAGTGGACATGGCTGCATTGACCTGGACTCCGAATACATGAGCGTACACCAACGCAGGTAAACACACACCTGTGAATGGTGCGGCACTCCCCCGGAGTGGACAGCGGCGCTTGGCAACGTTCCATGTTCTGACATACTGCTGCATTGGTCTGCATGTTGTGGCACTTATCTTGGCCGTACTGACACGCATGTGCTAATATATTCTATGCACCTTCACTTGTATTAAACTGTGATGAGTGTTGATTTGTATGACAATGTGTGTCTCACTGCCTATCTGGGTCATGGCCATACATGCATTACTGCACCATCAGGGATGTGGGGTTGTACTAGTACATTATCATCTCACAGTTTCCTGCTGTGCCACATGCGAATGGCCATTTTCCACACACAAGCGGCAGCAGTTGTGTCCTCTGTTCTGTTGTGCTGGTGTTGCTGTTTGTTCAACATTGTTGTAAATGTTGCGGTGCTCTGGATCTTATGTGTGTGTGCTGCATTGTAGGTGAGTTGCCCCTTCAGCTCTGATTTGGCTGGCCCTTATCCCTTTCAGGTGGTGTGGCTTTCACTTCTGTGCTTATGCAGTGCTGTGATGTTGCAGACTTGGGTAAATTGGACTCTTGGTTGGAGTTGTGACTCTTGGCCATGGTTTGTCCGCAGATGTGCTCTACTTAATTGTGCATGTGTGCCATTGTGCCCATCTCCCCCGTCCCCCAGTCCCTGGTGGTTACTCACCCTGTTGCTGTTGTGTCGGGTCATGTTGAGCAGTGTCCGGTCCCCCAACTCCTGCCACCATCTCCCCACTGATGACTGTGGACACCATTTCCTCCATCTCATCCAGCTCCTCCTGTGGCGCTGGACTCCCACCTCCAGTCTGCATTGCTGCCTTCTGGTTGTCTGCGACTTTCTGCTTGGTCTTGCGCTTCACATCATTCCAGCGCCTCTTGACCTCGTCCATTGTCCTCCTCAGCACTCCGACTGCTTTCACCTTGTCCACGATGGACTGCCATATTGCATTTTTTGTTGCCAATGACACAGTGGAGGTGACGAACAGTTGTTGATGAGGTACTATCACCTCCGTGATCAGGATCCTGTTTATTGCGGACTGAACCGCGTCTTCCTCTTCTTCTTGTCCTTGCCCTTCCCTGACCCCGAGGTCCCAGGCTGGTCCTCCGGGGGGCTTGTGGGGTTCTGGTCGTCCTCTGTACCTGCTCCGGCTGCCTCCATTGTACTTCGCTGTAGTTTGGTTTTTGATTGTGTTTTTTTTTTCTGCTTTTGTGGTGGTTTTTCCTGCCTGACGTGTGTGAATTGCAGGCCTGGCGCTGCTTTTCGCTGTTTGTCTTATCGCGGTTGGGCCCATCGCAACTTTTTTCGCGTTCGGGTTTGGATTTTCATCGCCGTCCCGGTAATGTTATCGCAGACATTTGACGCGTTATCGGGAGACTATCGCATGTTACCGCCGTGTTGAAAATACGACGTTAACCCGGATATGAAAACTTGCGTTAACCTATTTTGGCAATGTTTATCACACGTTCTTGTGAATATCCCCCTAAGATGCCCAAGCTAGGATTTAGATAAAAGTCCAGCAGATAACACACAGATTTCTGCAGTAGGTACAGTACTAGTATAAATTGCAAAACAGACACATGGGTATCATGTGCTTTAATTAGAGTGATGGAAACTGAAGCCAGAAAGCTCAGAAGTCATCCTTGCACTCATGCATCCATTCATCCACCAACTGATTCATTCATACCAACATACACAAACTCAACACACATATGCAAGATAAATTAAAAGAATCAAAGTATTCAATAAAATGCATGCGCTTGCAATTAATTTTGGAATAGCCAACATTACTTCTACAAATGGCAGTCATCTTTGAACTGTAACACGAAACTGCACTGTGTACAATAGCTTTTCAAGATGGCTGCCCAGTTTAAGAGCACTGGCAGCCAATATGAAATGAGCAGTGAATAAGCGGCATTGTTAGAACGGGGAGGGTTCAAATCCCCACCCGTTGCTACCCAAGGTTAGAATTTGGGGTCCCCAGTTGGCTGAGGTAGGTACCTTAGTCCAAATAGGGACCCTTGCTTCTAAGTCAGGGAAAGGAAGGACACCTTCTCAGATAGCCCCTGCTCACCCCCTCGGTAGCTTGGCACGAGCAGCCAGGCTTATCTCCAAGGCAATGTGTAAAGTATTTGCAATCCCGCTCTCAGTAACCCAATGATGACATCACAAATGGACTCCACACGAGTTTCATCGAAAAAACAAGTATAAGTTTATATAAAAAGATATACGATGAGTCCACACGATAAAAATCCAACATATGCGTATTTGTAATATTTCACCTGGCCGGTTATTAGGCCAGCAAGCCCTTGTAGATTCTTGCAGTATTAATGAGCAATTCTCAATGATCCAAATGAAGTCCTAATGCAATGTTCTGCAGTTCCTAATGCAAGAATCAGGCACTTCGTAATGTAAAAATAATGCAGTTTGTTATGCCAAACTAATGCGATGCGTAATGCAACAATCAGGCAGTTCGTAATGCAAAAATAATGCAATGCGTAATGCAACAATCAGGCAGTTCGTAATGCAAAAATAATGCAATGCGTAATGCAACAATCAGGCAGTTCGTAATGCCAACAATAATGCAATGCGTAATGCAACAATCAGGCAGTTCGTAATGCCAACAATAATGCAATGCGTAATGCAACAATCAGGCAGTTCGTAATGCAAAAACAATGCAATGCGTAATGCAACAATCAGGCAGTTCGTAATGCCAACAATAATGTACTCCATCACCGTTCACGGTGCTCTGGACGGACTCTATGCCATTCGTACTGACTCACGGTCAGCTACTGCCAAAATATGCCCCCAACACAGGTCTGGTGTAAACAAAGTGCAGCTCCACACTCCGGCCCCGGTACTGCCACTCCTCTGCAAGTACGGGCCAAGATTCTCACTTGAGCGGGGGCTCGCGCTGCAAGGATGGGAAAGGCCGAGAGCGTTTCTCTCCGAGACCGCACCCCACCCCAGGCGGCGACACACGCAAGCTCGCTGAGCGTTACCTGGGGGGTGCGATCTCGCTCTCCTCTCCTCGTGGCTTGGCCTCCGGGGCGACTTCGTTGATCTCGGGCAGTGGAACACGGACCCCCGACGTGATGGTTCGAGGTCTCTCCTTGGCACAGGCAGGCTTGGGCCGGCGGCACCGCTCCTCTGGGGATGCCGGTCCAAGCCGATGGCAAAGATGAAGGTCTCAGGCTGCAACAGGGCACACGCACACAGCGTCGCTGAGACTCACTTAAGCTTCGGATGTACACGATCACAGGGCAATCCTCACGGAGGTCTCAGGCTGCAGAAAGCACACGCACACAGTGTCGCTGAGACTCACTTGAGCTTCGGGTGTACACGGTCACAGGACAATCCTCACGAAGGTCTCAGGCTGCACGAATCACACGCACACAGCGTCGCTTAGACTCACTTGGACTCCGGGTGCACACGATCAAAGGACAATCCTCACGAAGGTCTCAGGCTGCACAAAGCACACGCACACAGCGTCGCTGAGACTCACTTGGACTCCGGGTGCACACGATCACGGGGCAGTTCTTACGAAGGTCTCAGGCTGCAAAAAGCACACGCACACAGCATCGCTGAGACACTCCTTTGGAAACTTTTGTGTTCCTGAGTTTCCACAACAGGGAGCCAGCTCTCCTTGGGGACAAGTTACTTTAGGACACAGCACACAGCAAAGTCCTTTCAAGCAGGGGGCACAGCACACAGCAAAGTCCCTTCGCCTCTCCTTTGTTAAATCAGCAAACTGCAGGCCAGCCCCAGAACACACAGCAAGGGTCAGTCCTTTCCTACAGTCTCTTCAGCTATTTCTTCCTTGGCAGAGGTTCCTCTTGACCACGAAGTAGTTTCAATCCTTTTCAGTCTTGATCAGTCCATTTCAGTCTTGGACAGTCCTAAGTTCAGGGGTTTCAGCTCTCATAGTTATACCCCTAAATGTCTTTGAAGTCTTTGTGTTCAGGGGGCACTGACCCCTGTCCAAACCAGTTCTGGGTGTCTCCCCAACTCACCACTCCTCACATGTGAAGCCCCGAGGCCACTAAGTTGGTCTGACCACGCACTCATTGCCTTCCAAGTGCAGGGACCCAGAGAACTAGAGCAGTGAGTCTCAGATAACCAGTTCTCGTATAGACAATGGCATAAAATCAACCCAGAAACTTTTTCAATGACCTTTTCTCCACCTGGGGACATAGCATCTAGCAATATTGAGGAGAGCCTTGCCGTTTTCAATGAAACAGCCTTAGCCGCTATCGAACAGATCGCCCCTCTTAAAATACGATCAAATAAACCCAGGCAAATCCAGGCGGCCTGGTTTACTCCTGAACTTTATAAGGAAAAAAGTCTATGTAAAAATCTGGAGAGAAGATGGCGTCGGACCCACCTTACCGAGGATAAAGAGAAATATAGGCTAGCCCTCACACATTATCATAAAAATATAAAGCAGACTCGAAAAGCCCATATAGCTCTCCAACTAAGCCAAGCTGAGAATACCCCCAAAGCCCTGTACCAGATCCTGAAAGCCTTCACCAACCCCAAAGCCTGTGATCTGGAAGAAAACCTCTCTCAGTCCCTCTGCGGTAAAATAAGCAATTTTTTTATACAGAAAATCGACACCATCTATAATAATATCACCACAGCAAATGGCTCACAGCTGGTAGACTCCACAATGGTATCCTTACCCAGTCCAAGGGCACAATCACTGCTGAATTTCCCCCCTTTATCCCAGGAAGAGACAGAAACCTTAATGTGTAAGGTAAAATCTGGCTCGCCACTTGACGTCTTACCTGCAAGAATCTCAGCCTCTCTTGCTAAACAGTTGTCAGATCCAATCTGCTCTCTATTGAATTTATCGCTGAAGGAAGGCCACCTACCACTGATATGGAAGGCGGCACAGATCATCCCAATCCGAAAAAACACCAGAGCTTCCATGGAAGATCTCTCAAATCTTCGCCCCATCTCCCTCCTACCTTTCCTGAGCAAAGTACTGGAAAAGTATGTTAATAAACATCTGTCGGACCATATCGAATCGGCTGGATACCTTGATCCATCTCAATCGGGCTTCCGACCAAAACATAGCACGGAAACAGACCTGGTGGCCGTCACTGATAGCATCAGGTTATCACTAGATAATGGTCAACCTACCCTCCTGGTGCTATTAGATCTTTCCACCGCATTCGATACGGTTGACCACCAGACTTTGCTCAGGAGACTGAAGGAAGCCGGGATTGGTGGAGTGGCACTGCAGTGGATGACCAGTTTCCTCTCTAACCGCACCCAGACCATTAATCTGGGGCCATACCGCTCCAACACGAAAGAACTGACCAAGGGAGTGCCTCAGGGCTCTTGTCTAAGCCCAACAATGTTTAACATCTACATCGCCCCCTTGGCCTCACTTCTGAGGAACTACGGGTTCACCCCAATATCCTATGCAGATGACACCCAACTCACCTTTTCCTTCAATAAGGCCTCTCAGACAGCCCAAACCACCTTCTCCTCCGGCATGCTGGCTATCTCCCAGTGGATGAGAAACAACTTCTTACAGCTGAATGCCGGTAAGACCGAAATCATGCTTTTCGGAGAGGCCCCACTGCTGTGGACACCTGATTGGTGGCCTACAGAGCTGGGAACGGCTCCAACTCCTAAAACTACGGCGAAGAACTTAGGGGTGCACCTCGATCAGACCTTATCCTTGAAAGAGCATGTAACACACACTGTTGATTCATGCTTTTACGTGCTGGGCCTATTGAGAAGAGGTTTTCCTTATCTTCCCGATTCCTTGCGAAAGTCCCTCATTCAAACCCTGGTGTTAAGCAAATTAGACTACTGCAACGCCCTATTGATAGTTGCTAATGAGTCCTCTCTGAACCGCCTTCAGGTAGTACAAAACACTGCAGCTCGTTTAACCTTGAACGCCCCACACAGAACAGCTTCACTCCCCCTCCTCCAACAGCTCCACTGGCTACCTGTGCGCAAACAAGTGAAATTTAAGATATGCTGTCTGACACATAAGGCTATATGGGGAAATGGACCATCCTATTTGGCAGAGAGGCTTCATCAATATACTCCCCTTAGGGACCTCCGCTCAAGCTCGAAATCTCTGCTTAAAATTCCCAGGATCAAGAAAGCAAGGATGGGAGGAAAAGCCTTCTCATATCTGGCGCCCTCCTTGTGGAACAAACTTCCCACAGCTTTAAGGCAGTGCCCAGACCATCTGAAATTTAGGAAGGCTCTGAAAACTGCCCTTTTTTAGACCGGTCTCATTGTGACAGCTTCCTTTTGTAAGTCTGCGAGCGCTGAGATACCCCTCAGGGGGTGATTCAAGCGCTATATAAATACACAAATCAAATCCCTTTGATAGTGGGGGTCTGGATCCTCAATCACTCAGCAGGAGATGGAGCCATTGTTTTATGGCGGCAGCCCAGGCCTCTTCACCTCCAGGGGCTACTCCTCCCCCCTACACTCCAGATGCAGGTCAGCCTGTTGCTGTCTCACCTCCTCCCCTGGGTCAAGACATTCCCCAGATCCTATCACTTTCAAATCCAGACAGTCAATCCACAGCCAGGCAGAGACACACAGAATTGTGAGTACACAAAAAACCAGCCACTTCTAAAAGTGTGGTTTCTAAATACACAATCCAAAAACCACCTTCACAAAAAGATGTGTTATTAAATTGTGAGTTCAGGCACACCAAACTACACCGCTCCATCTTAAGCCTATGGTAAGATAGGCTGGAAACATATTACACAGCCTTCCCCATTCTGTCCTATGGGCAAGATGGCCTTTCAACAGTGAAAAACGAAATGGAGAGTATTTCACTGTTAGGACATGGTACACACCTCAGTACATGTCCTACCTTTCACATACACTGCACCCTGCCCAGGGGTGTACCTTGGGCCTACCATAGGGATGTCTGATGTGCATAAAAAGGGAAGGGTAAGGCCTGGCAAGTGGGTGCACTTGTCAGGACAACATGACAGTTTTAGCAAACTGCGCGCAGGCACTGCAGTGGCAGGCCTGAGATCTCTCTTTAAGGCTACTGGTGTGGGTGGCACAATTAGTGCTGCAGGCCCACTAGTAGCATTTGCATTACCAGCCCTGGCACACATAGTGCACTTTACTAGGGACTTTACTAGTAAGGCAAACATACCAATTATGGACAACCAATTACCATTACACTTTACACAGGGAGTACTTGCACTTTGACACTGATCAGCAGTGGCAAAGTGCCCAAAGCATCTAAGTTGGCAACACCATGTCAGAAAAAAGGTCTAGGGGGAAAGCAAAAAGTTTAGGGAACTTTAGCCAAAAAGGGCCAAGTCCAACAGGCATCATAAGCATTGTCTAGGAAGCATTGAGTATGCCCAAAAAAATAAAAACAGTAAAAAAAAAAGGGGAACCTGTAAAAGTGAAAATACAGAACTAAAGCAACTGGCACATAGGGCCTGGCACTGAAGCACACTCAATTTTAGGCAGATGTGTACATGATCAGGAAAATGCGGTCACTTAGACAGCAATATAGCCAATGGTCATAGTGGTTTGTCTCATTGACCCATGCTATATGCTGTCATGTGCGGAAACAAAACGGAAAGGACTCTAAAAAGAACATTGGCTGAAGAGGGATGACCCAAAGCATCTGCCTAGCTTCACTTTCCCATTGTTCCATGTTGGGGCATCTGAATGTATCTGTGAGTCTCTATTTTTATAGATCTATGGACAGACAGTCAGGTTATGAGCAGAAATCAAGTAATGGGGTCTAGTTTGTATGGGAAGGATAACTTGACTCGCATGTATATCTTCTGTTCCCAAGTGTTCTAATGGAGCATTAAGCTTTAGCCTGAAAAGTGGGGATGTTGATTTGTTTATAATGTGGGTTATTTTGTAACATGTTGAGCTGTGTGGTATGTTTCTATGTGCGGGAGTCTAAGACCTCCCACTGCTGTATTCACGTGTGCGCATATAGTTTTGAAGGTATCACAAGTGGTGTCTCACCATTACACTGGAAGAGTTTGTCAAAGTAAATTTGGTGTAGCGATCAAAGGGGACCCAAGAAGGGAAGCATGCTTAACATGTAGTTAAACCTGGGGGTTATCATCATTTTAATCACTTGAAGTCTACCAATGATCCGTTTAATGCAATCCATCTGTGAAAGCAAGCGTTAATTTGCCAGGTTAGAGGACTTAGATTGGTGGGGATCATGTCAACTAGGCCTGAATTCAACAGTATCTCTAGGCATTTTTTTTTTTCTTATTTGCCTTTTCAAAACAAGCACAAATACATCAACATTGAGCTCAACAGTGCCACATCCCACATGCACTTGCAATAGCAATAGCATTGCTACAAGTGCAGCCATCAATACCACACAACTAGGTAATCTCTTTTCCCATGAGACACTGCCCTATACGACTCCTCCGGGACTGACAATTTATACGTAGTGAGGGAACCCCAAATATCATTTGGCCTCGAAGGCCACTGTAGCTCTTTGGCATATAGTTCCAGTTGGTCCCTGCAGTAGGCTAGATCCGAGAGCCACTGCCATTTGGTGGGTACTGCTCGTTTACTCCAGTGCAGAGCAACACTCCACTTTGCCAACAACAGAACCACTGCCACAAACTTACAATTGGCCGGTTGCAAGTCTTTGGCCAGTCCTAGCAAGCACACTCCAAGGAAACATTCCACTGGCTCCAACACCATAGCTGCCACAGCCTCTTTAATTTGACTTCAGAATCTCTTGACAGAAGCACACAACCAGGCCAGATGCAGAAAGTCTGCGTCCGGTATTCCACATCCAACTCAGACTTTATGTGCATAACTTAACAGGTATATGGTACATTTGGTGTAAATACTCAAAGTTTATAATGCACAAGTTACAATTGGATGTAAGCATGCTCATCTCTGCGCAGAAAAATTCCAAGTCAACCAATTCCATCGGCCTATCAAGGAATTCATTCCATTTCTCAAGCGCTCAATCTGGGATTGGTGGTCTATCTGTTTGCATTGGATATGTGATGTTACAATGCATGGCATTACATAGCATGCCGTTGCAACGCCAAACTTTACCCCGACTTTCTGTCGGGGGAGCGCTGGAAGTTGGAATAGATTAATTTTCTATTCCAACTCCAGTGTGTGCAACAGTAGGGAAGGTGTTGGTGTTAAATCCAACACCTTCTACCCACTGCTGCACACCTTTTTCGTTGCAGCGGCATGCGATGTAACTGCATGCGTTGTAATGGTTGCGTTGTAAAGGCTGCTTCCCGTTTGCATCACAATATATAGTTTAGTGATCAGAGTCCTGTGCACTGTACTAGTGAGCAGGGTTTGTAGCGCACAAAGTATAGGAGGCTCCCCTGGGAATTGGCGATAGAACTCGCAAAGTGCAGCTCTATGGCCATGGTATGTGAATGTCAGTAGCGGGGTGTGCCCTTGTGTGTGTGGTAGATCGTTGAGGGCTACAAAATTGCACTACGTTAAGCATCACCCATGGTTTTTAGCCCAGCATGAGCAAGATGTCCCAGCACGGAGCCTTCCCGTGTGACCAATATGGCGGGGTGAAACTGCAGTGGGAGCGCCGGCACATATAAAGGGATCTTGCCTGCCCGCGTTTCGAGCATCCACCAAGCTTTAATTGTGGAGTGGACTGTGTTGATTTCCGTTCATCACCCCCTCTTTTTTATGCGGCAGTATAGCCTGGAGTGGAATGGGATAAGCGTCATCATGCTTCACTGCAAGGTGAGGCACATAATCATGTGCACGAAATGGGCCTTAGCACATAAATAGTATAATTGTAAGTCAGGTGCATTAAAGCCCCCGTGGGTGTACGGAAGTGTGAGTATATCCTAGGCTGCTTCCCATCCCATGCCAGTGTAATTATGTGTGTCCTAAGTGTTTTAAAAAAGCGTTGCGGTAGTACAATGGGAATGTTGATAAAAAGATAGAGAAGCTTGGGCAGCACCACCGTTTTCGTGGCGACTATCCTGTCTGCTAAATACAGGTGCGCCTGGACCACCTGGAGACCTGATCTACTAATTTCAAAATGGCCCTACCATAATTGTATCATAAAACCAGTTCCAGGTCACTATGAATACATACCCCCAGATATTTAACAGGGTCCATTCTCCACACTAGGGGAAAGTCGAGTAGGTACACTAGAGTAGTGGACATTAGGGGGAATATTACTGACTTTGACCAGTTGATGCTCAGGCCCAAGTATCGTTCAAACCTGATATACTCCCAAATTACAGGTGCCAAGTGCGTAGGAGTGTCCCTGACATACAACACCATATCATCCGCATATAGGGAAATACTACGGGGACGCAGCTGAAATTGTAGTGCAGAAGCTGCATGCCGTTCCCGGATCACGCATGTCAGTGACTCCAGTGTTATAGCAAATAATAATGGAAACAGAGGGCACTCCTGTCTCGTGCTCCTACGGATAGAGAACCACTCAGATGTGCTGCCATTAGCACATCCTGGCTGCCGGGTTAGTGTACAGTAGCCGAATCCAGCACAGGAATGCCACCGGAACACCCATATTGGCCATTATCGTAAACATATAGCTATTCAATGGAATCAAACTCTTTGGTGGTGACCAGTAGAACTGCTGCAGCCTGCAGTGTGGGATTCAGCTGGTGTAATAATGCAAAGAGGGTACACAGATTGTGTGTGGTGGAACGGGCCGATATGAAACCGGGCTGGTCCTTCAACACCAGATTGGGGAGTAATGGCTGGAGCCAGGTCACCAGTATCTTGGTGAGGATCTTTGAATCAATATTAACAGTGGTCTGTACGACTCACAGTGCTCTGGCGCCTTGTCAGGCTTTAGCAGTGCAACAATGAGCATCTCTACCAGTGAAGGGGGTAATGTCTGCTTATTGCACACTTCGTCAGACAGGACGTGTAAGTGTGGTGCCAGATGGTCGGCAAATTTTTAATAGAACTCACCCATTAGACCATACAGGCCTGGAGCTTTACCATTGGGGAGCAAGCATATGGCATCCTTAAGCTCCTCAAGTGTAAAAGGTTGTACCAAATATATGCACAGTCTGAGGGATTGCCATGCCGCGTCCTCCAGATAATCTCCTATCTCAGCCACCGTAGCAGAATGACGGGTACTGTAGAGATGGGTAAAGAAGTTTGTGAAATCAGCTAGTATAGAGGGCAAGTCGCAATGATCGGTACCCACTGGGGTAGTACTCTTCACAATGTGTGCTTGTCCCCACGGTGATCACAGCTTCGCAGCAAAGCTATATCCCGGTCGTCCACCCTCCCCATACGTCCGAGCTGTGTGTCGCTTGGACAAAAAGTGTAGTTCTTGTGCAGCAAACTCATTAAAAGTGGTGATGTGCTCCTGAATGGCAGGAAGGGTGGCAGGGCGAGTGCTAAATTCATAGTCGCATTCGAGGGTCCTAAATATGTCCTCAGTATTTTGCAATTGTGTGCGTATTGCCCTCAGCACTCCTGTCTGTGTGCTAACGCACACACCCCTGATTGTGACCTTGAAGGCTTCCCATAGTATTTCCATCCCATCCACAGAGCCAAAATTCTTGTCAAAACATTCAACAATAACTAAGTGGAGCCAATCCCGGAAGACAGGATCCAGGAGTGGCGATGCCTGGAATCAGCATGTGAATTGGGTGGGAGTGTGGCTGGGGATTGAGATCACCAATACCACTGAAGCATGGTCAGACAGAGACTTGGGCAGGTGTGCCACCTTTGTCATCCAGGCACAGATCTATTAGGATACTAACCAGTAGTCTAACCACAACCACGATTCATGTACAGAGGAGCTGAATGTACCTTCCTGCTTCGACGGGTGTCAGAGCCTTCATATGGCTACAATACCATAGTGGTCCTTTCCATCCCATATAACAATGGCGGAGTGCTTGTCATGCCAGTCCGTCACGGCCGACCGGTCCAGCGTGAGGTCTAAATATGTGTTCAAATCTCGCCCCCCATATAATCACTGTTGGTGGAAAGGTGTGGATGTGACACCAAAGTGTTATATAAAAACTTGGATCATCCACATTGGGGCCATACGTATTGACCAGTTATAGGAGTACCGCATAGACTCCCCAGCGCTATCGCAAAGCGTCCCTGCTCATCTATCACGGAGTGGGTAACATTGAATGGCACCCCTCGTTTCACCAGAATCGAGACGCTTCTACAGTATGAAGAGTAGGAAGAGGCCAATCTATACACTGCCCAGCGTGCACCAATGGCTAGCTCTGTATGGTGTGTTAAGTGCGTCTCTTGCAGGAATGCAATCTGGATATGATGCCTGTCGAGATAGGAGAGTACCAGTCAAGTTTTGCGTGGGTTATTAAGTCCCTGTATATTCCAAGTCATTAGGGGTGTATGTCCCTGGGGGTGGGCCATGATAACCCCATAAAGTTGATCTCCGCACTACGGATCTGGACGGTTAGGTGTGGTGCACAAGAATAGCATAGTTACAAGTAGCACTGTGGTGACATCTGAAACAAGTGAACAAACCCCACTCCACCTACTTTAGCATCTCAAGCATGCTAAAGACATCCCCAGAACCTAAGAACAAAAAAGTCATAAGCAAAATCATAACATCATACATCATGGCATGTATCATTTTACCATCCACAAAGATCATACGGGTGTACCTTCAGGGGGGCTTGAACTTTAGGAACATTTGGCTTCAATCCATTTTTCCCGTGGTCACAAGCAGGTCCGTCCCAGCACAATCCGTGGGCACCAGCACCAATCACTGTCCGTGGGCTAGGATATGCTGTGCACAGTAGGCCGCCCCCAAGCAGTGCAGCAGTGCAATAAGGAGAGATAAGCTGCAGGCTCCCCACCAGAGCCCTCATCACATCTAGGGCATGGGGCCCCCCACAGTCAGGTCTCAAGATGGAGTTTCTTGAAGAGCTCAGTGTGCATAGAATTCTTCACTCTGGGGTCTCCTGAATCCAGAAATGCGCAGGGGACCAAGCGTCCACCCTATTCCCACAGGCCTGGTCTCTCACAGAACTGTGCAGCCCCCAAGCAAGGCCAAGGAATCGACAAATAGGCTCCTGTACAGATGAAGACTTATGCATGTGGTACAAGTATGGTTCCTATATCACCAGATCACGACATTCAGATTGCAAGCCCCAGTCCGGGCGGCCACTGCGTTGCAGAAGTCCAGTATCAGGGGGGAGTCAGAATGCCCCCCAGCTCGTACCTTCAGTTAATGGACAGAGGCAGTACAGCTGGCAGGTTCAGGCCCAGATGCAGGACACCCCCCCAATGTTTGTTTCGTGTATGATGGCGGATGAAGTGAGGTCCCAATAATAGACCGCAAGGCTCGGACCTCAAGGCATAAAGCCAATATTCAGGAGCGCCATGCAGGGGGGCTATCCGGGCCTACAAGGCATGCAGTAGTGAACACCGCCCGTATTTTGTAGGAGGTGCAGCCCATGAAGCTCCACCACTCAGCGAGTCCGCTGTGACAGTAGAAGACAGGGCTGCACCACCACTATTTCAACCGCCTCCTCCCAGGGAGTTAGCCACCACACATCAGCTAGCTCTCTGCAGGTTCCAGAGGGAGGGCCCGCTGATGTGTCAGGCATCCTCGGTCGGTCCTGCTCCACTACACTTCTCATGCAGGGCAGCTCCCCTTCGCCAGCGCAGTCCGCGTATCCCAGGCAGCCCCTATTTGATCACCACTCCGTTCTCTAGTAGGTACTCCTCAACGGTGGGTCATCGTGCTGCTAGGGGTCACTGTATCAGGCCCGAGCATGTTGCCTCACCTCTGGCCCTCCTTGTCGCCTCTGCTCCTTCACAGTAGAGGAGCCCACGCAGCAGACAGCCGCTGGCTGCTTTCGCCATTTGAGGAGCCCCAGGGATCATCTTAGGGAGCCAGGCGAATCACCCCAGCTGCTCCGGCACACAGCCATCACTTTACTAACACTCATTTGAAATTAAGCCCTTCTAGCACTGCCGTAGTGCTAGAGCAGGACATTGGACATGCCTCAACCACTGCGTGCAAGAGAATCAGGAGCATTGCGAACCACCCATCCATATCAGCTATTGGGGGGGGAGTTTTTATGGGCCTCTTCTGTATACAAACTGGCAGACAAAACTCATAATTACTCTATAAGGAAGGAAGAAAGATGGGTTGATAGAAAAGGGAAAGAAGAAAGGAGGAGTGAGTGAAAGGATGGATGGATGAGTGGGGGAAAATGGGCGGGAGAAAGGATGGATGAGTGAATGAAAGGAGAAGATGTGGTTTGAGAAGATGGATGGGCGGGCGAAAGGATGGATGAATGAGTGGGGGAAAGTATTAGTAGGTGAAAGGATAGTAGAATAAATGGAAATTTGAGAGGATTGATGGGCAGGTGAAAGGATGGCAAGGTATGTGGAAATCTGAGAAGATGGATTTTGGCAGAGTAAATGGTAATCGGAAAGGATGGATGGATAGCAGAGTAAATGGAAATCTGAGAGAGTGGTGGACGGATGGACATAAGGATCAATAGACGGATGAGAGGCTTTATTGATGGATCGCTAATTCAAATGATGGAGGAATCGGTGGGTGGATGGATGTATGGCTGGATGCATGCATAGATGATGGATATGTGAATAGATGTCTGGAAATGCCAATAGATGGATGGAATTGTGAAAGATGGGTTGATGGATGAAAAAATGAATGACCGACGTAATATAAAGGTGAAATGGGTGGGCGGATGGAAGGGTGAAAGAATCAAGGGATGGATGCTTGGACAGAAGAGCTAAAAGAGCTATTCTAGGGACGGTCAGGCTCATGTGCTTCGCTTACTTGGTGCCATTAGAGCTTTCATTCAAAGTGAGAGGTATTTTAATTTTCTAACTACTCCCTTAAAGAAAATGTGCAATTACAAAGCACTGGTGCTGTCACAGGTGTTGCAGTGTTACTTTATATGATTTTTGTATAGCACAGCTTCCTTAGCCCTTTGGCGATTTAGACACCCAGATAGATTAATGTCCACCACATTTCAATTGAATTGGAATTGCATTTATATAGCACGTACTACCTCTGATGGGGTTTTTTGCATCAAAGTGATTTCCATGGAGAGGCATTCAATCTTCCAATGCCTGTAAGAGTGTGGGTTGTGTGGTTTTCAATGTTTAGGTTTCCCCTATGTGATGCCATCAATGATGTTATTTGTGATGTACAAGTTCTGTTAGGGACTTTGTCACTAGTTTTGTACAGGTGCGTCCTCTTGTGAGAAGGGTACATTGACTATTCTGACTGAGCTCCTCAAAGGGGAAGAAGATACAGTTAAGGGTCCTAACAAGGAGAGAAACCATAAAGCATTTATTTTTGGGGGAGGTTTAGGCGTGTAGCTCAGAATACACTACATTTGGTATATTAAATTGTTGCATTCATGTTTCTGTTTTTTACTACAGATGGTTTCTTTTATTTTGGATGTTAACCTGCAATTTTTGGTTTATTTAATGTACGCACATATGCCTTCGTTATGCAATTGTCTTTCTAGTAGTACACCTTTTTTGTTATCTGCCATTCACCAACATCAAATCTAATGGATGCTGTGGAATGAATTGCACATTACTTCTTCGATTCTACCTCCCTTTAGGTTATTTTGGACAATGTTTCTATTACTTAACTTTTGTGTTTTAGCCTAATGCATTATGGGCGTTGCAGTCTTCTTTTGTTTCTATTAAATCAATTACTCTAACATACCTGAAAACATTAAAACATTTGTAGGTGAAATGCTCAGGACTGGAGATAGTGTTGGTAATGACCTGAAGTTTTTGTCGTCACCCTGGTTATCAATCACTTATTTGTACATTGAAAATGTGTATCTTGACATGCATTTTGTTTCATATTGTACTTTTTAAGTGCTGACGTGTAACTTTGTTTCATTATCTTCCGTAGAACGCCTTTCCTTTTTGTGCTTTCTCCTTGAACCCCTGATAAGTGGTGAGCTATGCCAACTAAGGTATAGTCTCCTTCTTAGGGTGTGTTATCAACACCTGTCTGTCATCAATCCCACTTGTGTGAGCAGCAACCGTGTTTTGTTGCTGGGTGAATATTGTCAGTCCTCTACCAAGTCAGAGATACAGCCTGGGCCATTCTTTTACGGATGATATATTGGGTATTTTTCTATGGGGTAGACTTTCTTCCCAGTTTTTATCTGAAATCTTTTAACTTCTAGCAACATACATAATGTTCTCACATCTTTTGGTGATAGACTGCTTAATGGTAAAAGGTAGAAATCAGAGAATCATTGAGGACTCTTAATCTCTCTATTGAAAGAATAAACTCTTACAGCTGTGATAGCTCCTCCAAAACTCACTGTTTAACATCCCTTAAATTATGCCACGCGCCGTCCTCGTCGCCACCTGTCAAGAAGTGCTTCAACATTAGATTAGTTCAAGTCCTTTATTGCATCCACCTCCAGCAAACACCTAAAACAGCCTCCAGGTTACAATCCAACGGTCCCCACAATAATTCCTGGTTCGGAGATCTGGTGAAACCTGATGACACTCTATAGTTAAAGAGACAGCGGCTAGGAAAATACAGAGTACAACAGAATCACATTCAGCTATAACAAGCACTTCAGGATGAAGCAACTAGAAAAAACTCGGGGATGCAAAGGGTCAATTCCAGGTCCCAGAATAGGCGGAGAGCGGAGGCAAAGGGAGCTACATGGAGCAAAGCTTTTAAGAATGCACTGCATTAAGAAAAAAAAAATGACAACCTATTGCTATTAAAGCCAGAACACAATAAATCCTAGGAATCATCTAACTATATTTTGGAGTGTCTAATAAATTAAGCTAAGAAAATAACATGCTGTCACGTACAAAGCTTTTATTTTCAAAGAGACAAATGTGTGGGTTTAATGTCTGTGTGTTTTATTTGCTTTTTGCATTTTTCTGGTTACCTGGTGGACTAAAACTTTCAACTTCTAGAGTGTGGATTTGGACACAAACAAGGAAGCCGTATATTTTCCCTTGCTGGACTGATGTAAAGATGCCTAGAACTTGGATTTATGCTCTTGGATAGTTCAATGGTGACAGAGTTTGCGCAGGAATGCAGGATTCCACCCGCAGATTGTACTTTTGAACTTTTGTTCATAGGAATATCTTCTTTGTTTGACAGGAATTGCTCATTCTTACCCAAAACCATTGTGCTCCATCATCCTTTTCTTCACAAAGGAACACGTTTTCTACTCTTCACTTTGCCTCCTTCTCAGAGACCATGCTCTCTTCTCCTACACATCAGATCTAGCATCACCCCAGTTCATCATGTTGTACTGGGACTCTGTTTAATGTTATTTGAAATTTTAAGGTACAATCTCTCTCACTGAAGGAATGAACACATAGTGGATGGGAGTGAGCAGACTGCAGTGAGATGAATATCTCACTGCAGAATGATAGATCACAAGTATAAAACATGTCCTAGAATTAGAAATCTATTTGTTATGGTTTGCTTACTGTCACACTTTCTTCAAGATTGGAATGTTTATTTTGCATCTCTCAGTGAGGGATCCAACCAACCTCCATGATAGTTACCTGGTGGAGTTTGGAACAGTCACCAAAGGTACGTCATGTGCTGTTCCTTCATCAATAAACTTGATTTTGTCTATCTTTCTAGCTGAACTCGTTGACCTTTCATCATAACAGTTTTGGAACTTCTCGGGACCTTGATCAAATTAAAAACATATCAGTGTACTTCAACCTAATGTCGTAGGTGAATCGTTTACTCGTTTTACTGCGTCTCTATCGTACGGGGGACAAGCTGCACCAAAGTTTGCTCTATTTTTTTTAACAGTGTCTGCAGTACATGTGCTGTAGCTCACCTGCTTGTGATGGTGAGTGAGGAACCCTCTCTCGCCCCATTGTAGGAGTACTGTGCGAGCAATGAAGTGCAATGTCCAGTTACTTACCAGTAATATTCATTACTCCGAGTCCATGTCTTCCTCGTCACAGTCCTCATGTCTGAGTCTACCCCATTCATGCAAAACCTACCCAACTTGGAATGAGAAGGGAAGTCAAGTTTGGTGGTTAGAGTCTGCATAAATGGAGTAAACTCTGACATGAGGAGTGTGAGAGGAACACGGACGAGGAGGTAATGGCAGCACCATTCCTGCAAGTGGCCCTATAAAATCAACTGTGGCTCTGTGCACAGCATGTTTCTCTGGCGCCTCTTCTGTGACCAGCACTGTGGGAGTCGGTGAGTGTTCTCTGTGGCAACGCATTCATCTGTTCCCTGTTCTAAGGTCTGGGGAAAGTGGGAAACGGACTGGAGGCTCCTCTTTCTTTAGTTCTTTCTATTCTCATCATGGTGATTGGGCAATAATCCTGAGCTCGTGAAAAGATAAAAGAAGATATCATATTGGCTGATTCTATAAGGAAACTCTGGTGTGATTAGACAGAGCAACTGGCACCTGATTAAGGGGGATATTTCTCCCATTTCTCCTGCAGCATCACATACAATTATTGATACATTTTGAAAGAATACACCAGTTTTAGAAATAAACATTATAAACGTAGGTTTTCATTGTGCAACATCAAAATTTCCAACCTCTTTTTTTTAGCAGAACCAGGTATTCAGAAAATTAAATCGAAACAATTGAACAAAATATTTGGAGTTATTTGAATGCCAATGATTGACCCTCTGAGGAAAAATGCTTGGGAACTGGGGTTGAAAAAGTTTTTGATCGTGTGCCTGTTTTGTTTCCACCACCCCAAGTAGTTTGGGATGAATTTGAGAAGGCAGTGAACATATTAGAAAACACTTTAAGGATAGTACAAGTGTAATAATGGCGAGACACAGATTTTGCACACGCAAACAACTTCAACTCAAGTCCATGGAGGGGTTGCTAGAAGAATTAAGTATCCTTACTTCTACATTTGAGTTTGATGGGACACTGGATAACTTCTTAAGGGATCAGATTCTAGTCAACTGTTTTGATGGAAGGACAAAAGCCATAAGGAAGGTTACTATGTTGCAGGAATTTCAGTTCGGAACAGCTCTATAATGGCATCCAAAGATGCTCTTCCATCTTCAAACTCCAAACAGGCACTGGATGATTGGTCTTTGAATGATATGGTGCATGATGAGTGTGCAATTGATTCAGAGGAAAAACCTAGATCTGACAACACTCCTTCTATTACCTGCCCACATTACCCTCACAGTTTTACTGCCCCAAAAGAAAGACTCTGTTTCTGGAGGCAGATTATTTCTATCTTGGGTAGTTCTATAGACATGGCTTGAAACAAGTATAACAAGCATAAGAGCAAGTTCATCTTAATTATAGTTATTTTCTATAGCCACAATAATGGTAGGGGGCTTAATTTAACCAGGTCTGCCTGTATTTTCTACTACAATTGGCATCAGCAGACATCATACCAGCCAAAGATGCAGGTATATTGACTTATTGAGGCCCAGTTAGCATGTGATGGAAATCGTTTTCTAATTGCTACACTTCTTCTTGTTGGAGAGTGATATTAAGAAGTTCAGAATTTCCTTTTATTTGTTTGAAAGCCAGCCAGCTTTAAGAATATTTCGGACAAATGGGTTAATGCAGCCAATGACTTGTGGGGTTTAGTCAATATCAGCAGAATGTTGTTGGCAGATACCTTACGTTTAAGTTGTTCTACCCTATACTCCAATCCATGAATTGAGGGTTATTCTCTTATCATGGCTGCCATTGGTTCAATAGATATCGCAAACAGAAGCGGCAAGATGGAGCAATCTTCTCATGTTCCTCTCTTCAGTTTTATAGCTTCCAACCTTGCTGCATCTACCAAGATTCTGGCATCACGTTCTTTATAAGCTGCAAAGATCCAACTACAAAATTGCTTGCTGAATCCAAACCTGTGCAATTTTGACCTTAGAAAGCTCCACCTACCGGGTCAAAGCCCTTTTCTGCAACCATTATTGCAAGGATTTTATTTCCTCTTTGCCTTCTCAATAAGATGTGTGAGTCTTCGTATGGTCATGTGTTTGATAGTCTCTAATAAATCTGGATTCATCCTCCTCAATCAGTCTTGGTATCCATTTATTAGCCATTGGATAATATCATTGGAGAGATTTTGACATTTAGATACAATACAACAATTGGTCAATATGACTCACAATTCCTAATGTATTTGTTATGGGATCAGAGAAATATATGCCTCCCTCATATTTGTGTAATTAATATTTCCTCTTTAAAGGAATTAAAGAGGTCTTCCCTCAGGGGTGGTAATATTTCTTCCAGAGATCTATAAATGGCTAGGTGATTTTCTCCACTTTAGTAATCTGATCGCTTCCCTGACTTCTTGGTTATCTATGGATCTGTCTAAATAGTCTCTTTGCTCAATTGTAAGACGTATTGGGTGAACATTTGGGCGGTACTCTACACTTTCCCTTGCATTTTCCCCTTTCTCTATGATAAAATGCTGATGAAAATCACTAAAGGCTCCCAGCTTCCCTTCCTCATCTTCCAGGTGTTTGTGCTGGGGTTGTACATTTCCAAAATATAGAGTTTATTATATATGTATTTTAGCTGTATGGCTAATAATCTACTATTATTTTAACCAAGAATCTCTATTTTAGTGTTAGAAGAGTTTTTCTCTGCTAGTTTCAACTACATTTAGCTGGCCTTCAGACTGTTAATTTATTGTACTTTACCTACTGCGGTGCATGCTTTGCTATAATCTTATAATGACCTGGAGTCTTTGTGTAGTTTCTCAGATTCTAATTTCCACTCTTTCATTTTGGGGGCATCTAAAGCTATTAGTATCCTCCTGGTGCAGGCCTTCAATGTGTTCCATTTTATCTGGAATGACATAGGGTCATCTTCTATGTATCTTTGTGTCAAGTCAATTATTTAAGTATTCTTGTCTATTAACTGAATGTCTGAGTATGTACTCTTTGAGCCTCTTTCTATTGGAAATTCCTGTAGACTATTCTACCAACATGTGGGAGTGGTCTGAAAGGACCATAACGCCTCCTATTGGCCCCTTATGTATGAAAATTTAATCAATTCTCATGTAGGTTCTGAGTGTAGTGGAAAATAATTCATAGCCCTTTCCTGCCAAAGTGTGTGTATCCACGCATCTACGACTCTCAAGTCATATTTCACAGTTTTCAAATTTTTACTCATCACTTTATATATGTGACCCTAGGTATTGGATCTGTTGAACCGATCAACCCATACTGTGTAGAGGTAACTCCAATTATCACCTCACCCCTCAAAATATTATCCAACTTTTGTCTCTGGAAACAAGCCTGACTTGGGTTTGGTGCATATTTGTTAAAATTTTTCATTATCTCTCTCTTATATTGAAACTGTGTCAGGGTATATCTGCCTGTATTATCATTCTTTGTCAATATGACCTTAACTTGCAAAGTGTGTTTAACCTAGATTGCCTCTCCTGCAGTTTTGTTAACAGTAGTTGAATGGAGCTGTATTGGGTAAATCCTATGTTTTAGTCCCTTCCGGTTTTTCCTTGCAGATGTGGTTCTTGTAGCATAATGAGATCTGGTTGTGTAGCTTCGATATGATTCCATAACTTTTTTCCTTTATTTGGTGAGTTCAGGCCTCCCACATTCATGGATATTATTTTAGGTATATCGTAACTGGGGTGTGTGAAATCTCTCTTTAATAATTCAATTAAAGCATGTTTTTTTGTGGGAAGAAGATGTGCCTTTGGGTATTTCTCTCTTCCCCCCTTAAACCCTACTTCAAATTGCATTTTAAAAAACACAATTAACTTGTGGAAAATTTAAACAAGTCAATTGGAATAAACACTCCAGCCTCTGGGATTCTTCTATTGACACCTTCGGAACCCCCAGTTCCATGCGAGGGTGACAGGTAACATACCCAAAAACATAGACTTGGAATATACTTCCTCTTTGCCCTTGTTGGTATCTAATAGGTTCCAAGCATTGAGTGCCCTCCAGGATATTGATTGGCATGAGCCAGGGCTTTATACAGTGAATGTGGCTTCTACCCTGAGGGGCAGGAAAGTGGTTATTGATATGGATATTAATGGTACCTACTGTATAGGCAATATCCCAATCAGTGTATCATCATCACCAATGAATAATAATGTAGATAATATTGGCCAGAGTCGGGTACTGCAAAATACGTCATCCTGCCCCAGGCTTGGAGGGAGGTCATAAAATTGCATCATGGAATATGGGTGGACTAGCAAACAAACAGGGCTCACTAGGATGGTCTGAGTTTATAAGTGATCTTGATATAATATTCATCCAGGAGACTTGGTGTATAGACCCAATTTATTTTGATGGTTTCTCATCACACTGGCTTGATGCTGAACCCTCGTCTGCCAGCAGGGCCAAAGGAGGGCTTAAGATTCTTATATCGAACAAGCTCCCTGTCAATATTAAGAAAGAAATAACAAACGGGTCACATTCACTAATATTATGGCTAACATTTAAAGGAGGCCGGGATGTGGTACTGGTTAACTTCAATAAATAACATTTTTAATTCCACTCGGGATAAGCCGGATTTAGTACTTGATGGTGGTCTGGAGACACTTTTTTGTTCTATTAAAAACAGTTTTATTTTGATATTGGTAGGCGCCTTTAATATCCAATCCTGCCCCTTGTCCGCTACACTGGTCTGTGGGTAACCAATCAGGCCGGGGAAGGTTATACACATTGTTAGACCTGGCACCGTTGGCGTGGGTCTCCCATCCATTTTTTGCTGTTGCCTCCTGTGTTTTTGCTGGTCTAGATGCTTTGGGCATTTTTCCACTGCTGTTCAGTGCCAAAGTGCAAGGGCTCCCTTTGTAAATTGTTGTTATGGATTAGTGATTCCATGATTGGCTGTTTGATTTACTTGTCAGACCCTAGTACAGGGCACCATGTGTGCCCAGGGCCTGTAAATCAAATGCTGCTGGTGGGCTTGCAGCACCGATTGTGCCACCCACAGAAGTAGCTGGTAAAATGTGGCTCAGGCCTGCCATTGCAGAGCCTGTATGCAGTCTGGGACTGCCATGTCGACTTGGCAAGTACACACACTTGCCAGTCCCTAAACCTTCCCTTTTCTACATATCAGCCACCCCTCAGGTAGGCCCAAGGTACCCCTGTGGGCAGGGTGCATTGTATGTGAAAGGTAGGACATACCCTCATGTGTGTGGCATGTCCTTATAGTGAAATACCGCCAATTTCGTTTTTCACTATTGCAAGGCTATCTGTTCCCATAGGCCAGAATGGGGAGTTTGTTTATAACATCTTATAAACATAACTGACCCTGGGAACAAGATAGGAAAATACAGTTTAGTATGCCTGAACTCAGAATGTTAAAGTGCATCTTTTAGTGAGAGTGATTTTTACATTCTGTGTTTGAAAATACCACTTTTAGAAAGTAGGTATTTTCTTGCCTAATCATCCAGTGTGCCTCTGCTAGGTTTGTGTATTGCATGTCTGGCTTTTGGATGACAGGGGCTGGAGAAGGGCAGTGGCTCCAGAAGTCTGATGAGTCAGGGCTGGGATGAATAGGCTTGGTCTGCATTTGGAGTGGTGGGGGGAGTAGCACCTTCACCTGAATGGGTCTGGTCTGCCTTGAACAATGCCGTCTCCACCTCCTGCCAGGAAGCTGCGCCAGTGAGGACAGAACTGGTTTTGACTGGGTACAGACACTCTCTGCCTTCAGAGAACAAAGGATTTGTGTGTATAAAAAGTGGGGGCCCAGACCCCAGACTTTTAGATCACTTCTGGGAAATCAAGAGGAAACCTTTGTCAAGCAGAAGAGCCGGAGAAGCTGAGGAGGAATACTGCCCCTGTGCTGTTTGCTGTCTGGGGTTGGCCTGCAGTGGCTGCTTGCTGCCAAGGAAAGGAGAAAAAGGACTTTGCTGTTTTGCTTTGTCACCTGCTTGAAGAAAAGATCTCCAAGGGCTTGAAACTGAGCTTGCCTCCTGTTCTGAAGTCTCAGGAACACAAAGACTTCACCCCTTCTGTCTCTCTGCATCTGGAACTGCTGGTTCAGCTGCTACAGAAGGAAATTGCAACACTGACGCCGGCGAGCGACGCCGTAACCTGCACAGAAGCCGTGAGCGTTTCTCCGACGTGCGACGTGGGCCTGACGCCTGCTGCCGTGCCGCTTCGACTCCGAGGCCGACTTCATCATCGCGGAGCCAATCCTCGACGTGGGTGATCCCCGAATCCATCGACATCGCGCCATCGTAAGGAACTGAGGCTTCGGCGCCATTGTGACATCACCTCCCCGACACAGTAAGGAACAGTCGTCTCGCCTCCCCTGTGCTGCAGTAAGGAACAGAGGCTTCACCTCCCCTGGGGTGGAAAGGAACCGACGCCGCGTGGTGCCAACGAAGCATCCCCTCCCCGATGCCGTGAACTGTCTCTGTTTTCATCATTTCCAAGGTACTGTTCTGTGTGGGCCCGACACCGCGCACCTCGCGGTCGGCGCCGTACTTTGGGATTTTCACCGGTCACGATGTTGTTATAACTCCAAGTGGAGTTATTTGTTGCTACAAGCTTTATTTTAGTGAATAACCTATTTTTTGAGAATATCTTGATAATTGTACTGTGGATTTTTGTCGTTTGGTCTTGTTTTGGTTTAGATAAAGATTATTTATTTTTCTAAACTGGTGTGGTGTCCATTTGTAGTGTTTTCACTGTATTACTGTATGTGTTCACAAATGCTTTACACACTGCCTCTGAGATAAGCCTGTCTGCTCGTGCCAAGCTACCAAAGGGGGGTGAGCAGGGGTTATTTTAGGAGTGTATCCCCCTTACCCTGACTAGAAGCAAGGGCCCCTATTTGGACAAAGGTACCTACCTCTGCCAACTAGAGACCCCCATTTCTAACACACATTTTCCTCACAATGACTATGGGGGTATCCTGAATTCAATGATTACTAAGTTGGATCTACAGTTATTGAAATGTGCCTGTGACATCAATCGAAATCCGATACCAACTTTTATAGGATGGAATTTACCATGGGCGTAGTGGGCGTAGCGGGGCTATGCAGAGGTCCACGGAGTTGCAAACAAACTCCGTGGAGCTCCGCTACGCCACCCGCCTCCACCCCCCCATTAACAAGTAAGTAAAAATGAATTAAAAATACATTTAAAACCACTTACCTCTGTACTGCGGCATCCACGGGCTGCAGTCCTTCTCTTCCTCACCGTATCGGTAGTCCTGCTGAAAACTGCGCATGCGCCGGCGCGATCGCATGCGCAGTTTTTACCACAATTACCAATAGGGTGAGGAAGAGGAGGACTGCAGCCCGGGGACGCCGCAGTACAGAGGTAAGTGGTTTTAAATGTATTTTTAATTCATGTTTAATTACTTGTTAATAGTGGGGGTGGAGGCGGGGGCTGGCCAACTCCGCTCCGTTGCGGAGTGTGTGAAGATTTGCCTTCTCCGCAGAATGCGGAGAAGGCAAATCTCCGCACACTCCGCTGGCAGAGTGGAGGTCTCCGCCCGGGGTTAGACGGAATGCCTCCACCATTATTGATCATATTTTGATTTCAGCTAATGCAAGCAAGTGGTGTATTACAACTATGGTTGTTCAGCCGGCCTTGAGTGACCACAATTGTATTATATTAACAGTCCTTTTCTTAGGCAAAATTTGTGTAACCCCGCCGAGTATCTTCTCTAACATTATCCCCACAAGACCCAATGGGGCACGCAGTAAGTGGGATGGAGTCAACCCCTGTAAAGTCTTATATGGTATTATCTCCAGCGGCCTTACAGATATATTTTATTGCCTCGAGGATGAAGTTACTCCCAATTAGTTACTCTCTAGTTTCACTAATAATACTAATAAAACTAGCAACCTTTTGACCTGCCCTCGTAATCAGGGTCACGGTCACCACAGAGGGTGATTTAATCATGCATTCACTGTAGCCTGTCAACAACTGAAATCGGGCCTTCATTGTCAACCCAGAGACAATACACTGATCAAGACCCTTCGTTCCAACTTTCAAAAGGTCCTTTTCATTAGAAAAAAGGAGTTACAAGGGGAAGCATGGTCTAAACTGTTGCGGGCTGCTGCTACAGCAGATAACAAACTTTTCTGGGACACAGTTAATTTAACTTTTTTAAAGAGCGATTCTTGTCCTGAACTGATATCTCATCTTACATGTGATGGTTGGGTGGCCCATTTTACAGAAATTTTTAGTGTGCCCGATGCCCGGAGGGAGAACATACCAAGAGAGGAACAGTGCCCATGGCCTCCGCTACCACTGAACATTACGATAGAAGAGGTTCTAATAGCATTGAAAGAAAGTGCAGGAGGTAAAGCCCCTGGACCCGATGGGGTGCCAGTGGATGTTTACAAAGCTGCTGTTGACTTGCGGGGCCCAATTTTAACAGGAGTTTTTAATGTGGCTGTGACCAATGTGATCCCTCTTTCATGAGAGATGTCGACTATTATACCAATTTATATAAAGGGCAACAAATCCGAACCAAAAAATTAACGCCCAATATCACTTCTAGACTCCTCTGCGAAAGTGATGAGTAAAGTGTTACTTAAGAGACGGGAAGATGGGCATGTGAATTTTGGATACTCTCCCCGGTGCAGTTCGGGTTCAGAAAAGGAGTGGGGACTGTAGAGCAATCTGTGAAATTGGATCAGCTAATAGGGAAAAACACATGTGCGAAAGCTTGCAGACTGTATCTCTGCTTCACAGATTTAAGTAGTGCTTTTGACTTTGTCGTTCACTCTATCCTTTGGCTAACCCTGTTTATTCTGTGTGTCCAGGCCGATTATTTGTTTTCTTGCAAGGTTGTACGAGAAATTATCAAGTAAAGTACGTTTTGGTCCACATGGCGAATGCACCACAAATTTTGCTGTAGAAAGAGGTATCCGGCAAGGCTGTGTCCTTGCCACCTTACTATTCTCTCTCTTTATCAATGGGGTGGACAAGGCTCTACAAGCGATTCAAGCAGATACCCCTCAAGTCGCCAGGAGTCCCATACCAGAGCTATTAAATGCAGACAATGCTGTTTTGCTGGCAAGGACCCCGGTGGGCTTACAATGACTAATGAACACCTTTTTTATTTCCTCAAGAAAACTGGTGGTCAATAAAACGAAAACCTATACAATGATTTGCGGGCCTAAGCTTAAGAAATGCAGAACATTTTTTATTGACAGCACTCCGGTAGCCACATTCGACATTTTTTGCTATTTGGGTATCACTTTTGCAGGAAATGGCTCTTGGTCACATGAAATTACAAATGTTAGGGGCAAGATGAACAGAAGTGCCCACGGGATCTTTAGGTTTTCGGCAAAGTTGGGCACCCGACCTTTACAAGAAATGATAGCAATATACAAGGCTAGGGTAATATCTATCGCCACATATGGGACTGGTGTGTGAGGTCATCATAACAGTAAGGCTCTCCAGATCACGGAAAATTGTTTCCTTATGCGCCTGTTGTGTTTACCCACATCTACCTCTACAGAGATAACACACAGAGAGACAGGTTTACAGTACTTAGCTGATTTAGTTTTACTTCACCCTTTGCTTCTCTGGCGCTCTATTTGGGTAAAAGAAGAGACTAGTTTCACCAAGTCAATCATTCTAGATTGCCTGACTATGGATAAAGTATTGCGTATCCCTTGGTTGAGCTATATTAATTCTATTTATAGTCGTCTGTTTAAGATGCCAATACATGTTAACTCCCCAATGGTCACAACACTTACCAAACAGTGTATTAAAAATAATTTTATGAACCATAGAAAGGAAGCCTGTGTGAGAACTGAGGGGGGGAAGTCTACTGTTACATTGTACCATTCATTAGAGCTAGAAGAGGGCTATCAAAGTTATTTAACCTGGGTTACTAATCCAATGCACTGCTTTGTATTAACTAGATTTAGATTAGGGATTGTCCATCACTTAGTAGCATTTCCCACATTGAAATCATGCCCATTAGATTATGATTCCCCTGCCCATGTGATGGTCACAGCAACAAAGCACATGGCACTTTATGTTAAAAAGTGATTTTTTTTCAAATTTTAGGCGTTACTATTTAAGACCATTTTTTCTTGCACAAAATATTAGATCACCTATTGTTGCCTTGAAATTTCTGCTCGAGCTAAACGATATCAGGGTTTGTCTTAATGTCACACTTCTTATTATGAATGCAATCAATATACGCAAAAGCATTGTTTTTATCTGAAGTTATTATGAATTCCAAGCCCTAAACTATATGTTTTACGGAAATAGGGCAATAGGTTTTGCTCTGAAATTTTAATCATGTATACCTGGCATGGCCATTTTAGACTTTATGTGCAAATGTTTTTTTTTCATCTGTCGCTTTTATGGTTGTGTTTACATACCGAATAAAGCCTTTGAACTTGAACTTGAAATAAACAAACAACTGGAGCCATGTCGCAATTCTGTATAATCAGGACCTTACTACACCTTGATTGAATATTAAGCAGTCCTTGGTAACCCTAAAAGTGTAGGGTATCATAGGCCATCATGTTGGCCACAAATAACAAACTAGTGACCCCCAGTGTTTCTTTGTAGGCTCTGCAGCAGTAGCATATTATCTTGATAAGTTGATTTACCTCCCATCAAAAGCTTGTCTCTTATTCTCATCTTGGTGGATCCCCACAAGCCCCCAGTGCATCATTTCACTTTAACCCTTAAGTGTGCTTGAAAGTCGGGTTGTTCCATAAGGAGTTTATAGTTCTTCCTGAGATGCCCCCTTTTCATCTTTTCTGATTTTCACGTCTTTCTTTGTTTTGGGTGTGGGTTTGTACATTTTTGGTGTCTCTTTGGTCATTTCTATGGTCTGGTTCCTGGGGGTGCTCACCCTTGTTCTGGATGTCGAGGATATCCTTCGCTTCATGAGCCACTTTTGCTGCCATCTCTTTGTCTTTTCATCTGAATGTAATGCCTTCCAGGAGCATCCAATGATATGGCACATCTTTAACTGTGAGGGCCTCCACTGTCAAACAATGAGATCTGCACTCATAGAGTGGTCGGGCTGCATTTTGAAAGATCAAAATTTTGCTTTCTCCATAGTGTTTTTCTTTCATTGAACAGCCCGCTTTGAGTATTTGTTTTTGTCATTGGATAAGAAGAGAGTTTCACTGCTGTGCCCCTGCTCTCCTGATCATTTATCTACCCTATGCAGTCCTCTCAGTGCCAATGGGCTCGTTTTAATTCTTTTGGAACATTTTCAGAAAAAGGAGTCAGACATATCCTTCCATTCTTCTCCTTCTTCCCCCTTTTTATGTTTTTTAATCCCAACTGGACCTGTTCTGCAGATCCTCGCATTTGTCTGTAAGCTGTTTGGCCTACATTTCTGTTGTGTTTATGGAAGTAGTGCCAGGCCACCTGTGTAGAGTTTGAGATATATTTTAGCGACTGTTCTATGGCCTCACTTATTCCTAAATTATGCATTTCTCTTTTAATTTCTTTAACATCTCTTCCTAAATCTGATCAAAGTTGATTGAGGTCCCATGTCAGAGTTTTGTTGAAATCGTTCTAGTATTGACGTATGTGTCAGTCCTTAGAGTGAGTGGCCAGGCATTGAGTGTACCTAGTCACATTGGCAAACAGACTGGTTGGTCCAGTGGGCCCCACTATTGGACTTTCTCCTTAGGTTCCAGCAATGACATTTGTAGGCTTTTTCAGTACTCAGTCTTTCCCTGTGGTGTAATATTCCAGAGGTGCATCCCACAGCCCCTGTCTCATGATGTTGCTACCTTCTCAGGCCCCTTGTCAGCGATGCCAGTAAAACCATCATATGTTGGTTGTTTTCATGATTATTACCCACCAGTGATGGGTAGGTATATTTTGTCTTGAAGAGAAAGCAAGGCATACTAATCCACCACAATGTCAACTAGTAAGGTCACTTCTGGCGTGCACACATCTGCCATCTCACCCTACTGTTCATCATGCTATATCATGTGAGAGAATTCTAGAGGGCTCTCTCCTGTCACCTGCCATTCAGTGGTATGTCTTCGGTAGTTTGAGAGGAGCCCAAGTAGGCAAAGGCATCTCCTCAGTGGGTCAAACATGCAAAAACAAAAATTAGGTGGACAAGCAAACACCATCTCTGCTGATCGCCCCTATTTGCATCAAATATCCAAGCCCAAGGTGAGTGTGCTGGTCACAAGTCTCACATCTTCTCTTTATCTTGCTGGTACCAGCAAGTTTCATAATATTCTTCAGGAGTCTGTGGCATGTCTTTTATGGTTCACCATGCAGTTGTGGGTCTTTTGTCCTATTTCCACATCCATTACGTGCAACAGTGGCTGCTATCTTCTTTGGGCAAACCACTTGCTCTCGTCTTGTGGCCACTGTCCTGCATCTACTGTCATCAACTCACTTTCCCCTCCATTCAGGTCTTAATTATTGCAGTTGCTCTCTGGGATCCCTCTATTTCCACTTTTCATCTGTTTTTGCATGCCAACAAGTTGTTCTTTTATTCTGCTGCTGTAAGGCATTACCTCATAGCTGCCACTCTGGCGCCATCTTGACTCTAGTGCTATAAATTTACATTTTTTTTTAAAGAAAAACTAACATTTGATCAATGTATAGGATCCATGTTATGTTGTGTCAAGCACTGGATGCTGTGAAGGTCTTTCTAGATCACTTCTTGATTGCCTGAGAAAAGAGTTACACCTTCCAGTGGCCACATTGTCAGCATGCACTTGAGAGTCAGGTTAAACTTGGCAAGTATCTCCTTAAACAATTCCAATTTAGAAGGAAAAAGCCATCAAAAGACTGAAAAAACCCTTGCCAATTTTGGTATCCCTTTATTTGAGACAATAGATGATACAGGAGTTGATGAACAAGGCACCAAAACCATCCTGAATTCAGGGTTGAGAAGGAACCCAGCATAACGTTTTCCATAAGAAAAATTCTAACAAGAATACTACCTGTGTGTTACATCCTTTTACTTCTCCTTGCTTCTGCATTTTGCCAGCCGTTTCCTTAGCCCAACACACCACATGGCTTGCGGACCAGCCCTATGGGTGACCACGGCCACTTTTCTGAACCTCAGGAGTCCTGGAACCTGATGTGACTGTAGATTTTGTATGTGTTTTTTCTATGCACAGAGGGAGTAGATTTAACGTCTAGTTTTCCTCCTCTTTCACTTCTTGGTTTCAAGCTCAGCAATGTCTTGACTCATTGTTTGCTGCCTGACGTAGCTTTTTGTCAGGCAAGGTAGGCCTTGGGGTTTGTCCTTGATATTGGTGAGGCAGTAGGTACATACATAAATGGTATGTTATGTTGTATTATTTTAATTTATTATGCACACATAGGCTAAGCTTCATTATGATGTAGAAGTGAACATAAGCCAACACCAAACTACAATAAAAGTTGTTCACAGGATAAAAAGTACTGGTTAGAAATCCAAAATGTCAGACATTTCCTCAATCTTAGCAGACGGGACTCTTTACAGAGAGATACAGTGACGCTGTGCCATAGCTTGATATCTACCACTGAAAATGGTCTAATTGCCAAAGAAGAGCATTCTGTTTTTTGGTAGACAGTAGCGTACAATGTTGGGCAGATCATAGTGTCATATTGGGGGTGTATGGTCACACCAGAACTCTGCTGTTTCTGCTTAAATACCTTTGGGCCCGATTCACAAAAGTAAACTGAGACGAAAGTCTAACTTTAAGACTTTTGGTATTCACAAAGGGCATTTACTACTCGTAAATGTCTTTTGTGAATACCAAAAGTTGAACGTTATGACTCTCTGTATTCACAAAGGGTATTTACGAGTAGTAAGGGGATTTGAATACCAAAAGTCGTAAAGTTAGACTTTTGCCTCATTTTACCTTTGTGAATCAGGCCCTTTGTGTATAATTTTCATTGCCCTGAAAATTAAATATGAACATGAATGTTCAAAGAACATGAATGTTGTCTTCATGAATTACTGTCTGTTGCCCCTGGGAGTTGACAGTACTCTGTGGCAGCAAAAGATCTGCATGGCATACCAATGCCGCGCTATGGTGACTTTTGGGCTACATCTGAGAGAAGTCTGAAGCACACCTTGGTTTGTCAAAGTTCTAATTTATAATCCATTTGTCATGTTTAGCGTGCATTCACTCTTTATGCGCTCCGTTCCTAGTGCGCAATGGGTAAGAATTCATCTCGAAGTTGAGACACGCAAAATCCCACAAATTTTGCGTGTCTCAACTTCGAGATGAATTCTTACCCATTGCGCACTAGGAACGGAGCGCATAAAGAGTGAATGCACGCTAAACATGACAAATGGATTATAAATTAGAACTTTGACAAACCAAGGTGTGCTTCAGACTTTTCTCAGATGTATCGTATTAAAGCCGTTCCGACCCTGAAAGCACCCTAAAGTATAAAACATGATTTAAACGAAGGATGGGCAATGTCACGTTCAAAGACTCTCAAAAATATAAACTTCATTGATAAAAAGTGTTATTGGAACTAGCAGTGTTAAATCACACTATCACATAAGTTTTTCTTGGGGACTGTTAAATCATGCCATCACGAATGATTTTCTTGGGGACTGTATAAATTTATGTGGTGTAAGACTTAGGGGCATATTAGCAAGAAGAGGCGATAATCATCGCTAACCCTGCTTAGCGTGATTTTTTTTATCGCCGGCTATCGCTGGAATATATCGCCACGCTAACGCTGTATTAGCAACGATTAGCGCTATGGCGATGAATATTCCAGCGATAGCGGGAAATGGGCCAACATCGCTGAAAAACCAGCGATGTTGCATGGAGAAGGGAGAACACCTTGCTGATACGACCCTGTGGTCGTATCAGCATAATCCACCCCCCATGTTAGGTATGGCTAACACCTGCTAATTGCAGGTGTTAAATAAATGGCGATGACCCCGGTTAGCGCGACTTTTCACGTCGCTAACTGGGGCCATGGCCACCTTGCTAATAGGCGATAGGCCTGTTAGCGAGTGTTTCCCAGGTTTGTTCGTCGGGAACGCCCACTTTGCATGTCATTAGCGATAAATATCGCTGACATGCAAAGCGGTAAAAAAACGGGCGCTAATGCCCGCAAACTGTCGCTAACTGCTGTTAGAGACAGTTTGCTGATAGGGTGATATAAATATCGCCGCTTTAGCGGCAAAAAGTGCCGCTAAAGCGGCGATAGTGCCCTTGCTAATATGCCCCTTAGTTTATATTGCACCTTATTTAGCATTATTATCAAGACATCTTCACGAAGGTATTAGCATTCAGGACTTAATTAAGGGGAGTAGGGGTATCATACAAAAAACTCGTGGTGGGTGGGCCTAGGGAACAACGTCATAGCAGTGAAAATAGGCGGAGACACGCGGGGTTCAAAAATCAGATACGAGTCAGCTGGGGTGGTTGCATAATGGAGATTGAGTCGAGTGAGTTGAGTCGAGTGGTTTTCCGATGGCAAGGAATCGTTAAAAGATTAAAGGTACAAACTGGGGTTTCGGGAGAGATTCAGATAGACGCATGGTTCATAAACAGTTACGAGGTAGATTGCGTGTTTTACAACGTTGTTTGAGCGAATTATTTTTCCGGTTGTAAACAACTGCTGAATAATTTAAAGTACAAACTGGGGTGATGGGGAGAGACTTAGATAAACGGCACAACCAAGGGGATTCATTTGGTTTAAAAACAACAGACACAAATTTACGTGGGTGGTTTTACAATGATATTTGAGCTGAATAGCGGTTGTACTCAGTGCTGAATGACCACGAGAATAAACGGGGCTAATGGGGAGAGATCTTAGATGGATGACATAATTGAGGGGTTAATCACCAGCGGTTCGGAGTAGAGTAAGAGTGGTTTCATGGTTATTTAATTTTGTTTTTTCATTTTGTTTTCCTGTTTAGGGAGGTTGATTTTGGGTACACAAAGTGGGGATTGATTGGAGGAAAAGTTAAACAGCAAGCACTATGGTCTAGGATATGCATGTTTATTTTTTTAAATGTTATGCACATAGGACACGTGGTTATTATTAATTTCAATTGTATTCAAATTGTATGTGATTGATGCACATTTTTTAATCATTGTAGATACCCCTGAAGAAGGTAGATATTTGACCGAAATGCATTGGGTGAATCAATATGTATTGGAGGATGGAGTTCACTTACGTGCCTGTGAATAGGCCCGGATGGGCAATTCCTGTGTAATTTAAATACGTGAAGAATTTGAACTTCCTCTCTTTGACGTGATGGATTAAATGGTTAAAAAATGGAAATAAAATTGGATGAACTTTGGCAACACTATGGAGTATGTGTAAAATTGTTTCACAAATGTGTATCCAGCTGTGCAACTCTTTTGGGACACGAATTTTGCGTGTCTCAACTTCGAGATGGACTTTTGGGCTACACCATCTTTATTGACAAGCATAAGCAGCTCCGGAACTTCCAATAATTAAGACTGTAATTAAGGAATATTAGGTATGTGACCACTAAGAACATGCCTACTGGTGTGCGTTTGGTGCGCAACCCTCCCTGCTTTTTAGGTCTCGCGCACCTCTTGAATGGGCTTCAGAAAGCTAACCACACGCTCGTGCGTGTGGTTTTGCTTTCGCAGGCTGGCATTGGCTGTAGCGTGCTTTTTTTAAAAAAACGGCACGCAATTGGGCAAAGGCGGGCGCATGTCCCGCCTTTGCTCCGCCCATTGCCGTCCGTGTCTACGACGCGCATCAGCACGTGGCACAGACGACAGGCTCCCTCGCCCCCCTGTGGTGCGCGCGCACCACTGGTTTCGATTCCCGCGTTCGGCTCCTCTGTGGTGTGCGCGCACCACAGGTTTCGATTCCGTGCTTGTTTAACGGAGGATTGTCCAGCAGCATGCCCTACCAGCTCTGCTGTATAGCATGCCACATATCGCCCTGGTCTGCTACAGCACGCCAATGTTACTGCCCATGTGTACTCCCGCCTCACACGAGATTGTCACGTGACACTGATTTCATTGCTAGGTCATTTCCTGGCACGGGAGCTCGGTGCTAGTCGTTTTCCACGCTTAGCAGAAGTACTTCCGGGTGGGCGGCTCTGCGGTATCTGCCGTGAAATTACTACGCTACGTGCCTTCACCTGAGACGACCTCTTCCGATTCAATAAGATGTGAGTCCGGGGTTTGGGTGGTAGACTATTTGAATAAGAATGAAAGGAGTCTGTGGCAGCTATACTAGACGCTTGCATACTACCCTGCTTGCAAGGCTTCAGGAGAGAGAGACTGTTACTCCCTGCGACCTCAACGTAGAGCGCCTATAAATATACTGAACATACTACTGCATTGCATCTACTGTGCAGCTAATGTATTTATTGCAGCAAGTTAAACGAATGTGAAATGTGCTTTCATTTTGCTTTTCCTTGTAGGAGTGCAATGTTCTTCAATTAAAGCTTTTGAAGTGGGGAATTTGACTTGGTTACTTAGCAAGTGGTTTTACACCATTAATACATAATGCATTGCCAGCACGTTTTTGGCACGGTGCTAGTTTGTTATAGCAATCAATTTTGGGATTGAATTATTGGCGTCTTTCAAGATTGTGTTTTGATTGGCTCAAGTTTTACTTATACAACCATCTTGCTCTTTGTCGTCCAAATGCAATCATGCTGTGGTCGCGTGCTCTAATTGTTGCATTGCCTGCGTGTCCCTGAAGACTTCCTCTGTTCCACCAGCTCTGTAATTCTTTTGCACCTTAGCGTTCGCAGGCTTGGAAGTCATTTCTTTAATATGAGTCTACATGGCTTCCTGTTTTCTCTGTTGAATGTTTAAATTCCTTTTGTACGGCCGCTCTCTCTTCCTCTTCTGCCCCTCTTCGAATTCTGCATATCACTGAATAACTGAATATTCTGTTTGAAATAAATGTAGGCTGCTATTGATCTTTAGGTCTGGCTACAGGCCTCTTTAGCTGTATTTATGGAAAAACAATATTACTATGCGCAGTAACCTTTAGGTCAGCCCATTGCTTATCCTTGTTGGCTTTCATGTCCATCTTATTTGTTTGCTTCTTTTTCAGGGACTTTCCATCCTCCTCCTGTTTTTCGCTCTTCCCCGGAGCATTGCTTTTTTGCCATATTTGTGATTGGTTGACTTATATTTTTCCACTAGGTTTTACTTTTAGCACTCCTTGAGAGTGCATGTGTTTTTTTGCTTTCTTCCTTGTATGCTGCTTCCCCTTCATACCTCTGCCTGCCCTTTCCATTGTTCTTCTCCAACCACCTCAGCTCGTATCTTACTTACCCCACTCCGCCCTGCCCCACTTGTCTTTGTGTTTGTTTGTTTTTTACAACTTCCTCCTCCATTTCTCCCCTGTCCATGCTACTCATTACTAAGCTGCATTTCCTTGAGCCTCTGTTGCTCCCCCATCATTTTTATTTTTTTATACTATGTTTTAGGAGGCCCAGGCAGCAGCAAGTTTCTAGTGGGCTGATCATTTCTGTAAATGGGACCTTTCACTTTTTATTCAACCACTTGATATTTTGGTCTTTGCAGATGTGCAGTTGGGAAACTCCAGCAGATTTAAAACGTGCCAGTGAGGCTGGCCTGTAAACTCTGGAAATGTGTCCACGTTTCCGCTCCAGCTAGGTCCCGTCACTGACATCCTGTGAATCAGCGTGTACGTTTTAAGGTACTCCCATTAACCACACACTGCCACCCGATGAAGTGTGCTACCCATCCGAAAAAGTGCTTCGTCGCCCCACATAGTATTATCAAGAGGCATATAAATGCCAGAGCACAAAACAGGTCTTCTCTTCCTGACTGATCTCAATGACATGAATGATTCTCAGTGCGGGTTCATTCTGTTGTCCTGCTCTCACTAGTTCCTGCAGATTCAGCATTCCATGTACTCAACCACAGAACTTGAAAGCTTCTCTAAAAGAATACTACCCCCTTGAATTTTTTGTATAGTGCATCCCTTGTGCAAGTTTCTCTTTGCATGTAATGTGCACATCAACCTGTGCATTACCAACTTTTTCAACCCAGTTACTGTTTTTTCCACCCGTCCGGTATGCCTAAACACATAAGTAAAAAACATTGCCATTTACAAAGCCAATAGCTCCAACAAATACAAGACCTATTTCATAAGTAAAAAAACATTGCCATTTACAATGCCAATAGCTCCAACTCCAAAAAATGCGAGACCTGTTGCATTTCCAATGCTTGTTGAGGAAGGCATTTTGTTCCGTACAACATATGCTTTGTCTGTCGAAGAGTCTCTTAAGTTTTACTGACCATAAAAAAGGCCAATGCTTGTCAAAGTGTTCCTTTCAAGCCTGTAAGTTATGGTGGCTACTCGGATGACGTTTTAGGCAGGGATATAAGTGGGATCAGGAGGGATATGGCATGAAGACGAATGGAGGATTACTTGGTATAAGAAAAAGCACATTTTTAATGGATCTTCTTTTTGAGCAGCTTGAACACCTAGATTTATGCTTGTGGTAGTCACTGGCACAGAGCGTGCTCTTTCCATGGCTTGAAAAACAATGTTTTACAAGAAACGGGGTTCCAAGTAATTACATTAAACTTTGATTGTAGGCGAAACAAAGGCTGCATAGAATTAGGCTGATTCTCTAAGGACCAAAAGTTTCATGTTTGAAGATTGCTTCTTTAATTATATTTGAGACAAAAAGCTAGCATGTTTATATAAGTATTTCCAGGGGCCCGCCGTTTACATGAGGATTAGGGAAGGACCAGAACTAGATAGTCTAAACAATGCAATCAGTATCAATATACAGTTTCATCAAATCAATTAAGAGGATTTAAAATAATCAAATTGTTGTTTCTCTTTTTATCTGAAAAGTAAAACCTCAACCTTTGCCTCTCTGGCAGTTTTTGGACTATACCAGTTAAAAGCAGACACTTGCGAAGCCAATAGGTCTCATCTTGGCAAGTTGCGGTGGTGGTCAATTTTTTATTTTTGTTTTTGTTATTGCAAGTATATGCCATAAAAAAGAAAGAAACAATTGAAATCATGTTGCCATTTAATTGAGACAGCTATATGCTTGCAATAAGAGCTTTAAAGGTTAAAAAAAATCCCATTTGATTTTAACGAGTAGTGTATAGGTGCTTCCTTGCAGGCAGGTGTTCTTACAACAGGTAGAGGACCCTTCTTTAGTTTTTATGCACTTCACAGAAAAATATGATTCTTGCTGGTGCAAACAAAATGTACTATTGGCCTTGAATTGCTGTAAATGGGGCCATAGTTCAAACATACAAGCTTGACTAAAAATGAACGAAGAAAGAATTGAAAGGAAATAGCATTGGCAAAATAAAGTATTGGCCTGCCAGTCTTAGCACCGAAATGCGCTTCTTTTAAGGGAAATGTGCATGTGAGATCAAAGAAACAACATCACTCCCATGGTAAGAGAGCTAACAGCTGAAGTGGGCTGGCCTATTGCCATATATTCCATGCTGAGGTAGGTGGAAGCAAAATGTAAATATGATAGCTGAAGCTGAATAGATCAATGAGTAAAGAGGGCTCGTGTGTGTGTGTGTGTGTGTGTGTGTGTGTGTGTATACAGGTATACATATATATGTGTGTGTGTGTGTGTGTGCGCGTTGTATGCATGCTATTGTTTGATAACATGCAGCTAACGCTGCAGCTAAAACTGTCTAACGGCCGGACCTAATGACATAATGATTCAAAAACATACCTGATCATTAATTATAAAAAATGGGTGTTTCAACCCAATCTATTTGCATGAGTGGGAACCATCTGTCGGAAGGTAGCTTGGATAGGTTTGAGCTTGTCAATATATCAACAAGGAACTTTCTAGAGGGAATTATCTTGAGGTAATTGTGTGCCAAACAAGGTATCCATCCTGCGCGGTACGTGAGGATGAAGGCAATTATATGCACGTCTATGCCTCAAAGAAAGATTTAAATGCTATTGGAACAGCTTCACTGGCAGCAGGATCAAAGGTTATGCACCCTATTCCCAGAAGTACTTTTTGCTATAAAGTTAGGTATACGGCCAAAAATACATAGAGTTCACAAAAGGATTTCTTAACAGAATAAAGACAATTACTACTCCAGATTTATCTACCACAAAAGTGGAGAAACCTGCAGTAGTAAATCCCACTCAAAAGTTGAGAAACGGCCGCTCCATGGTGTGGTTTGTCTTCGAAGTTTGGAAGCACCCCAAACAAGTACATTTGTGGGCACTCTCAAACTCTGATCAGCTCTTTCCCACTATGGAAATGGCTGTAGTAACTCTCCTTCCAGAGAAATGGATCACACCCATATTTGATGAGGCTTGGGGGAAGACATTTCTTCAGAGGTAAAGATATCCTACACTCTGTCAAATTCTGCTGTGGGATTACGACCCTACAGGAGATAGTGTATAAGGTTCAGAGAAGCACGTTTTGAAACCAACCTGGTGTAGGTTTCAAGACCTTCTAGGAGTTTGAGAAAAATGTAAAAGTATGCTCAGGAGGAGATGTGAATAGGGCCCTTCATGTTGCAATTTACTGTACAAAACAAAATAATCCAGTGTTTTTAACTTTGTGGTTTTAGCCATCTTCTCACAGCTATTTCATGATATAAGCTTCTGCTCTGAAAGCCGTTTTTGTATTCTGCCCTTCTATGTAAGCGGTCAGCAAATAAATGAAAAGTTTGTAGAGTTCTTCCTCATTCCTTGAATGACTATGTTTTGGTGCATGCCACATACCTATATCCTCATTTAAAGGTCTCTCCGGTATATTCATAAAACAATTTATTGCATTATTTCAGGAAAAAATAGCTACATGCTCATTGTAGTTGGCAATGATGTACTACCATGAAATGACTTTCAGAAAAAAATATGGTACATTTTCATTGTAAGTGAGCGACAAATTATCACAATCGTCAAAGAAGGCTTGACTTGCAAAGCCTTCTATAAGTACTGATAGTTTGCTACAATTCTACAATAATTAGTATAAATAAATTGTGCAAGAAGTGCTTAGTGCTTATGTGCTCACGCCGTTAAAGGACGTTCAAGGAAATAAAACGTGCATCTGCAAGACAATAAGGCAAAAGACCATTAAAAAAAAAAATAATGGCACTATGAACATGTAATATTATTTATTATGAGATGACCTCATATTGCACTATTTTACTCATATTTGACCGAAAACTTGAAGATGGTGGTGAAACAGTGAAAACTAGTATATTAGCTAGTGAAAAGAATGTTTGTGAAAGATAGTGAAAATAGATTGCGCCTCGTTACTTAGCTCTTTGGGTCAGATGCATGAAAGTTAGTGATTCCGTAACCAGGCGCAAGCTCATTACCAACCCCTAAAATACGTATATCATATACATGAAGCCATTTTGTTCCCATTTATTGGGGAGCATCACAAGTTCAAATCACCCATTTTGCAACTCTAAATAGTAATTCATTATTAGGGATTTTCAAATAGTGAATCAGTATTTCTATGTATGAAGCATTCACAAATTGTGGCAATTCACAGAATGATGCTTTTGCATGTGCTATTCAGCATCAAATGGAATCAGGTGCTAATCGGGTGCAACCTATATAAACAGTCCCATAATGCATTAGGCCCTTTCATAATGACTGGTTGCATGTGATGGAGAGGGGGTTGCGAATACTGGCTGGTCTGCAGAGGAGGAGGAAACAGGAAATTATTATGAGGGTTAGGAGTACTCTTTTTTTGTCAAACATATGTTTATTAGCATTTAGCATATACTTCGTTACAGTACAGCAAAAGTAGCATCGAGGCAGTTATACAAAGTAGAGCAGTGTTAGGTATACCGAGGTTGAACTCTTACACACAGCACGGGCCCAAGCCATCCTTTGTAAAGAACCTATGATAACAAGTACAGTTTCTAATATTGTAAAGGCGTGGGGTATCCCTATATCAAGGCTGTATACGCTCAACCCGTCTTTCTTTTGTGACAGGTTTTAACTCTAACCCTTCCAACCGGGAAGGTATCCCTAAAATAAAAAATAAAAAAATTAAAAGCCCACCCCCCTCCCAACAAACAGTATAAGTGGTGGCAGCGACACGTTGTGGAGTTGTTTCATGATCTAGTCAAGTGTAGGGTGTTTAAAATTGAAAGAGGTGCATATCCCTAACTGAGGGCGGACACACTGTCAGTGGCAATCTCCGTGTAAGAAAGGCAACCAGAGGTCCCCATTTGTATTCAAACTTTTATAATCGTCCCGGAAGATGTCCGTCATCCTCTCGAGACAAAGTAATTTCCAGAGCCGAGAATGCCATAGTGAAAGAGTGGGAGCTGCTTTTTTCTTCCATGCTGCCGTGATCGTTACTTTCGCGTCCCGTATGCATGTCCACATAATGGCCTTATCCGCTCTGGTTTGGTGCTCAAGAGACGGGTCACGAATGCCCAGAAGGATCCCTTCTATAGTAGTCGATATAGGATAGCCCAACATGCTTTTAATTTGTGCGAGGATTTCCTCCCAAAATGGTCTTATTGTGGGGCAGTCCCACCAAATGTGTTGGAAATCGCCAAGTAATCCACAGCCTCTCCAACATTTATCTGATGTATTCGGGAAGATTCGTTTAAGCTTAGTGGGGTAAAGGTACCAGTCCATCAATGTTTTTAAATGGGCTTTCCGGAGTTCTAGAGAATGATTGAATTTCGTGATATCTGACCACAACCCGGCCCATTCCTTATCGAGTATGTCTCTTTGTAGTACCCCCTCCCACATAGTCATGTATCTAGGTCACGGAGAGTGTGTGGAGGAAAGCAGGGAATTGTATAGGAACGAAATCACCCCTCTCATAGAGCCCACTTTTTGCACAAAAGTTTCAAAACCCGTTCTCTTTCTCGTAGCCGCGGCGCGAATGTGAGGGGTAAGGGCCCAATGCTTGAGCTGGAGGTAATGGAAATGTTCATCAGGCTCTAAGTGAAACTCCCTTCTGCAATTGTCGAAAGTAAGGATATCATAGTTATGAAATAGATGGGATAGCATGAGGCAGCCACTTTCTCTCCAGGAGTTAAAGGGTCCTTCTTGAAGGGCCGGAGGAAAGGCCGGATTGAAGTGTATCGGTGTATAGGGCAAGGGGAACGTGGTCCAGTGTTCTCTCCCGGATACCGAGTCCCACACTTTCAAGGTGGTGCGAGTGGGGGTGCTGATATAAGCATTCACGGGTCTCTCCTTCTTGGGCTTCCATATAAGGTCCCAGATTGTCCTCCCCGCAATGGCTCGGTCCATATGAAGCCAGTGTTTCTCCGACTCCCTTTTAGACCATTCCGCCACTATCCGCAGTTGAGCGGCTTTATAGTAAAGGCCTAAGTCCGGTAGTCCCACTCCTCCCTCCACTCTTGGTCGCCTCAATATTGAAAAGGATAGTCTTGCCCTCCCTCCTTGCCATATAAACAGCGTAAGCAGGGACCTAACCTTAGGCAGAAATTCCTTTTCGAGTTCAATAAGTAATGCTTGAAAGAGATATAAAAGTTTGGGGAGCACCGTCATTTTGACCGCATGTATGCAGCCGAGCCAGGAAATAAAAAGGGGCTTCCAGCGTTTAAGATCGTTTTGGAGTTGAAGGAGAGAGGGCGGGAAGTTAGCTTTGTAGAGCCCTTCCACGCGTGGTGTCAGCTGGATCCCCAGGTACTGTAGAGAATGGGTAGCCCATTGGAGTGGGGTATGGGTCTGCAGGTCGCCAGCCTCATCGTCCAGGACCGTGAGATTAAGTATATATGATTTATCCATATTGACTTTGAAACCTGCTACAGCTTCAAACCTAGCCAGTTCAGACTGCAGTGCAGGGAGAGAGAGTGACAGTTCTGCAAGAGATAAAAGCACATCATCTGCAAAAAGCGAGATTTTGTGGGTATCTCTTCCAAAGGGTATTCCTTTAATCGCTAGAGCCTCCCGAATGCACATCGACAACGGCTCAATGCTAAGAGCAAACAATAGGGGTGACAAAGGGCACCCCTGTCTAGTTCCTCTCGTAAGGGAAAAGGGGGCAGAGAGAGTCCCATTTACTTGCACTCTAGAGCGGGGTTGTATGTAGTTAGTCCTGATCATATTAATAAATTTATCTGTGAAGCGAAAATGCGTGAGTGTGCTAAAGAGGAATGACCAATCCACCCTGTCAAAGGCCTTCTCGGCATCCAACCCGACAAGCACCGCTGGAATCTTTCATTTGGTGACTTTCTCATTGAGGTTTACTATTCGCCGAATGTTATCATGAGTCTGTCATCCCTTTATGAAGCCTGATTGATAAGGGTGGATTAGGTCTGGCATCAGGTCATTCAGCCGGGCAGCTAAGATGGCCGAGTAAAGCTTTGCATCTAAATTTAAGAGGGCGATGGGACGGTATGTGGCGCACAGATGTACATTTTTCCCCAGTTTAGGAATAACCGTGATCACCGCCTCGGCCATCGAGGGGGTCACCCCTCCATCCTCTGCCATTTTGTTAAACAGACATGTGAGGTGTGGTATGAGGTCTGGCGCAAAGGTCTTATAGAAGTGAGCCGTCAATCCGCCCGGGCCTGGGGCCTTGTGGAGTTTAAGGGATGTAATGGTTGTGCCCACCTCCTCTGGCGTTATGGAAGCCGCAAGTCTATCGTTCCAGTCCTGTGAGACCTGGGGGAACTGTAGTGCCTGGAGGTATCTGTTTTGGATCTCTATGTCCCGTGTTCCCCAGTGTACAATGTCCTGTAAAAGGATCAAAAGATATCGGCCTTTTCTTTATCTGTGTGGACTAACCCGCCCTCCCTATCCTGTATGCCGCCAATGTATTCCCTTTCTCGCTTCTCTTTCGTTTGCCTAGCTAAATGTTTGCCTATTTTGTTCCCCTGGGAATAGGAAAGTTGGCGTAGTTTCAATAATGTGTATTCTGCCCAGTTATCATAGATTGCCTTAAGCTTTCCCTGTAATGCAGTAAGGGTGCGTAGAGAACCTCTGGTGGGTTTGTTCTTGTGTTCTTTTTCCGCTAGTTCTAGTTCTGCCTCTAGGCCTTCTCGCTCCTTAGCTCTCTGCTTGTTCAGGGTGGAGTTAAGTTCTATGCACTTCCCCCGTATGACCGCTTTGAAGGCGTCCCAGTTATTGAACACTGATGTGTCCTCAGCCATATTTAAATTTAAAAAGTCCGTAATCGCTTCTCGCAGCCCAGTTCGTAGCATCCTGTCTCTCGTGAGCGAGATCGGGAAATACCACTTTGGTGTTGTAGACGTGACCCCACCCCAGTTTAGACAGACCGAGACTGGGCAGTGATCCGAAATGGAGAGGGGGAAGATCTTGGCCTCCCGGAGGGTGCCCAGCAGATTCTGGCTAAGAAAAATATAGTTGAGTCTGGAGTATGTATGGTGTACGTGAGAGTAAAATGTGTAATCCCTAGTCTGAGGATATAGGGTACGCCAGGCATCTCTGAGGCCTAAGTCGTGTATTTTCTGCTTAATATCTGTGGAAAAGGAGCTATTTCCTGGTCAGTGAGAGTGGGTGCTGTCCAGATCGGCTTGCCAAGTGAGATTAAAATCACCCAGTAGGATTGTTGGCCCCTCTGCAAAGTCACTTATTTTATCTAGTAATGTAGTTAAAAAAAGCCGCCTGGCCCACATTGGGCGCATATGCCACAATAAAGGTGCACAATTTACCCTTTAGAGTACCCTTGGCCATAATCATCTTACCCTCCTTGTCTGCCTGAATGGCTGTTGGCTGGAACTTCGTTGAGCTGTGGTAGAGGAGTGCGACCCCACGGTGTTTAGTGAGTGCTGAGGACCTATATATAAGAGGGTATTGTTTGTGTCTAAGCCTCGATTCTTCTGCCCTTTGAAGGTGTGTCTCCTGGAGGGCCACTATATCAAAGTGATGGTCCGTGAGATATTTCCAGACTTTTTGTCGCTTTTAGGGCGAGTTGAGAACCTTAACGTTCCACGACCCTATAGAGAGCACCATCTTTCCAGTGTTGTCCCCTCCCTCTCTCTCCTGTCCCCCTGTGTCATACCTGTATTCCCGGCCTTAGTGTCCGGGGTAAGTGAGCTACCCAATCGTGCCTGTCGGGATGAATGTACCCTAACTAGAACGTGCCTTCGGTGAGTACTTAGGCAGAGCCGCCACCACTCCCAAAATCCTCCCCCTCCCAACAAGCAAAAAAAGGCAAACCCCAACATTACCAACAGTAACATGTGTTGGATCGATGATGAGTCTCCGATGTTGGTGGATGGTGTAACCGGAGTCCCCATCAGCGCCCATCTCGAGTGTCCAAAAGAAACAATGACCGCCTACATAGTTAGGCCGTCGATGCGGAGCAGATCTGGTCTATCCGAATCCCCGGTTCAATCAGCAGTTCTCAGTCTACGGGCGGTCCCCGACCAGGCACATCTGTCCACCTCTGGGGATATCGTAGCTCCTTGATCTCTGTGAGTCCATACCGTGTAGTTTCTCAATACGGTCATCATTTGAGACCCCCCCTTGGGCTTGTGGACCACTGCGATGTGTTCGAGCCACTTCTTACTGTCCCCTTGGACTGCCCCTGTGTGGGCTCGGAATCAGCTGGAGGGAGGCCGAGCAGTTTCAACCCTTCCTTTAGCTCGGTAACAAGTCACTGCTTGTTTTTATGTTCGAAACTCAGGCCAAACGGGTAGGTCCAACGGTATCTAACATGGTCCTCGCGTAGTTTCGATGTGAGGGGTCTGAACTGCTGTCGTCTTGCCAGGGTTGCGGGTGCCAGATCTTGATATATGCTGCACGTGTGCCCTTGGAATGAGATGTCGCTTTTTTTCCGGGCCGCCTGCAGGACTGCTTCTTTCACCTTATAGGAGTGGAACTTAGCGAGCACATCCTGTGTCCGTCTCCGTTCTCCAGTTGGTGGTCCCCCTACACGATGCGCCCGCTCCAACTTAATCTTGAGTGTTTGTGGGCTTACGATCTCTGCAAAAAAACCCTCGAGGAAAGCTTCAAGATCCGACCCTTCCGCTCCCTCCTCCAGGTCTCGGATTCGTATGTTGTCCCTCCGTGCCCTGTTTTCTAAGTCCTCGGATTTTAATTGCGTGAGGTATAGTTGATCTTGAAGGTCTCGTAGTTTATCTGGCGATTCTGAGGTCCTCTTTTCCACCTCCTGGGTCTGCGTTTCCAAGTCTACCACTCTCATGCCCACTGAGTCCACGTCGTGTTGAAGTGTGGCCATTCGATCGTTCAGGTCCGATTTCAATTGATCAATGGAGGCCCGAATGTCCTGGCTGAGTTCCGCCCAAAGTTCAGTTTTAAAATCTCATAGAGATGCCATGAGGTCGTCTTACGTGAGGGCCATGGTTTCTGTAGGGTCGTCGCGCTCTAACGGCAGTCGTATGTCCGCTGGCGGGAAGAAGTTGGAGACTTTATTTGAGACTTTGGTCAGCGCCTTCTTCGGCGGCATAGAGGCGGGACCCGCGGCACCCCCCGCTGCTATAGTAGGGGCGACAGTCACCTTGAATGTCTATCTCTTCCTTCCGCCCCCCTTGTGAAATGCTGGTACCGATCAGCGGCAGCAACGACTCTCCCAATCAGCAGTCCGCCGGTCCCAGGGGGCGTTGTCACCAGACTTCCAGAGATCTGGTCCTGCTGTAGGTGGTCCGCCTCAGGGCGCTATCACCCCGTCTCACGTCTCCAGGGAGACGAAGTAGCTATTCTGCCTCTCTTCGTCCAGACAGCCCTGGGTCCGCTGATGCTATGCGCTCTCACACCGTGAAGTACGGGCTTCTCGTTACAAGGCCCAGCCTCGCATCTGCCACCATCTTGAAGTCAGGCACAGAGTTCTGAGGGGTCCAGTTCTTCAGAACGGTCCCCCAATCTGTACTTGCCGGCCAGGGTGTTTCGGAGCCCTGCCGCCTCGTAAATGTGCTCTCTACCACAAGGCCGTCTCCAGCTCACCCAGAGCGTTCGGTCTCTTCCCTAGTGCGATGCGTTGTGACGGGTATGCCTTTCTTCTTCGGTATAGTTCTGGGGCAGTCAGTGTGGTGGATTCTTACACTATGCGGAACATGTCTAATGTGGCGAGGCCCATCCCCGCCTCGGCCGCCATCTTAAGATCAGACATGGGGCTCGTGAAGGGTCCAAACGCTCAAAGTGTCCTGTAATCGGTACTGGCTGATCAAAACCCAACACGACCGCACTGCCCCGCTGTCACACTCCACCACCGCAATGTCACTCTCAGCTCCCCCAACGCACCTGTATCCTTCACTGGTGCCACGTGCGGTGGTAGTGGCGTCCTCGGCGGGAGCTCCACAGATTCCGCCTCACTGCTTCTGGTGACTTGCGCCCTCAGTACTCATCCGTAAGTACCTCAGGTAGAGGTGAGGGGGGTCTTGTGTCAAGGCAGGTTTCTCGATCACCATTTCCTCGGTCCATAGCCTCCGCATCTCGCGGGACAGCGGCCGCCATGATCCAGCGCGACACTAGCAAAGAACATTCATACACAAGATACTCACTTGGGCCCATACATTCATACTACGCTAGTGTTTCACGCTGGTGTGTCAGTTATCAAATCCCTGCTACCAATTACTTTCTGATCGAAGAGTAATGACTTACCAATGAATCCTTTGCTAATTGGGAAGTTTAAAATGAGTGACATTCATTACAATTCATAATCCTGAAATAATCACTGAGTCAGGAAGTTTTAAAATGTTTATCTAAAGATTTTGCAGAGTAAAGTACAGAATTGCATGATACTTAATCGCATATCAAGGATGAAGCACAAGAAATCAATTATCGATTAATGACGGTCCCTCAGAAAAGGAGAAGATAGAGACAGCAGCGCAACTAAAGGTTGCATTTATATTTACCTAAAAGTGCGAGAACCAAACCCCTTGGCCAAGGAGTTGGAAATAGGACCCAGGAAGGATGAAGAGCAAGGACCTCTTCCAGGTTCAGGACAGGACCGGTGACCTCTCTACCTACAACGCTTCTCCTCGATTCTCCCGTGTCTCCCTTCTAATGGACTCCGCCGCCCCCTCCTCAGGACCTCTCTGGACAGCGATTCAGTCTACAATCGATCAGCTTGGCGGTCTGGAGCTCTTCTGTGCGATCTGAGAGTGTGCTCTAACTAATTAACTAATTCTATATCTATTATACCCTTCTACGCCCATGTACCTCCCATTAATGTTGCAAAAATATGGGAACACTACTTCTGATTGGACAGGGACAGGGGTTGATCCTCACACCATATGATTTTAGTTCAATTTTCTGAAGACCATTGTTTTTAAAATACCGCCCATCAATTTTAATACATTTGCTTTCTTTCCCACCCGTCTCACGGCAAAGTTTATACATTCTTCATTTACATTGTTGCATATTAGTATGAACATTCATGAGTACAGCGGTGTTGGCCATTAGGTCGTGGCCTTGGACGACGTCCAGGTTGACTTCATCCTTTTCTCTTGGCAGCCATGCAGGACGCATGCGCAGAATCATTGTCTCTCGAGTTTCAGTTCACCAACCCCAGGCCCAAGTTTACGAACTAATAAAAGTCAAAGAAGAAAATATTAAAATCACAAATAAAATGTTTCACTGTATACCCACTCTCTCTACTCTATTCCCATTTATTTATAAATTCTATCCCGCATTAATAGCGTTAAGAAAACGACAATTAATTATAACACGAGAGCAAGCTGTAGCACGTGAAAACATTAAGCAGCCATTTTAATACACACTGCGCAGAAGCAGAATTTTCCCACCAAGCAAAGAAAGACGTCACACCACGTGATATGGTTGAGACATGCGCAGTAAAGTTCCCGCGTTTTACCGGCCATTTTAGAACAGACAAGCATTACTTGTTAGTTAAAACACATAGGCAAGCTTCCTTACTACTTATGTCGTGTATGCAAGAATTAGTATGAACAATACAAAGTTGAATAAATTAATACTGTGAGGAGATTGCCTCTGAGTAAGTCTCATTTGTGAGTCCTTGCTCCATCAGCCATCTTGAGGAGCTCCCCGGCCGACACGGCGCGGCTCCGATGCGGCTCAAAGCTGGGAGTCTGGTCAAAAAGCGAGGTCTCTTCGCAAGCTCCGGTCATCGGGCTATAATTTGAGCGTCTTGGCGGCAGTTGCGGCGGTGCCTATCGGCGCTCATTCACTCGAGATTCGAGCGCGGACCGGGAGCCGAGACGAATTACGCCCGCTCGGCCATCTTGCCAGGCCACGCTCCCAGGAGTACTCTTTTTTAACAAACTGAAGATGTGATTTTTGATAAATATAGGCTTAGCAGGTAAGTTATTTTAAACTAAATAGTGGAGTTTAAACACTTTGTAGAACGAAATATAGAAACAATGCTAAACCAACTGGTTCAAGTACTCTGTTCCCTTCAGGTGTTAGCTTCTGCAAGTTACTAGGGAGCATTTACAGTTGCTTATGGTGTTTACCAAAGTGCCTTATCTTGAGTTTTGGAAGGGCTTTGGATGTTATGTTGGGAAAAATAAATAAGCGTATGGATATATTTTCCTAACACTCAACAGGACTTACAGGAGACCAAATAATTATTTTACTGTATTGCCCACGTCTTGCGTTTTATTGCAATGTGCAGATAAGACTTGTGTAGCAATATGCTTACAATCTGCAAATGAGTATATTTATTTTGTAATAGAAAAAAATACTCTCTCATTAAATATACAGGTTGTGTGATGGATCGTATATTATCACAGATTTTGTTGCACATTTACCAGGCAGGACACCCACTTCTACATGTTTCAACACAGTGGAATTTGTAATCAACTGTCCAGAGAAGACTTTGGTGATGGTTATTTGCTTTGTAAGTGTGTTGAATAATGAACACAAATGTAGTCTGGGTGCGTTTTGATAAGTACCTACATGAACATGTTAGTTTATAGGCGACAGTGCTTATGCTTTACGTCCCTTGATTTTAACATCATATCTCAGCCTAAGCACCAGAAATGAGCGGTGATACAACACTGCTCACAAAGGCACATTCTATGCTGTAGAGAGAACATTTGGCCGTTTAAAAGGAATGTTTACTGTCTTCACAAAAGTGGTTGTATGCTGCCATGATACATGCTGCAAAATCATAGAAACCTGGGCTATGTTAAATAATATAGCAACACTAAAGGGAACCCCACAGTCAAACCAGATTCGAATACGGATGCAGAGGAAGCAAATCCACTACCCCATTTACCACAAGATGCAATGCAACTTGAGCTGCGGAAGGCATAACATCCTATTATCTTTAAGGTAAGTTCAAATGAATCCGTTATCACACAAGCAAGATACCAGTTTCACTAATAAATTAAACACAATTTATCGTTTTTCAGTAATGAAAGTTTTTGTTTTCTCTACAAAAAGGTAACAATGTGTTTACAAAATTGACATTGTTGTAAATTTCTGTTTATAACAAAGGCAAACAAAATCAGGTAAAAGGAAACAAATGTTGCTAATCCTTCTTTCTCCCAGCACTTTCCTGTTTTGTGCTTACAGCATCAGGAGTTACAGACACATTAGTGTCTACAGCTTGTCGAGTGTGACGCACACTCATGCCTTCTGATACGGAGAGGCTACTGAGGCTTGAAGCCTCTTCACTTGAACCCCCACCTCATTCACCAGTAGCTGCAATCTGGGAGGGTTACATCTTCTCCAAGGCACTGGTTACCTTCACAAGGCTATGTGCAACACCCCAGCTATAGTGCCGCATCTCTACCTGCATGTGCCTTGACAAAGTGGCAGTAGCATGTACTGGATGGTAAACAGACCAGGTGAAGCCATCTAGGTGTGTCATATGTTGGGTGATGTCTGTGCTTATGTGCGTCATTTTCCTGCTGTAAAACTGTATATCATGTGGTAACATCCTCAGTTAATGGATCACATTTGTCAATAATTATATTTTGGACCTCCTCAACTGTATTTGTGAGCTTACCTAAGCCGTAGTTTTATATTTCATGCCCACTAACTGTCTATTAACATTGTTCATGTTATTATTGTGTAGGTGCTGTTCTGCACTGCCAACATGGAGACCTCTAGCACACCAAACAAAATGTGATGTATATAAATGTATTACTATGATGAACTAAAAAGAAAAAACTTTAATAAACTGTATATTACATTTTTGTTTCATAAATATATACCCTTATAAAGTGTTTTTGACATATTTAAATGTCTATACTATTGCTCTGAAAGTCAAAACGTATTTGTACTGGTACACTAAAGTGTATGTACTACATCACTCATAATGCAACAGTAAGTAGCATGTAAACATTATTCTGGAGTGGAATTTGTAATGTTAGATCATTACCATTTTTATTGAATTCTTCCTAGAAGATTTTAACTTAACATTAGTTATTTCACACTCCACTTTAGATGCACAGGGTGGTGTCGATGTATCAATGTCTGCTCCCAGGCTGTAAAGTGGATTCGATGAGGTCCTCAATAGGTGTGGGTGGTGGCTAAGTGAAGGATCATCCAACTGTTCCATATGTCTCCAGTAGCCGGTGTGCCAACTTCTCTTCGGTTCTGGAATGCAGATCATACCATTGCTTGCTCATCCCTTCGATGGTATGTTGAGTCACTCCTGCATAATTAATTTTCTCCTGGATCGTCTTCCAGGTTCTTTTCTTCTGGGAGTCAGGATCTGTGAAGGAGCTCTTCCCAAAAAGCTCACCATTGTGAGCCACACACTCTTCAGTGAGCAACATACCCCATTACACTAAATTTCATCTTTCTCTTCCTTCCTCTACCACCATTCTGTGCCTCCTCTCTTGACATGATTGCAAAAAGTAGAAATTCCATCCAAAACTCCTTTCACTGTTTGGTCTGGACAAAATATTGGCCTTGCTCCATGTTTCACAGCACTCCAGAGAGTATGTGTTAAATTATTTCCTCTTTGTCAGGTCAGTATATGATCCCTGAACGTGACTTTTGCAACTTTGAATGCATTTGCCAAATTGATATTTGGGAATAATTAAATTGCAAATGCAAATCATACCGAACCACAAGTTTGGGAAGTGACAGTATGATGAATATGAAACCAAAATTGTTATTAGAAATTTATCGTGACCTGAGAATCTGCATTCTGGAGCTTTGTACACCTGGCCTTCAGATATTAGGCTTTTCCAATTACTAATGTAGATTGAGGTAAAATAGCCTCACCTGTCACACACTTGTTTGATGAGGGTACAGTACAGAAGACCAGGCTTGAACAGAACATGCTAAGCAAAGTTTTGCCCACCCCTGATCCAAGATTGACAATATAAGTTTATTTTTGCACTCGTTCTCCACATTAGCATATCTATGTAGAACTTCATATGTCAGGTAGGGTGAGATATGATCCCTTTTAAAGTTTTTTTATTAGGGCACATAGCCAATGTAATCTTAACAATTTCTAGGACCGTCCACAAAACATATGTTTGGGCCATTTGTTCAGAACAACTTTGAATTTTACTCCCCATGTTTGATAATACCAACCTACATGAAAATAGACAAGCTTAGGAAAAATAAAAAAGGTTCAAAGCTGTATGGAATTCTAAAAAATTCCAGTCTCTTTCAACTCGCAGGGCATGCCATTTCACAGTTTGTTCCTCAGGCACCAGAAGTATTGCTTGCTAGAATGTCTTTTCTTTGTATGGGGAGCGTAAACATTAAACTTGTTGAGACCACAGGAGCCAATTCTAAGTGTGCAGCATTGTTAATTCAGATTTTTCACTTCCCTAGTGAACCCAGTAAGTCATGCCAAGATATTTAAACTGAGACGTGATAACATTTCAGAAACCTATGTTCTGTTCTCCCTTAAAGTTTTAGATTAGTTGCTGTGTAGCCAGGGAATAGATAGGTAGCCCCAAGTACAGACTGTTATAGTAGTCAATTTTCGACAAAACACAGACCTTATTTTTTTCTCTTGGATGGGAGTGGATGTTTTTTCTCAATAGATGTAGAGCGTAAAACAGACATTTCTCACTGTGTAGTCATGTGTAGCTAAAAAGGCCTCTGGAGGGATGTCCATACAAAATGGTCATAAGGCATTACCACAACAGCAGATGTCGTTTCTTAAAAGCAGTAAACAGCATTTCCAGCATGAAGTTCTATGTTATTGAATCTCATCTACTAATGGACGGTCACTGACATTTTTCAGCTTGGTTGCAGAAGATAGGGCATGCCCACCTTACTTGGTAATCAGCTGTGTAAACCTAAGATATTGCTCTATTCTCAAATGATCTTTCAAGGACAGATAGGAGTAGTAAAATGGGATACCATTGCTCATCAAGCTCGTGTCCCCAAAAGTGACAGGTCTGTGTCCTTAAAAGTGGCAGGTCGGTCCTTAAAAGTGACGTGCCTGTGTGTCCCCAAAAGTGGCAGGTCTGTGTCCTTAAAAGTGGCAGGTCTGTCCCCAAAAGTGACAGGTGCCACGCCCCTTTGCACCAACCTCGTGTCCCCAAAAGTGACAGGGGCCACGCCCCCCTTGCACCAAAAGTGACAGGTCCCAAACCCTTATGATGGATGTAGGTGACCATTTGACCCAAGGGGCGGTCTGCCATGGGGCGGGGCTGCTTTTGGAGACAACAGCGAACCAGAGCCCTATGACGTCGGCTGGCCATGTTGTTGTGTAGAGGTGCACACCCCTTTGAGGGTTTGTTTAGGATACATATAAGGCCTCCTTAAGAGCCATGTACAGCAAGCAGATGCCTGAACACGAAAAGGTCCCCATAGCAAAAATGAAGAGATACACCCCGCTCTTGAAAAGGCCCATGTTGGGTGGCGGCCAGGCCACTATCGATAGATATTACCGCAGCTTAACACCCCTGGTAATGGACGAGAATGCTCAACAAGAAACACCTAAGGATATGGGCTGCAACGTTACTGGTTTTGGCGATGACAGTTGTCGGCATATGGAAGCACGCAGTCTCAAGGATTGGCCGCGAAGGGTGTCCCCAATTAAGGAAGATAGCAGTTGGAGTTTGGACTCTTGTAATGACAGCGAGTATGAGGGATTTGGCTTTGTGGAGCTGGACGATTTGAAAGATATGATAGTTCCACCTAACTCCACCGTCTATGAAGACCTGGGCTTTGAGGAGGATACGCCGCCTGAGAAGGTAGTTGTGCAACAGACGGGTACAAGCCCCGTAGATGATGGGGTATCGCAGGATATTAGCGACTCTCAAGATTTCAGAGCAGCCGCAGATGGCGGTGAAAATGCTGAGGTTAGTAAAAATGTTATGATCAGGCCGCTACATAACGATGTATTTTATTTCTTCAACTAACGGTTTGTTAATCTTTCTTCTTTTGACCCTAGAGAGCAACCCCAGCTGGATGCACCTACTTCATAATGCACTATGGGAAAGAAGCTGTAGCACCTCCTAACACACCCGTCTATGAAGACATGGTTTTTCAGGAGGAAGCGGCTCCTGAGAAGGTAGTTGTGCAACAGCCGGGTACAAGCGTTGAAGATGATGGGGCATCGCAGGACATTAGCGACTCTCAAGATTTCAGAGCAGCCGCCGAGGGTGGTGAAAATGCTGAGGTTAGTAAAAATGTTATGACCAGGCCGTTACATAATGATGTATTTTTATTTCTTCAAATAGCTGGTTGTTAATCTTTCTTCTTTTCACCCTAGGGAGCAACCCCAAAAAGAACTGAGGCCGTGGGGCATCCTACAAAACCGGACAGCGTAAATTTTGACTGTCTATGTTGTGCAAAGCAGACTGAAAGTTCCACAAGACAAAGTACTGATGTTCCCATGAATTGTGACTATGTCTCTAAGAGCGATGCTGGTGTAAAAGAAATTCAAGTAGTACCCCACGATGACCTGATGGCTGTTAAAGGTTTCGCAGCGGCTGTGGTACTAGCCTGTGTCAAACATGACTATTACGGCCTTTGTTCCGGACTTAGAATCGGGGATCCTCAGCAGGACGCGCACGAGTGTCTGGGCGAGGCATACAGAGCAAGAGTAACCCGTTATATATGTAGTTTGTTAGACCCGTACAAGATGTATAAACTGCTAAGGGTGGTGTACGGACTGTCCTCTGAAAAGAAATATGTCCACCCGAATATGCTGAAGCTCTTGACAACGGCACTCGCGGAGACCCGACACGCCCATGATCCAAGCTTAAAACTGCAGGGTATGCAAGGGATGTGCACGGCTTTTGATAGAAAGATGGTAGAAAGACTCGTAGAAAGGCGTATGTGTAAGCTGTATATAAAAAATAGAAGCATAAGGTATTTACCACCACGAAGAATATTTTAAAATAAATAAGGTCTTATTTAGCGTAACCGGATAGCGTGTATTTAGAACAAAGTAGTAGAATGTTACACCGTAAGGTGGCTATGTGTTAATCCGTCCTTACGACGCTTACTATGAAAATGTAAAGTACCTTCTGTTTATGTTTTGTTAATATTCTTTATTTTTAATAAAATGTCCTTACGCAAAACAAGCGTCATTCATTGCCTGTGGTGTAGCGGTTGATAACATGCCGGGGGTCCGGCTAAGAAAACTTTATTATGATACAGGTGGAGTTGGCAGCTTGGGAAGCGCCGAAGCTCTGTATAGAAGGGCTGTAGATGAAAATGAACCTGTAAACAGAGACCTGGTGAAGACTTGGTTATCAGGAGAGGAGGCGTATTCACTCCATAAACCAGCCAGAAGACGGTTTAAGAGGCGCCCTACAATCGTTAATGCGCAAATAGATTATCAATGGCAGGCGGATATCATCAGCCTTCAAGATATAGCAAAATATAACAGCGACGCTCATTATATATTAACCGTCATAGACGTCTTGTACAAGTACGCCTACGCAGAAGCGCTACGCGATAAAAGTGGGGCTAGCGTCACGGCCGCTTTTAAAGCCATCTTCGAGAAGGGGCGAATTCCTCAAAAACTACAAACAGACGCCGGTAAAGAATTCTTAAACAAGGCATTTCAGAAATTATTAAAGCACCATGGGGTTGAACATTTTGTAACACACACGGAGGTAAAAGCAGCTGTTGTAGAGCGGTTTAACAGAACTTTAAAGTCTAAGATGTGGAGGTATTTTACGGCCCACAACACCTACAGATACGTTGATGTTCTACAAGCTTTTTTAGGTGTATATAATTCCATTTATCACAGGACCATCAAAACAGAGCCTTTAGAGGTAACTCCTAGTAATTCTTTATCTGTTTGGAGAACGGTGTACGGGCGTAATTTCGCTACAAAGGTGAAGAAGCCTATTTTTAAGAAAGGTGATCACGTAAGGATTTCAAAATTGAAAGGGGTCTTTACGAAGGGCTACCAACAGACTTTTAGCGACGAAATATTTATAGTGGAAAGTGTGGAGCTTAAAGAAGGGATGTATATTTACAGGCTAAAGGACTACGATGGGGAAGCGGTGTCGGGGGTCTTTTACAAGGAAGAGTTACAAAGGATACCCGATGATCCGCACAGGGTTGAAAAGATTCTGAAAAGGAAAGGTAGAGGCGCTAATAGTCAGGCATATGTCAAATGGCGAGGATGGCCGGAGAAATTTAACAGTTGGGTGTTGGCCAGCTCCCTGAAGGGTGTGTGAGCTGAGGCCCGTCTAAAAGCTGCTGTTAAGATGGAGACAACGCCCTTTTATATCACCTTGCCGTCCAACGCCTCTAAAGACATGTTCCCCGACAACTAGATTTCTAATTATACCGTGAAATTGGCTAAGCCTGTGGACTTGAAAGGGGATTGGGAGGTAGCCCTAACCGAGATCCAATACCCTAGAACATGGAATACATTTACGCAGAGCGAGGCCAAGTTTTACATAAAGCGTGAGCAGGACCCTGTGAGCATGCACGAGAGCATCCCATACGGCTACTACCCAACCGTTTCAAGTGTTGTCGACGCCATCAACAAAGCCATAGGCACCATTGAAACATATACGAATACTCATCTGTCGCTAGATAACGTCAGAAGGAAGGTGTTTCTTAAAACCCCTAATCGCACCACTGTGTTTAACTGCTCCGGTAAATTAAGAAGAGTTTTAGGCACAGTACAGAATGCCAAAAGTCTGTTCGAACAGGATCACACGTGCCCCGATATTAACGGGGGGTTCTACACGCTCTATGTGTATAGCGATATTGTAGAGGCCCAGAGGATCGGCGATAGTTACGCGCCTCTGTTAAGATGGGTCCAAATACAGGGCGAAAATAATACGATGGTCAATATTCAATTCAACAAACCCGACTACGTCGCAGTTTCTAAGAACCATTTTGACACTATTTCAATTATGATCTTTGATGACCAGTCCGCCCCTGTGTCCTTTAAATACGGGAAAGTTATTGTTAAGCTTCATTTAAGGCCGAGACGTGACAGAGGCTATTAAGCAGGCATCATGGTGGTTGTGAAAACATACGGGGACCCGTCTATGTACAGGGACTATTACCAAAACCAGGCCGGATATGGAGGACCTCCGTACTTTCAAGGGTCCCCTGTTATGTACGGGGCTGGTCTAGGAGGTTTCTTCCGCAGTCTGTTTAGAAGAGCTATGCCCTTCTTGAGAAGAGGCTATGAAATTGCAAAACCGCATGTTAAAGCGGCGGCTACGAATATTGCCCAGGACGTAGTAGGGTCTGTTACTTCGGCGGTTGCCGAGCGCATGAACAAACATCCGCAAGAAGGCGCTGGTTTGGTGTATAGGCATCGCCCTATTGTTAAAAGGAAGCGCCGCGCTTCGAGACGCAGAGGCCCACCTGCCCCCTATAAAAAAAGGAGGAGTTCTTCAAAGCGCGTTCAGAAAAGAAAAACACCAAGACGGAAGAGAGCTTCCAAGAAGAAGAGATCCGCCTCTAAAGTAAATATTTTTTAAAGCGGCGCAAACTAAAGCATGGCCTTCGTACATTGTACATCGGGCGAGTGCGCCAAATCCGAGTTAGACTTGTTTACTCTAAAGCCCACTCAGACAAGCATCGAAAACAGTTTTTTCATGGAGGTATCACCTTTAGCCGCTTTGACGCCTCTGGCCCCTATAGAGTTTTATGTATCAGGGTCCACGGATATGTATTTGGATCTCAACAACACGCTACTCCATCTTATGTGTAAAATCGTAAAAGCGGATGGTTTCGACATAGCAGCAGACGCTAAAGTGGCGACGATCGCATACCCCCTAGCAACTGTGTTTAATCAGGTGGACATCACCCTGGGCGATCGCCTCATCACACAGAGCGATAACATGTACGCCTACAGAGCCTACCTCGAGAGCATTCTAAATTACAGTAGCGACGCCCTCGACACGCAGCTTTCAGCGGGGCTCTTCTGCAAGGACACATACGGGCACTTTGAAGCCAAGGAGCTGGACGGTGACAATCAGGGTTTTGTAAAAAGAGCAAGTTTTGCGACGGGCAGTCGTCACTTTGACCTCCTGGGTCGCATACATTCAGACCTCTTCTTCCAAGATAAACTGCTCATCAACGGAATTGATCTTAAGATCAAGCTCACTCGCAACAAGGACTCATTCTGTCTCATCAGCGGGGATGCGGACCAGTACAAGCTGGACATACTGTCAGCGTGTCTGTTTGTAAAGAGGGTGAAAGTGTCCCCGAGCGTCAGATTAGCTCACGCCGACGCTTTGCAAATATCAAACGCCAAGTACGCTGTGGAAAGAGTAGCTCTGAAAGTATTCAGCATCCCTGCCGGTACCCGATTAACTCAGCAGCAGAATTTATTTCTGGGACAACTACCCAAGCTTATCATCATCGGATTTGTGGACAATACAGCTTTTTGCGGCGTCTACGCCTCAAATCCCTTCAATTTTAAGCACTACGGCATCAACTACGCCGCGCTGGTCCACAAGGGCACTGTGATTCCTGCAAAACCCTACACACCCAGTTTTATAACCTCCAACTACATCAGGGAATATCGGGCTGGTTTCGATAACAGGGAAGCACCTACGGGACTGTGGGGTAGCCGTGTCAAGAGAAGGCTATGGGGCCGGATACACACTGTTCGCATTTGACCTGACTCCCGACATGGAAGACGGCGATCACTACAACCTGGTCAAAAACGGCAATCTAAAAGCTGAAATACGATTTAGTAATCCGCTACCTGCGAATGTGAACATGGTAGTATTCTCGGTATTTGACAGCATCATTCAGATCAACCACGCCAGACAGATTTTGTTTGACTATCTTTAAAACGTTTGTGAAATGGATACTGTGCAGATACGGGACTTCTTAAGCAGACATAAATACGCTAGGAAATACTTTTTAGGTGTTTTCCCTAGCGATGGGTTACCAGGCGAAATCGGGCCGGAAAGACCACGCACCCTAGTGTTTAACACAGATCCTCATTACAAGGGTGGAACACACTAGGCGGCCGTGTTTATAGATAGTGACAAGGTTACAGTGTTTGACAGTACAGCCGAGTTCCCCGAACACAGTATCTATACACATGCAATATTCAAGTTTGTGAAAAAAGCAGCAGGGAGGGTTGAGTATAACAAGCTAAGGGTCCAGGATTCGTTAGCCATCACATGCGGGGAACACTGTATTTATTTTATCAGTAAAATGTCGGAGGGTGTGGCGTTTAGAAATTTCTTAAATCTATATTCGCGTGACCTTGTTAACAATGACAGTATAGTTGTGAAATATGTAAAAGAAAACACAAAGGCCACGGTCAGACCTGTGAAAACAGAATATAGCGTTTGTCAAAATTGTAAGGGCTTGTAACGTGTGTATGTTTAATGATGAACGTTTAAAATAAAGACATTTTTAAAACAAGCATTCAGACTCTGCATTTCTATGCTTACACATGCACCATAATTAAAATATTTTAAAAGACGAGTGAGATGGGTTGAAAAGTTATAAAAGTGTTTATTACAAACAGTTATGTAAGGTGCGCATTACAATGACATCCATTACTAGAGAAAATATATGAAGAAAAATCAGACACAGTTATATGCGTAATAGGCACAGTTATTCAAAAAGTCTGTAGAAACATTAAGGATTAATCCACGTATGGGCTGTGTGCAGTGTCCTTTTTCTCTGTACAGCCGTCGCAGGCGGGGTGCTCCAAGAGGGGGATAGTCGTGGGGCATCAGAGGCGGCTGGTGATGGAGGGAAGGGTGCCTTCAAACTTTCAAGCATACGGCGGTGATCGTTATTACCCACGAGTGTGGAAGGGATGTTGAGTTCAGCGGCGGCGCGCAGAAACTGATCCCAACCTCTAGGAGCATTTTGCTGCGTTTTGGGGTGCATGAGACCTTTGACTAGATCGTACATGTGTGAGCCAACAACCGGCTGTCCCTTGTAGAGAAATTCACCGCGTTCATTCCACGCTGTTAGGTTTTTAGAAGCGGCGAGTTTACTCATCAGCATTTGCGCTGCCCCCCTGTGCCTCTGACTTATATTTTTTAGGAGGTCGTCAACAAATATATCAGGGGTCGGGGTCAGGGCCGGCTGCGGCTGTAGGGGTTGCGGAGCAGGCGCAGGCGTTGCTGGCTGTTCAGAGTCCTGGGCATATAGAGTTAGCTTATTTTTTTCAGTATCCCACTGCATGTAGTAGGTTAGAAAATTTTTAAGGGTGTTGGTGTAAAGGTTAGCTTTGTCGTACGGGTTTAGATCCTTACGGTTCAAAATGTCTTTAATTTCACCATCCAGTCGTAGAGTCTCATTTCGCCGTATATCCCAGGCATTGTCCGCAGAAGAGCCCAGCTGCTCCAACTGTTGTCTAGGAACCAAATACATCTTTGCGGCATGCTCCATCACCGTCCTGAGAGGAGGCTTGTAATTATGGGTATAGCTATGCCCAACAATGAGCCTATGAAACCCCCAGACTGTTTCACCAGTTTCTTCTTGGTAATAAGCGAGGCCCTTTTATTACTGAGCTTCTTGATAAGATGTCGCTTCTTCTTCAACACCTGTAACTGGCTCTTTGATATAGGGACATTACCTTTTAGGGTGTTTAGGGCTATTTCTGAAATTGCCGCCACTAAATCATCAGAAGCAGCGCAGAGGATGGCCTTTCTGTGCTGGGGACTGGCATTAACCAGCATTTTCAGGAGAGCTAAATTGCGGCGTAGGCGGTCAGACATGGTCAACACAGGGTGTTATAAGGGCAGGACTACAAATGTCTCTAAAGGTCTTCAGCGCTGCTTTTTATAGGTTCGGGACTTGATCTTAGGTGTGTAAGCGACTGGGAGATCAGGGGGAAAAATATCAGCCCTCAGTCTGTAGTCTTCTAGAGTGTTATTTTTTAAGTCGACCAACAGGTAGCCGTGGGGTTTTGCTGTAGCGTCGTTAAAGGCCTCCATGAAGAAGTGTGTGTTTCCCGGGTACATCTGTTTAGCTATGACTGATATTTGCTGTTTGTCACGGGGATTTTTAAATAAAACAAGGTATGACGCGTTGAGTGCTATAGAGCGGCTGTTCTTACCCTTGTCTGCACAATGTAGCATATGCTTAGATTGCGATGGTGTGAATATTGAGTAAAAGCACGCTCTAACTCAGGAGGATCCCCACCTTCACGCATAAGGTCATCGACAATTACCATGTTTACAAGGGTCAGTGGCAGCAGCTCATCGTCGTTGAGGTTATCAGGTATACCTTCTATAAATCTGATATGCGGGAAGCTACGGGACAGTTCGGTATAAAGGTCTTGCCAGCACGATAAAGCCACACAATGTTATTAGGTGTTTGGGATAAAGCACCGGCAGCATTTTCTAAGACCTTTTTTAAAAAGTAGCTTTTACCGCAGTTTGAGGGCCCTGCTAACACGCAGGAGAACGGATGCTGTAATCTGGTGTCCATAGTGCGATGGTGACCTCTTTAATGCGCCTAATAACCGTACGGCAGTGTTTTATAGTCTGTAGTCAGGACCCTTTTGTCAAAAACAACGCGTAAGGTTTTATGTAGGGGCTGGGTTGTAATTTCCCACTTCTTTTTGGATCTGACTATGCAGGGCTGATTCACAACTATGGTTTTATCATTTTCACGATCGTCCGATGCAGAGTATTCGTGCACCAGATCCTTCAGACTGTCAAAATTGATTTTTAGGGTGTTGTTGACATTTAAGGTTATACCTTTGACCTTCATGCACACCTTGTTGTTGTTTGTTTTGTACGCGTACGTTTTTGGTCCGGAGGACGTAAATTGTGTTATATGCTCATCTTTATCGAGTTCGCTGGTCAAATTACCTAGGTAATCCCCAAGAGGAGGGTCTTCATCCCCCGGCTTACTCACAAAAATCACAGTCGGTATCGTGATACAAGCAGCGGTCCTGGAGTTTATCCATAACCCCGTAAAGCTCAAGACGGGTGTGGGCTGTTGTGAAGCACGCTATGAAGATGTTTATGTTGTTACACGTTGTGGGGTACTCTTTTGCGTATTTCCAACACACAGCCGCGGTATCGTCATCGATAAACTCGCAGCTGGACACCTCGTAACAAGGGGCAAAAAGGTACTTAAACAGCTCGTCAGGATCTGTTATTAAGGTTGTATTAGGCATGTTTGTACGCTGTGCGAATTTTCCCCATAAGGAGTTGAGGCAGAGTTTGGCTAACTGACGGCGGGCGGGGTTGACCTCTATCAAATGGGGTCGTAAACGTATACCCTCGTGAGCGTGGTAGTCATCGATGTATTTTTGCTTTGCATCATGACTAGTACACCATTCGGGATATCCTGAGGCCTCCTGTTTGTCTCTGAGAAACAAATTAATGTAGCGTGAAAAGAGGCGTTTCGTGGTCCTCTTAAAATGCCACACCTCGTGTACTCTCCCGAGTCTGTAGCCTTTCTCTAAGGCAGCTTGGACCTCGATGCTACACCAGGTCCCGGTGAGCATCCTCTGTTCTTCAGTGTGTCTACAACCACCAACCTCTTTAAACACTGCGCATGTTCGACAGAGGGGGAACATCAGCTTACCATCGACTCTGTATGGTAACAGAGGGAAGTAAAGATGCCTTGGCGGATGGATTTCGCATTTGACTAGCCCAAAGTATTCGGAAAGGGGCTTAAAGTCTCTATATATGATGGTGAATATTGAGTATACCTTCATTTTGTTCACAAATGGGTACAGGCTGGTGAAATCATAGTAGTGTATTTTTTCACCCTCAGCAGCGGCCCTGTACAGTTGTATGGCATTTGTACGACCCCCGAATAAGGCATCGCGGGGCTCCAGAGGTTGTGGTAAATCACGACTCTGAAGGAAAGAGCAGAGCTCGGTGTCGGTTGTTAGCATATCTAACCACTCATGCTCCCAGAGGGCCCTCAGAGCAAAGCCACATTTTTCAACATACTGGGCCTTCATCAGAGTACGTCTGTGTAAGTGTTCAAAGTTGGCACCCAGCAATTTGTTAAACTCGTGGGGCTTGTAACAATGGGGGCAGCCGTGGTAAAAACAGCCGTTGTATTCAAAGGCCGTCGGCACTCCCTTAATTACGGCGTACCCATCCAGGTAATAGGGGCCCAGGTGGTATTCGCCCCCTTGTAAGGCATGTTGAATATGTATGTCTTCCTTCTCAGACACGTACATAAGCCATTGGATAGAGGGGGTTGAATAACGTTTCTGTTTACCGTTATAGAGGTCTGGCGGCACTAGAGCGATACTTTTTGGTCTTAAAAACATGTGTTTGTAGATGGACATACACATGGAGGCCAAAGTGATGTTTTGAAAAGGGTCTATGTATTCGACCGTCTTTGTCATTTCAGGGGTCTTGGGTTTCAAAGCCTTGACTTTCTTAGTCATCTCCACCACAACGTCTCTGAAGAGGTTTGCAGGCTTGTCGTAGGATCATTACATCCGCCTGACAATAAGCCTTCAACTCAGTTTGAAAATGAAACTCTTTTTCATGGTTTTCAGAGTACCATTGCAGAAAGCTCTCTTTCTCGGCAGGCATCATATATTGAACCCCGTAGCTGTCCGGAGGCGGCATGGGCCCCACATAATCCTGGTTCGCCCAGGTGTTAAAAAAGTGTGGAAAATAACCTTTACACCCTGGGAAACCAAAGGCTTTTGGCAGCTTACTCAATTTTATGGGTAGGAAATTCAGGGTGTCTATGAATCTTATTTGTAGCTGCCCAGCCGTTAGCAACATCAGCTTGGAACCCTGAGTGATGAGTTCTACTTGTACCTTTTCACGAATCAGATTTTGTAAAATAAAGAACGAGTCGTATGCTTTTGAGTTATGGGCCAGCATGGTATACCCTTTGAATTTGGTTTGAATGAAAGTGTTAAGGAAATCACCAACGCACGTTCGCCCTTCAAACTCCCAGCTGTCGTCGGAAGTTAGATGGTGGGCGTAAATATAGTTAGGTTGGTGTACCCCCGTCTCTTGTGTGCACTCTATATCGAACACTATGTAGGCTTCGGTTTTGGTCTGAGGTTTGCCTTTAACCATGTAACAACGGTGATTTGTTCCTGCCCTAAAAGGCGTGTGACACCTTGGGCATTTCATGCCTTTGCATTTATGATCTGATGCCACATACCGACCACATTCGAAGCAATCCATTTTAGGGACGCATTTAACATTTTTGTTATGCATGCTCAAGCATTCTTGCGAGCGACAAAACATCTTACAGGTGCGACACCTCACCTTCAGGGCGGCGTCTACGACGCAACCGTCCCTCTGACACATCTTACAGCGCATTTCACACTGATGATATGCCTTATTGTTGTATATGTGGTCGCAATATGTGCACACATACTTGACTCCCAGAAAACTTTTAAGGTTCAAGATACCGTAAAAGTGGTTTTCGTGGTGAAGGACATATACGGTCTTGTTTCTCACACGTTCCCCGGTTGTAAAGTACTTCCAAGAACCGTTGTGATAAAGAACTTTCACCGTAACGGCGAAATAGTTCTCAAAAAGACCTATGTCGCCAAAGCCGACCATACGGTCTGGAGGTATTTCAAGAACCTCATGTGCTTCAGCCACTCTAGACATGATGACAGCGTCTGTGGTGTTACGTCCCATCAGCAACCCCACGATACTGGCCGCCAGACACGTGTTGGCTGCGTCGTTGTTAAAGTTGAGCAGCCAACGTTGTTTCTTACCAATTATCTTGCTGTACAGCACGCTCTTTAAAGGCCTGGAAACACCCCCCTCACGACCCCGTACAATGAGGGCTATGACTCTGAAAGTGCCATAGGCGACTAGTTCAGCCTTACTCTGTAAAAGCCTCAAGAGGTTTTCTAAAAATTCCACGGCGTCAAACACAACGCTGTACTTTCGCTTGGTGAACAACGGGCTGTCAAAACCCTGCCCCTGGAAGCGTAGTTGAAAAAAATCATTAGGACCCACATCGCGTAACAACCTTTCTATGAGTGTTTGCACAGCCTGATGTATGGCTAAAACGCCGTGATCGGAGGACCTTATATGGTGAAGGTTAGCAAACCTAAACTCCTCGTAGTGTTCTGTAGCGTTAAATCTCTCTACAGTACGACTGTAGCTTCTAACGCTCTCTAAAAAGACTGCCTCTAAATCCTCATCTTGAGGAATTTGACTTGCTGGGGTGGTCGCTGCTGTATCATTTTGGGGGTCCTGGCTTAGCACGGTCTCAGGGTGTCTTTTAAACAACCGTGTAGCGCATATTCTGGCTTTCTTGAGCTTACTTATTAAAAGCCTGCGCTGCTTAGCGCTATTAGCCCACTTTTGCTTTTTACGGGACCAGTCTTTTCGAGGCAACCTCCCCCGCCTATCTGAACAGTATGCTTTGTACATGTGTGCGATGTACTCAAGGATGCCTCTGCTAAAGACCCACCCCCGGTCCTTCTATGTGTTCCTGGTGTTGGAGTATCGCCTCTCTACCGCCCGAGCCCTTCAAATGCCCTCCCCTTGGGGTGTTCTCTCCTGAACTTGCGTTTTGGACGGTGTCTGGTACAGTTGTATGTGGTTCAGGTTCTGTTCGTGAAACTGTATGACTCTGTTTGAGGGGGTCTATGTACTTTTTACGCCTGAGGAAGCGTAAGAAGCGCAGGGACTTGGTCAGTATAGTATGGACCTTACAGCTATATTTTGATTTATGTGTGTTTTTAGTAATACCAGGGACATGTGAGGTCTTTAGGGGTCGACATGGGCCTAGTCACGCACGTATACCCCATATGTCTGACACAGTTGTTTCACACGTCTGGAGGATCACCCTTTTACAGCTGTCAACCATTTGCAGTATCTTTTGCTGCGCCTCCATCTTGACCATGTCCTCGCTACTACCAAGCCCCAGTTTTAAGGCTTCGGCGTTCGCTTGGCGTTTTAGCTTTCTGACCGCCAGCTGTATATCTTTCACATGCCCCCCTAGTACATCTTTTGGGTTTACAGAATCGTATTGCGGCGGATTAGGAATGAACACCCCTCTGGGTTGTATAACGCCCTCTCTCACACCAACCGTCGCAACACAGCTCTGTAAAGGAGGGCCCTGGGGGATCATAGAAACAGGGTCCCAGTGCGAACACCCTGGGGCTGTAGGGGAAGGGGCCTCACTAAATGACACCTCCAAACACCCATCTGGAATATCGCTCCCTGCCGGGCTGTTATCGGCGTATATTGATGGGGGTGATGAGGGGGTTACAGTGGACGCGGGGCTGGTTGGGTCGTACGCTCCTGGTGGTGGTATAGGGGACAAGGGGCTAGGGGAGTCTAAATAACGGTCAAAATAATCGAGGGTCCTAGCGGTGAAGGAATTGTCGGTGTTGGGGTCGGGTGAATGTGTAACAGGCGTGTGCAAATCCCCTTTGCGCGTGTTAGAAGGCCCATCGTGCGCTGCTTCTGAGGGTCTATCAATGCTGTCTACCAACCCTGCCAGTGCCTTGAGACAAACCCTGCCAGAGGTATAAGGTGCTCCTAAAGGTTGAGCATTTTCAGGCGTTGGATTCCTAAACCCGTCAGGAATGATTATAGAAGGTTTTGGGTGCTGATTTAGGGGGAGCTCCTCTACCGATGCCACTAGTTTATTTGAAACTACAGAGGGCTATAGAGGATGGGAAGGGTCCTGCTGTGTAATGGGGTTGATTAAGAACCCATCCGTTGTTTCTACTTGCAGCGTAGGGAGCCCCTGCTTCTTCTTAAGATACTTTCTCGAGAGGCGGTTGACTTTAGGGTTTTGGGGCTGTAACAGCGCTTCTGCAACAGGCGTCACAGCCTTTGACTCCTTAGAGAGCTTGGGGGCAGAGGATTCATTCCCCTGTTTAGCAACATTTTTTAATGATAGATCTAAAGGAGTAGTTTGGGGCTCCGGGACCACCTGTTTCTTCTTAAGGTCTAGAGGGGTTGTTTGGGAATCTGGGATCACCTGTTTCTTCTTGGGGTCTAAAGGGGCTGCTTGGGACTCCGAGTCCTTCTGCTTCTTCTTAAGGGCGGGTTTGTTCGAGATGAGATTCCCTTTTGAGGCCTGGTGATGGTTCATCATTTTAGCGGTTGGCTTGAGACGGCATTTCATCTCTGTACCGGTTCTCTGTTGGATGTGTGAATAATAAGAGCACAATTGGTCCTGGCGTACACGCCTACTCACACTTTTTGCTGTAGGCACGGTGTTCTGGACTGTCTCTGTGATGTCGCTTAACGGTGTCGTAGACCTCTTAGCCTTACACGGATCTTCTCCAGAGAGCTTATGTGCAGCGCCTAGAATGTAAACATAAAAATATATATATATATTAGAAAAAATAAGGAACCACAGACACCCCACCTCCACTTTATACATCCGGTACTACATGTCGTAGGCCCTTTCTGCTTAAGAGAATAAAACAAAGAGAGTTTTTTTTTTTTTTTTTGGCACCCTTTTGTGAAAAACACACCTGTTAGAGGTCTTTTCCCCGCAACTTTCTTTGTCACCGATCCCTTTCTAGATGTTGAAGCTTTCCTCTTTAGCGTTCTTTCTTTTGTTTGAGCCTCTGCAGCCTCTTGCACATCCCCGCCAACCGTGCATGACACCGTGGGTCCTGTAAAGAAAACAATAATCACAATTGCAGTATAAACCAAGCCTTAGCAGCCCACTCTGAGGAGCTCTCCTATAGTTCACAGCTGTGGTTTTTGGGACTAGGCCTTCCCAAGTCTTAGACAGTTTAAAGAACACTGCATTTAAAAAAAAAAAAAAAAAAAATATTTACCTGTAAGAACTGTTATCCTGCCCACCCAAAGACACGCCTTGAACCTTCATGTACCATTCAAAACCGTCAATATCTAGTTGCTGTCCGTCGTCATAACCTATAAAATCGCACATACATGAGAACACCATTAGAAAAGCAGAGTTTCTGAGACACCCTAGTACAAAAACTACACAAAACTATACAACTCTAAATACATATACCTGGCTGCAAGGCGCTCATTTCTTCGTCGGTGATAGTAAATTCCGGGAGGTCCTGTGGAGGGGGGTTAAATCAAACACGTCTGATTTAAAACTAGCGCTCATAAACATGGCATTACAGTTTGATACATACACCTTCGAAAACGCAAATACATAATACATAGAGACAAGCATCCTTACACAGGGTATACGTAAAACACTGTCTAGGAAAATATTACATAGACCCTAGACCCTCAAACTGTACACACCACCTGTCAGACCCCCCTGCTAAACATCCTAGTTAAAGTTTTGGGAAAGCACATACTCAGAAGTGAAAACAACCCGTGCAATGACGTTTACTTTTTTTTAATAAGAGCCACTGATTCCTACCCATATGACCAACCCCTTGTACAACTCTAATCTAAACTATGCAGGGCACGTGATGTTATTTGCATGCATTTATTAACCACAGCGCCAGGTTAGAATTTTAACTTATAAACTGCCTGTAACAATAGGCTGTTTTTTTTTAAAAGGGGGCTGGATGGGGCTCTCAAAAGCATGAGAAACGCTCCAATGCTCAACATCCTGGGATTCTGGGCACCGCACTTAAGATCTTCAGACACACCTAAAATGCATGTGTGCTTGTGTAGGCACCGTGGCTCCTAAAAGCGCTCCAAGACCTTCGGGTCAAGTTTGCGCTTTATAAATATGCCCCACATATGGTAAAAAAAATAAAAATAAAATAAAAGCCGCAGGGACGCTGCTAATCTGGTCCCTGCGGCTGTAAACACTTTTTTTAAAAATGTTATTTATTATTTTCGGGGTCGGACCCCACAATATCACTGAGGAATCCCTGCCTGGGAAGTTCCCCTCCATGTTTGCGGGGGAAGGGCACGCCCCCTCCGTGATGTCAGGGGAGTCCCCTGTGATGACAACACGGCTGGGGCGTGCCCTTCCGACGCTGCCAGGGAGAGGAGGAAGCTCACGGCGGCCATGCCGACACCGCCATCAGGACCCTCATGGGGCCCTTGGAAATGCCGCCATCCGCCCAGCCCCCAGAGCAGCGCCTTCGGTAAGCGGGCTCTGGGGGTATTATCGATTACGCCGGGGTCTAGAGCCCCAGCGCACCGGACCCTGCACACGCCCCCCTACCAACACTCGGACCCCACTGGCTCTGGGGGCTGGAATTAAAAAAAAAACAAATGGCCGCACGAGCCCCAGAGCCCCAGGTGGAACCCACGGGCTCTGGGGCTTTTATTTTATAAATACTGGGGGTCTCGAGCCCCAGCACCAAGGCTGCAACGATCCCCAGAGCCCACCGGGATCTACGGGGGCTCTGGGGGCTGCCCTGCACGCCGGACCCTACCGCCCACCCCAGGGGCCCGCACTTGGGAATGCGGCCTCTTGGGGGGCTTTATTTGAAAAAAAAAAATACGCTGGGGCCCTGCCGCCCAACACATCGCGGACCATGCCGCACTCTACCCCACAACCCCGGAGCACTGCAACGCCTCAGAGTGCTCCGGGGGCTGGATTTAAAAAAAATAATACGCTGGGGCCCGGCCGCCCAACACACAACGGACCATGCCGCACTCGGTCCCACAACCCCGGAGCACCGCAACGCCTCAGCGTGCTCCGTGGGGTTTTATTTTATAAACCAGGGCCTCGAGCCCAATACCTCAGCACACCCTAGAGCCCTCCAGGAGCGCTGAGGGCTCCGGGTCTTTTATTTTTAAAATAATGAAGCCTCAAGCCCCACACAGACCCCCCGTGCAGCACAAGGCACCACAGCACCACATGGGGCACCTCAGCTTCTGGGGGCATTATTTAAAAAATACCGGGGCCTCAAGCCCCACGACCGTTCGACCCCCAGAGGCCCGCACTTGGAAAGCGTCCTCTGGGGTGCATCATTTTTAAAAATACATGGGGCCTCGAGCCCCACACACCATCCAAACTAGCCCCAGAGACCTCTCAGACCGTGGAGGGCTCTGGGACTGCCCCCACCACAGCGCAACATGCCGCACTCGGCCCCGGAGCACCGCAACACCCTGAGCTGGCTCCAAGGCTTATTTTGGTAAAAAAAAAAAAAAGAAATACGCTGTGCCCTACAGCCCCCACCACGACGGACCATGCCGCCCCTTCATCTCACGGCCCCGGAGCCCCGCAACGCCCTGAGCGGGCTCCGGGGCTTATTTAAAAAAAAACGAGGCCTCGAGCCCCACACCAAACCCTAGCCCGCAGGAGCACCCCAGAGTCCCACCCCTGGGAAACGGCCTCTGGGGCTTTTTATTTTATAAAAATGAAGCCTCAAACTCCACACCACCCATCGACCCCAGAGCCCACATGGTTCGTGGGTGGCTCTGGGGCTACCCACAACAACACAGGCCCTACCTCACACCCCAGAGTACTGTACTTGGGAAAGCGTACTCTGGGGACTTTATTTTTTATAAACGGGGCCTCAAGCTCCATGCATCCCATCCACCCAGAACTATCCCGGAGCGCAGAGGGCTCTAGGGCCCCTTAGAAACTATGAACCTCGGCCCTTCCACACCTATGGACCACAGCCCCAGGGCACGGCCCCCCTGAGTGGACTTGTTGCCGGTTTGGTCCTTAAACATAACACCCCTGCACAGCTACCAGCAGAAGACGACGTCTGAGACAGTTCCCCATCGGCATAGCCAGTGGGTAAGTACTGAAACAGTGTTTTTTATTGTTAATTTACATGTTTGATTTTGTTACGCCTGGGGCCCTTAAAGCAGCCACTGAAGCCTGTAAAAATGGTTCTAGACGCTGTACAAGTCTTAAGGCTGTAGCCCTGTGTATACTTCAACTGTTAGTGGTATTCACTTTTTTAAATGCACGCCTTCAATGCTCTACACTGAATTTAAAGTCCTGGATCCACCCCTCAGAACTATCACATTACATACAGTTCCCCTTGCGCTATGCTCAATTTAAGAACTTAAAATTACAACCCCATTTAACCTGAATACCATCAGCATTATTCACATTAATCATACTTCAACAGCGCATTAAACATTAATTAAAACAGCGTGAACACATTCCTACACAGTGCTAGGCATCCTTTTTTAAAACTACAACATTGTTCACCTTAAAATGCATTCCCCCTATACTTTAAATAACCCCATAAGAATGTCACAATGTACACCCCCGTATTTATTTACCTCCAATAACGTGTAGCAGGCAGCGTCAATCTGTGAGAAGTTGTTCTGATCCATGGCTGCCTTAAGTTTCTGATGCAGGTCTGTGTACCAGGCAGTCCAAACAAGGCGCTCCACAAGGGTTTTTAAATGTCTGTTTCTGCTGACCCTTAAAGTACCCTTTTTATACTTGGCCTGGCATGCTAATTAGAAGACCCCACACTTTACAGGGGCGGGCTTAGAACCAGGTAATGGTGGTCTTTGGAGTGAACAATTTCAGACCGTTGCATTGTCTATTTGGTACACTGATATCATTTACCGTCTGCTAATCAAGCCTGAGCACTGTTCTGAAGAGCTAGGCCCAAGAAATGTGTTTGTAGATCTTGCTGAGTCACCACCCTGCCTGCCTGCTGAGACTGATAGCTTTATCTCAGGCCTCGTGTTTTCCTTGCAGTGTATTTTTCCTGCCACGTGTAATCCTGTTTCACATTCTCCTGGGGAAGTTTTGGAACCCCCGTCGGTTGTCCCTGTATCATTTTAACAACTGCTAATCATGACCGAGCCCTGCCTGAAAAGCTAAAGCAGCTTCTCTGTTTGAAGTTTTTGTCTTCGTAGCACGGGCTTGCCACACATCCATCATGTCCCCAAACTTTTGTGCACCAACTGTCACTTTTAAGGACAGACACACCCTTTAACTTTTAAGGACAAGCGTTTCACGAGCCTCACACTGCCATCCCATGGGGGTGGGGGATTTGAGGTCGGCCTGTACATTCACAGCTCAGCATGCCCAAACACCATCTGTCACAGCCCTGCAGGCACAGTTTAAAAACACTTTTGCGCACACCCAGAGGCACACGTTTATTTTTCCTTACATAACCCTGCTAACACTCTGACACAAACCCAGTGCCACACCACCCAACGCAGCTCCTGTTAGGGCTGTCACACATCCATCATGTCCACAAACTTTTTGCACACAAACTCACTTTTGGTGACACACAGACGCGTCACTTTTAAGGACAGACCTGCCACTTTTGGGGACACACAGGCACGTCACTTTTAAGGACCGACCTGCCACTTTTAAGGACACAGACCTGTCACTTTTGGGGACACAAGCTTGATGAGCAAAGGTATCCCATTTTACTACTGATAGGTGTGTCCATAAATATAGTAAAGAACAAGCAACAGAAATGGCTTCTGTGGCTGCTATCCACATATCACCTATATGAGCTTTGAGGGGAAGGCAGTGGCTGAAAGTGTTTAGTCAAAGATTACAACCCTCTAGGAGTTTGCCATATATGGCCAACTCACATAACGTCATAAGTAGGACACCATGGTACACTATATCAAATGAATGAGAGAGGTAAAAAAGGATCACACCTATTACAGATCCCATCCAAGATTGTCCTAACTACATCCACTACTATCACTTTATCGTAGATACAATCTTAAATATCGTGATTTTCAAGATGCTTAGCCTCCAGTGACTCCAATAGCTCCCCATATCAGACAGAAGGGTGAGGGGCTCTTAGATGCTAGCACAGCCAAGATCAGGTTTATTTCAGGATGGGTAAGACACTGCTCCACTTATCCAAGGATAGGGAAAAAGTCCAACTCAGAGACTGGCAAGAAATGCCTGCGTTTCAAAACTTGCGATGGCTAGTTCCAAGATGTTTATCAATTCTATTGGGCAGTGGTGCTTTGGAAGGAGTTGCTTCTCTCAAACTAATCCTGTGTTGAAACTATTTCACAGCAGGACCGGTGGGCCCTTGAAGAGTCACGCTTTTCCTGGCAAGGCCTTTGGTGGTATGGTACAGCCAAGAAATCTGGCTTCCTCCAGCAATGCATGTGCTGGTATGGTGCTGGTAATACTGGCAATGAGAGTTCTGGCTCTCTTGACACTGCTTATGGTGGCATTGTGCTTTTGAGGTATCCCTCTGGAGCATAGTTATCCTTGGTGCTTTTTTTGCAGTGAAGTTCTACTCCACCCTTACTATCAAACTATGTTCTTCTGGCTCTGTTTGTGATTGCAGGATATTGGTGAATGGGTTCCTTGAGGAGTTTGATGTTCATGTTGCATGACCTGTGATAGCACTCAATGTCATTTAAATTGAGCATTCCATTGAGGAATCTGCCATTCACTGGTAGTGGCTTTTGTGTTTTGTGACTTTGTGCATGTTGGAGTTCATCACAACAAAGCCTTGGTTTTCTTGGTAATGCCTTTAATGGCATGATACAGATAAGTGTTTTAAACAGCGCCAAGAAGAGACAAACCTATTCAAGACGCTAAAGGAGTAATATCCAAGCAAGCTTGTTTTTTATGGGCAGGCCTTTTAATCTTGTCATAAAGAATATGGCATAGATGTTAAATGGTTTGCAGTTTAAATATTAGGGAAAGAGTGTAAGTTAAAACTCTCTGCAAAATTAACTTCTGTTTTAACCACTAGACAAATATAAACCACTGCTGTGTTTCATCCCACTTAGAGACTTTGTTTTCATAGACCTTTGTACACAACCTCTAACAGCACATGTGCTTAACCTGGAGTTCCCGCAGAGGAAAATAATTTGTTCAGGGCTTGAGTTTGTTCAGTACCACTGGCCAACTGATATCTTAAATGCTAGACATTTTAACCCCATAGATGCCAGTGTAAATAACGGAAAACTGATGGTCAGTACACCTAAAATTATCTCCCAAGAGGCCAATAAAGGCATGAGTGATGAGTGGACATCCAGTCACTGTCTGATGTACCGCATGGTGGAGCCTGCGTACAGTGTGATTCTCGTCATAGTCTCTGCACCATCATGTCATTCAATAAGGTGATGGTGCACAGGGTGTACCCAGACTGTGTGCATATAGGCTGCTGTGGTGCCAATGATTTGAGCATGGGGGAGCTGCAGCTGACCACTTAGGCAAACCTGTAAGAGCAAAGGATGGGCCACGCTGAGAGAAAGTGAGTGCCTGCAGGCTTGTGTTGCTAAGCCAGTTCATATGGTGTGGAACGTGACAGGGTCATTGTTAGAAATGGGGGTCTCTAGTTGGCAGAGGTAGGTACCTTTGTTCAAATAGGGACCCTTGCTTCTAGTCAGGGTAAGGGGGATACACTTCTAAAATAACCCCTGCTCACCCCCTTGGTAGCTTGGCACAAGCAGACAGGCTTATATCACAGGCAGTGTGTAAAGCATTTGTGAACACATACAGTAATACAGTGAAAACACTACAAATGGACACCACACCAGTTTAGAAAAATAAGTAATCTTTATCAAAACCAAACAAGACCAAACGACAAAAATCCACAAAACAGTAATAAAAATATGACTTTCAAATGGTAGAAATAGTTCAGTTCAAAGCAAATTGCAGATGCAACACTTTTTACACAAAGTAGCTTGGATGCGTCACGCACACAAACAAAAAGGGCCGCAGGGAAGGTGATGTGTCGGTTCCTTACACTCAGGGAAGGTGATGCGTCGGTTCGTGGCTCCGGGGAGGTGATGCATCAGTTCCTTACTGCTGCGCAGGAGAGGTGATGCATCGGTTCCTTACCGGAGAGGAGGTAATGCGTTGGTTACTTACTGCATGGGGAGGTGATGCGTCGGTTTCTTACTGCGTCCCCCAACAATGCGACAGACCTGGCGCCACGATGCGATGCAACAATCTGGGACAATGCATGGGTTCTTGCAGCCACACAGCAGGGCTTGCGTCAGAATTCGGTGCATTGATCTCGGACTTTGGAGACTGGTGCACTCCATGCAGCGTGCGGCGATATCTCAAGCCGCAGGCAGGTGCTGCGACGGTTTCTTCGGCGATGCATCGAAAACAGGTGAGGATGCGTCACTCTTCTTGTTGTTGCATTGCTTTTCCAGCTCCCAATAGCCAGAACAACCTCCAGAGGCCCAGAACAGCTACAGGCACCTCTTGGCAGGTCAGATCTCCCAGCAAGGAAGTTCAGGGGATCTGGGGGTGAAGTCTTTGTGTCCCTGAGACTTCAGAACAGGAGGCAAGCTCTTCTTCAAGCCCTTGGAGAACTTCCTCAAGCAGGGGTCACAGCAAACAGAAAAGTTATTTTCCCTTTCCTAGGCAGAAAGTAGCCACTGCAGGCCTACCCTAGACAGCAAACAGCACAGGGGCAGTACTCCTCCTCAGTTTCTCCAGCTCTTCTCCTTGGCAAAGGTTCCTCTTGATTTCTCAGAAGTGATCTAAATGTCTGGGATCTGGGCCCCTCTTTATATACAGAAAAATACTTTGTTCTCTGGGGCAGAGAAGCCCTGTGCTCAGTCAAAACCAGTTCTGTCCTCTCTGGTGCAACTTCCTGGCAGGAGGTGGAGACAGCATTGTGGAAGGCAGACTAGGCCCATTCAGGTGAAAGGAAATCTCCTCCCCCTACTCAAATTGCAGCCCAGGTCTATTTAGCCCAGCCCTGACCCATCCTGACTCTCTGGAACCACTGCACCTCCCCAGCCCCTGTCACTTCAAAGCCAACCAGTCAATACACATCCTAGTAGAGGCACACTGGATGGCTAAGCAAGAAAAATGCCTACTTTCTAAAAGTGGTATTTTCAAACACAGAATGTAAAAATCTCCCTCACTAAAAGATGCATTTTAACATTCTGAGTTCAGGCATATTAAATTTTATTTTCCTACCGTGTTCCCAGGGATAGTTATGTTTATAAGATATTATAAGCAAACTCCCCATTCTATCCTATGAGAACAGGTAGCCTTGCAATAGTGAAAAATGAAATTGGCAGTATTTCACTATCAGGACATGCCACACACACTAGGGCTTGTCCTACATTTCACATACACTGCACCCTGCCCACAGGGGTACCTTGGCCCTACTAACATGTAAGAAAAGGGAAGGTTAGGGCCTGGCAAGTGGGTGCACTTGCCAGGTCGACATGGCAGTACCAGGCTGCACACAGGCTCTGCAATGGCAGGCCTGAGTTACATTTACAGGCTGCTTCTGTGTGTTGCACATTCAGTGCTGCAGCCCACTAGCAGCATTTGATTTACAGGCCCTGGGAACACACAGTGCACTGGACTAGGGTCTGACTAGTAAATCAAATATGCCAATCATAGAATCACCAATCCATAACAACAATTTACAAAGGGAGCACTTGCACTTTGGCACTGAACAGCAGTGGCAAAGTGCCCTAGGCATCTAGATCAGCAAAACGAAGTTCAACACACAGCAAAAACACAAGAGGCAAAGGCAAAAATACAGGGGAAACCAACGCCAATGGTGCCAGGTCTAACATGTGTCCCCTCCAGCTGAACTGTGGGGACAACTACCCACCCTCTCTTCACTAAGGCGGTAAAATCTGGACAGACCATCAGCATTGGCGTGTTCTGTAACAGTCATCAATAAGTAGGTCAGCAATATGACAAAGGATTTGTTTCTCCCTGAATTTGTTCATTTTCCTGTCTAAACGTATTCCTCACATATTGTCTGTGTGTCACAGTCAACCTCTCCTCAAGTGGTTCCATTGCACCTGCAAGCAGGTGAAATTTTCCCTGTCCTATTTCCAAGGTGACATTGCTCCTTCTCCCAACCTGTGGCGCTCTACATATATAGTAGCTAACTCATGCCCTCTGACACCGACCTTGTGGACGGCTTCCTTTTTCAAAAATTATTTTTATTTGCATTTCGTATAAAGTTACAAACAATAACACAACGAAAACAGCAGTACATTGCTTGCAGACCGTCCGGCCAGCCTATAGAACAAATCATTATTATACCTCCACAGCCCTTGGGGCATGATACAGTCCAGTAGTTTACTCCACAATCTGTGTACACATATTTCTAGACAAGCAACAAAAGGGAAAAATGCATTATGATTGCTGCAGCAGGAAAGCTCAACCAGTACCCCAGTGCTCATCACAGTGATGCCCCTTTCAGGGGTCGTCTGCGGCCGCAGAACTCAACCAGCACACAAACGGGTCCCATATATCTCGTGGACGAGATTGCGCCGGCATTAGCTCCCAGAAGCCGGCCAATTGGGCTCTACAATAGGTAACATTCCGGCCCACTCCTTCGTCGTCGGGGGGGAGACAGCACCTCAATGGAGGGCCACCTGTCGCTTAGCCATCAGCAATAACATAGCCGGTAGTTTCCTCAGCTTCGGTGGTATGTCGGAAATAACTCCCAACAGCACCACCAATGGTGTGCAAGGCAGATCTTGTCCCGTTATGCCCTTAATATGGTGTAATACTTTTAGCCAGAAGTTGGCAGTAAGTCTGCAGTGCCATGCCAGGTGTATGAATGACGCTTGGGGAGCTCCACATCGCCAACAGTTATTGTCAGATCACAATCCCATTCTATGGAGCTGCATCGGAGTGCGATAGAGTCGGTGAATGTATTTGAAGTGGATAAGTCTGAGGCGATAATTAGGAGACAGCTGTTCCAGCTGTTTACAACTAAAATCCCACTGTTCATCTGTGATGGTCACCCCCAGATCCACCTCCCACACCGCGCGGGACGGCGGTACAATGATCGGATAATTCCTCTGTGTAATTGTGTAAATTTGAGTGATCCACAGTGAGTATATTTTCGAGTGCCGGAAGTGTCGGAGGTGGGTTCGGAAATGTTCGAATTTGCTTCTACAGGATGCCCTCAGTTGATAATATAACAGCGTGCCTAGCACAGAGGGAGGTGTAGGGCCACACATATGTTGTAGTGTTAGGAAATTGTCCCCCAGGTATAGGTCCTGGCCCACCCGTATATGGTGTAAGTGCGCAAGCTCCTGCACCTTGCTGTCCATGAGTGGAGGAATCAGTGGGTTATTTGACAATTGCATGGAAGGGGCATAAAGTATGTCAGTGTTTGCACGTTTGCAGAGTCCCCCCATGCCCAGCGCAGTACCTCAACAGTGTCCACTTCATTGCGTGGGCGTTTGTACGTTTGATAAATAGCGGTGTTGAACCCTTTTACCGCGGCGGTGCGGGCGAAAAAAGAGTGGGCGTCCTCCGCACACGCCCACCGTGACGTTCCCCCACATCGAACGGGTTAAGGGGAGGGGTGCTACCTTGTCTAATTTGATGGCGACATGGGGCTGAAAGGGCGTGGGGTGTATCCAATAGTGTTAAAATTGTGCCTGGGCACTATAGGCATAGAGAGCAAAATCAGGAGCCGCTAGCCCACCTTGTGCCTGTGGCAGTGTGAGAACTTCCCAGGGGATCCGAGGCTGTCCCCCCGCCCATACCAATTCAATCATTAGGGATCTAAGTCGTTTAAAAAATTGCATCGTAAGAGGGACAGGGACGTTAACAAATAAGTACAATAGTTTAGGCAGGATAATCATTTTAGCCACCGCTATGCGGCCAATCAGAGAAAGGGGAAGCGTCTTCCATCTCTGCACCCTTTCCTCAATCCAGTCCACCACCCTGCTGTAATTGGATGCCCATATTTCCTGCAAGTCGCTGCTTATCCAGACGCCCAGATACCATGTCGGACCAGTCGCCCAGGCAATGGGGTAATCCGTGTCGAAGGTCTGAGTTTCAGATGTCAGGGGAATAATGACAGATTTGCTCCGATTAACCACCACCCCAGACAGCCCCCCATAGTGCACTAACTCTCGTGTCATAGGCGCAAAGTTGTCTTTGGGGTTCGTCATATATAAAGTGATATCATCTGCATACATTGACACAGTGAGCCCCCTTGTGGTGAACCCAATACCTCGGTTTGTATGGTTCTGCCTGAGTCTGGCAGCCAGTGGCTCCGTTGCTATTGCAAATAACAAGGGCGACAAGGGGCAGCCCTGTCTAGTGCCCCTTGTAATGGATATCGGGTCAGAAATCAGGCCGTTGACCTTCAAGCGCGCTGTGGGCAGAGTGTAAAGCAGCTTATTCTGTTGAATAAAGAGAGGACTCAGGCCCAGTCTGTATAGAAGCGGAAATAAGAACCCCCATTCCAAGGAATCAAACGCCTTGGTGGCGTCCAAGAGTGCTGCGATCGCAGAGACATGAGGGGCTAGATAGTGTATTAGCGCGAACAGCGTCCTGAGGTTATGGGAAGTGGATCTCCCGGTATAAAACCGGACTGGTCTGGTCTGACAATCAGCGGGAGCAGCGGTTGGAGTCGGGTAGCCAAGAGCTTGGCAAAAATGTTGGCGTCCAGATTGATCAATGAAAGTGGACGATACGAGTCGCACTTCGAGGGGTCCTTGTTAGGTTTTAGTATTGTTATGATGATGGCCTCGCGCATAGAGCTGAGCAGGGTGCCTTATTGCGTGACCTCCTGGTAGACAGCCATGAGCTGTGGTGCCAGTATCTCTGAGTACTCTTTATAAAATTTAGCCGTAGGGCCGTCCGCCCCGGGGGCTTTATCTGCAGGCAGGCTGCCAATTACACGTCACACGTCTTCCACCGTAAATGGAACGTCCAAGTAGTCCCGACGGGCCCTACTAAGCCATAGGAGCTCTATTGAGTCGAAATAGTCCTGCAAGACAGCGTCAGGTGGGCTAGACCGAGAGGTGTATAACTGTGTGTAAAAGTCTTTCATGGTGGCAAGAATTGCGGGTGGGGATCGCGCCATGGTATCCTCAGGGGTGACAAGCTCAGTGACGATTGCGGACCCTCTAGGTGCCCACAGGAGGTTTGCAAGCATCCTGCCCGGTCTATCTCCCTCCCCGTAGCAGCGCGCCACTGCATGTTTATGTAAAAGTTAGTCTCACGGACCGCCTCCTCCTGGAATTCCGTCAATTTATTGTGAATGTCTCCTAACGTCGCGGGCGACTGCGATCGGCAATATTGTGCCTCTAATGCTTGTAGTTCTTTTTCCAATCTGCCTAAGTTGCCATGGATGTCATGGAGTACACCTGATTGCCCAGCTATGCCGGACCCCCGTATCACCACATTGAACGCCTCCCACAACGTTCCCGCTGTGTCAACCTACCCCGTGTTATGCTCAAAATATTCCGTAATTTGTGTCCTGATGCTTTCTCGAAAGGCCGCATCTAAGAGTGCATTGGGGGAAGGCGCCATGTAAATGGTTGTATATAGGGTTTTGGCACTGAAAGGACTAAAGCAACCGGAGCATGATCCGAAAGTGTGCGGGCGTGGTGTGTTTCCTCTATAACCCAGGTGTGTATGTCCTTAGTTGTTAACCAGAAATCAATTCTGGACCATGCGTGATGTCGCTGCGTGATACACGTGCCCTCTTGAGCAGTGGGATGGAGCGTACGCCATGAGTCAATCAGGTGATGATCCTCCATTAAACTATTCAGGACCACTGTAGCTTGCGGGTGGTGTGTATGCGACGTGCCCGCTCTGTCCGTCGAAAGCGACAAGACAATGTTAAAGTCCCCTCCCCAAAGTATTGCGGCGTCCCCTAGTGACTGTATCTTATGCCAAACTTGTTGGAAGAAAGTGAGGTCATCTGCGTTGGGCCCATATGTGTTAGCAATGATAACCTGCTGATTGAACAGTAGCCCCCTTAATATTATGTAACGTCCTTCTGGGTCACTTAGCGCCTTTGGTGTCTGCCAGGGTACTCCCCTCCTAATCAGTGTTGCCACCCCACGGGAGTAATTGGAATAGCTGGACGTGTGTACCTCACCCCACCTATTGTTGGTTAGACGAGACGGGACAGCTTCTCTTAGGTGGATCTCCTGCAGGAGACAAATGTATGCCTTATGTCTGGCCAGGTAGCGATCCCAGAAAAGGCTGGAGGAAAAAAAAGTCCCTGGTACTCACAGAAATTAAGGGAACTGAAACAGCAGTGTAAGAAATATGAAAGAAGTTGGAGGAAGGACTTTTCCACATCCAGGAAAGCCATATATAGAGAAGCTATTAGAACTTATAAAACAGAAATAAAAAACACCCAAGCCCTGTATTTTCAAGAAAAAATTACAAGAGCGGCAAATTCCCCACGGAAATATTTAAAATTGCTAATTCTCTCCTCACACCTCCCGCTCCTCCTATTGCTTCGGATAAAGCCCAACTGCAATGTAATCGAATAGCAGATTTTTCTTTGAAAAAATACAAGCCATATATAAATCGTTCCCTTTAATCGCAGAGCAACATCCTTCTTTATCAGGAAACGTAGCCACCTCGGAAGCCCAAACCTTTTTGGAGGATTTCCCGCCGTTAGATCTTTCCACCCTGCAAGGGCTTCTGATAGACTTAGGGGCCGATTCCGATTCGGGTCGGAAAAAATACTGACCGACTCGGTACGGGAATTTAGTCCGACCGACTCGGACCGGCGCCGTACGACCCGGGTAGTACGATGAAATGCATGTGAAATCCGACCGACTCGGACGGAATACAAAACGACCGACCGAGCCGGACGTAAACAAGCCATCCGGCCGGGAAATCACGCGAAACGAACCGACCGACACGCACCCGGATTGAACCCAAACGAAACGTACCCGCGAACTCCGACCCGCGTGAGTACGATGCTGTGCGTGCAAAACACGACCAACTCGCCCGGAGCACAAGCCGTACGACCGACACGCATACAAAACCCAGCTGAAGCAACCCAATACTCCGCGACCGACTCGTACGCCGCATATGAAACCTAGCTGACACACACCGGGAACGAGTCGGACAAGATCGCACCAGACAACTGCAGCGTCCTACTCGGACACAAGAACGACTCCTACATGCACCAAAAACACCAAGGATTTTTTTTTTTTTTAAAAAGGGCCAAACAAGCAACCACAAAGCCAATAAATACAGGGAGGAAAAAAAATGGAACAAGGACACACCTCCAACTCCACCTACATAAAGGCCACAAATCCCTACCATGATCCTTTGCAAATTCCACTGACCTTCCAGCACAGAACACCATCACACAGCAACCACAGACACACTCACAGCTCATACATCACACAAGCCACACACCATTACCACACCTACAAATAGCACCCTCACACACACCCAGCTAAACCTACACTCACACCCCCCACTTGCACACACACACACATCAATCACCACCACCACCCATCACCATGCCCCCAAAGAAGAATCATAAGTTCCTAGACAGTGAATTGGAAGTCATGGTAGATGAGATCCTCAGGGTAGAGCCACAGTTGTTTGGTACATTGGTACAACAGACCCCCATGTCGCAGAAAACCAAGATGTGGGCGAGGATTGTCGACAGGGTGAACGCACAATCACCATGTTTGCACACAAAGGAAGACATCCAGAACAGGTGGTATGATGTGCGCAGGAGGGTCCGGGACCTACTAAAAAGGACTACCTCCTCAGCCAGCACACCGGCAGTGGCCCTCCTGTAAAACCAGTATACCTCAGGCCCTGGGAGGAGAAGGTGCAGGCCATCCTACCACCAGTGAGCGTATACGGACTAACAGACATCCCAGAGCCTGGTGAGTACACAACTAATATACACAATATGGTGTGACAACACACACACATCACAGTCAAGGGGATAGGCAAACCATGCACCCTTAGCAAATACACAGCAACCAAAAGATATTCATCCCAAGATGTGAATGCTAGTCAGACAAACACAATACTTGCCATCTCACAGTGATATGTAACTGTGTCATGACATGTACAAACCTAACAACAAATACAGCAAGGCAGTGGCACAAATAGAACCAACAAACACTCCCAGATATTTACCCACCACTAGAACACCACCTCACAGGGAAGCTCACTGAAAGGAAGGAATTCTGTGTATGCTGGTGAAGTCAGTGTAGCCAATAGCATGATGGGAGTGGTAGTCACAGATATTGGTCACACCCACAATTGGCCCATCAACACCACTCTGAACCATGCTCACATCACAGGGAGTGGAAAACAACTGACAAGATGGCTGACACTGGGTACTGCTGTGGGGAGCACAAGGCCCTGATGGGAACTGGGCACCAACAAACAACAGGACCACTCTATCAGCCATCTTGCCATTGCTGTCACACTCACACACAGTGAAGTCCACTCAAAAGGAAGGAAGTATGGGCGTGCTGGGAAGGGGGTGGAGGCAATAGCATGATGGGAGTTGTAGGCACAGATATTGGTCAGCCTCACAATTGGCCCATCAACACCACTCTGAACCATGCTCACATCACAGGGAGTGGAAAACAACTGACAAGATGGCTGACACTGGGTACTGCTGGGGGAGCACAAGGCCCTGCTGGGAACTGTGCAACAACCAACAGCAGGACACCACTGACTGACATCCTGAAAGACAACTTGCACTCCCTGCAATGGAAGCACGTTCCATGGTGGGATATCTGGCTGGGTGGGAAGGAGGACAAACAGCACTGACCATAGTTACAAGCACCTCCCCTCACACACCCCCTCAATACTAACTCCACATAACCCACCTGGGAGAATGCAATGCCTCACATCCTAACTGAAGATCCCACAAAGAACCACCATCCTGGGTTATGCTGTGTGAAGCACAGGGACACTCTTGGGACTTGTAGCCAAACAACTGCCAGGACAACACTCCCAGCCATCCTGTCAGCACAGGCACCCCCCCCCCACAGGGAAGCAGAGTCAAAAGGAAGGAAGGATGGGCATGCTGGGAAGGGGGTGGAGGCAATAGCATGATGGGAGTGGTAGTCACAGATATTGGTCAGCCTCACAATTGGCCCATCAACACCACCCTGAACCATGCTCACATCACAGGGAGTGGAAAAGGACTCACAAGATGGCTGACACTGGGTACTGCTGGGGGGAGCACAAGGCCCTGCTGGGAACTGTGCAACAACCAACAGCAGGACACCACTGACTGACATCCTGAAAGACAACTTGCACTCCCTGCAATGAAAGCACGTTCCATGGTGGGATATCTGGCTGGGTGGGAAGGAGGACTCACAGCACTGACCATAGTTACAAGCACCTCCCCTCACACACCCCCTCAACACTAACTCCACATAACCCACCTGGGAGAATGCAATGCCTCACATCCTAACTGAAGATCCCACAAAGAACCACCACCCTGGGTTATGCTGTGTGAAGCACAGGGACACTCTTGGGATTTGTAGCCAAACAACTGTCAGGACAACACTCCCAGCCATCCTGTCAGCACAGGCACCCCACCCCACAGGGAAGCAGAGTCAAAAGGAAGGAAGGATGGGCATGCTGGGAAGGGGGTGGAGGCAATAGCATGATGGGAGTGGTAGTCACAGATATTGGTCAGCCTCACAATTGGCCCATCAACACCACCCTGAACCATGCTCACATCACAGGGAGTGGAAAAGGACTCACAAGATGGCTGACACTGGGTACTGCTGGGGGAGCACAAGGCCCTGCTGGGAACTGTGCAACAACCAACAGCAGGACACCACTGACTGACATCCTGAAAGACAACTTGCACTCCCTGCAATGGAAGCACGTTCCATGGTGGGATATCTGGCTGGGTGGGAAGGAGGACAAACAGCACTGACCATAGTTACAAGCACCTCCCCTCACACACCCCCTCAATACTAACTCCACATAACCCACCTGGGAGAATGCAATGCCTCACATCCTAACTGAAGATCCCACAAAGAACCACCATCCTGGGTTATGCTGTGTGAAGCACAGGGACACTCTTGGGACTTGTAGCCAAACAACTGCCAGGACAACACTCCCAGCCATCCTGTCAGCACAGGCACCCCCCCACAGGGAAGCAGAGTCAAAAGGAAGGAAGGATGGGCATGCTGGGAAGGGGGTGGAGGCAATAGCATGATGGGAGTGGTAGTCACAGATATTGGTCAGCCTCACAATTGGCCCATCAACACCACCCTGAACCATGCTCACATCACAGGGAGTGGAAAAGGACTCACAAGATGGCTGACACTGGGTACTGCTGGGGGAGCACAAGGCCCTGCTGGGAACTGTGCAACAACCAACAGCAGGACACCACTGACTGACATCCTGAAAGACAACTTGCACTCCCTGCAATGAAAGCACGTTCCATGGTGGGATATCTGGCTGGGTGGGAAGGAGGACTCACAGCACTGACCATAGTTACAAGCACCTCCCCTCACACACCCCCTCAACACTAACTCCACATAACCCACCTGGGAGAATGCAATGCCTCACATCCTAACTGAAGATCCCACAAAGAACCACCACCCTGGGTTATGCTGTGTGAAGCACAGGGACACTCTTGGGATTTGTAGCCAAACAACTGTCAGGACAACACTCCCAGCCATCCTGTCAGCACAGGCACCCCACCCCACAGGGAAGCAGAGTCAAAAGGAAGGAAGGATGGGCATGCTGGGAAGGGGGTGGAGGCAATAGCATGATGGGAGTGGTAGTCACAGATATTGGTCAGCCTCACAATTGGCCCATCAACACCACCCTGAACCATGCTCACATCACAGGGAGTGGAAAAGGACTCACAAGATGGCTGACACTGGGTACTGCTGGGGGAGCACAAGGCCCTGCTGGGAACTGTGCAACAACCAACAGCAGGACACCACTGACTGACATCCTGAAAGACAACTTGCACTCCCTGCAATGGAAGCACGTTCCATGGTGGGATATCTGGCTGGGTGGGAAGGAGGACTCACAGCACTGACCATAGTTACAAGCACCTCCCCTCACACACACCCTCAACACTAACTCCACATAACCCACCTGGGAGAATGCAATGCCTCACATCCTAACTGAAGATCCCACAAAGAACCACCACCCTGGGTTATGCTGTGTGAAGCACAGGGACACTCTTGGGATTTGTAGCCAAACAACTGTCAGGACAACACTCCCAGCCATCTTGTCAGCACAGGCACCCCACCCCACAGGGAAGCAGAGTCAAAAGGAAGGAAGGATGGGCATGCTGGGAAGGGGGGTGGAGGCAATAGCATGATGGGAGTGGTAGTCACAGATATTGGTCAGCCTCACAATTGGCCCATCAACCCCACCCTGAACCATGCTCACATCACAGGGAGTGTAAAAGGACTCACAAGATGGCTGACACTGGGTACTGCTAGGGGGAGCACAAGGCCCTGCTGGGAACTGTGCAACAACCAACAGCAGGACACCACTGACTGACATCCTGAAAGACAACTTGCACTCCCTGCAATGGAAGCACGTTCCATGGTGGGATATCTGGCTGGGTGGGAAGGAGGACTCACAGCACTGACAATAGTTACAAGCACCTCCCCTCACACACCCCTCAACACTAACTCCACATAACCCACCTGGGAGAATGCAATGCCTCACATCCTAACTGAAGATCCCACAAAGAACCACCACCCTGGGTTATGCTGTGTGAAGCACAGAGACACTCTTGGGACTTGTAGCCAAACAACTGCCAGGACAACACTCCCAGCCATCCTGTCAGCACAGGCACCCCACCCCACAGGGAAGCAGAGTCAAAAGGAAGGAAGGATGGGCATGCTGGGAAGGGGGTGGAGGCAATAGCATGATGGGAGTGGTAGTCACAGATATTGGTCAGCCTCACAATTGGCCCATTAACACCACCCTGAACCATGCTCACATCACAGGGAGTGGAAAAGGACTCACAAGATGGCTGACACTGGGTACTGCTGGGGGAGCACAAGGCCCTGCTGGGAACTGTGCAACAACCAACAGCAGGACACCACTGACTGACATCCTGAAAGACAACTTGCACTCCCTGCAATGGAAGCACGCTTCATGGTGGGATAACTGGGCTGGGGGGAGAAGGAGGCCCGGATGGCAAGCAAATACCACCAATGCTGGTCATGCACACACCTCAACATTCACATTGACATGCCACAGGTTGGCAGGACAATGTGCTACACCAATATCACTCTCTGACTGTCACAATTTAGGAGAATGCAATGTCCAGGCCCACATCCAGAGGTACAGTCACAACTGTCAGGTGTTTGAACAATTGATGCCAGTAGAAACATAACATACAATCTGTGTCTCTCCCCAAAACAGGTGATGATGGGGACACAGCAGCAGATGAGGAGGAGTCCCTGTCCCAGGCTCTGGGGAACACTGAGCTCACTGGTGTGGATCAGCCTCTGCACTCCTCGGATGACGAAGAACCAGCTGGACCCTCCAGTGTGAGTCATCATGCAGCACCAGCAGGACCAACATCTGCACCCCCTGCACCCACCCCTCCAACAACTGCCAACACACAGGCCACCCCTGCCAACACGGACAGACCAAGGACCACAGATGACAACAGCGCAGGGATCCAGACCCAAACTAGAGCTGGTGACAACGAGCCCAGGAACAACACCCAAGTGGGCCCACGGTCACCTGTGCGTGCCACCGCAGGTCCTGCACGTGTCGCCAGGGGTGGTGGGAGGGGTGGTAGACATAGGTCGCTCTTTGCAGAGGGGTCTGGACTGCATGATGACCCACAACTGGTACGCATCGCGGATGCGTACCAGACTAGCACTGGAGAGGTCAGCCAGGTAGTGGGGATCCTCAAGGACATACAACAGCAGCAGGCTGCCCATCATGCCCGCTTGGACTCCCACATGTCCCGTGTCGAGACACACATGTCAATCAATCAATCAATCAATCAAGCATTTGTATAGCGCGCTACTCACCCGGAGGGTCTCAAGGCGCTTGGGGGGGGTCCGCTACTGTTCGAACAGCCAGGTCTTGAGTTGCTTCCTGAAGGAGAGGTGGTCTTGGGTAAGGCGGAGGTGGATGGGTAGGGAGTTCCACGTCTTGGCAGCCAGGTAGGAGAAGGATCTTCCTCCCGTTGTGGCTCTTCGGATGCGGGGGACGGCGGCGAGGGCGTGGTTGGTCGATCGTAGCTGGCGGGTGGGAGTGTAGAAGGTCAGACGGTCGTTGAGGTATCTGGGGCCTTGGTTGTGGAGAGCTTTGTGTGCATGGGTGAGGAGTCGGAACGTGATTCTCTTGCTGACGGGGAGCCAGTGCAGGTCTCTCAGGTGTCCGGCGATGTGGCTGTGTCGGGGGATGTCAAGGATGAGTCGAGCTGAGGCGTTCTGGATGCGTTGGAGTCTTTTTGAAGTTTGGCTGTGGTTCCGGCGTAGAGGGAGTTGCCGTAGTCCAGTCGGCTGGTGACGAGGGCCTGGGTGACCGTCTTCCTGGTTTCGGTGGGGATCCACCGGAAGATCTTGCGCAGCATGCGTAGGATGTTGAAGCAAGACGAGGAGACGGCATTGACTTGTCGGGTCATTGAGAGGGAGGAGTCCAAGATGAAGCCCAGGTTGCGTGCGTGGTCCGTTGGTTTGGGTGCGTTGCCCAGGGCAGGGGGCCACCAGGAGTCGTCCCAGGCGGAGGGTGATGATCCTAGGATGAGGACTTCCGTCTTATCTGAGTTCAGTTTCAGGCGGCTGTTCCTCATCCACTCGGCTACGTCCTTCATCCCTTCATGTAGGTTGGTTCTGGCGGTTGTGGGGTCGTTGGTGAGGGAGAGGATCAGCTGGGTGTCGTCGGCGTAGGAGATGATGTTGAGGTTGTGTTGGCGTGCGATGGCTGCGAGGGGGCTCATGTAGACGTTGAAGAGGGTGGGGCTGAGTGATGATCCTTGTAGTACGCCGCAGATGACTTCGGTGGCCTCGGAACTGAACGGGGGAGGCGGACTCTCTGGGTTCTTCCGGCGAGGAAGGAGATGATCCACTCCAGTGCCTTCTCTTGGATTCCGACGTTGTTCAGGCGTTGCACTAGGGTGCAGTGGCAGACTGTGTCGAACGCTGCGGAGAGGTCCAGGAGGATGAGGGCCGCTGTTTCCCCGTTGTCGAGCAGGGCTCGGATGTCGTCGGTGGCTGCGATGAGGGCGGTCTCGGTGCTGTGGTTGGCCCGGAAGCCGGACTGCGAGTGGTCGAGGGATCCATTCGTCTCGAGGAAGGCGGCCAGTTGTCTGTTGACTGTCTTCTCGATGACTTTGGCAGGAAAAGGAAGGAGCGAGATGGGGCGGTAGTTTTTGAGGTCGGTGGGATCCGCTGACGGTTTCTTCAGTAGGGCGCTGAGTTCGGCGTGCTTCCAGCTCTCTGGGAAGGTGGCGGTGTCGAGGGAGGTGTTGATGATGTCCCGGAGGTGGGGTGCGATGACGGCGTCGGCCTTGTTGAAGACGTGGTGAGGGCAGGGGTCGGTTGGTGATCCGGAGTGGATGGAGTTCATCGTGCGGATAGTGTCTTCGGTGTTGATCGGGGTCCAGGCTCGGAGGGTGGAGGTGGGGGACGTTGGAACGGTCGTAGGGTACGTCGGCTGTGTGCTGAAACTGTTGTGTATGTCTGCGATCTTGCTGTGGAAGAACGAGGCGAGCGAGTTGCAGAGGTCTTGTGAGGGAGTGATGTCGTTGTTTCCGGCGCTGGGGTTCGAGAGTTCTTTGACGATGATGAAGAGTTCCTTGCTGTTGTGGGCGTTGTTGTCCAGTCGTTCCTTGAATGCGGTTTTCTTGGTGGTGTGGATCAGCTGGTGGTGTTTTCGGGTGGCGTGCTTGAGGGTGGTCATGTTGTCTGCAGTCGGGTCTCTGCGCCATGCTTTCTCGAGGGCCCAGCAGTTCTTCTTGGATTTCTTGAGTTCGTCGGTGAACCAGGATGCTTTCTTGTTGCCGGGTCTGACTGGGGAGTCTTCAATGGGGCGAGGTCGTCTGCGCAGTTGGTGATCCATCTTGTGAGGTTGCTGGCGGCTTGGTTGGGGTTCGTTGAGCTGGCGGGAGGGTTCTGGCTCAGGGATGTGGTGAGTTGGTCGGTGGTGATCTTGTTCCAGCTTCTGCGCGGAAACTGTTGCGGGTGGTGGTGCGTGGTGATCCTGCTGAAGCTGAAGTGGACGCAGCTGTGGTCTGTCCAGTGGAGTCCGGTGGTGTGGCTGAAGGAGATGTCCTTGCTGGAGGAGAAGATGGGGTCAAGCGTGTGGCCGGCGTGGTGTGTGGGGGTGGTCACCAGTTGCTTGAGTCCGAGGTTGGCGAGGTTGTCCAGCAGGGTGGTGGTGTTGCGATCGTTGTTGTTCTCTAGGTGGAAGTTGAGGTCCCCAAGGAGGATGTAGTCAGCCGAGGGGAGGGCGTGCGGGCTGATGAGGTCGGCGATGTCTTCGCTGAATTGTGTGCGTGGTCCTGGGGGTCTGTAGATGAGGGTGCCTCTGAGGGTGGTCTTGGGGTCGGTGTGTATCTGGAAGTGCAGGTGTTCGCCGGCTGTGAAGGTGTCGTCGGAGTTGGTCGTGATGCGGATGGTGTTCTTGTGGACGATGGCGATGCCTCCTCCGGTCTGGTTGGCGCGGTCCCTTCGGGTGATCTTGTATCCGTCCGGGATGGCGATGGCGATGTCGGGCGCTGAGGAGGCGTTCATCCATGTTTCCGTGAGGAAAGCGACGTCTGGTGATGTGGAGTCGAGCAGGTTCCAAAGTTCCACGGCGTGTCTGTGGACGGAGCGGGTGTTGAGCAGGATGCACTTCAGGTGGTTGCTGCTGGTGCTCGGCTTGGCGGGTGCGGTGCAGGTCCGGAGGCAGGAGAACTTGCAGGATTGGCAGCCGAAGGGTCCGTGGGTGCGACCTGGGGTGGCACGTTGGCAGCCGGGGATACGGCCGGTGTTGAGTGCGTTGAGGGTGGCGGTGTCGTAAGTCCGGTGGGTGGGTTGGCTGCTGCGGGGGCCAGGGGGTTTGGCGCTGGGCGCGGTCCAGGCACGGACGGGCGCAGACGGGCTTGCCTTAGGCGCGCCTTTGGCGCGCCAGCGGCGCACCCGCTGCGCACGTCCGCTGCGCGGCCGCACAGCGGCCGCCATTTATGGGGAGGTGGGAGGGAGGAGCAGCTGGGAGGCGGGAGGCAGGGTCAGCGAATGGGCAGACAGGGGGCGGGGCCGCAGGGACGCAGCGGCGGGAATGGCGAGAGGCAGCGGGGGCACAAAAGGAAAAAAGGGGAAAGAAAACGGACACAAATACGGGCACAATGTAAATGGGGCAGCGAGGGGTACAGAAGGGAAAATGGAGAGAGAAAAGCAGACACAGATACGGGCACAATACAAATGGGGCAGCGAGGGGTACAGAAGGGAAAATGGGGAGAGAAAAGCAGACACAAATACGGGCACAATGCAAATGGGGCAGCGAGGGGTACAGAAGGGAAAATGGGGAGAGAAAAGCAGACACAATTACGGGCACAATGCAAATGGGGCAGCGAGGGGCACAGAAGGGAAAATGGGGAGAGAAAAGCAGACACAAATACGGGCACAATGCAAATGGGACAGCGAGGGGTACAGAAGGGAAAATGGGGAGAGAAAAGCAGACACAAATACGGGCACAATGCAAATGGGGCAGCGAGGGGTACAGAAGGGAAAATGGGGAGAGAAAAGCAGACACAAATACGGGCACAATGCAAATGGGGCAGCGAGGGGCACAGAAGGGAAAATGGGGAGAGAAAAGCAGACACAAATACGGGCACAATGCAAATGGGGCAGCGAGGGGTACAGAAGGAAAAGGGGAGACAAGCAAGAAATGCGGGCACCGAGGCCACAAGCGGAACGGCGATCTTACCAGTAGCAGCAGCGGGCGGCCAACACAGGCGGAGCTGTGTGGTGGGGAGCGACCTACCTGGCAAGGTCAAGGGTCGCTCTCCTCACGCGCAGCGGCCGCCATTTATGGGGAGGTGGGAGGGAGGAGCAGCTGGGAGGCGGGAGGCAGGGTCAGCGAATGGGCAGACAGGGGGCGGGGCCGCAGGGACGCAGCGGCGGGAATGGCGAGAGGCAGCGGGGGCACAAAAGGAAAAAAGGGGAGAGAAAACGGACACAAATACGGGCACAATGTAAATGGGGCAGCGAGGGGTACAGAAGGGAAAATGGGGAGAGAAAAGCAGACACAAATACGGGCACAATGCAAATGGGGCAGCGAGGGGTACAGAAGGGAAAATGGGGAGAGAAAAGCAGACACAAATACGGGCACAATGCAAATGGGGCAGCGAGGGGTACAGAAGGGAAAATGGGGAGAGAAAAGCAGACACAATTACGGGCACAATGCAAATGGGGCAGCGAGGGGAACAGAAGGGAAAATGGGGAGAGAAAAGCAGACACAAATACGGGCACAATGCAAATGGGGCAGCGAGGGGTACAGAAGGGAAAATGGGGAGAGAAAAGCAGACACAAATACGGGCACAATGCAAATGGGGCAGCGAGGGGTACAGAAGGGAAAATGGGGAGAGAAAAGCAGACACAAATACGGGCACAATGCAAATGGGGCAGCGAGGGGCACAGAAGGGAAAATGGGGAGAGAAAAGCAGACACAAATACGGGCACAATGCAAATGGGGCAGCGAGGGGTACAGAAGGAAAAGGGGAGACAAGCAAGAAATGCGGGCACCGAGGCCACAAGCGGAACGGCGATCTTACCAGTAGCAGCAGCGGGCGGCCAACACAGGCGGAGCTGTGTGGTGGGGGAGCGACCTACCTGGCAAGGTCAAGGGTCGCTCTCCTCACCGCGCAGCGGCCGCCATTTATGGGGAGGTGGGAGGGAGGAGCAGCTGGGAGGCGGGAGGCAGGGTCAGCGAATGGGCAGACAGGGGGCGGGGCCGCAGGGAACGCAGCGGCGGGAATGGCGAGAGGCAGCGGGGGCACAAAAGGAAAAAAGGGGAGAGAAAACGGACACAAATACGGGCACAATGCAAATGGGGCAGCGAGGGGTACAGAAGGGAAAATGGGGAGAGAAAAGCAGACACAAATACGGGCACAATGCAAATGGGGCAGCGAGGGGTACAGAAGGGAAAATGGGGAGAGAAAAGCAGACACAAATACGGGCACAATGCAAATGGGGCAGCAAGGGGTACAGAAGGGAAAATGGGGAGAGAAAAGCAGACACAAATACGGGCACAATGCAAATGGGGCAGCGAGGGGCACAGAAGGGAAAATGGGGAGAGAAAAGCAGACACAAATACGGGCACAATGCAAATGGGGCAGCGAGGGGTACAGAAGGGAAAATGGGGAGAGAAAAGCAGACACAAATACGGGCACAATGCAAATGGGGCAGCGAGGGGTACAGAAGGGAAAATGGGGAGAGAAAAGCAGACACAAATACGGGCACAATGCAAATGGGGCAGCGAGGGGCACAGAAGGGAAAATGGGGAGAGAAAAGCAGACACAAATACGGGCACAATGCAAATGGGGCAGCGAGGGGTACAGAAGGGAAAATGGGGAGAGAAAAGCAGACACAAATACGGGCACAATGCAAATGGGGCAGCGAGGGGCACAGAAGGGAAAATGGGGAGAGAAAAGCAGACACAAATACGGGCACAATGCAAATGGGGTACAGAAGGAAAAGGGGAGACAAGGGGAGACAAGCAAGAAATGCGGGCACCGAGGCCGCAAGCGGAACGGCGATCTTACCAGTAGCAGCAGCGGGCGGCCAACACAGGCGGAGCTGTGTGGTGGGGGAGCGACCTACCTGGCAAGGTCAAGGGTCGCTCTCCTCACCGCGCAGCGGCCGCCATTTATGGGGAGGTGGGAGGGAGGAGCAGCTGGGAGGCGGGAGGCAGGGTCAGCGAATGGGCAGACAGGGGGCGGGGCCGCAGGGACGCAGCGGCGGGAATGGCGAGAGGCAGCGGGGGCACAAAAGGAAAAAAGGGGAGAGAAAACGGACACAAATACGGGCACAATGCAAATGGGGCAGCGAGGGGTACAGAAGGGAAAATGGGGAGAGAAAAGCAGACACAAATACGGGCACAATGCAAATGGGGCAGCGAGGGGTACAGAAGGGAAAATGGGGAGAGAAAAGCAGACACAAATACGGGCACAATGCAAATGGGGCAGCGAGGGGTACAGAAGGGAAAATGGGGAGAGAAAAGCAGACACAAATATGGGCACAATGCAAATGGGGCAGCGAGGGGTACAGAAGGGAAAATGGGGAGAGAAAAGCAGACACAAATACGGGCACAATGCAAATGGGGCAGCGAGGGGCACAGAAGGGAAAATGGGGAGAGAAAAGCAGACACAAATACGGGCACAATGCAAATGGGGCAGCGAGGGGTACAGAAGGGAAAATGGGGAGAGAAAAGCAGACACAAATACGGGCACAATGCAAATGGGGCAGCGAGGGGTACAGAAGGGAAAATGGGGAGAGAAAAGCAGACACAAATACGGGCACAATGCAAATGGGGCAGCGAGGGGCACAGAAGGGAAAATGGGGAGAGAAAAGCAGACACAAATACGGGCACAATGCAAATGGGGCAGCGAGGGGTACAGAAGGGAAAATGGGGAGAGAAAAGCAGACACAAATACGGGCACAATGCAAATGGGGCAGCGAGGGGCACAGAAGGGAAAATGGGGAGAGAAAAGCAGACACAAATACGGGCACAATGCAAATGGGGCAGCGAGGGGTACAGAAGGAAAAGGGGAGACAAGCAAGAAATGCAGGCACCGAGGCCACAAGCGGAACGGCGATCTTACCAGTAGCAGCAGCGGGCGGCCAACACAGGCGGAGCTGTGTGGTGGGGGAGCGACCTACCTGGCAAGGTCAAGGGTCGCTCTCCTCACCGCGCAGCGGCCGCCATTTATGGGGAGGTGGGAGGGAGGAGCAGCTGGGAGGCGGGAGGCAGGGTCAGCGAATGGGCAGATAGGGGGCGGGGCCGCAGGGACGCAGCGGCGGGAATGGCGAGAGGCAGCGGGGGCACAAAAGGAAAAAGGGGAGAGAAAACGGACACAAATACGGGCACAATGCAAATGGGGCAGCGAGGGGTACAGAAGGGAAAATGGGGAGAGAAAAGCAGACACAAATACGGGCACAATGCAAATGGGGCAGCGAGGGGTACAGAAGGGAAAATGGGGAGAGAAAAGCAGACACAAATACGGGCACAATGCAAATGGGGCAGCGAGGGGTACAGAAGGGAAAATGGGGAGAGAAAAGCAGACACAAATACGGGCACAATGCAAATGGGGCAGCGAGGGGTACAGAAGGGAAAATGGGGAGAGAAAAGCAGACACAAATACGGGCACAATGCAAATGGGGCAGCGAGGGGCACAGAAGGGAAAATGGGGAGAGAAAAGCAGACACAAATACGGGCACAATGCAAATGGGGCAGCGAGGGGTACAGAAGGGAAAATGGGGAGAGAAAAGCAGACACAAATACGGGCACAATGCAAATGGGGCAGCGAGGGGTACAGAAGGGAAAATGGGGAGAGAAAAGCAGACACAAATACGGGCACAATGCAAATGGGGCAGCGAGGGGCACAGAAGGGAAAATGGGGAGAGAAAAGCAGACACAAATACGGGCACAATGCAAATGGGGCAGCGAGGGGTACAGAAGGGAAAATGGGGAGAGAAAAGCAGACACAAATACGGGCACAATGCAAATGGGGCAGCGAGGGGTACAGAAGGGAAAATGGGGAGAGAAAAGCAGACACAAATACGGGCACAATGCAAATGGGGCAGCGAGGGGCACAGAAGGGAAAATGGGGAGAGAAAAGCAGACACAAATACGGGCACAATGCAAATGGGGCAGCGAGGGGTACAGAAGGGAAAATGGGGAGAGAAAAGCAGACACAAATACGGGCACAATGCAAATGGGGCAGCGAGGGGCACAGAAGGGAAAATGGGGAGAGAAAAGCAGACACAAATACGGGCACAATGCAAATGGGGCAGCGAGGGGTACAGAAGGAAAAGGGGAGACAAGCAAGAAATGCGGGCACCGAGGCCACAAGCGGAACGGCGATCTTACCAGTAGCAGCAGCGGGCGGCCAACACAGGCGGAGCTGTGTGGTGGGGGAGCGACCTACCTGGCAATGTCACATGTCGAGACACACATGTCTGGCATGGAGTCCAAGTGGGACACATTGGAACAACTGATAGCGGTGCATAGGGACATACTGACATGCCTCCGCCAGATCAGCACCAACATGGCCTCAGCTCCCTGTGTGCCCACAACATCTGCTGCTGAAACAACTGCAAATGCCACAGGGAGGGAGGAGGACTCTGGCAGAGAGTCCCCTGCACCGCCGCAGCCTGCACCTGAGGGTCCCCCCAAGAAGAGGGGCCGTCCGAGGAGGCCAAACTGAGAGGCCGATGGCCATCTACATCCCCCAGGAAGCCAACACCTGTTCTGGAACTTTTCCTCTGTGTGCAAACTGCACGCCCTGTCGAAGCCAACCCAACTCTCCCACATGACATGGGGAGCTATAGTTGGCCAAATTTATCAGATGACTGTGGACTTTACTCTGGACATTTCAGCTACCAAGACTTCCGAATCACATGGGAACTTTGGATTCCAATTTCTATGTACAGCACCCACCATCCGGTGCACCATCCTCATACCTGTATGTAAATAAACTCACCAATACACCAAATCTGCCTCTGTTGTGATTCCAACGTGCTCTCTGTCATGGAGATGGTGATCAGAAAAATGACACTGTGCATGCTAACTGCTACAGCAAGTCCAACACCGTCATGTCAGTCATGGCGACGTGACACATATGAGGGAGACACACCACTAGGGCCACACAACACATACACACCAGGGCCATCAGACTCATCACCTATACTGATGTTGCAACTAAATACAGTGGAATGCACAGACACGCCACCTATTCACAGTCTGGGTCAACTAGACTACAGGTGCAGTAAGCAAATGTCAGTCAGATGTGTGACTACAGACAACGCACATCCCAAAGTGAAGCACAGGTTTATTACACATTTGCAACATGTTGTTTCCACTACAAATGCTAGCTAATCCAACCTGGCTGTGGTCACAAAGTCAAAAAGTGCAGAAGATAGAAAGTCCAGGGGTGTGTGGCACATCACCTGTAGGGAAACGACTGCTTCCACCTTGGAAGTTGAATCATGGATTCGTGGGATCCAAGTTGATCAAACAACTCCGGCAGCACCCTGTGAAGGACAGACATGACACACAGTCAAAACCACTGAAGAACAGCACAGAACGGCAATACTCATGTCTAATACATGTCACGAGATAACTGCACAAAACCAAGTTAGCATGTCAACACTGTTGGGCAGTACAGACCACCTGCAAGGACACATCGCTGCACGCATCCAGTCAAGTAACACATGGCCACACTCAAACAGCACCAGAGCACCACACACACATATCATGCAAACTCAAATCATTGACATTACAACCCTCTGGAGACTCACATTCAGCTGAAGAAGTTGGTGATGAGCTGTGTGCGGACATCACCATCATCATCATCATCATCTTCACTGGCATCGTGACCCCGGCCAGGATCTTCCACAGGTGGCGGACGTTGGTCATCGTCATCCAGGATGAGAGGCAACTCCTTCCGCACTGCCAGGTTGTGTAGCATGCAGCAGACGATGACAATCTTGCACACCTTTGCTGGGGCATATGGGAGGGCCCCTCCTGTCTTGTCCAGGCAGCGGAAGCGGCTCTTCAGGAGACCAAAGGTCCGCTCAATCACCCTCCTCGTCCGACCATGTGCCTCATTGTAGCGCATCTGGGCTGGTGTCACAGGGTTCCTGAGGGGTGTCAGCAACCACGGCATGTTGGGGTATCCCGAGTCACCTACAGACAGACAATTGCACATTAGCCGATTTGAAAATGTGTGCGGGAAAACAACATAGCAGAACACACACAATGGTACAAAGTCAGTACACACCAACAAGCCAGGCACGCTGGTTCGGCATCTGTGACATCATCCTCGGGATGCGACTACTCCTCATCATGTAGGCATCGTGTGCCGAACCGGGGAAACGGGCACACACATGTGTGATGGTCATATCTGCAAGACATACCACCAGAGCATTGATCGAATGGTAATGTTTACGGTTCCGGTATGCCTGCTCATGTGCTTGTGGTGGTATCAAAGCCACATGTGTCCCATCAATGGAGCCAATTACATGTGGCATCCTCCCCAGGGCATAGAAGTCACTCTTGACGTCAGTGAGTTGTTGACGTGTTGGGAAATAGATGTACTGGTTCAGGTATCTCAACATTGCCCCCAAAACATCGCGTAGCACACGGCTGAACATAGTCTGTGACATCCCACCGGCAGTCGCCACAGTGTGTTGAAAGGTACCGGTGGCAAAGAAGTGTAGGGCTGCCATCACCTTCACTTTGGGGGTCAGCGCTGTAGGATACGGACGGCCAGGCTGCAAATGTGGGTCCAACCGCACTGCCAAATCCTCAATCAGCTGCCTGGTGAAGCGGTACCGTCGGATGCTGTCACGTTCCACCATCGTTGCCAGGTCTGGGAATGGTCGATGGACAGCAGGAGCCCTGCAGTGCATAAGTGAAGAAAGCAAGATTGTCAGTCACCCCACCTTTGTGCCGTTCACCATACTCAATTTCACATGATACATCATTAACAAACACAAGTACTTGATGTGTGTGTCGTTCTGTTTGGACATATATGGCACCTACATGGACATCATCTAACATCTCTGTTCAACAAGTGTTGACAACAGGTTCCAGGGTGTGCTATGGGAAACCATTAGGCTGTGTCACAGTACCCATTTACTGCTCTCACGTTCCACACACATACCACAGTGACATGTCTGGACAGATGCTCCACAGGCATCACAGCTCATTGACAGGTAGATTCCCAGGGACCCTGTCTTGCCACATGGACACTGGCATGACATGGCGTATCATGTACACGTCAGAAAAACAAACATGACACCCACAGGTAGTGGCCCCTGTAGCCTCTGCAGGACAGACATGGACGTCTGTGACACACACACACACAACATCAAAGTTCATGCACAAACCACGTGGATGTGGAGACTGTCTCCCATTGTGCACATGGAGTCAGAGACATGTGAAACACAACATGCACACAGACTGCAGAGGGACATCACTATTGTGGCAATGGGCCACCCTGTGATGTACATGCCTTCCCACATGTAAGCCTAGGGGTATGTGACATGTCATACACATACACAACCTGGAAATGTGACCATGACACATGCTCCAAAATGAAAAGTTGCACACCACAGTGGTCAGGTGCACAACACACAAAGGACCCTGTCCCCATGAACACGTTTACAGCCTGGGTGTGTCTGCCCCCAAGTGCCACCCCAAAAACTACATGTTCACCCACATACACAGATAAAGTTATGCTGCCACACATGCCTTAGATACAGTGTGGACTGGGTGTGGTGTTGTAGGTGTGCCCTGAGTCCCTGGAAAGTATATGTGGCTGGCATAGGTTCACCAGTGACCAGCATGTTGACATATGCATGTGACCTGTCCAGGGACGCGTTGTAGAGCAATGGACCGATAGGTGTGCCCGCACGGCCCATTGCAATGGATGTGAGCGGGTACGCGTTGTATCCTGGGTACGCGTTGTACAGCAATGGACCGATCGGTGTGCCTGCACGGCCCATTGCATTGGATGTGAGCGGGTACGCGTTGTATCCCGGGTACGCGTTGTACAGCAATGGACCGATCGGTGTGCCCGCACGGCCCATTGCATTGGATGTGAGCGGGTACGCATTGTATCCCGGGTCACGCGTTGTACAGCAATGGACCGATCGGTGTGCCCGCACAGCCCATTGCATTGGATGTGAGCGGGTATGCGTTGTAGAGCAATGGACCGATAGGTGTGCCCGCACGGCCCATTGCATTGGATGTGAGCGGGTACGCGTTGTATCCCGGGTACGCGTTGTAGAGCAATGGACCGATCGGTGTGCCCGCACGGCCCATTGCATTGGATGTGAGCGGGTACGCATTGTACAGCAATGGACCGATCGGTGTGCCCGCACGGACCATTGCATTGGATGTGAGCGGGTACAGCGTTGTAGAGCAATGGACCGATCGGTGTGGCCGCACGGCCCATTGGAATGGATGTGAGCGGGTACGCGTTGTACAGCAATGGACCGATCGGTGTGCCCGCACGGCCCATTGCATTGGATGTGAGCGGGTACGCATTGTATCCCTGGTATGCGTTGTACAGCAATGGACCGATCGGTGTGCCCGCACGGCCCATTGCATTGGATGTGAGCGGGTACGCGTTGTATCCCGGGTACGCGTTGTACAGCAATGGACTGATCGGTATGCCCGCATTGCCCATTGCATTGGATGTGAGCGGGTATGCGTTGTAGAGCAATGGACCGATCGGTGTGCCCGCACGGCCCATTGCATTGGATGTGAGCGGGTACGCGTTGTATCCCGGGTACGCGTTGTAGAGCAATGGACCGATTGGTGTGCCCGCACGGCCCATTGCATTGGATGTTAGCGGGTACGCGTTGTACAGCAATGGACCGATCGGTGTGCCCGCACGGACCATTGCATTGGATGTGAGCGGGTACGCGTTGTAGAGCAATGGACCGATCGGTGTGCCCGCACGGCCCATTGCATTGGATGTGAGCGGGTACGCGTTGTATCCCGGGTACGCGTTGTACAGCAATGGACCGATCGGTGCGCACGCATTGGCTGGGGCCTGGCATGGCAACGGACGCGTTTTCGAAGCTTCAACGAGTCTGATGCAGTGAATTCAGTTGGCCAGCCACAACAATGTTGCAAATTCATGGGTGTCATGAAGTTGAACTTTTGAAGGATGCTGTGGGCGTGTATTGGTGCTGCAATTACATGGATTGGTCAGATTCAGAAGATGCAAATGACTTGGACCTATCACTTTGGACACATGGGACAGTATCTGCCTCTGCAGCACACATATAATGCTGGCTGTTCCCCTGAGGGCTCACTTGCCTGTGCTCACTTGCCAGTGTAGTGGCAGATGCTCCAGGACGACATCTGCCACTACACTGCTGCTGTCCCTGCATCCTCTGGCTACTGCAATGGCACGTACTGTGGAGAGAGCCCCAGCCTTCACCCATGAGGAGAACCAGGCCCTGGTGGACAACCTCCTTCCACAGTACAGCAAGCTATATGGGACACCAGGGAGCAGGTGAGTGTGCTGTCCACTGCCTTACTAATTGTGCATGTTGTCTGACTAGAAGGATTTACAGTGTGCACACCACTGGCTAGCATGCTCACTGAGTAGTTCACACCCCCAAAGTGTGTAGTCACATGCACTGAACAGGTACAGTGCAGTAACAGTGCATTCCAACAAGGTTTACTTCCCATGCAATGATACCATGTAGTAACTGCTGGCAAACTGTCCATAGCCCTCGTTGCACTGCCTGTGTTCATCATATGCCCCTGTGATTGAGACATGTATTTACAACTGTGTGATGCACGGATATGTTGCATGTGTAGTAATGGCCTTTTCACTTTGTCATCCTCACAGGTTGATGCCCACCAGAAGCAGGAGATCTGGCTGGCCATCGTCCGGGCAGTAAGATCCGTGGGGGTCTACAAGCGCCGGATCCGCAACTGCCAGAAGAGGTGGCAGGACCTTCGTGGCTGGACCCGGAGGATCGCAAGGGTCCAGCTGAAGCTGTCGCCTCCTCGCAGGAGGGGCGGACACCGGACCCTGACCCCCCACATGCTCCGGATCCTGGCGGTGGTCTTCCTGGACCTGAATGGGCAGCTGAAGGCCAGACAGCAGCAAGGAGGGGGTGAGTCAAAGACTGCCCTGTGAACTCTGTCTAACATGCTATGTGCCCTCCTCTGGCCTGGTTAAACTTCCCCAGTACATCAGTCTTGTTGTCCAGTACCCATGTCCCTCTATTGTGACATGCCCACTCCTCATCTGATACGCAGGTGTGCTCCTTACGCTCAGGATAATTGTGTCACTCGGGTACAGGGTCCTTGCATTTTGCTTTGGTCAAGGTTGGTGACAGCTTTTGTTCCCGTGACATTGTGTTGGCCTTCATGGGTGGGTCAATTGCTCACACAATGCCTGAGTCGTGCAATGTAGTCTGGGTGTAACTTTGATATGTGGTCCACTTGCAGATAAAAATCACCACATGTCCCTGGGGTATTTGGCACACCCCCATGCTGCGGGTGGGTACAATGTTTGGGCCTCAGGAGTATGTATGTCAAGTGTGTCACACATGCTTAGCCACCTGCCTACTGACCAGGGCTCATCCCTCTTGCAGGTGGAGCTGGACAGTCTTGCCTACTACAGGGCATACAATACACTCTGTACTCCCACTCCCGTGTATCAGCTGACATGTTGTGCTCAGTGAAATGTTCCCTCAGGTGTCTGCCTCTGTGTCGTTGTGCTGTGACTACATTGTCGGGACTCCTGTGATGTTTATCAGTTAGGGGTCCAGAAGGGAAAATGGGGAGAGAAAAGCAGACACAAATACGGGCATAATGCAAATGGGGCAGCGAGGGGCACAGAAGGGAAAATGGGGAGAGAAAAGCAGACACAAATACGGGCACAATGCAAATGGGGCAGCGAGGGGTACAGAAGGGAAAATGGGGAGAGAAAAGCAGACACAAATACGGGCACAATGCAAATGGGGCAGCGAGGGGCACAGAAGGGAAAATGGGGAGAGAAAAGCAGACACAAATACGGGCACAATGCAAATGGGGCAGCGAGGGGTACAGAAGGAAAAGGGGAGACAAGCAAGAAATGCAGGCACCGAGGCCACAAGCGGAACGGCGATCTTACCAGTAGCAGCAGCGGGCGGCCAACACAGGCGGAGCTGTGTGGTGGGGGAGCGACCTACCTGGCAAGGTCAAGGGTCGCTCTCCTCACCGCGCAGCGGCCGCCATTTATGGGGAGGTGGGAGGGAGGAGCAGCTGGGAGGCGGGAGGCAGGGTCAGCGAATGGGCAGATAGGGGGCGGGGCCGCAGGGACGCAGCGGCGGGAATGGCGAGAGGCAGCGGGGGCACAAAAGGAAAAAAGGGGAGAGAAAACGGACACAAATACGGGCACAATGCAAATGGGGCAGCGAGGGGTACAGAAGGGAAAATGGGGAGAGAAAAGCAGACACAAATACGGGCACAATGCAAATGGGGCAGCAAGGGGTACAGAAGGGAAAATGGGGAGAGAAAAGCAGACACAAATACGGGCACAATGCAAATGGGGCAGCGAGGGGTACAGAAGGGAAAATGGGGAGAGAAAAGCAGACACAAATACGGGCACAATGCAAATGGGGCAGCGAGGGGTACAGAAGGGAAAATGGGGAGAGAAAAGCAGACACAAATACGGGCACAATGCAAATGGGGCAGCGAGGGGCACAGAAGGGAAAATGGGGAGAGAAAAGCAGACACAAATACGGGCACAATGCAAATGGGGCAGCGAGGGGTACAGAAGGGAAAATGGGGAGAGAAAAGCAGACACAAATACGGGCACAATGCAAATGGGGCAGCGAGGGGTACAGAAGGGAAAATGGGGAGAGAAAAGCAGACACAAATACGGGCACAATGCAAATGGGGCAGCGAGGGGCACAGAAGGGAAAATGGGGAGAGAAAAGCAGACACAAATACGGGCACAATGCAAATGGGGCAGCGAGGGGTACAGAAGGGAAAATGGGGAGAGAAAAGCAGACACAAATACGGGCACAATGCAAATGGGGCAGCGAGGGGTACAGAAGGGAAAATGGGGAGAGAAAAGCAGACACAAATACGGGCACAATGCAAATGGGGCAGCGAGGGGCACAGAAGGGAAAATGGGGAGAGAAAAGCAGACACAAATACGGGCACAATGCAAATGGGGCAGCGAGGGGTACAGAAGGGAAAATGGGGAGAGAAAAGCAGACACAAATACGGGCACAATGCAAATGGGGCAGCGAGGGGCACAGAAGGGAAAATGGGGAGAGAAAAGCAGACACAAATACGGGCACAATGCAAATGGGGCAGCGAGGGGTACAGAAGGAAAAGGGGAGACAAGCAAGAAATGCGGGCACCGAGGCCACAAGCGGAACGGCGATCTTACCAGTAGCAGCAGCGGGCGGCCAACACAGGCGGAGCTGTGTGGTGGGGGAGCGACCTACCTGGCAATGTCACATGTCGAGACACACATGTCTGGCATGGAGTCCAAGTGGGACACATTGGAACAACTGATAGCGGTGCATAGGGACATACTGACATGCCTCCGCCAGATCAGCACCAACATGGCCTCAGCTCCCTGTGTGCCCACAACATCTGCTGCTGAAACAACTGCAAATGCCACAGGGAGGGAGGAGGACTCTGGCAGAGAGTCCCCTGCACCGCCGCAGCCTGCACCTGAGGGTCCCCCCAAGAAGAGGGGCCGTCCGAGGAGGCCAAACTGAGAGGCCGATGGCCATCTACATCCCCCAGGAAGCCAACACCTGTTCTGGAACTTTTCCTCTGTGTGCAAACTGCACGCCCTGTCGAAGCCAACCCAACTCTCCCACATGACATGGGGAGCTATAGTTGGCCAAATTTATCAGATGACTGTGGACTTTACTCTGGACATTTCAGCTACCAAGACTTCCGAATCACATGGGAACTTTGGATTCCAATTTCTATGTACAGCACCCACCATCCGGTGCACCATCCTCATACCTGTATGTAAATAAACTCACCAATACACCAAATCTGCCTCTGTTGTGATTCCAACGTGCTCTCTGTCATGGAGATGGTGATCAGAAAAATGACACTGTGCATGCTAACTGCTAAAGCAAGTTCAACACCGTCATGTCAGTCATGGCGACGTGACACATATGAGGGAGACACACCACTAGGGCCACACAACACATACACACCAGGGCCATCAGACTCATCACCTATACTGATGTTGCAACTAAATACAGTGGAATGCACAGACACGCCACCTATTCACAGTCTGGGTCAACTAGACTACAGGTGCAGTAAGCAAATGTCAGTCAGATGTGTGACTACAGACAACGCACATCCCAAAGTGAAGCACAGGTTTATTACACATTTGCAACATGTTGTTTCCACTACAAATGCTAGCTAATCCAACCTGGCTGTGGTCACAAAGTCAAAAAGTGCAGAAGATAGAAAGTCCAGGGGTGTGTGGCACATCACCTGTAGGGAAACGACTGCTTCCACCTTGGAAGTTGAATCATGGATTCGTGGGATCCAAGTTGATCAAACAACTCCGGCAGCACCCTGTGAAGGACAGACATGACACACAGTCAAAACCACTGAAGAACAGCACAGAACGGCAATACTCATGTCTAATACATGTCACGAGATAACTGCACAAAACCAAGTTAGCATGTCAACACTGTTGGGCAGTACAGACCACCTGCAAGGACACATCGCTGCACGCATCCAGTCAAGTAACACATGGCCACACTCAAACAGCACCAGAGCACCACACACACATATCATGCAAACTCAAATCATTGACATTACAACCCTCTGGAGACTCACATTCAGCTGAAGAAGTTGGTGATGAGCTGTGTGCGGACATCACCATCATCATCATCATCATCTTCACTGGCATCGTGACCCCGGCCAGGATCTTCCACAGGTGGCGGACATTGGTCATCGTCATCCAGGATGAGAGGCAACTCCTTCCGCACTGCCAGGTTGTGTAGCATGCAGCAGACGATGACAATCTTGCACACCTTTGCTGGGGCATATGGGAGGGCCCCTCCTGTCTTGTCCAGGCAGTGGAAGCGGCTCTTCAGGAGACCAAAGGTCCGCTCAATCACCCTCCTCGTCCGACCATGTGCCTCATTGTAGCGCATCTGGGCTGGTGTCACAGGGTTCCTGAGGGGTGTCAGCAACCACGGCATGTTGGGGTATCCCGAGTCACCTACAGACAGACAATTGCACATTAGCCGATTTGAAAATGTGTGCGGAAAACAACATAGCAGAACACACACAATGGTACAAAGTCAGTACACACCAACAAGCCAGGCACGCTGGTTCGGCATCTGTGACATCATCCTCGGGATGCGACTACTCCTCATCATGTAGGCATCGTGTGCCGAACCGGGGAAACGGGCACACACATGTGTGATGGTCATATCTGCAAGACATACCACCAGAGCATTGATCGAATGGTAATGTTTACGGTTCCGGTATGCCTGCTCATGTGCTTGTGGTGGTATCAAAGCCACATGTGTCCCATCAATGGAGCCAATTACATGTGGCATCCTCCCCAGGGCATAGAAGTCACTCTTGACGTCAGTGAGTTGTTGACGTGTTGGGAAATAGATGTACTGGTTCAGGTATCTCAACATTGCCCCCAAAACATCGCGTAGCACACGGCTGAACATAGTCTGTGACATCCCACCGGCAGTCGCCACAGTGTGTTGAAAGGTACCGGTGGCAAAGAAGTGTAGGGCTGCCATCACCTTCACTTTGGGGGTCAGCGCTGTAGGATACGGACGGCCAGGCTGCAAATGTGGGTCCAACCGCACTGCCAAATCCTCAATCAGCTGCCTGGTGAAGCGGTACCGTCGGATGCTGTCACGTTCCACCATCGTTGCCAGGTCTGGGAATGGTCGATGGACAGCAGGAGCCCTGCAGTGCATAAGTGAAGAAAGCAAGATTGTCAGTCACCCCACCTTTGTGCCGTTCACCATACTCAATTTCACATGATACATCATTAACAAACACAAGTACTTGATGTGTGTGTCGTTCTGTTTGGACATATATGGCACCTACATGGACATCATCTAACATCTCTGTTCAACAAGTGTTGACAACAGGTTCCAGGGTGTGCTATGGGAAACCATTAGGCTGTGTCACAGTACCCATTTACTGCTCTCACGTTCCACACACATACCACAGTGACATGTCTGGACAGATGCTCCACAGGCATCACAGCTCATTGACAGGTAGATTCCCAGGGACCCTGTCTTGCCACATGGACACTGGCATGACATGGCGTATCATGTACACGTCAGAAAAACAAACATGACACCCACAGGTAGTGGCCCCTGTAGCCTCTGCAGGACAGACATGGACGTCTGTGACACACACACACACAACATCAAAGTTCATGCACAAACCACGTGGATGTGGAGACTGTCTCCCATTGTGCACATGGAGTCAGAGACATGTGAAACACAACATGCACACAGACTGCAGAGGGACATCACTATTGTGGCAATGGGCCACCCTGTGATGTACATGCCTTCCCACATGTAAGCCTAGGGGTATGTGACATGTCTAACACATACACAACCTGGAAATGTGACCATGACACATGCTCCAAAATGAAAAGTTGCACACCACAGTGGTCAGGTGCACAACACACAAAGGACCCTGTCCCCATGAACACGTTTACAGCCTGGGTGTGTCTGCCCCCAAGTGCCACCCCAAAAACTACATGTTCACCCACATACACAGATAAAGTTATGCTGCCACACATGCCTTAGATACAGTGTGGACTGGGTGTGGTGTTGTAGGTGTGCCCTGAGTCCCTGGAAAGTATATGTGGCTGGCATAGGTTCACCAGTGACCAGCATGTTGACATATGCATGTGACCTGTCCAGGGACGCGTTGTAGAGCAATGGACCGATCGGTGTGCCCGCACGGCCCATTGCAATGGATGTGAGCGGGTACGCGTTGTATCCTGGGTACGCGTTGTACAGCAATGGACCGATCGGTGTGCCTGCACGGCCCATTGCATTGGATGTGAGCGGGTACGCGTTGTATCCCGGGTACGCGTTGTACAGCAATGGACCGATCGGTGTGCCCGCACGGCCCATTGCATTGGATGTGAGCGGGTACGCATTGTATCCCGGGTACGCGTTGTACAGCAATGGACCGATCGGTGTGCCCGCACAGCCCATTGCATTGGATGTGAGCGGGTATGCGTTGTAGAGCAATGGACCGATAGGTGTGCCCGCACGGCCCATTGCATTGGATGTGAGCGGGTACGCGTTGTATCCCGGTACGCGTTGTAGAGCAATGGACCGATCGGTGTGCCCGCACGGCCCATTGCATTGGATGTGAGCGGGTACGCATTGTACAGCAATGGACCGATCGGTGTGCCCGCACGGACCATTGCATTGGATGTGAGCGGGTACGCGTTGTAGAGCAATGGACCGATCGGTGTGGCCGCACGGCCCATTGGAATGGATGTGAGCGGGTACGCGTTGTAACCCGGGTACGCGTTGTACAGCAATGGACCGATCGGTGTGCCCGCACGGCCCATTGCATTGGATGTGAGCGGGTACGCATTGTATCCCTGGTATGCGTTGTACAGCAATGGACCGATCGGTGTGCCCGCACGGCCCATTGCATTGGATGTGAGCGGGTACGCGTTGTATCCCGGGTATGCGTTGTAGAGCAATGGACCGATCGGTGTGCCCGCACGGCCCATTGCATTGGATGTGAGCGGGTACGCGTTGTATCCCGGGTACGCGTTGTAGAGCAATGGACCGATTGGTGTGCCCGCACGGCCCATTGCATTGGATGTTAGCGGGTACGCGTTGTACAGCAATGGACCGATCGGTGTGCCCGCACGGACCATTGCATTGGATGTGAGCGGGTACGCGTTGTAGAGCAATGGACCGATCGGTGTGCCCGCACGGCCCATTGCATTGGATGTGAGCGGGTACGCGTTGTATCCCGGGTACGCGTTGTACAGCAATGGACCGATCGGTGCGCACGCATTGGCTGGGGCCTGGCATGGCAACGGACGCGTTTTCGAAGCTTCAACGAGTCTGATGCAGTGAATTCAGTTGGCCAGCCACAACAATGTTGCAAATTCATGGGTGTCATGAAGTTGAACTTTTGAAGGATGCTGTGGGCGTGTATTGGTGCTGCAATTCCATGGATTGGTCAGATTCAGAAGATGCAAATGACTTGGACCTATCACTTTGGACACATGGGACAGTATCTGCCTCTGCAGCACACATATAATGCTGGCTGTTCCCCTGAGGGCTCACTTGCCTGTGCTCACTTGCCAGTGTAGTGGCAGATGCTCCAGGACGACATCTGCCACTACACTGCTGCTGTCCCTGCATCCTCTGGCTACTGCAATGGCACGTACTGTGGAGAGAGCCCCAGCCTTCACCCATGAGGAGAACCAGGCCCTGGTGGACAACCTCCTTCCACAGTACAGCAAGCTATATGGGACACCAGGGGAGCAGGTGAGTGTGCTGTCCACTGCCTTACTAATTGTGCATGTTGTCTGACTAGAAGGATTTACAGTGTGCACACCACTGGCTAGCATGCTCACTGAGTAGTTCACACCCCCAAAGTGTGTAGTCACATGCACTGAACAGGTACAGTGCAGTAACAGTGCATTCCAACAAGGTTTACTTCCCATGCAATGATACCATGTAGTAACTGCTGGCAAACTGTCCATAGCCCTCGTTGCACTGCCTGTGTTCATCATATGCCCCTGTGATTGAGACATGTATTTACAACTGTGTGATGCACGGATATGTTGCATGTGTAGTAATGGCCTTTTCACTTTGTCATCCTCACAGGTTGATGCCCACCAGAAGCAGGAGATCTGGCTGGCCATCGTCCGGGCAGTAAGATCCGTGGGGGTCTACAAGCGCCGGATCCGCAACTGCCAGAAGAGGTGGCAGGACCTTTGTGGCTGGACCCGGAGGATCGCAAGGGTCCAGCTGAAGCTGTCGCCTCCTCGCAGGAGGGGCGGACACCGGACCCTGACCCCCACATGCTCCGGATCCTGGCGGTGGTCTTCCTGGACCTGAATGGGCAGCTGAAGGCCAGACAGCAGCAAGGAGGGGGTGAGTCAAAGACTGCCCTGTGAACTCTGTCTAACATGCTATGTGCCCTCCTCTGGCCTGGTTAAACTTCCCCAGTACATCAGTCTTGTTGTCCAGTACCCATGTCCCTCTATTGTGACATGCCCACTCCTCATCTGATACGCAGGTGTGCTCCTTACGCTCAGGATAATTGTGTCACTCGGGTACAGGGTCCTTGCATTTTGCTTTGGTCAAGGTTGGTGACAGCTTTTGTTCCCGTGACATTGTGTTGGCCTTCATGGGTGGGTCAATTGCTCACACAATGCCTGAGCCGTGCAATGTAGTCTGGGTGTAACTTTGATATGTGGTCCACTTGCAGATAAAAATCACCACATGTCCCTGGGGTATTTGGCACACCCCCATGCTGCGGGTGGGTACAATGTTTGGGCCTCAGGAGTATGTATGTCAAGTGTGTCACACATGCTTAGCCACCTGCCTACTGACCAGGGCTCATCCCTCTTGCAGGTGGAGCTGGACAGTCATGCCTACTACAGGGCATACAATACACTCTGTACTCCCACTCCCGTGTATCAGCTGACATGTTGTGCTCAGTGAAATGTTCCCTCAGGTGTCTGCCTCTGTGTCGTTGTGCTGTGACTACATTGTCGGGACTCCTGTGATGTTTATCAGTTAGGGGTCAGCATGCCATCTGCTATTGGACCATGTGAGACAAGACTTCTGTGACTTATAGGTGTTTGATCACTTGACTGTGCAGACAGGTGTATGCGACTGTGACTTTCAGGCAGATGTTCATCATTCACAGCACACTGAGGTGCTCTGGTTCAGAGAGTTGTGTTTCATGTCTCCCATTTGTCCAATTGGTGTGCAGTGGACAAATACGGGTTCAGATGATGTGGTTAGTGGGGGGTGGACATGTGCACTTGTCAGTTACATTACTTGCCTTCCCCATGTCCTAGGATTGTGACACAGTGCAGACTGTTGTTGGCTGGCTGCCATGGCCATGTGACTGGAGACAGTGATGTATGACTTTGCAGGCATGCCTGTGTCATGGCTTTCAACTTCCTAAGAGTGATCCTGCAGGGGAGTGACATGTGCAACATGCACCCCATTGTGGCATTGACTATCAGGACATGGGTGCTTCATGGTGTCTGGTGCTGGTATGCATCTCATGCATTTCTATTTAGACTCTGCCCGTCCATTTATCCAGACACCTGCACTGACTCAGTGGCAAGAGATGTGACGTGGGCATGTTCACATACTTCACCGTGTTCTCAGCAATGTCCAACAACTGTGTAGGTGGTGCATGTGTCCACACTGGGGTATTACCATCAGACAGGCACCAGACAGATGGGTGCAAGGGCAGGAGGGGTATCTGTTCCATGGTTGACCATCAGACTGACAATTGGCTTTTCCTAATCTGTGTGAGGACTTTTGGCAATGTTCAGCTGGGGATGCCAGGTCTTACTCTGTAATGTGCTGTACTCACTGTGGTGTGTGCGATCAGTGCAGGTGTCTGATGTTTGTCTGTTTCCCTAATTGTTTACAGATACATCCACGGCCACAGGAGGGGACAGCTCCATGGACCAGGAGGAGCGGCAGAGCCAGACTGGGTCAACAGCCGACGAGTGGTCGGAGGGACCCAGTGGCATGGAGGGCGAGGGGAGCCACACCGAGGAGTCCTCAGCACCATCCACCTCAGCTGAGGACCACAGCAGCTCGGAGGATGACTCCCTTTTGGAGGCGGGTGTCAGCAGCCACCAAACACCAGCTAGTCTGTCTGTCCCCGCCACCACCACCACCGCCCTCCCATTGGCTCCCATTCCAGAGGTCCGTGTAGGTTCCTGTGTCCGGGAGCATGTCTCCTTTGTGCCAGGCACTGCACCCCCTGCCCCTGTGTCCCCTGCTGCCCTGAGTGAGGAATCTGTGTACCTGCTTTGGCAGCTCCATGTAGGGCAGACAGCAATGCTGAGTGTCCTCCATGCACACACCACTCTGTTGACACAGCTGGTGTCGTTCATGGAGGGCATCTCGACGGGTATGTCTGCCCTCCAGAGGAGCAATAGGTCCATGGAGTCCTCCCTGACGGCAGCAGTCTCCCTCCTCCAACAGTACCTCGCCCCTCCTACCTCTGCCCCATCCACACTTCCTGGCACCCTACCTGTCCCAAGCACATGCACACCTGCACAAACACCCAGACACGAGCAGCACAGACACACCCAAAACCAAGGCAAGACGTCCACACAAGCATCCTCAGGGGACTGATACCACACACACAGGGGATGGGGAACTGACACACACACAGGCAACCACAGTCACTCCGCAATCCTCAAGATCCTCTCCCTCCAAGACCCCTTCCCTTGCCTCACCTGCAACCCCACCTGATAAGCAGCTCTTCCTCTGTGACCTCGGCCTCTTCCCCTCCAATCCCGCTGATCCAGCATACCGGGGAAGAGGAAGTCCACCCACACAGAGGGAGTGCCCCTCGCCCCCGGACACCCTCCCCCAGGCGCAGGCAGAGTGAGCCCCCACCCGCAAGTCCCCCGGTCCCGGAAGAGCAAGACCCCGCCACTGCCCTGCATGTCAACCACCCAGTCTCTCACCTCCATCCCCCAGGCCACCACTCCACAGGTTCCACCGCCACACCCTGCCCCAGGTTCCCCCACACACCGATACCGCATCCCCAAACTGCTTAGGCCCTCCCCCTGCCACTTGCTCTTCCACCCCCAAACCAGACGCTCTGCCTGTTTGTGCCACTGGTGTGGAGACCGTGTCCCCCTCTGTCCTGCCCAGCTCTTCTGCCCCCCCCCTTCCACTACCTTGGAGTCTTGCACTGCGGTGGAGTCCACAACCACCCCGTCTGACTCGGGCACTGCATTGGGGACCCAGTCCACTCCATCTGACCAGCCCACTGCAGTGGTTGCAGCACCAACACCATCTGACTTGAGCCCTGCGGTGGTGCCAGCCCCCTGAGTCAGACACCTCCACTGCAGTTGCCGGTGACACTCCTGCACCCACCTCCCCTTCACTGCCTCCTTCTGGCATCCCCTGATCCTGTCCCTGCGGTGCCTGGCCTGCCCCTCGTATGCCCCTCCAAGGGGGATGTCCCCTGTCCGTACCTGTGCAGGCAAGCAATTGTTGACAAGTTGTCACACATCACCCTGTTGGGACTGTATATTTGGATTGGCCATTGGCCTTAGTTTATTTTGGACTTTTGATTTGAGTTGCACACTTGCTGAATAAAGCCTCTTTTTGTTTACTTGTGGTTAATCTTTGGAGGTACATGATGTAGATGTGTAGAATCATGCATTTGCTGTTGTAATAGTGTTCAGATCAGGTAAATGAAGTTTTGCTGTGATGGGCTCCATGTGGTCCATGGGATATGTGTCCTAATCTAGTCTGGATCTATAGCATCCTTTGCTGCAGTCTGAGGGTGTAATGTTCAGCATTTGACACAGGGATGTACGTTTAGCATTTGTAGATTACCATCTTTGTCCTACACTGATGCACATCTGGTGGGCTTACCACTGTCCAATGTTCCTAGTACCCTGACTGTGTGCCCGTCTCCAATGGACATGCAGTTTAGCACATCAAATTTGGAGGACTCATCTGTGTACACAGTGCAAGTTGCTTGACACGTGTCTTGGGTGTATGCAGATGACTGACGTGACACTCCCGTGCCCAGGCTGATATGAGCAGAGCTTTCAGTGTGTTGTAGTTGTTGACTCACTGACCGAGTGTTCTGCTGACATGTTTGAGTCGTGCACAGACAAGGTTTGGCACAGCTGACCTTCCACAGGAGTGGAGTGCCCTCATGGCAGTGCGTGATTCCGTGATATAGGCTGTGCCCATGTTGTGTGTTGTGTAGCCATGTCTGTGCATGTTCCCTTCTCCTTTTCCTACACAGGCTGTGTCCCTACGGATGATCCTGTTTGTGATGCTTGCTGAGTTGTTCTGTGTTCATCCAGCATCTTGGACCTGGTTTCTCCGGGATGTGGGTGCATGGCAAACTAATGTTCATGAGGTTGTCATCCCTAGTTGTCTTTGTTGTCAGGGCTGGGGATGTGGGCAAACGCAGATGGGACACAGTCAGGATTCCTCTTGGCACTTGTTGGTTACACAAGTAATGTGATTTTCTGTTTGTGTATGCTTTCAGTGATTGTGACACATTGTGTGTGTGACTGCTGCCACTCCTCAGGGTCAGAGCTGCAATGTTGGAAGTTGTCTATGTGTGTCCTTTGTGGGTCAGCTTGGCTTCTTCATTGGTGTGTGACTATGGCCAGGTTCCCATTGTTTGGGGTGGATTTCACGTCATGCCCATGTACGGCATACTGTGCAGTGTGTCAGACATTCACAAGTCTTGTTGACTGGCCATGTGTGATGGGTTTCTGCACCTTATTTCCCCCACCACCCCTGGGATTGTCATGGGTGCATGTGCAATGTCAGCAGTCCATGTGAGCTTCACTGCTGCACATTGGTGGACATCAAGGTGTGTGGCGTTGAGTGTGTGCAAATGTGAGTTGTTGCACGGCTGGGGCACTACCTCCATATTGTCCTTGGCTGGCAGGCCATGCTGAGTGCTTTGTGCTTGTATAGGTGTGATGGTAGTTTGTTGCTCAGGACACATGGCTGTGGTTCACAGTGTGGATGACATCTACCTTTGTCATCACAGTGTGATTGTCATGCAGGCTAGTGTCACCACAATGTGGGGTCCCTGGGGGAGTGCTGTGGTGGTTCTGTCTCTTGCTGTGTTTGTTGCTGTTCCTACAAGCTTGTGTGACATGTGTAATTTGGGCTCCCTCTCATTTCACAATGCCTGTTTGCCCACATAGGGGAATCCAATCCATGAGTTACTTTTGTATGTGACTGTGTTGACATCTGTGTATTAGTGAATCTGGCCTCCTCATGTGTTGTGTGTTTGCCTGGGGACACTGGCATACAACCCCCCTCACCTGTTGTGTTTGATATGCAGTGTGAGTCTGCCTGTTTGTGTTTGTGCATTTGCACCACTGCATTGGCATATCTTTAGTTTGCCATTGGCTGTATGTTGTTTGTTGGCTTTCCCCTGCTGGCCCTGGGACTGCTAGGTCATCAGTCAGCACATTGATCCTGGTTAGTATGTCCCATTGCTGCCATGGTATGGTATTTGTTCACCTGACATCTACAGTCTCCACAGGATATCTACATTTGTGTGTCCATTGGTGCAGATATGTGGGTCTGCATTATGATGCTCACTTCTGTCATTGTGTTATTTGTGAATGTAGACAATGTGGGCCCCCATGGCTGATGTTTGTGTGCACATGGCCAGAACGATGTGTCATTGGCACTGCACTGCTTGCCTCACACAATCTATGTTGCTATGGGACACAAGCACTACCATGCCACTGTAGTGTTTGGTGTTGTGTGGCCAGGAATAATCCCTGCAGTTTTGTTTTTGCAGCTTTTACCAGGACTACACTTACCTTTTGGGCACTGTGGTGATGGGGCTTTGGGCCCCATTGCCACACTGTTCAAAATGTGCTTCAGCTATGGAGCACACACTTACCTTTTGGGCACTGTGGTGATGGGGCTTTGGGCCCCATTGCCACACTGTTCAAAATGTGCTTCAGCTATGGAGCACACACTTACCTTTTGGGCACTGTGGTGATGGGGCTTTGGGCCCCATTGCCACACTGTTCAAAATGTGCTTCAGCTATGGAGCACACACTTACCTTTTGGGCACTGTGGTGATGGGGCTTTGGGCCACATTGCCACACTGTTCAAAATGTGCTGCAGCTATGGAGCACACACTTCCCTTTTGGTCACTGTGGTGATGGGGCTTTGGGCCCCATTGCCACACTGTTCAAAATGTGCTTCAGCTATGGAGCACACACTTCCCTTTTGGTCACTGTGGTGATGGGGCGTTGGGCCCCATTGCCATAAATGTGCTTCAGCTATGGAGCACACACTTACCTTTTGGGCACTGTGGTGATGGGGCTTTGGGCCCCATTGCCACACTGTTCAAAATGTGCTTCAGCTAGGGAGCACACACTTACCTTTTGGGCACTGTGGTGATGGGGCTTTGGGCCACATTGCCACAGTGGTCATGGTCTGCTTGCATTGTGTAGGCCACACACACAATTATGTGTGACACATGTGTTAGGGGGTCACATTGTATGTTCAATGTCATGTTCAGTGTTGTATGCATTTGACACAGACCACACACGCTTGTCATGGTGTTGGGGGTGGGATGTAATTTTCAGACAGTCCTTATGTGGGAGTATGCTAGTTGTGTCATGCATTACCCGTCCTATGAGTAGGGGTGGTTGTAGTGACAGGCATCCAGCCCCCTATGGGTGGGGATGGCAGTGGTGGCAGGCATCCAGCCCACCCTGAGTAGGGGTGGTGTTAGTGGTAGGCATCCATCCCCCTATGGGTGGGGATGGCAGTAGTGGCAGGCATCCAGCCCCCTGAGTGGGGCTGGTAGTAGTGGTAGGCATCCAGCCCCCCATGAGTGGGGATGGTAGTAGTGGTAGGCATCCAGACCCCCATGAGTGGGGATGGTAGTAGTGTTAGGCATCCAGCCCCCCATGAGTGGGGATGGTATTAGTGGCAGGCATCCATCCCCCCATGAGTGGGGATGGTAGTAGTGGTAGGCATCCAGCCCCCATGAGTGTGGATGGTAGTAGTGGTAGGTATCCAGACCCCCATGAGTGGGGATGGTAGTAGTGACAGGCATCCAGCCCCCCATGAGTGGGGATGGTAGTAGTGGTAGGCATCCAGACCCCCATGAGTGGGGATGGTAGTAGTGACAGGCATCCAGCCCCCTATGGGTGGGGATGGCAGTAGTGACAGGCATCCAGACCCCCATGAGTGGGGATGGTAGTAGTGGCAGGCGTCCAGCCCCCTATGGGTGGGGATGGCAGTAGTGACAGGCATCCAGACCCCCATGAGTGGGGATGGTAGTAGTGACAGCCATCCAGCCCCCCATGAGTGGGGATGGTAGTAGTGACAGCCATCCAACCCCCTATGGGTGGGGATGGCAGTAGTGGCAGGCATCCAGCCCCCCTGAGTGGGGATGGTAGTAGTGACAGCCATCCAGCCCCCTATGGGTGGGGATGGCAGTAGTGGCAGGCATCCAGCCCCCCTGAGTAGGGGTGGTGTTAGTGGTAGGCATCCATCCCCCTATGGGTGGGGATGGCAGTAGTGGCAGGCATCCAGCCCCCCATGAGTGGGGATGGTAGTAGTGGTAGGGCATCCAGCCCCCCATGAGTGGGGATGGTAGTAGTGGTAGGCATCCAGACCCCCATGAGTGGGGATGGTAGTAGTGGTAGGCATCCAGCCCCCATGAGTGGGGATGGCAGTAGTGACAGGCATCCAGCCCCCCATGAGTGGGGATGGTAGTAGTGGTAGGCATCCATTCCCCTATGGGTGGGGATGGTAGTAGTGGCAGGCATCCATCCCCCTATGGGTGTGTATGGCATTGGTGATGGCCATCCCGCCCCTATGGTTCTGCTGTTGCCAGTGCACGTCATTTGTGCATCCCTATGTGTGTGTGATTTCGGGTACGTGTCGTTTGTTTGTGTTGTGGGTGTTTGACTTACCGTCTGCGCCGTACGCGTACGTACCGGTCCCGGTAATAGATGTAGAGTATTGGTAGGACTTGCGCGATGGGATTCATGGTTGGGTCGTCTCGCTCGGGTTTCTCGTGGCTTCGACTCGTACTCGTCGCTGGCTTGTTCGTCTCGTAGCCGTGGTTCGTCTTGTGGCGCGAATCGGAGCTTATGTACAGCTCTCCTGGATGCTCAAACGTGCCGGACGTAGCGACGAGTTCGGGCGCGTACGGAAGACGCATCGTACTAGTCCGGCCGGAAGGTGCTGTGTATTTGGTTCCGTGCGACTCAATTCGGCGTTTACGGATCCGGCTCGGGCGGGGAACAGGCGCTGGAATGGGTAAGTACGGCTCGCTCGGAATCTGGGCTGTTATGCGCATCGTACTTGTTCGTTCGGTACAGTGTTCGAGTCGGTCGGAAAACATGCGTTCGGCTGGTATTTTTTCCGGACGAATACTGTTAGGTGCGCTTCCGGCCGACATCGGAATTGACCCCTTAAAGTCAGGCTCTCCCTTAGACCCTGTCCCTCCCACCATCCTTCACCAGATTTGCGAGGTCGTGTCACCAGTCATACTTGACGTGATTAATACTTCTCTCAAGACAGGTATAGTGCCATCCCTATGGAAACATGGAAACATGCCAGGGTCAAAGCACTTTTGAAGAAACCCAATCTTGACCCTGAAGACTGGGCTAACTATCGACCCATTTCTTTATTACCAGGATTAAGTAAACTTGCAGAGAAGCACACTAATTCGGTCTTATCAACCTTCTTAGAAAATAATAATCGCCTCCATCCTACTCAAACTGGTTTTAGACCTCAACAGGGCACTGAAACTGCCTTTATTACCGTAGTTGAAGAAACTAGGAAGATTCTTGATGTCGGAGGCTGCGCAGCTTTGATTTTATTAGATCTTAGCGCAGCCTTCGACACGGTAAGTCATCATCTGATGATCCAAAGACTTAGGGAAGTTGGAGTGGCCGGATTAGCACTAAAATGGCTACAATCCTTCCTGCAAAATAGGGTCTTTACAGTCTTTGAAGAAGAATCATCCTCAAAACAAATACCTTTGACATGTGGGGTTCCTCAGGGATCCTCCCTTAGCCCCACCATGTTCAATATATACCTGCGGTCATTGGCAGAAACAGTACACCCTTTTGGCATACAGATCGTCACATATGCTGAAGATACCCAATTGATTGTTTCTTTGACCCAACAATCCCAACAAGGCCATAATTTAGCTGCCTGCCTTGAGAAGGTCTTCAATTGGATGAATAATTCATTTTTAAAACTTAATGGAGCAAAGACTGAACTTATGCTTCTGGGGAAGTCTGCCCCTCTAAACATTGATCTCTTTTGGCCCAGCTGCCTAGGCCCACCCCCTGTTCCAAACGGCAAATTAAAAGCCTAGGGGTCTGGCATGATTCCAACTTAGACTTCAATGAACAAGCACGTAAAGTAGCGGCCTGTTGCGACATCCTTTTAAGAATGGTTCGGAGGATACTCCCTTTACTACCTTTCGCTGCCAGACGATTGCTAGTCCAAGCTCTTATTCTATCACGACGGGACTATGCTAATGCTGTTTACCTGGGAGCCCCTCAGTCCACTACTAAAAGACTTTAAACAGTGCAGAATTGTGCGGCTCGCATGCTGTTAAATACTCCTAGACGCACTTCGGCTAAATCTGCTCTTACTACTCTGCACTGGCTCCCTGTCTGCCGGAGAATTCAATTCAAAGCTATGTGCATTGTACACAAAGCACGTTCTGAGAACGGCTCCCTCCTGATTCGTTCATGGATTCAACCTTACTGTCCCAACAGACCCCTTAGATCGGAGAACAAAGGCCTTATTGTAGTTCCCAAGATTAAACGTTCTCGGAGTGGAGGCCGACTGTTCACATATAACGCAGCCAGGTTTTGGAATAATCTTCCCCTCCACATATGGTCCGAACCTAACTACCTTAAGTTCAGAAAACTATTGAAAACTTCTCTTTTCTTTGATCGTCTCATAGCATAACTGATGTCATAGCGCTGGGATGCCTTCGGGTAACCACGCGCTCTAGAAATGTTCCTTCCTTCATTCATTCATTCAGGTATGACTGTACCAGGCGTGCTTTCCTATGGCCGTTAAGACCACAGACGTTCCAGGTAATACAAGTTATCTTTGACATTTAGATGCAAGGCACGCCAAGGTATTGAGCCCCGGAATCCCCCAGCACATAGTCCTGGTCTCAGTATCACACTTAGGGAACTAACAGAGCGTGTGGCGGTCATGCATCCAAGGTGTGTTATACTTTCCATTGAAGGAGCCAACAACGGCAGGTCTAGCTCGCCCTGCATTGGACAACAAATAACAATAACAGTCCCTCCCACCCTCCACCCACACCAACCCCCAATCAGGTTGTGCATCCCAGAATAAACATCCCACTACAAACATAGGCCCTTGGAACTCAGGGCTAATGGGAATCATCCCAGAGGGGCGTGGATTCGCCGGCATACTGCCCTGTCATTAAGCAACAGGGTGGCCGAGCATTTTTTACTACCAATTCGCATTATCTGACGGAACCCAATACACAAGTAAGTAGAGATATATACTGCTGTGCATATGGCTGCGGGCTATGTACCGCACATCCAGGAAGCAACCAAGCGTACACCAATCATTAGGCATTATCACTTAGCTGGCTACTCGGAGAGGCCCCATTTTCCGCGCCTCTGCTGTGTTGCTTTCTCGCAGTCTGTTTGGCGAATTTCAGAGCAGCACTGGCTTCAGTGAAGATCATGGGCTTGCCCCCAGTCTGCACCCTGAGCTTCACAGGGTAGAGCATTGCGTATTTCATGCCAGTTTTCTGAAGTAGTTTTTTGGCTGGGATAAACTCCCGTCGTGCGGCTTGCACTGCTTGAGTGAAGTCCGGATTAAACGCAATGTTATTGCCCTGATGCTGTATCTCCCCTTTCTCCTGGACCATCCTCAATACAGTGTCTCTGTCCCTATAATTTAGTAAACGTGCCAGAATCGGACACAGCTGAGCACCGGGGGGGCCTAGGCCCCAGAGTGCGGTGTGCACGTTCCACCAAGAACATCGCAGACAGATCAGAGCCAAACAAGTCCCTCAGGAGCCCCTCGACGTATTGTTCCATATTTGTTATGTTCGTGGACTCTGGAACGCCAGTTATGCAAACATTATTTCTTCTTGACCTCGCTTCGAGGTCCTCGTTGCGCACTTTGTCCATGCGAAGCAGATGTTCTTGCGTCTCTACTTGGCGGTCGTCCGAGTCCGAGACTCTAGTTTCTAAGGCGTCAATTCTGGTTTCATGCTTGTCCACTTTTTGCAAGACATGGTCCATCCTCAGCGCTAGGGAGTCTAGTTTAGAGTCTATTGCCCGCAAGCTGACCTTCACTTCACGCAACATGGTTTTAATGTCGTCTTCTTGCTCGGGTTCCAGCTGCGTTTCGGGCACCACAGTTAGCGGCGTCGAGTCAATGTCTTGCAATCATGTAGTGCGTTTCTCAAAGGTAATCTTGGCTTGCTTGTTGTCCGTTTTTCCCATGGCGACTCTCCACCTGTGGCACTTCACCACCGTACTTGAAGGCTCGGATCCAAGCCTCGCCAGTCCGTCCAGGCGCAACAGAAGTGAAGGTGCGAATGTGATGTATTAAACAGGTCCCAGCCTTACCCCTGCCACGTGCACCCCAATACAAACATACAGCAGCCCCAAAATCATCCAACGAGGAGGTCCATGCACTATTACTCCTGAGCTCTCCAGTTATGCTCTACTGCGGCCAGCAGCCTAGTGTTCTTCATGCTGTAGGCCTGTAGCTGCCCAAAATGGCGGTAACGCCGCAATGAGGCGTGCAGGTATTCCGTGAGCCGCGGGTCCCAGGCGCTTTCACGGTCGCCCGTCCAGACCAATACAAGCAGAGCCCGGCCCACTACTGATTTATGTATTTCCTCTGCGGGGCGCAAACGCACTATTGGTATGTCCCATTCTGGTCGCAACATGGTTCCACTGATGCTTATGCCACCAATTGTCCAGTCACAGCAGCGCCAGAGGGGATTGCAGGCCGGCGGGCGCACTCTTACCTCCTGCCCTCCCGCAGTTTTAGGTAGAAAATGCACTACTGGGTCTGTTGTCTCACGTGGTCCGTAATTGTCTATGGGAACGGAGGCTCGACACAGCCCGCCGACGTTTGGCCGGAACAACGGAGGCCCCGCTGGCTGTATGAGGCCTCCACCTGCTAGCTGCACAACTGCGCACACGCAGAAGCAACTTTAGTGTCCCTGAAGCAGGGGAGTGTAAGCGATCGATCCGGTTCGCCAGCAGTTGCAAATTTCAAAATATGCCACAGGGCCTAGCAGTGTCTCTTGGCCAGCACGTATCTGTGTGACCAGAGGCCCCGACTCCTTCTATACGGGGCCCCCGCGCATCAAGGGCTCAGTACCTGGGTCTGGTGGAGCTGCTGGCCGCTCGCGGTGCTGTTCCCAGTAGCTGGTCGCCCCAGGGCCACGTCGCTGACTATTAGCCGCCTCAGCCGATCTTGATGTGCGCTTCAGGCCCGACGCTCTCCGTGCGTCCGGGTCGCTTAGGCAATTACTGCTCTTTGCGCTGGGGGGAACTCCGTGGGGTCCTCCCCAGCGACGTGCCGTGTCAGCCGCCGCCGCGGGCCGCCGCAGCCACCCCCGATGACTCCGATGAGCAGGACCCGCCGCGGCCGCAGGCCCTGCACTCACCCTTCCGCGTCTCGTCAGGCCTCCCAGGCAGGTCCGGCTTCCAGCTCGATCCACTCAGCAGCACATGTCCTCCGTACTGGTGTCCACTGCCGCTCCGTCTCGCCCTCGCAGCCCAGGCAGGCAATCAGCCAGTGCCGGAGATGGTCAAACTCGCTCCCGGTGAGTCCGTGCGGCGAGCGCTCCTCTGCTCTGGTTCCACGATGCGTTCCCAGCCAGGACCAGGCCGCAAAGTCGCGATGGTTTTTGTGCACTAATTGGCAGCGCACCTTGGTACAAAACGCATCAATGTGCGCCGCTTTGCCATCTGCATTCAGTCCTCATAATCAAAAGCCAGGATTGGTAGTCTGGTGCCGGATAACTGACGGATAATGTGCTCGGCCGGCAGAGCCACTTCACCAAGCGGCCATCTTGCTGCTCGGCTCGGCCACGCCCCCATGGATGGCTTCCTATGTGTATCCCTGCAGATCCTCGGATTGCCTCTGGAGTGTGCCAGAATTTGTTCTTTGTGGCTTTGTCTGATATGTTCCCAGTCAGTGTCACATGAGTCACAAAGTATTTTTTAGAACACATTTTATTATTTTTTCGTGTACATACGTGGCCCCCACCAAATTTTGAAATGCTTTTGAGGGCATCCCCTTGCCTTATAGACAGCCACCTCCAGTCCCATGCAATGGTCTATGCCACTTTTCCATACCTCCACCGAAGGCGGTGATTCCACCTTCTGTGTCCTTGCTATGTCTCCTTTGCCAAGAGTGAGGCCCATAAATAGCTCTGTGCATCAATACCCTCTGTGCAGTGAAGGAGGATGAGTTTGAGATCCCTAGTTATGGTCCATGAAAGAACTTCAACCAAACAGGAAAGAATCCTCCGCCAGAACCTATCTAGTGCTGGGCAGCTCCACACTGAATTTAGGAAGGTACCCTCTGCCATCCCACAACAGAGACAAACAAGAGAGGCAATCAGACCCATTCGCCACAATCTGTGCCATGTATAGTAGGCCAGGTGCAGGTATTTAAATTGAATTAGGTGAAGATGAGCTGATACCGCTGCCTCCCTGGGTGCTCCCACGGCTTCTGTCTGGTCATCACTGTCCAATGTACCCAAGTCTGCCTACCAGGCTGCTCGAAGGGCGTAATGTATATTGGTATTGTTAGTGACTAGGGTTCTGTAAATTAGGGTGATTTTGTGAGATTCCACATCTCCCAATAGGAGTTTGCCCTCTAGGAGATAAAATCCTGGCAGAGTTGTAACACGTCATATGTATGGGGTGAGGGCGTAACAAAGTTGGAGGTAGCGGTGAAATTGGTATTCTACTTGCATATTGTGGAAGAATTTCAGCACTGTGTCCTGCATTGCGTCACCCTAGGTGGAAATCCCCTTGGTTGCCATTCCTGATCTCCTTTTGGCCACCACAGCTTCATCAGGACAGTCAGAGCACTAGCCGTCTTTGAGGTGAGGAAAGTGGCCACAAATTCCCATGGCTGTCGGTGCATTGGTAGCGGCCATCCGCAATTGCCAACATTGGGAAATCTCACCAGGAGGTGGTCTGGAGTAAGAATGAGGAAAACACTCCGCTACGCAGAGCAGAGTTTTTGGAAGTCCACCCAACTACGCAGAGCTCAGAGTGGGAAAAACTCTGTGAGCGGAGCACTATTTCACTCCCAGGCCTATGCAGGAGCCAAAGTTAGAATGGTGGTAGACAAACTGGTTTCCCCAGAGCAAATCCTACCTGGTGTATTCACCAGGTTACCTACTCAGACAGCAGAGCCAAACTCCATCCCATGGCAATGACGAGCTTGGAATGGGGAGGTGTGACTGGCCCTAAGAAGGTAGTTGTGTCTCTTGACTTCCCAGCATGGTGTCTACTGGGAAATGATCTTGAAGCTTCTGAATGGTCATGGGTGGAAAGAAAAATCCATGCACTGAAGCTGGACCTCCCTGAGTGGGTATGTGCTGTGACTAGGTCTCCACTCGACCCATCCCGTCCAGACACGTTTCCAGATACTGGGAGTTGTACAGCAGGGATTCTGCTGCTGGACTACTGCACCTTTACATGAGGAACTTTATGGCTCGTGATACTTGGCTACGAGCGAGTACACATCACTGACTTCGCACAAATTAAAGCTTACTGTGTCCAACAAAGAACGATAAACTCCGTGGACTAGTGAAGTTCGGTGACATATCGTAATCAATTGAGGGAATATTAAGAATTTAAAAACGTCTTTAGCATCATAAACTTTTGAGCCTTGAAGAAGTCGTCTTACGACGAAACACGTGTCGGCCGTCAACATTTACAAACATCTACTGCGTGTCAACTATTTCAAGAATTCTTTTTGCCTTTATTAAACAGTTTCTTTGACTTGTTATGTATTCATAGGATCATTAGCTTTGTTATGAATGATTTTTCTGCCTATTATTATTATTAAATAACTGACAACAAAGTCAGCTTTTTGAAAACTTATCAATGGTTGTGCTCTGTAATTAAGTTAATGTTATCTGTATGGGGAGGAGTTCTTCCTAATACTGGAGAACACTGGGTGAGTGGCACAGTGTTATACATTGAGCACACCTTAAAACTTAATTTGAACTATTTTGGACTATTTGGGTAAACAGGACGGAGGTGCTGGCGGATGTGTTCTTTACCACTGCCATTCAATTTGTAAGTGTTATACGTCATGATAGGCGGCTCTCTTGAATACCACATAGAAGTTTCCCTTTTATATTTTCACCCTTTTTGTACAGAGCCACTCCTGGTCAGTCCATGTAAATGTGAGATATACTGCCATCAGATGTCTGTTTGAAATGTGTTGTCTTTCTAAATAGAGACAAAAGTTCACATTCCAGCAGTAGGTTGTGAGGCCCAAAATGAGCAAAGATTAAAACATCCACTTTACCACCAGAGACTATTTATGTAAACCAACCACTGTGACAACATAGGAAAGCACTGTGCGTGTGTGTGATTAACCCTTTAAACACAATTTGCTGTGCGTTATGCTGCTGAGTGGGTGTGTCACTGAATATTTGGTTGCTGCTGACCTTGCTGGGTGTGCTCTTAATCTGATGTGTGTCTCTTCCCCGTAGAACAGCATTTAAAGCTGTTGAAATATGCAACGAATCACGTCAGCCCTTCTGTAAACTGTTTATGTGATGAACTCTTCCCTGTGGGAAGGACACAAAAGTATTTTGTCGTGGTGTGTGGCTCTCCCTTTTGCGAATACTGCTAAAAATCCTAGTTTGTGACCTTCCCGTGTGAAAACCCCGTTAAAATTATTTATAGTACTAATCTCCACTTTGAGAAGGGCATTAAAAATGTTGTGCTTACTGTTTGCCCCTGTAAGAGAGCTGCTAAAAGTCTTGGTTGCACATTATTGGAACCCGCTCTAGGTAGTGAAATTGTGCATTCGAGCAACTCACTTGAAGCTACCAAAGACAGACGCAGGATGGTTTTTTCATGTGCCGTTGGCATATGTTAGCAAAATTATAATGGTCACAAAGATACAATGCTCAGGGTTTAAAGACTCATCCTAACACCCCAACCCTGCTCCAGTTTACGAAAGCTGTAGACACTCTTTTTAAAGAACACAACATCTCGACATTATAACCATTATACCCACCGAAACGTACGTGCCTGGAACCCCTAAAGGACAACCCCCAAGTGGATTAAATTGCGATTTGTTCAGTCCGCTATCCTGTCATCGGTGTATGCCATCTATGAATAGAGGGTTCCCCTCATATTCTTTCCTGTGAGACTGTAATGATTGTGAGAGTGTGGTAGGTAGGTAGGTAGATTGTTTGATGTGAGGTCGATTTGTTTGGGGGGTATGTTTTTGTATTATAAAGGTGAACATTCATATCTTTCTATGTATTTTACCTGTAATAATATATTCTATACATGTTAATTGTATAAGACACTAAATTAAATGTCTATCACAAGTTTGTATACACTTTTATAAACAGAGATGTTATATAAAAAAATAAAAAGATGAATAAAAACTAATATATTTTGTATATTTGTGCATGGCAAGATTGATTATTGTGGGACAGCCCGATTTGAGCCCTTTGTAGGCCACTAGATAAAAAGATATAGGTCTGACAGGAGTATTTTCTGATTTTATTGTTTCTCTTTTTCCCCCTGGCTCCTGGCCCTAAAAAGTATTTTTAGCGGGTACCTTTCTTGAGGAATTCATCTTTTTGTAGGCATCTTTTCCTTCGTGCAAGGGCACCTTCATTGTCTATTTTCAGCTGTCAGTGGGCTCGTGCCCTAAATCTGGTTTTAAGACAGCTCTAGTTGGCAGGACATTGAACTTCTAGGCTCATGTTCTAAACATGGCAAAAGGAGTTGGCAGTTCACATCCCCAACCCTGGAGCTCAGAAGACTTTCTCTGCAGTCACTGGTGTGAAATCCCTGACACCGGTCGATGAAAAATCCTGTAATTTTGACTGAAGGATCTTCTTTCCTTTTTCACAAGCTTAGCCATCAGCATCCTGAGTCCAGCACATAGTCTGACACATCATGAGCATGAGACTAAGAGGTAAGTTTCTAGCCCTTTTTATCAGTGGGACACGGACAGGATGCCTATCAAACGTTGAAAGGGGATAACCCCTATTCTCACACATGGGTGTTCTCTGACCGTAAACAAGAGACTGGGTACGAAGAGGTTCTGTTTCCTCTTTCTATGTCTATGTCTAGGTCTATGGCAGTGTCCCCATTATGGTCTTGATAGTCTTTTTGAAGCGCTCCCCCAACCCATTGGTCTAAGAGTGTTAAACAGTGGAGAAGTGGTAAGTTACACACTGGATTTTAGTATGAGGATATGAAATGAGTCCCTCTTTCACATACCACAGTCCTAGGCAATCTGATCCAGGAGAAGATCCAAATTAGGGCCCTAGCCACTACTATGCCAGTAGTGCTCGTCAAAGGTGCTGCTCCCGGATGGCTGGTGGCATAATCCACCACAATGAAGATATATTTGTGGCTTGAAGTAGAGGGATATCAGATAGGCAATGTCTATGCTCCCAATATCAAACAGCACACCAATTATCAATGTGGGCACTAAGGATGCCTTGTTCTAGATGTGCCACTCACTTGACATGCTGGACAGCTTCTGAAAAACCTCTCTACTTATTGGTCTATACCACAAAGGCACTAACCTGTCCTTGGTTTGTTCAATGCCCAGATGTCTAACTAAGGTGGTCTAGTGACAACAGGAAATTCCTATGCTCTTACTGAACTACCAGCCTTATTCTGGCACCTGGTTCTGGGTCTATGGGCCCACTGTACAGTAGCCCATCCTCCCAGACCATGCTGTGTCTGTCGATCACTCTGATGGCAGTCTGTTGCTGGGCTATCTTCCTAATGTCCTATTTTATTTTATTTTTTTATTTTTTTATTTTAAAGGTTTTATATAGCGCTGGCTAGACCCGGAGGTATCAGAGCGCTTTACATGAGTATCAGACCATAGTTGCAGGTTACATAGTTATAAAGGTTACACAGTTATTAGAGCATGGCAACATAGTTACATGTAAGGTCAAGACAAACAATAAGGACGTATATGTAAGGGAAAAAAGCAGGTAAGGAGAGAGATTCAGGGGAGGGGGTAGGAGCAGGGGAAGTAGAAAGAGAATGAAGGAGGGAAGGAGGAGGGGAGGGTGAGAGACACAGCCTGGAAGGAAGAGGGGAGGGTGACGGGGACACAAACCGGTAGATGAGTCAAAGCTGCGTCCAAAGTCCAGTAAGCTGTGATCCCAGGGGAAGTGGTATCATTTCCCCATCTCTGTTGCGAGAGGTTCCCTTTATACAGTGGACTCTCTCAGAGGGGTCTCTAAGACTCCAAGGCCTACATACTGGATCCTTCCCCAAAAAGGGGAGAGGGAGTGCTTTGGCAAGGGGTGCCATACCATACCTCAACTGTGAGTGGCTCCCTTGGCGCTGTGGACTCTCTCAGAGGGATCACTGAGACTCCAGAGTATACTTATTGGATCTTTCCCCAACAAGGGGAGAAGGAGTGCTTAGTCAAAGGGCACAAGGGACAGGGGGCAAGGCGGCATCGCAGGCAAGGGGAGAGATTCAGGGGAGAAGGGATAGGAGCAGAGGGAGTAGACAAAGAATGAGAGAGGGAGATAGGACATTGCATAAGAACATTTTTACATAGTTACATCTGTTATAGTTACAGTTAACAGTAAATGCTAGGGAGGAAAACGCTTAACAGGATAAAAAGATATTAGAGCATAGCATAACAGGACACACGTCATAGGAGTGGTGGAGGGTAGAGGGGAAAAGGAAAGCAGGAGAGAGGCAAGCGGACAGGGTCGGTAGATCAGAAGGGGGAAGGTACTCAGGGAAAGCAGGCAGTAGAAGTAGATTGAAGAGAAGAGACAGATAGAGCCGTGAAGAGCCGTGAAAATCAATGTCCGATGTCCGGCTGGGTAGGTGACGGCCAATGGGGTGAACCAGAGCCAGACTCCGCTTTAGCTGCATAGGACAGCTCCACCGGGCAGCGGCCAAGGGTACTCAGTCTCCGCGGTAAGTACACATGAATAAATATAGTTACAGGCCGTGGGGCATCGTCGTAGTTCCATAGAGAGGCATCAGTCCCGGTGTAATTGGAAGGCGTCAACTGCCTCGTCCTCCATCCCACTCCCGGCTCGCCGGACGTAGGGATCTGGGATCACCGAGTTGCCCTGGCTCGGGTGCTGATCCCCTGATAAATTCTAGTGAGCAGGCAAGAAAAGAAATTCTTCAAATGCGTTCAAAGGTTTCACTTCAATTGTGCAAAAATAAGGCAACTGGTCTCATGGTCTAGAATCCCAGGATCTCCAACTGGAGGAGGTAAACAAGCCCTGCTTTCCTCATGAGATGTCAGCGCTGAGCTTTGGTGCATGTGCACTGGTCTGTGCGTGACGGGTCCTCCACGACTTGGCCAGCAGTTCATACAGACCAGCAGCAGTGCCACCAAGGACAGGGCCCATCCTCCGCTGATCCACACGACAGGGGTCACAGCCACCACTGCCCAGCTCATTGGTCAACGCCCAGAACCCTCTGTGCCAAAAGATGCTCTGTGTTCTGCAGCTGTTCCCAGAAGTTCCTTGCGTGCTAATTGGATGTTTCCGTTCAAGGGACATCTGCTGTTCCCCTAAATTGTCCTCAGTAGGATCTTTCAATAGTTTTCTGCAGAGCTCTGTTGCTGTCTTCTGCGGCTTGCCACTATGAAGTCTTAAGCCAGTAGACCAGAGCGTGCTGTGCCTGCCTCTTGTGACTGCGCTCTGTAGGCGATTAACCGCAAAGTAAACTGCTGTCTCCTGTAACACCATTATTTTCGTGTTTTGCATCTGGACCTCACCCAGTTGTCGCATCTCGCGGAGTATTAGGTCCCTATCCTGGTAATTTAGAAACCGGGCTATTACTGGCCTGGGAGGCGCCCCAGCCAGTGGCCTGGAGGTGGGCATCCTGTGCGCCCGCTCAGTCACGAAACAGGAGGAAAGTGAGGCATTTGTGAGAGTGTCTTTAAGCCATTTGAGGAGGTACCCTCCCATGTCTGCCCCCTCTATTCCCTCCGGGAAACCTATGAATCGCAGGTTATTCCTTCTCGCCAGGTTTTCTGCATCATCTACCTTCTACATTGTCTCCTTCAGGGCCGCTGTCAATTTGGTAACTTCTCCCTTCAGGTTATTTGTTACGTCTTCCGTTTCCGAGATGCGCTGCTCCGCCTGCGTCACTCTTTCGGCTACGTTGCGGAGATCTTGCCTTAACAGGGTCACATCAGTGCGCACTTCCGCGTTGTCTGGCGGGGGCAGTATCTACCATCGTTTCGGGGGTGGCGTCACTACCTTTGTGTATTTGTCCATTTTCCCTTGCCGCTGAGGCTTGGGATCTTTATCTTTAGCCATGCTGCGTTCCTATTGCTTTGTGCACCTCAAAGTTTCGAGCAGCTCACCCCTCCTCGCCACTGGGTTATTTATACAGTCGCCTGTAGGACACCACCGCCACACCTATGATACAGTGTCGGTTCGCCTCTTGCCTGTTCACGCTGAAGGCTGGCTGATTGGCACTCCTCTAAGCAGCGTCAACGAGGACCCTCACTCGCACCGCCAGACGTCCTGCCTTGTCTGCTTGCGCCGTCAGTCCTATGCCACCATCCCAGCAATGCCGCTAAATTAGCACTGCTCAAAAACTGTTCCCAGGAAGGGTCCTGTCCGCACTGCAGGACCTCCAACCCCTTCCACCAGTGTCTACGGCCCTTCTGAGCCAGCCCCTCTCCACTGGGTGTATCATAGGAGACCACCGCCAGCCGCCTCTGTACTCACTGGTAAGTAGTTCACTTCCTACTGACCTAGATTCCAAAACTCGATCTGACTCCAGGGCATTGTCTTCCTCTCCATCTGGAGATAATGGGCACCACAACTGTTGTGTTTTCAGTGTCTACCATGGTCTGCACTCTGCTAGTCTACTCAGATTCTCCACCCTTGGAGTTATCACAGCCTGCTCCTGAGATTGACATGCAACATATGTCCTGAGAAGCAGAGCTGCTGTACTCCAGGGCATATAGGCCTCTAGCCCTTGGATTAACCTTGGCTCAACCAGATCATTGCCCAGAATGCACCCAGCACCCTCTTGTTTCTCATGCATACCTAAGTTAACCATGGCTGTCTTACGGGCGGAGCTTGCCTGGGCTCAAGATGGCCGCAAAGTGAGTGAGCTTCGCTAAGCCATCAGAATATTCGACAGGAATCCTGCATCTGAGCAACAAAAAGCACCCCTACTTATAACCCCAAGAGAGCGCGACGGGCGCTCCGATGACCGATCTGCTCGGGAGACTCCGAAGCTGAGTGGAAGGGCGGAAACTCGGAGATGGGGAGAAATCCTGGGCACGGCCTACCCTAGGCCGACGGCACACGAGTGCGGGCCGTGAGGACTGGAGGCGTAAAGACAGCCTGCAGCGGGGTCCAATCTCACACAGTTGGAGAAACCACCGAACTGATAGGGAAGCGCCTGGTCCATAAATGTTCAACCGCCCCTCTGTCCTGAGTGCCCTGCAGCGAGAAGCGAACAACCCGGGGTGGCGCAAAGGGCGAGGCCTAGTCTTGGCGGCGACACGGAGCGCCCTTGCAGACCAGGGGTGGATCGGAGATAGATCGTGCCTCCAGCGGCACACCGTGGAAACGAATACCCGGTATCGGGCTGAGAAGGAAGCGCGGCTGGGCGCAGCTACGCACCAAGCGAGACAATGGCCGACCTTCCTTTTTGAAGAAATCGAGCGCGTGAGCCTGGCTTACCAACGGCGCAATCATTGGGAGGCAGCCATTTGCACACATACGCCTGACAGGGTGCAGCAGCCCTACACCCCAGATTGGAGCACAGCCCTGGAACACGAGACAAAGAACCAAAGCTAGCGCTATCTGAACTATAGGATATAATCCCTGTGCGCAAAGGAAGTGCAAACAGTGACGCAGGGAGACACGCAGTGGGTGAGGCAGGAAGAAAGAAGACATGACTCTGCCTGTTAACAGTTAAGCGGTAAGAACTATATATAAAACCAAAACTACAAGGGTAAGAAAAGAGAAAATTACAACGAACTTCACTGCCAAGAGGAGTCTTTGAACTCCATCGCAGGGTGCAATCCTACTGCCTGATCAAGGCAAGAAACGACCTGAACCGTACTGCCCCCTGGGTGACAGAGCTTACAACAGTACACCTACCTGGAGCGAACAGCTTTAAGCCACCTGGAGTGGACTGGGGCTCTGCAGCGGATCCGGGAGGGGGGAGGGGAAAAAGAGATAAGCCTCAGAGGCCCACGAAAGGCACGAGCGCGCACACCAGCAATTGTTAGAGGTCCCGCCAGGTGCGAGGGAAGTGCGTCACCATGGGCAAAGTGGACAAAACGCAACCCAAGCTGCACTTCAAACAGCCAAAGTCGAGGCAAAGAGACACTGAAGCAGACCAGGCGGCCGAAACACCAAATGAAATGGCGGAGGCAGCAGAGGGGGACATAAGGCACATCCTAGCTGCAATGCAAAAGAGCTTGTCCACAATAGATGGCAAAATAGACTCATTAGCATACCGCATGGACCGCATGACCGAGCGCCTGGACAAGCACACTGAGCGGCTAGATATGATGGAGAGAAGAGTGATGGAGGTAGAAGAGGCCCTGACTGAGACGGACACCACGCAAAAACAGATGGGGAAGCTCCTACGCACATTGCAGGACAAGGCAGAGGACTTGGAAGCTCGATCCCGGAGAAGCAATATTCGAATTACAGGCCTTCCGGAAACCACCCGTATGGGTAATATGGAGGTGTATGTAGAGGAGTTATTGGTATCGCTCCTAGGCCGGGAAACCTTCTCAGCCATGTTTGTGGTGGAACGTGCACACCGATCGCTGGGCCCGAGGCCTCCACCAGGTGCCGCACCGAGACCCATCATAGCTAAACTATTGAACTATAGGGATAGAAACGCAGCGCTGAGGGTTGCCAGAGAGAAACATGACTTGCAGTACGAGGGCTCCACAATATCACTCTTCCCGGACTTTACAATGAGGGTGCAAGAAGCGCAGAGACAATTTGCTCCCCTGAAGCGACAGCTGCATGAACAGAACTTGGAATATGCCATGTTATATCCAGCATGACTAAGGGTTAATATGCATGGGAAATCCAAGATTTTCACAGATCCCAAAATCCTGCAGAAAGCGCTCAAAGAATGGACTAAAAATGGAGAGAGATGCAAAAGGCAGAGGAGCAAGAAGGTGCACATGGCGGAGATCTAGACAAACAGGACTAAATGGAACACCGCACGTACTCTCAGCTAAGCTCCTGAAATTATTGGGAGAAAGTGTTTTGATGCATACGTATTGCAATGTTGGTAATGGGTGGATAACTGCCAAATTGGGGTGTGCTTATATTCTCTGAACATAAAGAAGGAACTGCCAGACGACATCATAGCCAGATTGGCAGCCTAGTCAGAAAGAGGTTATAAGTTAATGTTATTATCAGAATGGTTACAAGAGTTAGAAGCCGGATGTAATATCACAGTTTAGATGGCAAGGTTATGACACCCAAAAATTAATTGGTGAAGTTAAGGGTGAGCCGGCAACATCCGCCTTCGAGTGCGATCGACTCCATGGCTGAAAGCCAGAAATGTTTTTTGATGGAATTAGCCATATTGGATTGTTTGAAAATCAACGGGGGTGGGGGCAACCGACTATGCAAAGTTGGGGAGCACATAGCGTGGGTGGAGGGAGGTGTTAAGGGACCTAGTTTATTGGTGAACACAAAGTTAAAGTGGCGGGTTTCTGGCATACAATGTACAATGCAAGGCAATAGAGGGCGGGGGACAATAAGTTAATCATGCATAGTGCAAGATTAATCAAAGTAACTAAACATGGTGCAGCACCAGGACAGTAGTATGAAAATGTTAACATGGAATGTCCACGGTCTTAATGACTATAGGAAACTGCGAAAAGTTACTGCCTATCTTACTCGACATGGGATAGACATTGCGCTCATACAAGAGTCTCACCTGCCCACTAATAGCAGAATGTTGACAAGCAGACGCTTGCACAGAACTTACCATGAAGCGGGATTCACCACTCACGCCAGAGGCGTAATAACATGGGTAGGACCGAAATCGGGGATTGTGCTGTAGACGCTGGAGACGGATCCGGAGGGCAGATATGCCATCTCTAGATGCAGTGGGAGGGGGCTAGATATGATAACTGTGAACATATATGGACCAAATTTTGACAACCCACAGTTCTACTTAGACCTACTGGAGAGATTATGAAAGTATGGGACTCTCCCGCAGATCTGGGGAGGTGACTTAAACTGTGTGATGGACCCGACTCGGGATCGCTCGGGTGGCCCCACCCGACATCCCTTTAGCAGCTGCTAGGGCTGTTCTGGACACGGCTGTCCGGCTAGACCTGTGTGACGTGAGGCAGGCGTGCTCGCCCGGCCGGGGAGGCTACATGCACTATTCAGCCCACCACGATCTGCACACCAGAATTGATTACTGGTTTGCCTCAAGGGCACTATACGCTCAGATCCGGAGATGCGAGATTCACCCTCGCTCATACTCAGATAACTCCCTGATAATGTTGGTTATGGATTGTCCACAGAAAAGAATCCCTTCCTTCATTTGGAGATTCCCACCATATTCGCTACTTGATAATGTTTTTGAAACAGAGATGTCTGAGGCTATAGATAATTTCTTTGACATAAACATAGGCTCGGTAGACACATTTTCGACGGTGTGGGACACTTTCAAAGTGTATATACGAGGAATCACCATGGCCAAACACTCAGGCGTCCTTCGAGCACTTAGAAAATGACTTGCTGATCTGGAAGACCGATTGAGATCACTGGAGCAAGACATCCTTGCGGGGGAGGGAGACAGGGCTGAGGAGGCACTAAAATCAACGTTAGAAGAATATCATGACACGGCGGATGCAGAAGTAAAACATATGGGAAAATATGCTACAGCCCGCATCTATGGGGAGGGAGGAAGACCAGGCACGGTTCTAGCCTCTATATTGAGAAATAGGCGAGAGATGGCTGGAGTGGCAGAAATACATGCAGAAGGAGGAGAAATCCTGAAAGACCCGGCAGACGTAGCCAATAGATTTAACCAGTATTATTCCGCATTATACAGCTCTTAGGCGACAGCAGGTGACAAAGAAATCCAAGACTACCTAGAGTATATTAAACTTCCATGTCTGACTGACGAATATAGAGAATACCTAATGAGGCCACTAGACGCTAACGAAATAGGGCTGTGTTAACAACGATGAGAGAGGGAGCGCCCCAGGAATAGACGGACTGACTGTTTCTTTTTTATAAAGAGTTTAAAGAACAACTTATATCACATTTAATAACGCAATTTGAAGAGATGAGCGAGGATGGACAGATGCCCCCTCGATGAGGGAAGCCTTGATAGTGACACTATTGAAGCCAGGGAAACCCCGCAGCGAGTGCTCATTGTACAGACCGCTATCGCTCCTTAATGTAGATACAAAGATATATGCCAACATTCTGGCTAACCGCATGGCCCCTTTGGTGCCACTGCTGGTAGGGCCAGAGCAGGCAGAGATTCGTCCCAGGCGTAACCTGATATATAACCTAAGAACGGTGTTTGGGGCTATACAACACACCAGACCAGAGACAAAAGCTACCACTGTGTTTTTGGATATGGAAAAAGCCTTTGATTCAGTGGAGTGGGCGTTCATGAGGCAGGTGTTGAGACGAATGGGGCTGGGTGATATGTTTTTGCAAATGATAGGAGTCCTGTATAACTTGCCCACAGCCTGAATCAGAATAGGAGACATGGTTTCTACCCCCATTAAGATATCTAGAGGCGCGCGCCAGGGGTGCCCTTTATCGCCGCTGCTATACGCATTGGCTGCAGAGCCCTTGGCCTGTGCTCTCCGAGAGTATCATAGTCATGGGGAATACGCTTCCCAGGCTATAATCTGATCATATCCACTTATGCAGACAACATGCTTCTGTATATAAGGTACCAAGAGAACAATTTGTGTCCAGTACTCCGAGAGGTAGTCAAATACGGGGAGTTGTCTGGGTCAATTGGACCAAGTCAATCATATTTCCGCTGACCCCAGCGGCGGAGCCTTCGAACCCGAATACCCGCTACAGTGGACAACTGAGCCGGTAAGATATTTGGGTGTGAAGGTACATACCAATTCAGAAGTGGTCTTTAAAGAGAACTATGGGAGAGCAGTCAGCAAATTAGAGGAAGATATAGAACGATGGATCCGTCTGCCCCTATCTCTGATGGGACGGGTGTCCCTCATGAAGATGGTAATCTTACCTAAGTTCTTATTTCTATTTACAAATATCCCAATGGTACTACCGGGACATTTACAATCAAATCAATGCTGGTTAAGTTAGCTTGGGCTGGGAAGCACGCAAGAGTTAGGTGAGATATACTAACGCTCCCATACGCCATGGGGGGGGGTCCAGGTGCCCCAGACCTGGATTTGTATTACAGGGCGGCGCAAAGCTCGCACGCACACCACTGGATCCATGAGATCCCTGGGCTCCCCCATTTACAGATTGAGAAAATGGTGGCGACTCCCTCCCCACTGCCGGTACTAATATTTCAATCCCCCATACGAAGAACTGGAGTCTTAGACTCAGTGAAAGCACCGCACACGCCTGGCAGCATTTACTCAAAATGGAGGCAGGGGCCATACTATTCTCCCCATGGACTCCAATAGAATGGTGCCACTGGCTGCCGATATGTAGAGAGAAGGGAGTAATCCGCGCTTTTAATCAATTAACATTAATACAATCGGGGATTTGTTTATGGAGGGCAAAGTGAGAGAGTGGGCTGATGTAGAGACAGAAGGGCAAGAAGGTACAATGCTTACAAAATTCCACTTTCATAGAATGAGACATGCACTGAAAGAAATGTTAGGAAACAAATTATTAGAACCGCCGGACATGGCAGCCTTTACATACATATTGAGGACAAACTTGCCTGCAAGGATAGTCTCCAACATATACAAAATCGCAAAGGATTACCGGAAATATTACTAAATCAAGGCCAGACTAGAATGGCAGAGTGAAATAGGAGAGATTTTAGACGACCCCACCTGGAAATACTGTTGCGAGAACATGAAGCGCGTCTCATTGAACGGACGCCACAGATGAATCCATTTTAAATTCCTTAATAGGGTCTACTATACTCCAGATAGATTGCACCAATATGGTCTGCGAGACACAGCAGAGTGGAAAAGGTGTAGAGTGGGACCAGCTGGATTTTTCCATTTAGCTTGGTTATGCCCAGGGATTGCTAACTATTGGAAGCTGATATTCAATGCTCTGGGGAAATCATTGGCATGACGTTAACCCCTTGCTGGTGATGCTGGCCTACTCAAAGCGCTTACCGAAAGAAGTTAGGCGATTAGTTGATATGGGGCTACTGCTGGCCAAATGCCGAGTTGCGATGTGCTGGGCCCGGGGCACGGTCCCCACCATAGCCAGCTGGTCTAAGGATATGGTGTATTGTAATACGCAAACAGAGCTACTCGCAAAAGTGAGCTACTCCCCCAGAGCCGGGACCAGGCTTGGAAGGTCCTAATGAATGAGGCAGCTAATAAACGTACATAGAGCACAGATGGCACCCTGACAAATTTCTATGTATGAGACACATTGCAGCCAAAATGTCGGCCATCAGTTAATGTAAGTCTAAACCAAATGCAATTGACTAATACTGTTTGCAGGCTGGATTTGTAAGATGACAGGTATGCTTCCCCGCCCATAGCACTGCATAATTGTTTATGATGTGTAATATGCTGGTAACACTGGCCTCAAAGCCTTAGTAACGCTGTGATTAACCATGTGTAATATTGCGGTATGATGCATTGTAATGTCATATTCTCGCCTCTTATATTTTCTCCTATTTATCTAGCAAAATGGTGTACATGTATATTTAAATGCCAATAAACATAATTTAAAAAAACACCCAAAAAAAAAACATGGCTGTCTTACCATTCCCTCCAACCTCTACTCTAGCAAGCCAGTAATCCATGTCTGAGATTGCCAATGGTACCAGGGAGAAACTCAAAGTGTTGCATCCCCTGTTAGGGTCCATCCCCTCTAGCACTGCGTGGCCCCATCATCCTGGGGTTATTCTACTATCGTGTTTCTCAAATGAATTCCGACATTGTACTCCTTGTTTTAAGATGATGTTTATTCGTTATCCGCCATCTTAACTGCACATCGCAGGGGCCATCTTAGAAGAGGTTCTTAGACGAGCTAATAATACATCGTGACCGTTTAAATATAAATGCAATACTCGTTCCATCATGTATCAGGTATCTAGTTGTTTATTAGCTTGTCTAAGAACCTTTTCTAAGATGGCCCCTGCGATGTGCAGTTAAGATTGGCAATAACATGGCCGCCGCCCAGACCGGAGTAGTCCTACATCGCGTGCTAGGATATTATTAACATTCATGAGTTCGACCCGTTTGAGACCGCACTGCCGTACATTCGGGAGCGCACTTACGACCTAAACACACGAGTAAGTGGTAAGTGGGTAAACCAGGGTGATAAATGCTGGGTTACATGCATATGCGCGGAGTATTTTGTTTAGCAGTCTTTAATTAAGAGGGAGAGGGATTATGTTTGGGCACGAGCAGCGTGGCGAGTGTTTAAACTCACGTAAACAAACAATTTTTAAAGACGCATGACAAGAAGCAGGCTGCATGCGATTTATGTATGACATTTGCTGTCACATAAACACAAGAATTCACTAGTGGATCTCTGCATTGGCATGAAACAGCATGTACACCACACGGATGGTTTATCATGGTTCTCATTGTCACGATTACGTATTTTATTTATTATGAGAGGTTAGTTTCATTTTTTCACGGTATGAACAGGGAGTCAGGATTATCGCAAGTTAATCTATGCACGTTTCAGGCACAATGAAAATTTAGCATTTGGACTTTTAAATTATTGCATGTCACCACGGTCTATTAACTGACTAGACACTGCACCCGGGGGTGTTGTTTTGACGGTTGAGAACTGACTGGATGGTTTTCTCATGGTTTATCGTGTATGCATTTTCCTAGAACTGATATCCAGGGGTGGCTGGTGTAATTGGAAACTGGTGGGCCGTATGCAGAGCAAATCAACGCATGCGAGCGAGCGCAGCGAGCCCGACGGCAATAAGGAGGGTTCGGGGGGGTTCTCCCCCGTGAAGACATTTTTAAAAATTGCCATCTTTTTGGTGCGATTTTCAGCACTATATCTGTGATAAATGGACTAAAAATTCAGTAGTTCTAGGCATTCATAAAAGAAAACTCAAACATTATTTCAGAGAATTTCTGGGTTGCCAAGCAAGTCTGACTTCTGAAGAGGGCTAGGGTACTAAGCAAGACTGCTTTGGCTCTACCCTTTCTAATAGAAGACACTAGTTAGCGATGTGAACAAGTTCAATGGACAAACCTGGGGTCTAGGGAGAGTCCCTCTCCGGAGAAAGAACTTTAAAAAGATTGGCAAATGGTGCATTTTAAAGCAAATGAATGCAGCGATAAAGCAAGGCTTATTAAGCAGTGGGAACGTATAGTCTTGAAATATTAAACACATTAAAAACTGCCCCGTATCTTCTTGCATTAATTTGTTCAACAGTTACTGTAATATGTAAATTGTTCTGCATGACAACTTTAGCCCTTTAAAATGTATGCTTAGCTTGCCCAGTGTCTTGCACTGCATGCAGCATTAACTTTGGAAAAATATGCTCTAACCAGACTTCGGGAAGCACCCACAGCTGCTGGCTGTAACCAGCCATATAGAAATATGTGCAGACAGGTCTTTAAGTGAGATGAAAAAAGTGGGTGCTCCCTATAAAGGAACATGCCAAATACATTTCTGTGATTCCCATAGTGTGCCATCAGACCAGTATTTTGGTTTCTCTCTGAGATGTAATTTTATCCAGATAAATGGCACAGCAACTGACATACGCCTAAAGCCTGTCAGTATGATTAGCTTTGTCACTGGGTGTTAGCGGGTTAAGATAAATGAGTAACAACAATGATTTCTTATAAATAATTAACATTGAAAATGTTGAAATTCTGAAATAGTGAGTCTGTGAATTAAATAGCATTGAGGCCTGTGGAAGGAGTTTTGGCCTTCAATTATGTGTGCTTTATGTTAGATATGTATCCTCTTTTTCTCTGCATATCTTGTCCATCTGCACATCTTCAACCCCCTCTTTTTCCTCTTCAGCATCCTCTTTTCACTCTTCCCCGAATGCCCGTCCTCACATCTGTCACTTCACCGCCCCCAACATGCACTGCACTCCCTCAAATATAAGCACCTTAATTTCTCTTACTTTTGCCTTAAATATTTTGACATCAGTGTACCCCCTTCACACACATTTCCACAGAATTTCAGTTGCAAATGGAATACAAACATTGTTCTTTGTGCTCTGCAGAGAGGCCAACCCACTGACAGGCACTTTGTTTGGCTTTAGCCTTAGCGCCTGCGTGCTCAATCAAAGCCCCTCATAAACACCTCGGCATGGCTCAAGACTCAAAGTATGCACAGAAAAAAATACAGATAAACAACAACATTATAAAATAGCTAACTCGTGGGGAATGCAAGATTAAGAAAACATGTAAAATAAGAGAGGAACTAAATCGCTAAAATGCATTCCCTCGGCGTTTTAACATTCATTGTGTTTGCAAGTCAATCCATGTTTTTGGCATCAGTGTTAACTTAGGGGCATGTACACAAGGCCAGTTTTAATGCCATACATCAGAGGACTGGCCACTGTAAGCAGTGCACATGTTACACAGTAAGCACATTTCTCTGGCTTTGGGCCTGACTCGGATATTTGGATCCATTTCACAAGGGAGCAAATGCTGCAGCTCCACTTCTAAAGGAGCGAGCAATGTGCTGTGCAGGAGGGCCTGGGGTGTCAGTGGGGGAGGTAAGCATGATGAGGGGTCTCGGCACAATATACAGAACACAGCAGTAGCTTGCAAACACAGTAGCACGCTACTCCGCTAATCCCAACAAGATAACATTCTCTCCGCATGCTGCTTCTCCGTTTACTCTTGCACAGCCATCTTAAAAACAGATGTTAGAGGGCAAACACGCTTAAAATAATAATCAACAGATGCAGGAGCACATTTTAAAAACAAATGATTGTAGATTGTTGGCCGTTTTTAAGGTTAGATTCCCGGTTCCATCATTCCTAGGGAGCTTTGTGTCTCCTGCGCACATAAAAACCTACACTCGTACATTCAAGCATAGTAAGCAAAGTGAGTGACTGCATCTCTGAGCGTGAAGAGAAATGGGCAACCCTGGCACGCCAAACACTGTCGCCACCCACATGCTCTCTGCACACCCAGTCACGATACACCACTGTGCCGACTCGAGGGACTTCCACCAATGCCCCCATACTCCTCTCCGACTGCCAGGAACACCACAGGGAAGGAGGGCAACAGGGACCCGAAGAGACAAAAGGACAGTTTGCCAGGAGGTGATAGGGTTTAGACATAGGGTTTTCATTGTCGGATAAGCGGTGGAGGTTCAGCTATTCCCAAACTAAAGTCATCTCTCTCAACAGTAGATAGATTATTGTTTAACATGTTTTTTCAGACCTTAGTACACCCTGACTGGTTGAAATTCTTCGATTGAGGAGTGTATGTTAGCTGCGTTATGCACCAACACACGAAGGCTGATTTCATTCGGTGTGGCATAGACATAGCCCATGCTCAGTCGCGCTCGCAATACGCGCGGGGGGCCGCGCGAGGGTGGGGGCCGGGGGAGGGTTTAAAAATAAAGTTTAATAAATTAAAAAACGTGAAAACTTACCTGACCGCCGGGTCCGCGCCGCCTCTGCTGTGTGTTCCTGTGCCGGGGTCCGCCGCCGCGTTGGCGCCTTCGTGAGTGGCTGGTGCACCGTGGCAGCCCTCTCAGCCAATCCAGACGCTGTTCCAGCAGCGCCAGGATTGGCTAGGGCATGGACTGTCCCCGCCCATAGGAGAGCGGGGGCTGCGGCCCCTGGCCAGTAGCAGCCCTCGCTCGCTCTCATCATAATGCAGGGCACTGCAGGCTATACTAGCGCGCATGTTCGGGCTGGGCACAAAAATGACCATCCCAAACCTGAACATGCGCACTGGGCCTGCCCTGCTGCTGCTGTCACTCAGTCTGTGTCTGAACAACAAACCCAACCCTCCGACTAGTGCTGCCCCACCCCCTTCAGCAACGCGTCCTCCTGTCTGACTCCGGCCGGATGGATTTCGAGTCAGGACGCCGGCGGTGAAGACGTCAATCTTCCTCCGTGTCCATGTGGTTAGTGGGGCAACGCCCGACGCCCAATGGACGCACCGCCCCTGCTGATATCGCCAGACGAAGGGCTTCTGCCCGAAATGCATCGGGATGGAGAAATGTAATTAAAAGTTTTGTTTGATACACATCATTTTTTGAAGTAATGTGATTTGAAGAAATTGAAAATAGAAGATGGCGGATAACGAATAAACATCATCTTAAAACAAGGAGTACACTGTGTAGAAATTCATTTGAGAAACACGATAGTAGAATAACCCAGGGATGATGGGGCCACACAATGCTAGAGGGGATGGACCCTAACAGGGGACGCAACCCTTTGGTTTACGAATACACTCTTTGATCAGAGAGTCAGACCCTTTTTCAGCACGCTACAAATTGAATATAGAAGCAACCTTTGAAGAATTTAGTGCGTGTTCTTCCACTTACATACCAGGGAGAAACTCCTCAGGGTTCAGACACTTCCTCTAAACCGTAGTCTGGTAGATGCCATCAGTATCCCTTAGGACAGGAACCTTCCTCCCATTGATACCCATCCCACTGACAACTCACATGGTGTTTGGGCCAAATGTGCTTAAGACCATCTTTACCTGTTTCCCAGATGCCCTCCGTGAGTAGTTTGAACACCACTGGGCCCTTACTGCTGCCCGTTCCTATTGACATCAGACTGGCACAGCATCCTTAACTGAACAGTCTTTCTTATAATGCTCCTTTGAGTGTCATCTAAAACAGGTTACCAACTAGGAAAGGAGAGGTTCTCTTTTACTCCTGCCAGGAAAAGTGATAAAAAGCTATCATTTTCATCAATTACCATTAACAGTGAAGTCCAATTGGGGTTTCGCAGTCATCACAAAGGAGATTTAATGCGATTTTAAAGGGCTTAATATTAATTAATTTAAATACATTGATAATTCAGTAAGTATTTAAGATTTAGTCATTATTACAGATTCAAATAATCTAAAAGTTGATATTTCCAAGCAAGATAAAATACCACATTGGTAAGAATTACAAATTGGATACAGTAAATGCAGCATGTGTATTCTAAAAATGGAAATCCCTAATCTAAATTAATGACGTTTAGGCATAAAAGGGCATTTATCTTCGGCAAGTAAGGTAAGGTGTCAGTTTCAGAAACCCAATTAAAGAGTTCTGATGAGAGAATAAGAATGCTTAGGCATGAATGACGCCTTAGTGCTCAAGCAGTGGAGATTAGGAGAGGCTGGAAGAGTATTCTCAGCTCAAAGTTAGAAGACATCTCTAAGATCTGCCTCGTAAGTTCTGCAGCAAGCTCTCCAAAGTTCTCACTTTCTCTAGTCTAAGAAACACACATTAATATAATTCAGTCGAAACATTAATTTCAACAATGTTCTATTTCCCAGTTTCTCACGTCTTCACAATGGGCTACACAAAAATTTCCTTGGATTGTTATTTTGAATAGATCTTTTGGTTCAGATAGTTCTTCCCAAGAGTCACGTTTTCTGCCATCTCCTCTCTTCTACAGCAACTGCAGTAGGAAGGAAGAGAAAACATCTTGTGCAAAACAACAGTTTAAACGTGAAAAGAAGGCCTCTTAACCATATCGTGTAAAGTCAACATTTGAATTGACATCAGCAGTTAGGCTAACTTAAGTCAATACAATATGTTAATTACTCTGTTTGCTTATGATGCCTAAATATGATTACCTACTACAAAAGTTAGCATTTACTATGCATTTTATTCAGCATTGAAATTAGCGCTTTTCAGTTTAATGAGTTTAATTTGATTTGCAAAAAATGAGGAACTTTGCTCTATCAATTCCCACCTTTGATGGCTAGAATAGGCATCACATTTTAGCACAAATGAATCTCCTAGGTGCGCCTCCCTCTTTTGCTGAGTCAATCATCTTACCCTTTAAGCTTTGTATTTCCTTCAACTTCCGGTAATCCTTACTCTTACTTTCTTCCCTTTCTATTTCTTCTGTCCTTTACCTTTCTCTTTCTTCCTTTTTCTATTTCACTAAATAACATCTAAATCCCTTATATAAAGCAAATAAGCATATTAAGCAAATGCTAATAATCAAAATAGGGTTTAATATAACCCCTATAAATCCACTACTGATACTTTCAAGCCAGTTACCTTTAGCAGAAGCTCCTCTACCTAAGGTTCGAACACACTAGTTGCTTCTAAGTTTTTAGTTCACGTTTTAAGTCAGAAATGTTCCTTACAAACTTTTTGTTGACTTACTTTTATCTCACATGCATGAACAGAAATGTTGTACCTTTAGCTTCTTACAGGCTTTGCCTTTTTCTGCCAACAATATATTCAAAGTTAATTGGTCTTGCAAAACCATTGATCTAATAGCTACTAATTCTGTATTTACTGCTAAAAAAGCACCAGATGTACTAGTGGCTAATTTACCCACTACTGTAGAAAGCTTTCTGATGTTCTTGTCATTTAGGACTACTCCTTCTGGGGGAATAACTGCACCAAAAACATATCCTACGAATTCTGTCCCATCATTAGCACTATGTCCATGTCTGTGGGATGGATTCATGGTTAAAGCTTCTCTACTGTTCACATAATACATTTTGGGAAACAATTAAGCTAAATAAAAACAACTTCTCAATCAGCAGGTAACTTGAAAAATGCACCTTGCCTGCATATAAATTATGCTGCAGAGATAAATGGTCCTCCCCAGTCAGTATATGAACAGGCCCTCCAAGAACTTCAAATGTATGTTCACAGCTACTTCTACTCATGTGTCTAGTTCTGATGTGATTTCTTCTCTGGTAAAAGCATTAATTTCCCTTTCTGCTGTCTGTCCAATTTCAATCTGCGTTATACCATTTTCTTTTTATACTTATCTTACTCTTCTTTCCATCCATTCTTTAAAAATGTTCTTGCTTTGTTGTGTTATGAAACGTGATCTTTCCTTTCCTCTAAAGCTTGTATACATTTATTTTCCAAATGATTACTTGAGCATGTCAAATTTCATTCATATGCTTTAACAGTGTCTATCTTTGTAGGGGACCTCAAGAAAAACCAAGCTGTTTCCATCTACTTAGCCTGTGGGTGAGGATTCATTCTTTTGAGAAAAGGGACTTCAGAAAGGATAAAGTCATAATTTTAAAAATAATATTCAAAATGATTTTGCTCACAGAATAAACTAAGAAATACACTACATGTAACTGCATATGAATGTGGAATATGATGATAGGTCACATCCTCGGGAAACATCCTTTACCATGCAGTCTTTACCATACACAGGTAAGTGTATGTAAGTATTAGTAGGGTCTGTTTTATTTTTTTTAAATGAATTTATTTTAAATGTATATACATATGACATATTTATGTATAAATGTATATATGTGTGTGTATTTATATCTATATTAATATCTATATTTAAATATCTATATATAGATATATCTCTCTCTCTCTCTCTATATATATATATATATATATATATACATATATCTATATATCTCTCTCTTTATATATATATTTAAATGAATATATAAAATTTTGAATGTAGTCTATCTATCTATATATATATATATATATATATATATATATATATATATATATATGTATATATATATACATATATATATATATATATATATATATATATTCACTGAAAAAACCATAGGTTTCAGGCACGTTATAGTTAGAAATTAGCATTTAAAAAACCTTAGAAATTCACTGAAAAAACCATAGGTTTTAGGGAAAGTTATAGTTAGTTGGACATTTCACTCGTACAAAACCAGAGAAATTCCCCCGTTATAGTTAGTTCAGCTAACTATAACTCGCGCCCCGCAATGCACTGCTGATGACGTCACATATGACATCACTCATGACATGGTCAGTGACATCACTGATGACATCACTGATGACATCTCAAATGACATCACTGATGACATCACTGATGACATCATCTAGTGACTGTGTGTTTCTGTAAAGTTTAAATATGTTTAATATATATAGGGAAAGGCGTATTGAAGAATGAGTGGGTGTATAAGTGTCTGAATGGATGATTTAGTAGGTGTGTGACTGACTCTATAAGTGAGTGATTAAATGTATCTTACTGAATGCACGGGTTAGTGACTAAACTGTGTGAATGTCTGTATCCGTCTGTCTGTTGGTGTGTAAGCGGCTGCATGGGTTTGTGAATAGCTACATGAGTGTCTATATGGGTTATTGATTGGTTGTCTGAGTATCTGTATGGATGCCTGAGTGTTTGTATGGGTGGGGTGTGTGTGACTCTGTGCATAGATGTGTGAGTGGGTGATTCACTGGGTGCATGGTTTCAAGAGTGCATCTGTGATGGACTGTATGGGTGTGTGAGTGTGTGTATGGGTGTGTTAGTGAGTGAATGTATATCTCAGTGGTACATGTGTGAGTAACTACATATGTGAAAGGCAGTATATATGTGTGTTGGAATATATAAATAGCTATAAGTGAGAGTGTGTGATTATGAGAGTGACTGTATGGATGAGTGTGTGCTTGTATCAGTGATTGTATAAGAGCGTAAGAATGTCCTAGTATTTGTATGAGTAAGTGAGCTGGTGTGTGTATAACTGTATAGGTGAGTAAATGGGAGTGTGATTAATTATTTGCATGACTGACTAGGTGTGTGAGTACCTCTATGGATGAGTGGTGGTGTGTGAGTGTCTATATAGGCGTATGAGTGCATATGATAGTCCTGTACTGAGTGATTGTAAGTATGAGTGACTGTACGGGTGAGTGAGTGGATATGTGTTTAGACCTAAGAATCAGTGAGTGGGTATGTAGTTATTGCTGCTGGAGTGTCTATGGTTTTGAGAATGGCAGTCTGTTATTTAGAGTTGGTGTATCAAAGGTTACATTAGGGTGTGAGAAGATGCATCAAATTATCACATGGATGATGTCATCAGTGATGTCATCAGTGATGTCATTTGAGATGTCATCAGTGATGTCATCAGTGATGTCACTGACCATGTCATGAGTGATGTCATATGTGACGTCATCAGCAGTGCATTGCGGGGGCGCGAGTTATAGTTAGCTGGACTAACTATAACGGGGGAATTTCTCTGGTTTTGTACGAGTGAAATGTCCAACTAACTATAACTTTCCCTAAAACCTATGGTTTTTTCAGTGAATTTCTAAGGTTTTTTAAATGCTAATTTCTAACTATAACGTGCCTGAAACCTATGGTTTTTTCAGTGAATTTCAAAGGTTTTTTAAATGCTAATTTCTAACTATAACATGCCTGAAACCTATGGTTTTTTAAGTGAATTTCAAAGGTTTTTAAATGCTAGTTTCTAACTATGCCTACAGAGGTAGGACATGTGAAGAAAGAAGAAGAAAAGCGCAGAAAGAAGGAAGACAAATGCAGAAAGAGGCAACAGAAGTCCAGAAAGACGAAGAAAAGTGCAAGAAGAAGGAAGAGATGTGCAGAAAGAACCAACAGAGGAGTAGAAAGTACTCCTGTGCCCCCAACTTTTTGCTGATGGGTACTGGTGGTAACTGACTCTGTCTCTGGTGGTAAAAGACACTTAGAATACAGTGAAAACACCTACATACACTAGGGAACACTATGCGTTGGGGTACCCCTGTGATTAGCATGACCTCCTCTGTATTTGCCATGAGTTAGTGCCTGGGTCATTGGATGAGTACATGGGTACTGACTGGATGATTAGAGTACTGCAAGGAGAGTGGATGGTGAATTTATAAGTGCTTGTGTTTTGGCGGAGTGATTGGATAAGTACATGGTGCTCGCTGGTTGATTGGAGGAGTGCATGGGTAGTGACAGGGCGATGGCTGGACTGCATCAGTAGTGCTCAGGGTAAGTTGGAGGATTAATTCCCCTTGAATCCTGAGGGTCCCTATTTGATAAAAGCCCTGGCGGTGGCGGTCCCCGGGGCTTGGGGGGGCCTTGGAGGCCCCCCAAACATTAAAAAACAAGCCCCGGGAGGTGGCGGTCCCCGGGGCTGCGGGGCCCCCGCGGGCCCTGCATATATTTGTTGGCAATGCCCCCGGGACCTGGCCCACCCGGGGGTCTCAATTAAATGAAGCGCGGTATCCCGCGCTTCATTTTTTTTTACATTTCGGCGGGATTCGCGACCCCAGCGCGAATTTCGCCAATTTTTTTTAAAAAAATGCTTTTTTGGGCCCTGGGGGTCCTTGTGGGACCCCCTGAGCAGGCCTAGGGGGTCAGGGTGTTTCTACCCTGCCCCCTTTTCTTCTTTTTCACCTTTGTTTCCCTGTTTTCTTGTGACTCGGTTCTACCGAGTCACAAGATGGCTGCCAACACTTCCTGGTTTGGAGTGTTGGCAGCCAATTAAAATGAAGCTCGTGGTCGGGAGGGTTCGCGGATCCACTGCGCCTCTAGATATCGATATTTGTTTTTTTACAATTTCTCAGCAACTACCGAACGGATTTACACCATTTTTAAAAAGGTCGCTTTCTGAGCCAAGCAGTTCTCAAATAGCGACAAAGCACTTTTGAATTATTTGTTATCTCTATGTTTTTTTATCCAGTTGACCACTTGATTAAATGTTACGCTTAGGGGAGAAAATGTGGTGTTACCAAGTTGGAGTTTCTGCTTCAGCTCGTCATTCTGTGATTCTGGTCAAATCACTTAATCTCCCCATGCCTACAACCAAAATGAGTTTGTCCTTGTATGATGTAACCAATGCTCATGTAAAGCACTCCAATATCTGACCAGCCTGCACTATATAAAACTGCAAAAAAACAAAGGATAAAAAGTGTTTTCCACACTTCTGTCATTGGGCTATACGTGGGCTACATCTGGGTGATATTTGTGCTACATTTGGGCTCATTTTTCTCTGGTGGCCATCTTGGGAGACTTCAATTACATTCATTAAACTTTATTCGATCTGATTTAGAAACATAGATCATAAAAGTGTACATAAAAACAGTAAATCCTCTTTCTTAATACAATACAGTGAGAATTAATTAAAACCAGTAGGTAAAAACGGGTGTTACAAAGCCCGGTTCAGAGCAACTTCAGGTTAACAGAATAGTAAAGTTCAATGTTTCGCAAGATCAATCTCATGTACTTCGTGCAAAATACGCAATAAGGGGTCCAAGTAAGATGCAACGCTCCAATACCTGACCAGTCTGCACTATATAAAACTGCAAAAAAACTAAAAATAAAAAGTGTTTTCCACACTTCTGTCATTGGGCTATATGTGGGCTACATGTGGGTGATATTTGTGCTACATTTGGGCTCTTTTTTCTCTGGTGGCCATCTTGGGATACTTATTTGTTATGAAGTTTCCTAATTTCCTCATTTACTGCAGTCTCCTCAGTAGGAAATGCTTTCAGTTTTTTACTTTGATTCCATCAAGAAGGCATTCAGATGTGTCACACATTTGCCATAAATTCAGAATGTTAGCACTCTAGTTGCTCATTAGATCACTGTAGTAAAGCTACTGCTCACCAGGGAGTTAACTGGAAGTCTACTGCTGGTATTGAAAGTGATTGTTTCAGTCTGCATGTCAGAATTTTCTAATGAAATAGAAGAGGATTTGAGATCTCACTTAAAACATGCCCTAATTTTTCTTTCTGCAGAACTAACCATAATTTCTATGGCAAAATGAACCCCCTCATTTTTTTCCTTTTTAAATTAAATGTTTTAAGTGTTACCGGTTTATTCCAATCAAGATGGCTTCAGGTGTGCCATAATTTTGTCATAAGTAAGACTGTTAGCGCTCTAGTTGTTCTTTAGAACACTCTGGGAAGCTGCAGTAGAACACAAAGGAATCAACTGGCAGGCTGCTCCTATTGAAATATAACAGGAAGATATTTGTAATCTCACTTAAAACATGTCCTAATTTTTCTTTCTACAGCACTAACCATAATTTCTATGACAAAATGAACCCCCTCATTTTGTTCCTTTTTAAATTAAATGTTTTAAGTGTTACCGGTTTATTCCAATCAAGATGGCTTCAGGTGTGCCATAATTTTGTCATAAGTAAGACTGTTAGCGCTCTAGTTGTTCTTTAGAACACTCTGGGAAGCTGCAGTAGAACACAAAGGAATCAACTGGCAGGCTGCTCCTGTTGAAATATAACAGGAAGATATTTGAGATCTCACTTAAAACATGTCCTAATTTTTCTTTCTACAGCACTAACCATAATTTCTATGACAAAATGAACCCCATCATTTTGTTCCTTTTTAAATTAAATGTTTTAAGTGTTACCAGTTTATTCCAATCAAGATGGCTTCAGGTGTGCCATACTTTTGTCATAGGTAAGGTTGTTAGCGCTCTAGTTGTTCTTAAGAACACTCTGGGAAGCTGCAGTAGAACACAAAGGAATCAACTGACAGTCTCTGCCCTTGTTGGATTTACATGTTTTACTGAGAATGTCAGACTTCATTCTCACATGACTGAGAAAGATAATGTGAATTTACAGAAAATATGCTCTCATTTTAGCTTCTGGAGCACCTTCCAAACCTCTGTGGGACAAGCATGAGAAAATTGTTTTCTCTCAAACATGATTCATGAAATCCCAGCAGAAGGTTTTTCACAGGGTAAAATCACCCTAGAACACACCACAATTCCTAAAATTAGTATGGTACCATCAACAAATGAATTCTAATGTAACTAAAGTCTGTTATCACCCTTTATAGTTCTCCTTTTGGTGACCCTCAAAATCTTCTATTCACTACAATGCATTTCATTGGGGTGCTATCATGTATATTGGTCCCAAGATGGCTGCCAACACTTCTTGGATGAAGTGCTGACAGCCAATCAGATCTCACGATGACATGTGTGGTTAGGCTCCGCCCAGATATATATAGTTCTTTTTCCTTTAATATTTAAAAAACTACTGAACGGATTTACACCATTTTTGAAAAGGTCGCTTTCTGAGCCAAGCAGTACCTTTATGCCAAATTTGGGGTAAATCCGTTCAGTAGTTTCCGCTGTAGCCGTGCACAAAGTTCCCTATGGGAAATTGATTTTTTGACTCTTATTTTTTGAATTTCTCAGCAACTACTGAACGGATTTACACCATTTAACAAAAAGGGCTCTTTCTGAACCAAGGGCTACCTTTTTGCAAAATTTGGTGTAATTCCGTTCAGCAGTTCGGGCTGTAGCTTTGTCTAAAGTTTCCTATGGAAAATAACATGGAGAAAACATGTTTTGGGACCCCCCTTTTTTCTCGGCCCCCGCTTGCCGAATCACCCCGAAACTTTCAAGATAGGAGCGGACCGGAGCGCCCCACGAGTTTTGAAAATTTCGCGAAGATTCGTCGACCGGCGCCAAAGTTATTGGGAATAGAATGTTGTGAATTTCCTATGGAAAATAGGTCCTAACTATAACTACCTACTGGCGTTTGTGGTTTGTATATATATATATATATATATATATATATACTGTCAGGGGTATATGAGATAGGACGATGTGTGCATATCAACACAGATACTGTTTGCCCATTGTGAGCAAAACCACAACCCTTCTATTAAGAACATCATTGTAGCCACCTAAGTGTGGACAAACAGAATTGGATTAGTTAATTGTGGATGACTCGCAATTTGACAAAAGGTATTCAACAATGCATTTGTGATTTTCTTTTACCACTCACTATATATTGAATACATGTCACCTACATTAATGTGTATTATTTTAAGACTGATGTCAAAGTCTACATTTTAATTTTTTCTTATGTTACATGGATAAAGTGATTCTTTATGTCTATAATGTTAACAGGGTTACCATGACAACCATTTTTGAGTGTGTATGCATATAATGACCAACCTTAATGGCGCCCGACTGTGTGAGCAAGGTGGTACGTCCGCCGAATCGCGTCAGTGCCTCCCTGTGAATTAAACTTTGGTTTTGGATTATCCACGGTGTCGGCGCCTGCTTCATCATTGGGGAGCGGGACTGGTGCTCATATATATATATATATATATATTATCTACTGGCGGTCGCCAGTAGATAGTTATAGTTAGGACCTATTATCCATAGGAAATCCGCGACATTCTATTTGCAATAACGTTGGCGCCGGTTGACGAATCTTCGCGAAAGCTTCCAACTTGTTGGGGCGCTCCGGTCCGCTCCTACCCTGAAAGTCTCGGGGTGATACGTCAAGCGGGGGCCGAGAAAAAGGGGGTCCCAAAACGCGTTTTCCCCATTCATTTTTTCCATAGGAACCTTTAGTCGCAGCTACAGCCCGAACTGCTGAACGGAATTACCCCAAATTTGGCAAAGAGGTAGCCCTTGGTTCAGACTGGTGCCTTTTGCTAAAATGGTGTAAATCCGTTCAGTAGTTCCTGAGAAATTCACAATTAAAATCACATATATATCTATGGGCGCGTCAGATCCGCGTACCCTCCCGATCACGAGCTGCATGCTAATTGGCTGTCAACACTCCAAATCAAGAAGTGTTGGCAGCCATTTTATCCTCGGTAGAACCGAGGGACAGGAACAAGTGCGCAAAGCGCAAAAGGGGCAGGGTAGAAACACCCTGACCCCTAGGTCTGCTCAGGGGTCCCACAAGGACCCCTGGGCAGAAAAAGCATTTTTTTTAAAAAATCGGCGGGATGCGCTTAGGGTGCGCGGATCCCGCCGAGAAAAAAAAGAAACAAGTGCGCAAACGCACAAAGGGGGCAGGGTAGAAACACCCTAACCCCTAGGCCTGCTCAGGGGTCCCACAAGGACCCCCTGGGCAAAAAGCATTTTAAAAAAAAAAAATCGGCAGGATGCGCTCAGGGTGCCGATCCTGCAAAAAAAAAATTCAAGCGCGGTCTCCCGCGCTCGATGTAAATTTGCCCCCGGGTGGGCCAAGTCCCGGGGGCATGCTGAGGGGGTTTATTTTATGTATGGGGGCCTCTAAGGGCCCCCAAGCCCGGGGACCGCCACCCCCGGGGCTTTATTTGAAAAAGTAGCGGGAGGGCTCTGAGCCCTCCCGCAGCCCCGGGACCACCACCTCCCGGGGCTTCTTTATTAAATTAACATGTGTGGGGGGCTCCAGCCCCCACACGCCCGAGGACCACCACCTCCCGGGGCACTAACAACATTGAAAATGGGGGTCCGTTAAGGACCCCCGAGCCCGGGGACCACCACCTCCCCGGGGCTGTGCATTTGGATGGGAGGGGGCCGCGCGGCCCCCTCCTGGAGCCTGTGGTGGCCCTGGGGACCGCCACCCCCAGGGCCGGCTCCTGCAGTGTCCCGGGGTGCCTACCCCCGGGACACTGCTGTTTGCAATGACAGGATGGGAGCCTCGCAGCTCCCGTCCTGTCATTACAAACTGCTTTGGATATTGGAAGAGAGCAGGGAAACCTGCTCTCGCTTCCAATATCCAAAGACAATTGCTTTCCACATGGGGAGCAGCATGTTAGCTGCTCCCCATGTGGAAGCAATGCCGGCTCGCGCAGGAGGCGGGGAGCCGGCGGACTGTGGGGGTTTGGGGACCCCCCACAGTCCCCAACCAGAGGCCAGGCCCCGGGGGATGGGGTCCCCGGGGCAAGTAGTGGCCCGGGAGGGGGCCACGCGGCCCCCTCCCCAGAAATAATTTTTTTTTAAATAAAAAAAGGCCTGCCCCGAGGGATGGGGTCCCCGGGGCAAAGGAGGCCTGAGGAGGGGGCCACGCAGCCCCCTCCTTAAAATTAATGAAAAAGTGTGGCCATGCCCCGGGGGATGGGGTCCCCGGGGTAGGATTCGGCCAGGGGAGGGGGCCACGCGGCCCCCTTCCCGTATAATTAAAAAAAAAAAAAGGGGATAAGGCCCTGGGGGATGGGGTCCCCAGGGCCCAAAAATAGGAAAAAGGAAGGGGGTCCACACAGCCCCCTTAAGGGAAAAAAAAAAAAACAATCGGGCCGCAGGCCCCGCCCCTTCCTTCACCACTCTGCAAACGCGCCCCTGGCGCGTTTGCAGATGGGAAGTAATTCCCCTTCAATACTGGGGGTCCCTGGGGGCCAACTAGCCCACCAGGAACCTCCAGTATGCGCCAGAGGCTGCGTTGCAGAGAGGTGTAAAGAGGCCACGCCCCTTTTACACCTCTCTGCAAGGCAGCTCTGTGGCGCTTTGGATATACCTGTTGGGCTAGTTGGCCCCCAGGGACCCTCAGGATTCAAGGGAGTTAATCCCCGACTAAAAACGCGCCACGGGGCGCGTTTGCACAGTGGTGAAGGGAGGGGCGGGGCTTCAGGTGACATGTGTGCAAACAGGCCCCGTGGCGTGTTTTAAGATGGGGGATTAAGTCCCCTTGAATCCGGAGGGTCCCTGGAGTCCAACTAGCCCACCATGTACTTCCAAAAGCGCCACAGAGCTGCCTTGCAGAGAGGTGTAAAAGGGGTGTGGCCTCTGTACACGTCTCTGCAACGCAGCCCCTGGCGCATACTGGAGGTTCCTGGTGGGCTAGTTGGCCCCAGGGACCCTCATGATTAAGGGGACTTAATCCCCCAACTTAAACGCGCCACGGGCGCGTTTGCACAGATGTCACCTCAGGCCCCGCCCTCCCTTCACCATTGTGCAAATATTCCGCTAAAATCAGCCGAAATACGAATTCCGATTTACTCACCTGTTATCAGGAGAGACCTCAGTGCTGCATCTTTCAGCCCAGTACTGATCCTGAAAAGTAATTTTAACCGTACTTACCAGTAACTTGAATTTCCTTCCATAGGATATCATTGCCTGCTTTTTGCTGAAAAAGTTTCTAAGTGTCGATTTTTGAAACATACAAATATTCCTCTAAAATCAGCCGAAATACGAATTCCGATTTACTCACCTGTTATCAGGAGAGACCTCAGTGCTGCATCTTTCAGCCCAGTACTGATCCTGAAAAGTAATTTTAACCGTACTTACCAGTAACTTGAATTTCCTTCCATAGGATATCATTGCCTGCTTTTTGCTGAAAAAGTTTCTAAGTGTCGATTTTTGAAACATACAAATATTCCTCTAAAATCAGCCGAAATACGAATTCCGATTTACTCACCTGTTATCAGGAGAGACCTCAGTGCTGCATCTTTCAGTCCAGTACTGATCCTGAAAAGTAATTTTAACCGTACTTACCAGTAACTTGAATTTCCTTCCATAGGATATCATTGCCTGCTTTTTGCTGAAAAAGTTTCTAAGTGTCGATTTTTGAAACATACAAATATTCCTCTAAAATCAGCCGAAATACGAATTCCGATTTACTCACCTGTTATCAGGAGAGACCTCAGTGCTGCATCTTTCAGCCCAGTACTGATCCTGAAAAGTAATTTTAACCGTACTTACCAGTAACTTGTATTTCCTTCCATAGGAATCCATTGTCTGGTTTTCAGCAGAAAAGTTTCAAAGTGTCGATTTTCACAAACTACAAATATTCCTTAAAAATCGCCTGTATGACTTAAACGCATTCTTTCAACTGTTTACAGGAGATGCACCAGTGCTGGATCCAGGATCCACCACTGAGTGAGAAAAAGTCACGATAACACTACTTACCTGCTAAGTGAATTTCCTCCCATAGGATAACATTGGTGATTCTATGTGAAAAAGTTTCTAAGTGTCAACTTTTAAAATACAATAATATTCCTTAAAAATCACTACTGTAACCAAAACGCTTTTACTCAACTGTTTACAGGAGATGTCCCAGGACTGAATCTAGGATCCAGTCCTGTGGTTAGAAAAGTAATCCATAAAGTAACTAATTGCATTTAGCTAGAAATTCACATTGAGCTCAATGTTGCATTGTGTTTGAAATTGTGTTGCCCATTGCAACAACTGTAACTACTGTACTTAAAAGTCTATTGCCTATTTGCAAAGTATTTAAAGTAAATTAATTCATTCTGAGAAAGTATATTTTGTAATGTAATGTATAATGTGATTACAATGTAATTTAAAAAATAAAATATCTAAAAATAAATAGTTTAAAAAAATGTAGTAAATCAGTATGAAAAAAATAAAAATAACAATTAATACATTTAAAAATTGGCATTTACAAAACCTTTGAAATTCACTGAAAAAAACCATAGGTTTCAGACATGTTATAGTTAGGAATTAGCATTTAAAAAACCTTTGAAATTCACTGAAAAAACCATAGGTTTCAGACATGTTATAGTTAGAAATTAGCATTTAAAAACCTTTGAAATTCACTGAAAAAACCATAGGTTTTAGGGACAGTTGTAGTTACTTGGACATTGCACTCGTACAAAACCCGTGAAATTCCCCGTTATAGTTAGTTCAGCTAACTATAACTCGCGCCCGCAATGCACTGCTGATGACGTCACATATTACATCACTCATGACATGGTCAGTGACATCACTGATGACATCAATGATGACATCTCAAATGACATCACTGATGACATCAACCATGTGATAATTTCATGCATCTTCTCACACCCTAATATAACTTTTGATACACCCACTCTAAATTACAGACTGCCATTCTCAAAAACAAAGACACTCCAACACCAATAACTACATACCCACTCACTGATTCTTAGGTCTACACACACATCCACTCACTCACCCGTACAGTCACTCATACTTACGGTCACTCAGTACAGGACTATCATATGCACTCATACACCTATATAAACCCTGACACACCGCCACTCATCCATAGAGGTACTCACACACCTAGTCAGTCATGCAAAAATTTAATCACACACCCATTTACTCACCTATACAGTTATACACACACCAGCTCACTTACTCATACAAATACTAGCACATTCTTACGCTCTTATACAATAACTGATACAAGCACACACGCATCCATACAGCCACTCTCACAATCACACACTCTCACGTATAGCCTTTTAAATACTCTAACACATATATATACTTCCTTTTACATATGTAGTTACTCGCACATGTACCACTGAGATATACATTCACTCACTAACACACCCATACACACACTCACCCACCCAAGCAGTCCATCACAGACGCACTCTTCAAATCATGCACCCAGTGAATCACCCACTCACACATCTATGTACAGAGTCGCACACACCCCACCCACACAAACACTCAGGCACCCATACAGATACTCAGACAACCAATCAATAACTCATATAGACACTCATGTAGCTATTCACAAACCCATGCAGCCACTTACACAGCAACAGACAGACGGATACAGACATTCACCCAGTTTAGTCACTAACCCATGCATTCAGTAAGATAAGTTTAATCACTCACTTATACAGTTAGTCACGCACCTACTAAATCATCCATTCAGACACTTATACACCCACTCACTCTTCAATACGCCTTTCCCTATATATATTAAACATATTTAAACTTTACAGAAACACACAGTCACTGGATGATGTCATCAGTGATGTCATCAGTGATGTCATTTGAGATGTCATCAGTGATGTCATTAGTGATGTCACTGACCATGTCATGAGTGATGTAATATGTGACGTCATCAGCAGTGCATTGCGGGGGCGCGAGTTATAGTTAGCTGAACTAACTATAACGGGGGAATTTCACGGGTTTTGTATGAGTGCAATGTCCAAGTAACTACAACTGTCCCTAAAACCTATGGTTTTTTCAGTGAATTTCAAAGGTTTTTAAATGCTAATTTCTAACTATAACGTGCCTGAAACCTATGGTTTTTTCAGTGAATATATATATATATATATATATATATATTCACTGAAAAAAACGTAGGTTTCAGGGATGTTATAGTGAATATATATATATATCTGACGTAGAGACCGGATCAGAGGAAGGCAATCAAATTCCCAATCAACGGGAACCGCCGTCTGTTATCGAGGAATTTGTTTTTTTATACATAGACCGGACACAAAGCACAAGACCAAATCCGCAAAGGAAAAGAAAAGAGCACCAAGGAGGCGTAAAAATCGACGGTGCGGGAATGGAACTATGTTCAGGGACAAAGACAAAGGAACCTTATCAACGCAGATGATGGAAGACCCCACAACTATAATCAATTTAACGGATTTGATACTAACGGATGAGGAGAGCAAAATATTATCATTGGGCCTGTCTTTCTGTATACGAACGAATTTTAATTACACGCAAACTCGGATCGACTTCTTTAAATTTATAAGGAAGCTAAAACTTGAAAAATTCTTCTTCAACAGGAGAAAAGATCCTGAGAAGAACAAATTTGACAGGGAAGAAGCAGGGAACTTGGAAGTCGGGGACATCAAGGTACTTCTTGATTTACAACAACTTCAACTTGAGGGTGAGGGGTTGCCAGCACCTGGGACTATTAGTGAAACTGTTGATTTATTGTGTTTAGATACTTATGATAGTATTGCAACTGCTTTTAAACCTAAATCAACCTTTACTCTCAATACCCCGAAAGATGCCATAGATGTATTCTCTGACTTGGTGATCAAAGATCTTAAAGAGTTACCATCAGTCTCTAGTAAGTCATTTCTGAAAAACAGCAGTCAACTAGACAAAGAATATTTTACTGTTGTGAATAAAATAAAAAACAGAAAAGATATTGTTGTCCGACAGTGAGACATGGGGGGCAATGTGGTCCTTTGGCCACTCGAGTCTTATAATGTAGAGGCCAAAAAGCAGCTAAGAGACCACAAATGCTATCTGAAAGTACCTCAAAGTAATTTAGCAGAGGTGAAGCATAAATTCCTGAAGGATCTGGCACGCTGGCGAGGCTTGGGGATGATATCACAGGCTGAATATTTGTTTATGAGGGTAGGAAATCCTGTTACCCCCATTTTCTATCTGATCCCTAAGATCCATAACAATAAGGAAACTCCCCCGAGCAGACCCATCATCTCTGCAATTGGCAGTTTGTTTGAACCCACGTCCAGATATTTAGATTCATTCTTGTAGGTGTTTGTGAAAGCACTCCCAGCATACATCCAAGATACCAGGGATTTTTTGAATAAAATTACTAATGTAGCCTGGAGAGAATCTTACCTCCTGATCACATTGGATTTGACAAATCTATACACAAGCATAGCCCATGAAGATGGTTTGCGCGCAGTACGCCACTACTTGAACACACGACCCATCAGTTTATATCAACATTCATGGAAGCTAGTGGAAATGTGCAGATTGTGTTTAACCAACAACCACTTCATGCATGGAGGTGACACATACAAGCAGCTGCAAGGGCCGGCGATGTGCACCTGCTTTGCCCCCAGCTATGCTAATTTCCATATGGCCTGGTGGGAGGAGCAGGTGCTCAAAGTCAAACATATCAAGGAGTGGAATGAAAACATTGTAACCTGGATCACATTTATAGACGACCTATTTGTAGTGTGGGATGGGTCGTGTGATACAGCTAAGCAATTTGTGCATGACATCAATGACAATGATTTAAATCTTAGATTTACTGACAATATCAGCAAGTCCGAAGTATCATTCCTTGACCTTGAAGTATATATCCAACATGGGGCGATTCACACCCGTACCTTCAGAAAGCCTACAGCTGGGAATTTCATCCTGCACGCCGGGAGCTTTCATCCTCAGAGACTCAAAATGAGTATTCCTTATGCTGAGCATCTGAGGATGAAACGCAACTGCAGCGATGCACTAGCTTTAGCAGAAGCTCAGAAATCACTAACGAAAAGATTTGTCCAGAGAGGCTACAATCCTAGAATACTGAACCAGGCATGTGAAAAAGTTGATAAGGTTGAAAGGGAGACGCTACTAAGACCTGATGTAGAGAAGATGAAGAAAAAGAAGGAAAGTACAGGAGAACAAATAAGGATGATCACTGGATTCAGTGCCTACCAGTCTAAGGTGAGAGATAGTCTGTGTAGGCACTGGCATCTGGTGAAAAGAGATCCGATCCTGAATGGGATGTTGCCACGCAGACCAATGATCACCTTCAATAAGGCGAAGTCAATGAGAAATGATCTGGTCAATAGCAGCCAGAAGTGAGCAAAGTGGAAGGTTGGTTGAAAGTCAGTCCCGGTTTCCACAAGTGCTTTAAATGTAAAGCCTGCAAAATTGGTCGCAACGAAAGGCAGGTCATCTCGCCACTCATGAACAGTCCATGGAAGATCAGGTGTTCTTTGAATTGCAGAAGCGAGTACGACGTTTACATTTTACAATGCACATGCCCAAGAATGTACGTGGGTAGCACCATTCATATGGTACATATCCGCATACTGCAACACCTTAGGGCTGTAAAAAACAATGATAAAAATTATGTGGTTGCACGACACATAAATGAATTCCATAAAGGCAATATAAATGACATGTCTTACTTTGCAATAGATCAAGTTCCCAAACTACGCCAACTATAGTGCAGATATATATTACTGTTTAATTCCAAGATTCCTTTTGGACTGAATGTTGAAGAAGATTTACATGTCCATTTAACATAGGAGAGGTATCCAGAAACAGAGGTTTTAATTTAGCAGAGAAAAGAGTTTTTAGTGACAAAGACAGACGATCTCTTTTTGAAACTTGGAAAAAGTATGGATGTAGGGTGAATATGAAGCGCTTGCAGAAAGTGATAGAAAGTTTTTAGCATGGCAGAATTACCAGGGATATATTTTATGGGCAGCTGTAATTTTTGTTCCTCGAAGGCATACCGATATAATATGAAATCATATCAAAGGCTGCTTTTGGATTTCAAGATGAGACATCAGGTGGTTGCACTTGCACTTTATAGCTCATGAGTGGGCCATGTATATTTTATGATGAAGTACTGTAATGCACTTGCACTTTATTGCATAATTTTGCACTGGTATATATACCATAATCTTGAGCATATCAATTAAGCATTTGCACTTTTTGATTGATTTCTAGATGCATCAATAACCAAAGTTGGAAATTACCTGAGTCAGCTTTGAGAAGCAGCCAAAGGTTCAGATATATTTGAGGAACAGCACTTGCACTTTACTGGATCTGTTAACCCATGATAAAGAATCTGTTTTTTATAACATGTAGTGATCCCTAGCCAGATCATTAGTTACGATTAACATGGAGCATCTTATAAGACTTGAGTGTATTCACTGTATAAATTGGTGCACGTCATGCTATGCATTTTAAATGAAATTTGTGTAAATGCTTGACGTAGTAGAATGGACAAATTGCAACACATAATGAGATGTATCATCATGTTGAACAATTTCAAAATGCAGAATTTTAAGCATCAATGTACATGAACACCAGGTGTTGACGATATAAGTGGAGAGCAGATACCAATGGGAGGACAGGCACTTGCCTTTTATCACAATGCCACGAGTAATTTTGCCATAACTGCCATATTTGCACAAGCACTTGCTCATGTCATGAGTGATGTAATATGTGACGTCATCAGCAGTGCATTGCGGGGGAGCGAGTTATACTTAGCTCAACTAACTATAACAACCGAATTTCTCTGGTTTTGTACGAGTGAAATGTCCAACTAACTATAACGTCCCTGAAACCTGTGTTTTTTTCAGTGGATTTCTAACGTTTTTTAAATGCTAATTTCTAACTATAACGTCCCGGAAACCTATGGTTTTTTCAGTGAATTTCTAAGGTTTTTTAAATGCTAACTTCTAACTATAACGTCCCTGAAACATATGGTTTTTTCAGTGAATTGCAGAGGTTTTTTGAATACTAATTTCTAAGTGTAATGTCCAAAAATACTTTTTCTTAGTTTTTTAATTGCTATAAAAATAATGTAATGTTTTCTCTTTTCTAAAATATAAATATACATTTTTTTTTTTTAAAGTGGATTCGCGTACCGATTGTGTACCTGTCATGGCGGGTGCACGAATCCCAAAATGTTGACGCCATATTGGTTAAGTCCTGTACGATGCGCATATGGTATGCGAAGGGTGCGCAGTTCCCGGCCCCACGTAACGTCACGTACGTATTTCTGGAAGTCGCGCCGGGTGCACGAATCCATCGCAAATCTTTAAGTTTTTAAAAGTATATGTATATAGCTTTACTATATATATTATACCAAGAGATTACTTAATATAACTGTAAATATCATATATTTGTAATTGTAATAAAGATATATTATTGTTAAATATATTTTTCGGGATTCGCGCCGGGTGGGTGCCGGTTGCCCGCCGGGTGCGCGAATTCCATGTGACTTCAAAAGAAAGTATTTCATTGGTTAAGAAGCTTTTGATTCTAGAACTTGAAGGGCCCCACCCTATTTTTTCATTCTTTCAACTGCATCTCAGGAGACACAGCTCTTCTGTTTTGCTCTTCTTCTTTGAGTATTTTTGGTGTTTTTTTTATTCATCAGAAAATGGCTGCTTCCAATCCAGCACAGCAGCTTCCACCTGAAGATGAAGAAGAGTTGGAAGAACCGGTGAAGAACAGATATGAAAGTATCGTTTGGGCTTTCTTCTCAATTCCACATGGGGAGAAGAAGGTAAATGCACGAAAGGTTACGTGTACCATATGTCAGAATGTCTTGTCACGAGGATCTGACAAGAAGTATTCCTGTGGCACCTCTTCAATGCTTAAGCATTTACAAACAATGCATCCACGGCGTCTCGCGAGGGAACAGCAGCGATGAGACCTACAGAAGCAGGCAAGTCAGGACAACGCTGCTGGACAAAGTACTTCATCTGGTTCCTCTGCAACATCAACACCTCAGATCGTACCTGAATTTGCCAGAGTGGAGCAGCATTGTGTAAAATGCAAAACAATGTTATGTTATGGCGAACAATCAGTGGATGCCATAGTGGTTGCCATTAAAATGACTGTGTAATTGCATAATGTTTCGGAACTTTTCACCGTTGGTTCTGTTAATTTTTTCATTTAAAAAAAGAGAGTTGAAAAACCACCCAAAAAATATAAAAGAAGAAAAAAATGGTTCTTTTTAGAACCGCCTATTTGGTTAAAAATAGACAAATTTGTAAGTGTTGTATGAGTTGTGGCAAGTGTAATATATGGAAAAGTGTATGGGTAGTGCATATGTGATTGCATGTGTGCATGTGTAGTGCCTGGGTGATTGGAGACGTGCATGTGTACTACCTGAGTGATTCGATGAGTACATGGCTAATACCTGGGTGATTGTAAGAGTGCATGGGTAGTGGCTGCATGATTGCATGAGTGCAGGGGTAGTGCCTGTGTGATTAGAGGAGTGCATAAATAGTGCCTGAGTGATTGAAGAGTGCATGGGTAATGTTTTGGTGATTGCAAGAGTGCATGGGTAGTGCCTGAATGATTGGATGAGTGCATGGGTAGTGCTTGGATGATTGCATGACTGTTGCAGAAGTGCCTGAGTGCATGTATGACTGCATGGGCACTGCCTGAGTGATTGAAGGAGTGCATGGGTAATGCCTGGGTGATTGCATGAATGCAGGGGTAATGTCTGGGTGAATGGAAGAGTGGATGGGTAGTGGCTGGCCGATTTGAGGAGTGCATGGATAGTGCCTGGATGAGTGGAGGAGTGCAAGAGTAGTGCCTGGGTTATTCCATGAGTGCATAGGTAGTGCCTGGGTAATTGCATGACTGCAGAGGTAGTGCCTGAGTGATTGAAGAAGTGCATGGGTAATGCCTGTGTGATTGCATGAGTGCAGGGGTAATGTCTGAGTGATTGAAGGAGTGCATGGGTAATGCCTGGGTGCATGGAAGAGTACATTGGTAGTGCCTGGGTACATGTAGGACTGCATGGGTACTTCCTGGGTGATTGGAGGAGTGCCTGAGTAGTACTAGGGTGATTGCATGAATGCAGGGGTAATGTGTGGGTGAATGGAGGAGTGCATGGGTAGTGCCTGAGTGATTAGATGAGTGCATAGGTAGTGCCTCAGTGATTTTGTAAGTGCATGGGTAGTGGCTGGCCGATTGGAAGAGTGCATGTATAGTGCCTGGATGAGTGGAGGAGTGCAATGGTAGTGCCTGGGTTATTCCATGAGTGCATAGGTAGTGCTTGGGTGATAGCATGACTGCAGGGGTAGTGCCTGAGTGATTGAAGGAGTGCATGGGTAATGCCTGTGTGATTGCATGAGTGCAGGGGTAATGTCTGGGTGATTGAAGGAGTGCATGGGTAATGCCTGGGTGCATGGAAGAGTACATTGGTAGTGCCTGGGTGCATGTAGGACTGCATGGGTACTTCCTGGTTGATTGGAGGAGTGCCTGAGTAGTACTAGGGTGATTGCATGAATACAGGGGTAATGTGTGGGTGAATGGAGGAGTGCATGGGTAGTGCCTGAGTGATTAGACGAGTGCATATGTAGTGCCTCAGTGATTTTGTAAGTGCATGGGTAGTGGCTGGCCGATTGGCGGAGTGCATGTATAGTGCCTGGATGACTGGAGGAGTGCAATGGGTAGTGCCTGGGTTATTCCATGAGTGCATAGATAGTGCTTGGGTGATTGCATGACTGCAGGGGTAGTGCCTGAGTGATTGAAGGAGTGCATGGGTAATGCCTGTGTGATTGCATGAGTGCAGGGGTAATGTCTGGGTGATGGAAGGAATGCATGGGTAATGCCTGGGTGCATGGAAGAGTACATTGGTAGTGCCTGGGTGCATTTA